>JAUMHE010000053.1:7080439-7114051 GCA_032359235.1 Enteromius mattozi | reverse complement strand
TAGTTTGTCTGTACTGCTCAGACAACTTGCAAAATAGTAAAATCAATGACAAAGAATCATGATATAATCGTGATATTTTTGAATAAAAAATATGATATATTTTTGCCATATCGCCCACCCCTACCTCTGTAATTTGCAAAATAGTCTTAAAAAAACAACTTCAAAAAGAATCGGGATAAAAATCGTGAATCGTGATTTCCCCAGAAAAAAACGTGATATGATATTTTTTCCATATCGCCCACCCCTAATTACGCTGCATTATAGGCGTCTGCAGTCGGGTGCTCTCATGTTCGCTCTGTTTACGTAACGTTAGCTCTGTTAGCTCAGTAATTTAGACAATAGGCTGTTCGGTTAAAAAGGTTAAAACAATGCTTGTGTAGTTGTGTCAAAGTAATGGCTGTTATGTTATTTTCTTTTCAATGGTGTTCCTTGTTACATGTTCATTGCTGGATTTATGGAAAAACATCAACCAATATTGCATATCCATAATTATTTTAATGGATATTAGTAAAGAATACTTAAACTATGGCGTAAATTAGAAGTGTAATGCAAAAAAAAAATAAAAAATGGATTTTTATGCCTATTTTGAATTTTACTCGAATACAAATACAAATACCAGCTGCTTTGCACAACTCTTATATATATATATATATATATTTTTTTTTTTTTTTCCCCCTAATGTCCAAATTCAAAATGTTCCGTTTGTAAGGGCACTGTAGTGTTCCAAAGTTTATGGTCAATTTTTTATTAAAGAACTTTGCCACTACTGATATTGCTAATGTAATATAACATATACAATATACTTCCATTCAGCAAGAATGCATTGATCAATAGTAATAATAAATAGCCATTTTATAATGTTAAAAAAGGTTTCTATTTCATATAAACACTTATATTTAACTTTATATTCCTTAAAAAATCCAGAAGAAAAATGTATCACAGTTTCACAAAAGTATTAAGCAGCACAACCGTTTTGAACGATAGTATAGTTCATTCAAAAATGAAATTTCTGTCATCCATTCACCCTCATGTCCACCCTGTCTGCTGCTTTTGAATTCACATCTTATGTGCCTAAAGAAGTATTGATAGTAATGGCCTTTCGACTGTAGACATTCATTTGTGCCATCACCCTGTATGAGCTGTCAGGATGTCATTTTCTTGCTGCTTCACAGTAATTAGTAACATGGTATTTATGGTTCAGAGGCGTGCCCATGAGCACAGATGCCAGCATACAGGACTTCACGACACTGCGTGCAATAGGCACAGAAGAGAAGCTAAGCGGTTTAAGTTAGAGAAACAGCACCTTTAAATGCATGGTAAAATTAATGATAAATAATGCCATGTTCTGAACTTCCTGTAGATAGAAGTGATGTGGTGTGCATGCAAGTAACATGGTTCTCACCAGCTCCATAAACCACAGAGTAGACGATACGCTTGGCATGCTCTCTGTCCTCCGGACTTACTCTGTCCTCACTCACACCCTTCCTAAAGACAAAGACAGAGACATTTATATAATGAAAGTGCTAGCAGTGCTGGTATGCTGGAGGCATCAGTGTTTGTAAAGTGACAGGGAAGCAGAGGCTGCCCAGCAGATGTCTTACTGCATTAAAGCAGCGGCCAGTGTTGGGTCAGCACTCACACTTTATTATATCAAAATCTCAGCTCTTTTGGGTGAGCAACACGCACACACATAAAAAGAAGAAATATGCTAACAGTAATGCTGTGATGATCTGGGGTCATTAGAAAGCGAGGCACATATCTATCCTCACAAACAGGGCTCATGTCAGCAATCATATCACACTTTGTCTTGACAGGCCTGTCACCGCACGCAATGGTAACTGTGGAGATGTGAGCATCAGACTGATCGTCTCTCATCTCTCTCGATCATTTCTCTGTCTTGCTCTCTGTCTGGTTGACTGCACACAGCCTCAGGGTGAAACACACAGACTGGTACTGCAGAACACTTTGCCCTCTTGTCAGCCTGTTTATTACCTTTTGCTTGTGTGTCAAATAGAACATCTAGCATTCTTTAAACTCTTTTTGGTCAACTCCTGGTAACTTCTTAACCTGTTACACAAAGTATGAACATACCACTTTGTAGGCTTGTTTTTAAATACCACACATATGAAGTTTCTACTAACCATTGAGACATCACATGACCAGATCAGAAAAGTTGCACACGATCATTCCAATTTTTGGGGTTGGTAAGATATTTTATATCATATAAGTATCTTATGCTCACCGAGGCTGCAAAAATTCTGTAACATTGTGAAATATTATTACAAGTTAAAATAACAGTTTTCAGTTATAATGTCTTTCAAAACATTATTTATTCCTGATACGGCATCGCATAATTTTTTTCTGTCTTCAGTGTCACGTGGCTTAAATACATACAGAATTGCATTTTTTTGACATTGTATATAATGTCACTTTTGTTCAATGTAACACATCTATGATAAATAAATTAATTCATTCTTTAAAAAAGACTTACTGACCCCAAACTTGTGTCACATTGAAAGCATACATGCTTAAAAAAAACAAAAAAAACATGTTCTATATGTGCATTATATACACTATATGGGAGTGTATACCCACCACTGGGCTGCCAGCATGATGAAGGCGTCTGCTTCAGTGTTCTGAAAGATTCTCAGCAGCTGTGGGTCAGCTGACAAGTGAGCCAAGAGACGCAGCTCCACCTGACAGAAATCTGAACACACACACATACACCCTGATACAGATGTCATAATGACCTCTTCCAAATTTAATCTTCAACCACAACTCCCCTTCCTAATAAAAAGATAAAAGGGGATGATGATGACATTGTGTGTGTGTGTGTTGGCATCTCTCACATCTGTGTCAGCAGGAACAGTAATACATCCAACAGCTTTTCTGTCAGATAAAAGTGAATGTTTGAGAGGATAAATTCACATTGCAATACAGGCTGGGTGTGTATGTGTGTGAGAAAGAGTCTACACTGCGGTGAATGTCAGAGCGCTGACTCACCCTCACACACACACACACCAACATTGGCACCCAACATCATCCTGTATGTAGATCATGAGATAAATTATGTGCATAAATGTTGTATATAAACTGGCCTATCAACTCAATTCAGAGTATTCTAAACTTTATTTGATATGGTAGAAAGAGAGAGAGGTCTGGAGAAGAGAACAGGTTATGTGGTTGTTACTGTCCTTTATTGATGTGTGTGTGTGTGTACGTACGTACGTACGAGACCAGTTTCAGGGAAGGAGGGAGAGGAAATGGCTTATCTTTGGCAGAAGCAGCAGCTCAATTGTAAGTTAATCTGATCTAAATTGCCCAGCATCAGCTGAGGGTTTGAATGGACAGAGCTCTTCATTTTAGATGTATTTTATTTTTTTAAAACAATGTTGTTGTTTTGTTTTTTTTACCTAAACCAGTTAAGCAAGACCATATTAATCATTCAAGATTTTAATTTATTTAGATATTTTAGTTTAATTTCATACTTTGATGCAGACCAGATGGCCACTTTGAATTGAACTACATCAAAATTTATTCTGTAAATGAGCTTCTTTAAATGAGCTACTGTCAACCTTTTTCAGTATCATGATGGCTAGAAACACAATAAGAGCAATTTAGGTTAAGATTAATCTAATATGCCTAAAGTACAGACCCATATGACCATAACTGAATTCCCTTTACAGCTTCTTAAAGCAGTTTGTTTCATTAAGTCTATTCTTGGGCTAGTTTCCCCTTTTTCTAGCAGCTTTTTAAACATGTGTATGGAACGTGTGAATTTATACAAAACAGCTAAAGCAATAGACGTGTGCGAGTACTGAGTAAATATGGACTTAATTACATTTTGGTTTAGTGCATTTCTACTATTTCTACTTCACTTCTCAAACAAGGAACAAACTAGATTTTTAATTTTGCAGAAGAAAATATGAGTGGAGCATGTCTGCACAAAACTCTTAATCAGTGTTAATCACAATGTTAAGAATCCTACTGACCACTTCAGTAAATTTTGTGAATGATATAAAGTTATCCACATGATAAAGAATTTCAGTCAAGGTCAAGGCAAAAACTTTGAACATGAGATTTCACTCATGTTCAAGTTGTTTTTGTAAATTTACTATAAGAATCAACTGAAAGCTACTTTGCTATGACATTGACAATGAAACCTTTTTCGCTCACAAAATGAATGCAGCTCTAGAGTTTGATATTCTGGTTCCTAGAAGCTTGTTCTTGTTTTTAACTTACTTGTTAAAAACTGGTATTTTATCTTTAGATCTATTTGGAAAATTGATAGCATACTGTTCAATCAGCGGTTCAATATAAGTTATTTTGCACTAAAGTTTAAAGATAAATATTGACATTAAATATTAGCAAAAGTCTAATCAAGCACCAATAGTCATAGTTTTCTTATGCCCATTTAGTGGCAGACTTTTGTCTATGGTTCAAAACTAGATATTTGGACTTATAAGAACAAGATTCCTTTACTCAGAGCAAGCTAAATTAAGATCTGACAGAGAACATATTAAAGAGAGTGGCTCTATTAATATGAGTCTGGTCTTAGTGCAAAAATAGTCCCAACATTGATTCATAAATGAAAAGATGGTCTAAACATAGGCATACAAAATCGATACCTTCATAAGCAGAGTGCTTACAAACCAGATAGATGTGTTTCCCTGTTCACACAGATGCAAGCTCAATGTATGATTGATCTGATCAGACATGTAATTGATCTGAACTGAACAAACTACAAACTGTTATTTTAGTATTTATTCATTGTCATTTTAAATTAGCATTTATTTGTATTATTATTTAAAATGTAACTTTTCATTTTTATTATTTTGTTCCATTCTTTTGGCCTTTTTTATGTTTATTTGTATAACAATTTAGTATTATTTTATTTCAGTAATTTTAGCAATTATATTATTTCAGTCAATTGCCAAGTCAATACTCCATTAAATGTTTTCATCTAATATTCATACTTTACTTAACAATAACAATGCAACCAGTAAATACAATAATTTCTAAAGAAGAGTCTAGCTTGTTTTCATATTGCACTGGCATAAATGTAAAAATCTTGATTATCAAATATGGTTATTGTGGTTTTCATATGAAATCCATCCAGTTTCCATTTAATTTAACTCATTTTGTCCATCTCCTCTCACTGTACCTTAAAATAAATAAATACAAAATCAATAAATCAAATAAATATGTAAATACATTAAACAACATGGAAAAAAACCTCAAAATGCTGTGGCTCTTTAGTTCAGGGTCTGCTTCACCTCTCTCCTCAAGAAGTGAAAAGAGGGCTTAAAAACCGACTTATTGAAAGGTGGTATTGACTGAAGCAGCTATTAAGAAAAAAAAGGTTGCTAGGCCTTGGTTTAGTTAAAAAGAACCTGATATAAAACGATAAAAGTGAAATATTATGGTTTGACCTGAAGGCTCAGGAGAGAGGTTTCAGGAGACATGCAGGGGATAAAATAGGGGGAGTTCAGTCTGCTTTAGAGGCCACCAGACAAGCAGGGAACGAGGGATGACTTTGTCCTCATTCTAGCCTCTCTCTGTTCTCCTTCTGGAAACATCCGGGCACACTGCACAATTGGATGTGACAAGGCCACCACAGGGACAGGAACTCACATTGCTACTGAACCACCCCCATGCACACACACACACTCAATATGCACATGTCAGCAAACATATAAAATGAATGAGTACTCCTGAGGCTGAAAAATATCAAAGAGACAAAAACCAATTTAGTGATCTTGCATTACTCCCTTGTGTCGCCATCTCTCTCTCACACACACACAGAGTTTAGGGGATTTGTGTAACTTTGCTTTCTGGCCAGCAGATGAGATTGTGGGCCAGAACGGGCTGTTTCCAATGTTGTGATTATGCTATTGCCATGGGGTCTGAAGGCTGGCCTCTTCTGCTGCAGGTTACACTGTCCTTGCTGTGACACCGTTATATAACAACACACTGACACACCTCACACACGCTCAGTGCTGTCTGAACAAACACATACCCAGACAAACAGGACACATCAAGTACTTGTCCTAAACACAGTATTAGTACTGTGCACATCACAGCACAAACCCCTACAAACAAAATAATGCATCAAATAGAGGTTTTGGAAAAAGTTATGCTTTTCAAAGACACTCACCTGCAGAGAGGAAAGTCCAACCCTCTCGTGGAATGAACATGGCACGTGGATGGACAGTCACTATGTCAGAGATTTTTCCTATATACATACATAAACACAAACATTAGTATCATCACAATAGTATCATAGTATTTCTATTTTAAATCTTTACCATATAAAGAACATGAAAAGAGTTATGAAGATTAAAAAACTTAGTATGTCTATATATTAAAGCTTGTAGACCTATTAGTATTTGCAATGGAAGCATAAAGCCCTTTCAGAGAGAATTCTAAATAGGCCTGTCCCAATATCAATATATCGACTTATCGCACAATATATGTACATGACCTCAATTTCACACTATATTTACATAAAAAAAAGCAATAAAAAAAAACATAACATAAAAATATGTTTTTTGCATTTCACTTGTGTCTATGTGTTTTGCAGCTTCATGTACATAACGAGGTGCTAGTTCAAATTAAAAACATAAAATCTACAAAAAAAGTATAATCTTCAAATATGGCCTTGTTTAGGGATCTGTGCCTTTGTGTGTATATATATATATATATATATATATATACACACACAAAGGTGAGTGTCTGATTACATACTTTACCTTGGATGTACTGTTCCTTAGAAATCTGCAGTGGCTGCTTCGGAAGAGCTTGAAAATTCTGCAGGAGGAAAGAACCAGTTATTATTCATTTGAAAGCGTCTGATTCAGTCACCCTGAAAAGCACAGCACAGTGCCTCTCACATCCAATACCACAACACAAAGACTAGGTTAAATTTAGCCCTGGCTTTGACAAATATGCAGACTTCAGAGCGCTTATAAAATGCCAATCGGGACCGCTAAAGCACGGTGCGGTCTGTCCAATCATAAAATGAATGAGATCTGTCTCTTACTGGGTTTTTAAATTAATTTCAAAATGTCTCTATGAAGAAATGTCAAATATTCTTTGCCCTCTATCTATCTAGAGAAGGATGAAAGACACTAATAAGATGAAGAAAATAAAGTATTAATCTGGTGAAGTCATGAGAGCTTTTTCTGAACTATTTGCCTGACAGACGGTCTCCAGTCTCTGGATCTGAAACCGACCCCTGGTCTCGTGCTCTTAAAGCAGAGGGCTGCTAGTCCCGCTTTACCTCCGGAGGACAGAACTAATGTAGACAACTTTCATCTTTAAAGAACAAATTAAGCTCTCAGGATTTGAAAAGACTCAGTACTCATCAAATGTGTGTAAGAGAGACAATGATGCAAAGAGAAAGAACATGCCAAAGGGAAATAATGGCATGCACAATTTGTGTGTGAGAAAGAAAAAAAAAAGAGTCTAAATAAATATCTGTGGGTTTTGTCTGAATGAGAAGAGACTGCTGGTAGGAAGGTCAGTTCCTCTCTCCTCCCAGTGCTTCATTCGAGCTGTAAATCTTCAAACGATGTGAGAGAAGAAAGATATACAGCTTCAAGGCCAGTCTCACACACACGCCAATGTTTCTCTCACACTTAAAAACACAAAGTGTTTCCTTCTCAGTTTAACCGTGCCGTCATGCGTGTCTAGAATTTAAAGTATTTTCATTACTGAAACATTTAAAACACAGCCTGCATAAAACGTCTTTAAATATCAGTGCCAATCAATTCATCGTTTTTACATTTAATGTGAAATGTGAAGAGGGGCATAATGCTAGATCAGCGTTCTCATCGCCCCATGTCTGTATGTGTACATCTCTATTAGAACTGCAGTATCTGTGATATGATCCTGTCTGAAGATCAGCATTGTGCTGCAGTTTTTAGCATGTGTGTAGGAACGATATGAGCTGATCTCAGGTTATTGTGTGCAGTAAATCTGTTGTCTGGGTTTGACAGATGCTGGTAGTCTGGGAGGGAGGAAGAGCTTTTAATAGCACCTGAGGCTCACTGCTTCTATTTGAGTAGCTCTATTGATCTACAGTAATATAATACAGAAGAAAAGAGAGGTATAGAGTCTCTATGAGAGAGCAAGAGAGGGAGAGAGCTAATTCTTTTCTTATATATTATTGGTACACAGCTCTCTGGAATCCTTGATTCTGATAGGTCGATTGCAGTATTTCACAGTCAACTGCTTTTGTATAAAGACATGTAATTGATCAAAGCAACTTTTCTTTTCACAAAAGGAAATAGTTTCAGATACATGATGTCCATCTGTTTGGTATATGGCCATGTAATAAGATGGATAATCATAGTCAGCCTGTCATTTATGTAAAATAAACCAATTAATTAATTTGTATCTATTATTAGGTTAAATTCATTATTTATTTGAGGCAATTCAGAATAACTACAGTCTGAACAGACACCGAAATATTGAGAAACACTGATTGGATACAAACACTCAAAGATGGGGAAAAAGAGAGAAGCAGAGAACAATGATAAAGATAGAGGAAAGCGCAGAGGGAGGAGCACAGTGGTATTGATCTGAGGATCAGGCTGGACTCAGCGCTTCACTCCATCTCTAATCCGTCTTAATCTGGACAAGAAAATGCTGCTCACCCTGCTTTTCTCACACAAACACACACAAGGGCACATTAACACTCTTACACATACACTGGCACTGAATACACTCTATGAAAGTCAAGGCTTGAGAGTGATCTGCCTTATATACCTTTCCTCTCATCCTTTTTTTCCCTCTCTGTGTTCAGTTCTTTCTTTCCCTTACACACATTCTTCACTCTCATGGCAGGTGATTTAGCTAAGGTTGTGGAATGCAGACTGAAGCACACACCACTGCTCATCCACAGCTCAGCTGATCAATTATTCAATAGAGAGAGAGGGAGAGAGGGCAAAAAGAAGTGGAGAACAAGAAAAAATGATAGAAGGGGGGTTGAAACAGACATGTGTGTGTGCGTGTGGTGGGGTTGCAGTTGTCACTTCAAACAGCAAAATCAATTAATGCTCAACAGCAATCCTTAAAGTTACTACGAAATCTAATAGGACAATTTCCTTTTCACGGAATATTGCAGTGTTTATTATAAATTATTTTTCCATGGCATGCACATCATTACTTTTTCAATCCACACACCCACATAATAATCAAAAAAACTGACTTGCCCTCACAACATCTCCTCTCTGACGACATGTGCACTGACACAAGGGCAGGACAATAATCCCTCCCATCCAGCAACCTAAAAGGCAAAAAAACCTTTACACACTATGAAGATAAAAAAAAGAATGGAATGGATTTTAATTTGTGAACCCTATACTTTATCATATTTGATATGCAAATTCCTAAGGCCTCTAAATGATTAACATGATCAAAAATAATCCAAAACTCTGTAGTACACGATTTACTACATGCCCTCAGTTCTCTGATTAACAGTTAGGCTTTTTTTGCAAGTACGAGGCCTTGCAGTATATTTCAAAAAAACGTCCCTGATTTCAGTACTGTGAAATCTTTATTGATTTTTATAAACTAAACAAAGAATAATTTTTAAATGGCTTGTAATATTTCAAGATAAAGATTTACCAAACTGAAGCAGCTTGAGTTTATTTAATTAGCTATAAATAGTTTTTAATAAATATGTGTATAAAGCTACATCAGCTGAGGAACATTTATTTGTTTATCTCCAATTTTTCATTGTATTATGTTTTTGCCCATATTGCGACATGCTTTAAGAAGACATTATTGGCAGATATACAGTGACCGCTGATATTTATATACATTTTATGTAATAGTAATCTGTTATACAAGAGTTCACAGATTTACATTACAAGCTATCAGAATTTCATCTTACGTTTAGGCTCATGTATCAGTAACTGCACTAAACTGCATATTTTTGCCTCTGAATAAAACTGAGGTGACACTTTACGAGCCATTAAAGCCTGATGTCTCAAATATGACACTCAACAACAAAAAAAAGCTATACAGATTTAAATTGTTTTATTATGCTGGATCACATTTTCTCACTATTAACTATTACTTTAGCCCTAGTAAACTCCTAAATTGCAGTTTATTAATAGTTAGTAATGTAGTTAAGTTAAGGTATGGGGTGGGATTAGGGATGCAGAATATGGTCATGCAGAAAATTTACTTTATAAGTACTAAGAAGCCAGTGTTATTAAAAGGCATGCTAATATTCAACTATTTAATAGTAACAATTAGTCCAGAGCGTTAGCTCACTTTGTCTACAGGTTTAATATACGATTTTATTTCAAAACATTAGATTTTTCTGACAATTATTTTATATGTCAGACTTTACTAGGTTAAAATGGGCTAAAACTGAGATAAAAGCAGGTGAAAAACATCACTTTAGTAAAAGAAAAACCATAGCATATATATACACACAAACACACACAAAATATATTTTATGTTAAGAACTTTCTAAAAGACAGTCTTTCCAAATACAGTATATTCAAGCAGAGTCCATGTATGAGAAAGAATGAGCGAGTCGGTTGATTCATGATCTGTCAGATCTGCCTGCTCAGCTCGACCAACAAGCATCACCGGGGGTGTGATACTAATAGTTCTGACAGCAGGGAGTGATCGGCCCAGCCCTCAGAGTCGATACCCTGCACACTACGAGCAACCTGAAGAGCGCACCGCAATACGCACAGCCTCAGTGGTGCAACAAACCCACCCACTGTTCTTCTCTGTTTCAATATCACCCCCAGCACAGGACTTCCCTTCATTTAAACCCTCACACACACACACAGAGAGAGAGCTGGCACTGCAAGAGCGTTGCCAGGGTGACAGAAGGCTGGTCTCCACCCTGCAGGCCTCTCCCCTCCTGAACATATGCTGCACCAGTATTAACACACACATACAGTGATAGTCAATAAGACAAGTGATCTCTCGCTCGGTAACAGACATGGTAATAGTCTATCGCTCACCGCAAACACTAACAAATACCACAAACACTCATCTGCCTCTGTTTAGACTGATTTTACGGTACATACTCAGTTTTTTATTCTCTCTGTCTGTCTTTCTGTCCATCAATCATCACAGTGGCTTCAAATTACTGTGCGACATACTGCGTTCAGTCACAGTGGGGTTGGGTGACGACGTTGGCATCACCCTGGTTACAAAGACAGATGACAAGGCAAAAAGAAACCATGTAGCTTGGGTCAGCTCCTTCTGTTACTGCTGACACACACACACAATCAATATGCATCACTCACACAGACGCCACCCTTCAGGTCCCCGCAGCTGTTGAGTCAGGCCCTCTTTAATTATGTGAGTAGAAGAGGAAGTGTGTGTTTCGCTGCAACCATGACATAGGGAGGCTTGAATTTATGCATGTTGAGCGTGCATGAACAATTGTAACTGTACTGTGAATGTGTTCGCTCAGTGGAAGTAACAGTCTCACACCTCTTCCCCGATGTGACATTCAGGAAAAATTTTTAATTTCCCCTAGGACAACTATTTGGTTTAAATGCAAAGCATTGGTATCATGAACTAATAATGGAACATTTGTTTTTCATCATTTATTAGTTTAGGTTAATTTATAAATATATTGTACTGTTCGAAAGTCACAAATAAAAGTGCATTTAAAAAATCTTTATTAAATTTGATGCATCCTTGCTAATAAATAATTAAACTCACTCACTCCAAATTTTTTAACTGTAGCATAAACCAATAAAATTTTATAATTAACTTAATTAAAAATGTATAAGTAGAACTAAACTGAACCAAAGATGAATAAATTATGTAGAAGTATTGTGCATTATCATAATAGTTTTACCTAAAATGCAAATCTTAATTTTTTTCCGAAACATCATTGTACTGTAGTTATTTATCATTAATACAAAAGTTCTCACTTCAGGAAGATGACCAGCATCACAGCATCACACGCCAAAAAAATGATGATGAGCATGCAATATTCTACACAGGCTTTTATCCAAAGTAAATTGAATGAATGAAGGATACGACATAAACAATTCATGCCAACGAGGCAAGAGCTTCAGAAGTTCTGAAATACAAAGCCCTAAAACTGCTCAGAAGAATCCAGGCTAGAGCAAAGATGAAAGTGAGAGATGACGAGTCAAGTGAAATAATAGAACTTCAACATCTAAGCTTCTCCAGTGGGAATGCAGCTGCCGGCACTGTAAGGTTATCTACTGAAGAAGAAACAGTTGAAATATAATAATTCTCAGTCAACAGATTCTACTGCTCTGGGCTGCTGCCATCTGGTGGAAGCTCTGCATCTCTGCAACTAGATCATCTTTACCGCAGTACTAACAACGCCCACACAGAAGATGATTATTACACACAGGGGTGTTGGATGCTCATTAACCGACACAACAGGGGGTTGAAGCCGAAAGAAGGGATACAGAGTGAGAGTTGGAGTGTGTGTGCACACTCATTAGCTATCTAAGGCGTGGGGTGGGGCAGTAACAACGGGCCAGTAACGGCGAGAGAAGCTGCTATATTGATACAAAGGTTAAAGAGATTTAGATGATTAATTAATTGAACAATGTAAGCACAGAAATCCCCAACCGGCCCTTCAAAGACCTTCACGGACTATATACCACATCTTTTCTCAAGAATATAAACAATTTTATGTTAGGGATTCCTCAGAATAGCACCATTTTATTTCCATCACTTTTCAAGTGAAATTACTCCCCACTGTACACCCTTCCCGGTGTTTCCGTGCAGTTTCCGTGGCAACAAACCCTTCAATCACCCAGCCGATGGGCGAGATCCATTTACATCCCATAGTGGCACCCTGTTGGCATGACAACAGTGAAACATGCTGCCTCTGCTGTTTCTGAGGCTGAGTAAGAAATACAGTAGAGGCCTCAAACACACACACACTTATGCACTGTACAATATACACACCATGAACTACTCTATTCTAATGTATGCTGATGGTGGGAACTTACTCACTAACCTGCTAATGGCCTGTTAAACACCTCAGAGACTGAATTATCTGGGATATGGACAAAAATATGTAAAACAAATTCATATCCCTTTTGATATTGATAATTATTGATAAAATCTTTTAAAGTTTAAAGGCAGATTTTTTATACTAAATAAATGCTGTCAAAATCAGATCATTAACTGTTGTTTTGAACAACTCTTTATGGTCAGAACATGATAAACACTTCACAGTAGCCTGAAAGTAGTTCTAGCTTAAGTTAGGTGCTCATGATAACAAATACTAACATCTGTAACAACCTGATTTTATATTGTGAAATGTAATTATTATGACTTGAGTTTTACTCAAGTTCGTTGCACACAGTGTTTATCCTGTTTGTTAGCGCTCTTTTCATCACAGAATCATTGTCATCTGGAGAAGTCAAGCACACAGGACTGTTTACTGCTCGCATGAGCTACATTAATGAATTGGCGGATCTGCTATAGTGATTTGGCACTGCCGTTTAAACTTTGAGCTATATCAAATATTGAACTCTTGTTATCTTTTAATAAAGAAATGTATATTGCGATAATAATAGCTATCGTTTATCGCCCAGCCCTACACGGCCTCACACATCCGAGTCCTCATTTTGAGCTCTTCAAAGCGATTTGCCGCAGTCTTTGGCAAAACCCTGTAATATAACTTTATTCTTCCCAGCTTTAGAAAAAGCACACCAAGCGAAATTGTTGATGATGCCAAGGCACAGATGTTTCTAAAGCCTGCGAGACAACAGAAACCACAGTAAGATGTCCCTCACCCGCTCTCTCTCTCATTAGCACACTGTTGCCGCATTGCCCTCTCTTCTCGCTGCTGTTATTCATCTGCTACTGTTTGTGTTGAGTGGCAAAAGCTTATTTAACACAGAAACGGAGTCCCATGCAGAAAACCAATTAGCATTGATGGTTGTTGTTTTAGAGCTCATCAAACCAGGCACTGTGAAAATAATAACACAGACGTACATATCATTGACTCTTAATGGGTTACTTTGGCTCGTAGAGGCTGGTTTGCTGTATGATGTTTTTGTTTCAGCCCGATGCTCAATGAATGCACACTTGTTTGTAGTGGATAAACAGATACGGTGCTTTGTTAGGGCAGTGAGACAGGCTTTGTTGAGGATTCCCTGTTGCACGCTCCCCTTGAAAACATAAAAGGTGGAAAGATAAACAAATGCGTTGGTGTTCAAGCAAAAAGTACACACACGTGCATAAACACCTGTGACGTGTGACCCATTTTTTTAGCGCCAATGTTTTCTTGGTAAAGTGACTCATCAAATACACTTTATAGACACAGATCTGAACGCAGATTTCAGAGTGTCCACATGGGACCTTCAGGTCTGTCAAAATCAGGTGGGTGGATTTAAAGTTTTAAAGCTAACAAAATGATTATGTAACTTAGAAGCTACTCCATAGGCAACTGGTATCTAGCCTTACACCTACACAAACAAAAATATTTATAATTTGGGGAAGAAAAAATATGCATAGACCTATAATACCTATCATGTAGGATATTATATAAAGAAAGAATATGTAATATGCTAATTAGAATTTTACTCATCTTTAGCTCAATGAAAGTCAAATAACATTTAACAGCACCTAAATTTATCACCACGGTGAGGTTGGCGGATTGCTGCGAATTCCAAAATAATAAATTAATTTTAAAAAAAGGACAAACAAAATGTAAATGTTTATATTAGCATCATTGTATACAGAGATGAAATTCTGCAACAATTTTATTCTGCACAAATGTGGTGGACCAAAATTGAGAGAGACCTGTATATTACAAGCTATTAAACTCATTATTTAATGGCCAAAGCTCATGGAAATTCATTCCATAAAATAATTGAGGCATGACTTTTATTAAATAGAGGAGCTGACTCCAGTTAACTTAACTTGATGTTAAGTGTTGATGAAATGTTGACAGAGCACTTGAGAAAGATCTCCCTGGTGCATAATGCAGTCAGTGAAGAAAGATGACCATATTGTGCTGAGTATAGAATTTTCTCAAGGTGTGTGTGTGCGTGAGAAAGAAAGGTGTGTGCAAATATGACACAGGGCTCAGCAAATAAACATACACTAATTTAATATAGTTTACTAAACTAGTAAAACAATTAACTAAAATTAATTATCGCTTTGTTGTCCTCAACATATACTTAAGAGGCTTTTAAGACTATCCAGCAGAAATCCAAAGCTTTAAAGGGGTCATGCCAAACCAGATTTCCCTAGATCTTTTGATTCAAAAAAAGGTATTTGTACAGTTAATATATCATGCTAGTTGGATAACTTAAAATGTAATCGTCATCTGACGCAAACAGAAACCGCGGCCTGCACATGCTTGTCTGAAGCAACATGTCTGCGATGTGGACGTATTTCAGTATATTTGAGAAAGACCCACAGATAGCGATTTGCAAAACATGTAATGCCGAGATTTCAAGAGGTGGTGCGTCTGCAAAGACTTTCTCCACGTCGGGTTTAAATTATCACCTGAAATCCAAACATCCCGATCGCTATGCTGAATATAGGCCCTTTCACACGGGACGCAGCAGTCGCGAGTGTCTAGTTCATTTTCAATGGCAGACAAGCGGTGCTCGTGCACCCAAAATCCTGAGAGGAACGCGGCACAGAAAAGGAGTCTGCGATCCACTGTAAAGCAAAAAGAAGATGCACCAGCAGTTTTGAAAGAGTTGGACATTGTGGTGTATCAGTGATAAATATATTATGTAAATACCATTCAGTTTTTTGCACAGGCCGAACGTTACGTGTCTTTGCACATCAATGTATCTTCATGAGTGGCAGGGTTTAATTTGCTTTTGTTTGTGTATGTTTGGGTTTTTTTTCTCTCAAAGATTGTGTGCCTATTGACATGCATTACATGACTGATTAACTGCAACAATTTGAGTTAAAAATCTTTGTTTGTATTCTACTGAAGGAGCAAGTCATCTACATCTTGGATGTCCTGGGGGTAAGCAGATAAACATCAAATTTTCATTTTTGGGTGAACTATCCCTTTAAAGGACACGCCCCTTAAAAACAGGCTGTTAGAGGTTAAAAATGAGGGTTGAAAATAATTTTTGAACAGCTGTTTTTTTTTGCGCAAAAAAAAACTTCAACATTATAAGTAAACCTCAAGGAACATATCAAAATAATAAATGACTATGTCATGACCTCTTTAAGTTTGAAAAATATAACAATGGATATACAATATTTCAGTTACAACAGCACTGGCCAATCAACTGTCTGGAAACACTGGTCACAAGGCAGCGGGCCATCCTAATTGCTAAGACCTTCGACAACAAGTACATATGATCACACATGCACACTCACACAATCTGGGGGAACAGCTGATGGGATCTCTTTTTCTATCACACAAATGTAATCCCACCTCCTCTTTGTGTCAGAACAAAATCTAATTAATCAGTTCACACAAACAGTGAGTCACACACCCTGAAGCAGCATCATTATACACAGCTCTGTGATGCTTTGGTGCAGCCAAATTCAAATGACTTGAGGAAAGCCATGCATCACTCTGAAGCAACACCTACCAGAGCAATGACTCATCCAATAAAAGCTGGAAACTCTTTACATTATGGAGACAATTTGTTTCTCATGTTTATTTGAGTTTGTCTAATTGGACTTTGAAAACACCCTGAGAAAGCGTTTCAATGACATAGTAAGCAATGAAAAATGCAGCTATTTTGAATGTCACATGATTCCCAATACTATTTCTCCTGAAGGTATTATTTATCAAATGCAAGGAGATTAGCTCTCGGTTGTGAAATGCAGGATAGAAGTCTTTGGATAGCATAGAAAAAAGCTGATATGTAGCCAGACAGAAGACAAAGAAATAAAGATGAGGAGAAAGACGTCTGTCCTCATTCGACTATTCTTTGGTGTTATTGCCAAGGGTGTCTCTGTGTATGTCTCTGGATGGATAAGTGATGTCTGGTCTTCTGTTCAAGAATACTTGGGGGATTCTGATCCAAAGGGGAGCTCATTTTTTGGTTATGACTCTAAAGCCTGCAAAAGCTTTGCCTTAAGCAAACCCGTATTAAAGCTGAAAAAATGCTACTGCCAGCCTGCTTTATTTGTGTCTAGGCAGATTTGTGTGAATGTTCAAAGACAAAGGGGGAGTGAGAAGAAAGCAACCATGAGGAGGAAGAAGTGTGAGTGTGTGAGTGTGTGAGTGTGTGTGTGTGTGTTATAGAAAGATATCAGAACAAGGCAGCCTCCCCCTCTGCAGCAAAGCAGAGACAGCATTTAAATTTTTCCAACACAAAACATTGGAAATACACTGGACAAAAAAACACACTGACTGATTGTGGGAATCAGACATGCCAATAAAATTACACAAGCTTTGTGACTGGACAGTGAACACACTTTCCTAACAGTCTCGTTGTCATTAACAAAAAATAAACAACCCGCCTTGAGTAAGGTCTACAGTACACAGACAAACAAGCACATGCACTACACACCCACTCATATACACAGTCATTCAAAAATTTGAGGTCAGTAAGATTTTTTTAAATTTAAAAATAGTTTCTTAATTTATTTGATTTATTGCTTCACTGCATTTTTTTTAATCAAAAACACAATAAAACAGTATAGTAACATTGTAAAAAATTATTACAATTTAAAATACTGTTTTCTATATTAATAATACATTAAAAAAATATGTGTTTATTTCTCTAACGGCAGAGCTGAATTTTCAGCAGCCATTACTCTACTCTTCATGATCCTACTCAAGAAATATTTCATATTGTTTTCCAAGTTGAAAACAATTCTGCTGCATAATATTTTGTGGAAGCCATCATAAATTTTTTAAAATTCTTTGATTAATATAAAGTTCAAAAGAACAGCATTTATGCAAAATCCCTTTACAACTTTTGATTATTGTTAACGCATTTAATGCATTGTTTCTGAACAAAAGTATTAATTTCTTTTAAAAAATCTTACCAAACAAACTTTCGAGCAGCAGTGTACACACATAAGCCGTCAAATACACATACAAAGCCTTACTAACATCTAACATCTGAAGCGTTTAAAAAATACACAGAATATAGCACAAAAACTAGCTATGAAAAACTGAATCTAATCCTTCTTAAATCCAGATTGCCTAAAAGCTTCTGGCTTAGTCTTGCTCATGAAGGATTTTAAAAGAGTAAAAGAAGGGAAAGAAGTAAAGTAAAGTATGAAAGGCAAAACTGTAGGGGCATGTCTGGCTGTTTGATGACATAATGAAAAAACTAAACTCACTCACTGGAACACAGAGAAACAGAAGTATTAAAAAGTTGAGTCAAACGGGGGAATTGCAGCTTAAATATAACAGTTATTCAGCATGATTCTAAAACATTTGAACTCTTATGATGCTCTTATCATCCCCACGCTGCAATTAATGGCCAATGATTTTTCTCAATTAGTCCTAGCAGCTAATGAAGCTCATTTATATGCTAGCTCATCAGTGGAAATTAATTTTTAAATGCAGTGGTTACTGTTACAATACTCAATTGGACAAACCCCCAGAGGTAATTTAACTGAATTCAGCATAAAGAAGACACAGTTCATTCATAAATGTATTTGAAAAGTGTGAGGTGTAGGGATGTCTTGGAGCCCCAAATAATAACCAGCTCAATTATTCTAAAGAAAGAATGACTTGAATGATAGATTGAAAATTTATCTGTAGAAAGGAGAGGATAGTGTCCTCTGTGTGAGTGTAGTGTTGCAACAGTGTAAATCGCACAGCAAGTGAATGCTGGACCCTGAGAAAGACCTAGAGATGATCTATCGGTTTGTCACAACACTAGAGAGAGCAAGAGAGAGTGCTACAACATTATGGTGAAGCAAAGAGTTGTCTCAGAGGGGCTTTTTTTCATGTGTCTGAAAAAGGAACAGCATGACAAAATACCTAGAAAATCGGAGTAGAGATAAGAGAGGACAGGCAGTAACAGGCAGAGTTGAAAGAGTTGAGAGTTGAAAGGGCAAATTAGAAGCACTCACAGGATGTTTAGCCGACAGTCTGCCGCTCACTGTACTTGTCTGATTCCATGTGGAAGAAATGAACGTCTGAGAAGCAGAGAAACAGAAAAATGAAAAAGCACAAACTTTACTAAACAATGACAATCTATAAATTCTGTCAGCTTAAGTAATTTAAAGAACATTCAAAATCAACAGAGGTTTAAAAAGAATAACGACATAAATAAACGGAAAACATTGGATAAAAAAAGATAATATTTAAAAATAATAATAAAAGATTAAAAATACAGTTATGAACACTAACTGAATATTTCACAAGAAAAAGAACAGAAACATTGTCAAAATAATGACAAAAATGTGATACTCTTGTACTGCCACCTAGTGTGCATAATTTGATTATAATATACAGTATGTAAAGTGTCTCACCTTGCTCATGCAAGACAAAATGCCATCCACAAATGCAGTCTTGTTCTTGTGAATCTGTCTGTATTCAAGTATAATTTTGGGCAGTGGATGCAGCTTCTGCAGTTGTAATAGCTAAAACAGGGTTCAAAAAAGCCAGCAACTGAATTAAAACTGATACATTCCACTTTTAATTTTAGTTAAAGAATCGTAGGTGATGAATAAAAAAAATTCATGTATGCTCTTAGATATCTAAGAATGTCTTCTGTAACTTTTGAGCCATTTCATTTTTCTGCTTGTCAACAATTTAAATAATGTGTTACAGGTGATCTGAGAAATAGTTAAACTGTTAAACTGCATTATGGTTAGCGCTGATAGTTAAATATAAACAATAACAGTAACACTTAATGTGTCCTTGTGACTCATATTAAATGTACTTACTATTATAATAACAATAAATTATGAAGAGTTACATGCAAGTAACCCTAATCTTAATCCTATAGTAAGTACATGCAGTCAATTAATATTATTCAGTACTTAATTGTAATTACACTGTAACAAGGACACCTTAAAGTGTAACCACAACAACATCCATGGGACCACCTCATTTTTGTTTACGCATATAAGGACATTAATTCTATACTTACTGCTGTTTCTGATGTGGACTGCTGTTTTTTGATTGTTTTAGGAAGCTTTTTATTCTCACAAAGTTCATGCAAACGCAGCTTCTCGAATAGGATCTGAAAAGAGGAGATTTGTAATAAATTTTTGTAATTACACTATCAACAGATAAGTGGCAAACCTACAAAATAGTCGTTTTGGGCATCATAGGGCATCTATGATTTTGTTTAAGGCAGCTAGCTTGTAAGGTTTCAAAAGCCTTTCAAAAACACTAACCAGTCTAAGCTGTGCACTGCTGGACACCAAGAACTTCTGACCTGCAGCATGGTGAGCCTCCTGTTCTAACTGCTTCAGCTTAGCCTGAGAAAGAGAGAGAACCTAGTTAGAAGGGTGCTGGTGCTCATTCGAACACTTTCAAATACAGAAGCTACAGTAAACCTCACAGAGAATAATCCAGCAGTTTTTAATTCATCCCTTCCTGTCTTCTAGGAGAACTGAAGGAGGATGAGAGGAAAGTAAAAAGCAGAAGAATGAAAGAAGAGGCGGAAATGTGCAAGAGTTTATGAAATAAAAATACACAAAGCACTAGAGAAAATATAGAGAGAAGGCAAGAGATATGAAAGGAGATGGTAATGTTCTTTTTGAGAAAGCAGATGCCAGCGGTGGTAGATCTAGTCATTAAAATATACTACACACGATACACCCCAAATTATCCCTTAGGGAAGCCAGACCTGAGAAAAATCAGTTTATGGCTGTTTATACAATCATAATAGAATCATACATACTCTTACCCCTAGCAACTCTGAAGTATTTTTCATGGCTTCTTTGTCCACATGCATTTTATAGCTTTCCATTACTGTGAGAGAGAAAGAGGGAACAATCTTTATGCAGCAAGTCAAAATTATTGGCTTTATCCTAAATGCACAACCAAATCTAATTCATTAGACAGTGAAATATAGCTACCTTCTTTAACAGCGTTATATTTAAGGCTGTGACAGTACATTTAAAGATATAAAGAATGCATGTGCTGTACTGATGGTTTATACAATCTAATAATTAAGTTACTGAAGAATTAGACAAATTTATTGATTCCAGTGTCATTCCAGTTCCTTGCTCACAAATTATATGATTAAGCAAGATAATGCATATGACAGCATCTGACAAAACTGGCAAAATTTAAAATTGTCATTTGTGGCAATTTCAAAATTTCATTATGAACATATACATGTTTGTGCAAACACTAACACACAAAAAAAAAGCCAGTAACATACATTTAAAAAGAAGTGTAAAACTGTGTTAAGTAAAAATGTAAATAAACTTACGATAATACTATGAACAGAAAATGAATAAGTCAGGGAAAATGCTATTCAAGTTAAATCATTCACTTTTTATCTCTAGAATCTGTTTGCTCAGACCTGCCAGAATTGTAATCATCTTTTGTTCCACACCAGAATAGAGCTGCCACAGCCCCTGAGTCTATAGACATAGAGACAGAAAAGCTTGAGAGAAAACTGAGAAACACTGGACATAACGCTTTATTTAGAAAAGATTCATTTTAAATGACCTGAAGCTTGTTTTGCAGTTCCACCATTAGATTGTATAAAACACACAAGTTTGAGATCACCTGAGTCACCTGATAAAGCAGTAAAGAGAGGCATACATGCCAGTGTAATTTCAAAGCTGAAATTTAGACACACAGCTGCAGTCTTTTCTGAAAACCATTTGTTAAATCAAGTGTATTTCTGACCTTGGCTTGCCCAAGCACAGGTTGCAGTGATGTGGACGTAACTGAATATGTGTAGTGCTTGGAAAGCAGGGTCTGAAAGCAGGTTGCAGAATCTGCAGGGTCTAACAACCATGCTGCAATCTGAGGATCCATCACATGACACCCCAACACTGCTCAGAACAATTAGATGCATTAAAATCTATATTTAATGGTAATGTTAACATTTAAACAGTTTTTCAGCATGATTTAAGAGCATCCCAACATAAACAGAAACATTTGAGTTACTATATAAGTTTATACTATAGGAGTTGATAGGATAAAGGTTACATATTTGCTTGTTTAATCATTGACCAAGAAATAGTAAATACAATATTTATGTTAGAACATAAAATAATTTTCACTTTTCAAATCTACTTTCTGCTGTTTTAGTTAAATAAGTCCTAAAACAATTTTATATCCTGCTGAAAAAAGATTTTCAATGTAGTCTTCAATTATCAGAGATAAAAATAAAACCCCCTTGTGTGCCACCTTGTTTCCAGCTCAAGTCTTTGCTGAAGTGTTTCAGTGCTGTGCGAAGCAGGTCTTTCGCTTTAAAGCATATAAATGGCTTTGTGTCACACATCATCTGCATTAGCATCTCTCTAAGGACATACAGATACAAAGTAAAATACACTGAACAACACCTACTACAGCATGCACAAATGTCCTCTCTTACACTCGATTTCACAGCACACACACATCTGTAACACTATCCCTTTAAAGAAAAACATAACTAATGCTATCTGCCACTGGTGACAGATAAGCAACAAGGACACTAGTTAAATGTAAATAACTCTGTCTCTTCTCGTTTCCTCTCCAAATAAAAACACACCTGGTAAAGGCATCCTGCTTTTGTGTAAAGTCTTGTTGGGCCCAAGCTGGTGCCTGCTCTAGTCTCAGGTACAGTACCCTCTCTGGTGGTCTGACCTGCGGTCCCTCTGAATCCAAATCCCTCTTCAGCAGAACCAGCAGGCCACACACTGAAGGGCACAGCTTCTTTAGGAGAGACAGTGAATATATCCAGCCATTAATTCTCACATACAATACACATCTATCAATCTATCTTAATCTTAATAAAGATTTTATTGCTTTTGAAAGTCTCATGCTCACACAGGCTAAATTTATATGATTAAAAATACAGCAACACTGTAATATTCTGAAATACTATAATTTTCAGCAGCCATTGCTACAGTCTTCAGAAATCAAACTGACCCCCAAACTTTTGAACAGTATTGTAAAGTATATACACCAAAATTTGTAGTTCAGCCAAAGCTTAATAGTTTAGCTCAATGAATATCATCTAGTGACTCTGTAATCACACCTGTTCTGGATCCAATTGTATGGTGCCATCTTGGTATACCATGGTAACAACAAATGCTTTCACTTTTCTAGCCTCCTCTAACAAATGCTCTCTCTCCTCCTGTGAGATACAGCTTGTGTCACACACCCTGGGATCAGAGGTCAAACTAAAGGCACCTTTTGTGATTGCTGCAGTTCCATCTTCTTTTCTGTCTGTTTCTGAAGGCCTTTCATTGCTTCGTTTGGATCCTGACTGGCTTGGATCAGAGAGCTTGGGGGATTTGGAGTGATTTGGTTTATTGCATCCTTGACTCTTTAATTCTTTCTGGGGTCTGAGAGGATGTCTCTGCCTCTTGACGTTAGGCTGTGAAAGTTTTGGTTTTAGGAGTTTTATTGAGCCCTTTCCTTTTGCCTTGTGGAAGAGCTGCGAGGGGAACCTGAGGGCTCTGAGTGTCTTTTTGCACAACTCCTGTGATGAAGTGATCTTAGGAGCTTTCTGTGAGGGTCCAGGGAGTTCCCTTTTCCCAGTATGCTTTGGAAATGATGTCATCTCACCATCCTGTATGTGTTAAGACAACAAATGCAAGTAGAGTTAAAGAAGAGGACATTTGAGTTCAAATGTGCTCTTATATGTGAAGAAAATATTCCAGGCAACTCAAATAAAGCCAATTTCATAACTTCAAAAAGCTTAAATCGGCAGCAGAGAACCATCCACACACAACCCTCCTATTCAGAGTTTGGCTGTCAGTGCCAGACAAATCAGCTTAAAGAAAGCTTCAGTAAGAGAATATGTACACACAGTTCCCAGGCTGTCGCTAATAAAGCTTTCTAAAGCAGGTTTTAGGCTGATGCACCCACACTTTTATCGCTGCTAGGACAAGCCTTCGTCTGGTACTTCTCAACCTCTGAATGACCCCTGTGATTCTTTACATAACAGACATCTGCAGCAAGAGACTTCCATTATTCATTAGATGGCTGTTTCACCTTGAAAGGAGTTCAAATAAAACTACACCAAGCATTCAGGGTCAAAATATACTTGCACACTAGATAACTGATCCTTTGATGTGTAGGTTTTTAATGTATAAGAACATCTAGAATTCAGTGTTCTTTGTCTAGTTAAGTCCGTAAGCAGGTGAAAGGATGCTGTCCTTTGAATTTTATGTGTGTGCTTCGTTCAATGTCAGTAGGCTACTTGTTCACTTCCTCACTATGCTGCTCTGTACTTCAAAACCCTGAGGAATTTTTTTTCTTCTCTGCACAAAGGAAAAATAAAACTTTTTTTTAATATAAATGTCATAAATGCAGATTGATGCTTCATCTTCATTCCCACAATGTAATGTGTGTTGTTAACTGCACCAATCTGAGCCATTTGAGTACAAGGAGAACCTCATAACTGATCCCTAAAGACTACTTTTTGCCTGTGCTGCCTTTTCTTACCAATAGTTTCACAGAGAACACCTTGCAGAAAAAATGTTCAGGTCAGGACATTTTAAAGATACATATATATTTATACAAACACATCCAGGACTGCCTTCTATCAGCAATGGAGTCAGTACATTACCTGAGAGCGGGGCTGGATGCTGTGCTGCACTTCATCACTGGTGAAGGATACTGTGGATTCCACATTTCCATCTCTTTCTCCAACAGGCATCAGAATTGCATTCTCATCTGGCTGGGGAGAATCTGAGCGTAACATAAGAAAAGTGAACAGTGTCTTAGCATTGTCACTGGCATGTGGATACAGTTTAATTTCTCTTTAGAGTGTTACAAGCTCTTGGTGCATAAAGAAGATCTGTAAAGTTTCAAAGACTAAAGTCTCAAAATCAAAGAGATATTCTTTATAAAAAAATATGACTTGTACATGCTCCCACTTTGCTGTTTTCATAACACCGCCCAAATGTTTACACAAAGAAGGCAGGAATATTATTCTAGCTGTAGTT
Organism: Enteromius mattozi; assembly: GCA_032359235.1. Taxonomy (NCBI): domain Eukaryota; kingdom Metazoa; phylum Chordata; class Actinopteri; order Cypriniformes; family Cyprinidae; genus Enteromius; species Enteromius mattozi. The sequence goes on along the minus strand of JAUMHE010000053.1, from coordinate 7,089,034 downwards.
GCTGGACGCGCTGTGTGTCGTTGTGAAACTACTTTGATTGTGCTTCCAAAAGAGGACATAATTAGAAATCAGTGGTTAATTTTGACATCACTATTCCAGAACAGTTTAAAACAAATATTAGTGCGTGTTCATCTCATTTACGGAGGATGGACTCTTTTCTTAAACCACATAAACACATTGCATTACACCAAATACACAAAATAATGTTCTTTTTAGCAAACATCATATGAACTCTTTAATAATTACCTTGTTAAATCTTGGTTGGTTTCACAAATTATTTGCAAATCAGACACTACCAGCCTTGATAAGGCAGACACACTTGGTGAATGGCTTACATGTGAAATAGTATGGCTGCAATCCAAATATGTGTTTGTACGGTCTAGCAGACCATCAAGCAATGTACTTACTTGTTCTGCTCTTGGTAATCTCTCTTCTATCAAAACAACTGTCATCGTTTTCCTCCACTGAGAATATTTCACCTGACCTAACAGGAGTGTCATGCACACATTCGAGGACAGATACACTTCCACATCTTTCACCATGTAAATAGCTTTCCACTGGAAGTGACAACTGAGAGTGTCTGCTATTTTGCCAGTAATGGCTGCTCTCCAGGTCCTCAGATTTAGATGTTGGATTCTCTACATTAGACATATGACTAATATGCTGCACTTGTATGAATCCAGCTTGGTTGGCTCTTGCCTCTTTTGAGATGTCTTCAAAAACAGAATCTCTGCTATCTTTTCCCAATCGACAACTCCAAGAAGGCTCTATCTTTCCAGTCCTCTGCTGTTTGCCCACAATATCAGATCTCTTTTCTTCTTCTCCAAATACTGGATGGCAGTTGTTAATAAGCGATGTAAGATGCTCAAAGCTGAACTTCTTTACTGGAAGTACCTCATGTTGATCACAACTTACTGAGTCATTTTCAGAGGGGCTTGCTGGTTGAATCCAACTCCTCTTCCTGAAGGTAAGTCTATGGATCTCTGCCTCAGTCATTATGCCTGGTCTAGCCTGAGAGTTCCCAATGCTATTTAAGCGGAACACATGTAGATGGTCTTCTCCCTGTTCTATCGGTATATAAGGTTGGACGTTGGGCTTTGTCATATCATCACCAGCATAGTACAGTGCAAACCTCTCATTACTAGTCACATCCTTTAACTTGAAGTGGTTTGAATCTTCCACCAGAACATCTGAATCCAAGATTCTATAGACAAAAAGAAAAAAATGATAAAATATATAAATAAAAGATGTACATAAACAGCATTTTGAAATGTCAAAAAATAAGAACATTTATTTTATTTGTAGTTATGTATAGTATTTCAATAATGTATACATAAACATAATATAATGTATACATTGTTGTTGACTTAAATATATGAACAGCAAATATCTAAATAAAAATGTTGTTACTGTAGACGCTGTATCAGTTTTAGGTATTACTTACCTGTTTTTCCCTGCAAACAAATCTTGATTTCTGTCATCTCTGCCCAGCTGCTGAGACAGTCCAAACCTTCTACTAGATAAGCCTGTAATTTTGTAAAGTTAAAGATTCACACCATTTTTTAACACCTGTTTGTGAACTAGTCTTTCTCAAAGTCACCAAGCATAGCTTAAAAGTTTAAACTTGACTGTTAATATCCGATGAAATGTGGCTTCCTGTAGGCCATAACTTGCCTCAAGTTAATATTGTTAAAATATTCTGTTTCTGACTCACTAGCTCTTCTTCTGTCTGTTCTGTTCACATACTGGACCCGAAGGGCTGATATGACGCTCTGTGCAGCTGCAGAGAGGGGTGCTGCGTTCAAACTGCTGCAGAGATAACTTTCCATCTCATTTGCTGCTCTCCTAGTCTGATTTAATCCTGTAGACACACAGAAAAATAGCAGTCCAGTCTAAGCAGAAGGTGCTAGATTCATATCTGACAACAAAGGGACCAAACATGCACATGCAACACAATGACTGGATGCTGTCATATTGTTCCACAAGAAAATATAGTAAATCCATTGATCCAATGTCTGTCAGTCAACTGAGATCTATGAAAAGATAATATACTTAGTTGGCTGGAGTTTTGTGTTTTGGTGTTGTTTTTATTCAGATGAAAATCCTAAATGTACTGAGGCATCGAATCAAACTGCATTTATTAAAAAAATAAAAATAAATTAAAAACTAAGCACACACACAAAAAAAATTGCTCTAACACTGAGATTACAAATTATGTTTATTTACAAAAACACAACTGTTAAATCACCAAAAAAACTGTAAGAAATATGTTTTATTCAAGGTGCAGTACATTTGGTTAAAGTACAAATGCAAATTGGTGTTAAACTTTAGGTACTTAGTACAAATTTAACATACTCAAAGATCATTAACTTTTAGCAGATATTAGAAATAAAAAATAAAAATTAGCATATAAGATCTACAGAGCTTTATAACAGAAGCAACAGGGATCCATGTAACATTTATTACTTTTTTTTATTATTTATTTATAAAAACAATTTAAGCAGGGACCCCTGTATTGTCGGCTGAAGTAGACAAAGCCTACATTTTAATTAACCCCTGCTTGAGCCTCTATATCTCTCACTGCTCTGCTGAGCAGTCTTGGGTCCAGATGGAAATAAACATATAGTTCCCTCTCTCTCCTCAGGATGGCACTGCGTTCAAGCCTCCCTCGTTTGGCCTTCAAGTCCCCAACTACGTCCTGAAGAGATGTGTACAAGGCCTTCTGTTTGACCTCCAACTCGTCAAGAACTACTGTGAGCTCCTAAACACAGAGAACGGGTGGGAGAAGGTCAGACAGATAGCAGGAGGTGTCAAGTACAGAGGCAAGCAGAAAGCATGACAGGAATAGTAAAAGTCAAAGTAGAGAAATGGCATGTACATGACAGTGTATGCAGTGGAAAAGAGTTTGAAAAGGTGAGACGAAGAGCAGTAAGAGAGAGAACTAGAGTTAAACAACTTGCAATTATCCTTGTTCTGCTTAATATGTTATGGAAATACACCTACCCCTATCTACACATGAACTCCTCATTAACACGGATCGATTACAGTGCACACAAGTACAGAAGTGAACAATAGAACTAATTTAAATTACTGCGATGGAATTATAATATTAATTTTAAATTCTGCATCACAATGAGAAGGGAAAAAGAGGAAAATATTAGTAGTTACAATTATATAATTGTTTATGTCATTTCTATATAATTGGTACTATGTCTATTTTCATGGCTAATCAGAGTTAAAATATAAAAAAAAATAGATAAAACTAAAAAGATTTTAAGATCCATTTTTAATAAAAACATTTCAGGAGTAACTTTTTTTTTGTTGTTGTTTTTTTGTTTTTAAATCAAAGTGTGTTCAAGGGTGTCAGCAGAACAACGTTTTTTTTCCCCACAGGACTAGAATCATCACCGTTCAATAAACTGTGTTTCATAGACAGTAATGTGTTGCAGTGACATGAAAGAAAACATAAAAGCCATAGACAATTTAAAAAAGTTTAAATACATATGAAAACACAAAGGGCCAGATATACTAACAGTTCATATCAGTGCAAACTCTCTTTTGACATCTTTTGACTAAAGTCATGAATTGGGAAATCATTTAAAAAATAAAAAATTATTTTGGCAGATAACCTTATTGCATTGGAAGAGTATTTCCAAGGAATATAGGTTTGGCGTAATATGTAAAAAATGGTAAATATTTAACACCCAAAAAAGCATGTCTTAATTATTAAGCTTGTTTGTGCCCCTGTGCTAATTTGAGCTGCTCTTAGTAAATTGTTCATTATGGATATGAGCATCCTGTGTTTGTATTCTTTCATTTGAATATTTTATGTAGATCACCTAAAAAAAAAACTTTTCACTCCCATCTGCACTTTTAAGGGATGGCAGTCTCATGCTAATTTGCCCTGTTTAGTAAATCTGGCCCATAATCTTAAAACAGCAAATAAAAATTAGAAACACAGTGCACAAAAACACCAAAAAATCCACCACCAAACATTTACAACCAACCACTGAAAGGTGTATGGTTTTTAAAAGTCATGAATATGATGATTTATCGGCTCACGTTTCTTGGGTTTCACAAAGGATGATGCTGAAAGTGGCGGTGAGGTTGAGAAAAAGAACAGAAAGACATACCTGTGCATGAGGGCAGAACTCCAGTGCAGGTGTGGCTGTAGCACATACCTGCGGCCTCAGAAGAGGCTGCACAATGTCCGAGTATGCCACTTGGTCGAGTGTATCTCGGTCACTTTCTAACCGAGCTCCAGTATAGGCTTGTTCACGTCTGGCCCCATCCAAAGCCTCTTGTACAGTGACCAAATCCTCCTGTAGTTTAAGGGCTGCTGTTTCCAGCCTACTGTAGGTTTGGAATGGATCCTCTTTCTCCAAGGTGACCTTACCCAATTCAAGCATCTTCAGCAACCTGGGGGATGAACATATAGATATGAAGATATAGTCTTATAAACCCAACCTGCATTACACAGTACAAAAATTCTCCCCACTGATGGTGGGTTACCTGCTAAAGGCTGTGTCCTTGGAGGTGATGACCTGTTGTTTAGCATTAGTTCCAAGGTAAGGGACTTGAGTTAAGTGAGGTTGTGTCAGAATGTTTTCTCTCTGAGTAGCAGCTTCTGCAGCCCCCTCCAGCCTCTTCAGTATTTCATCAAACTGCTTCATTACCTTCTTCTCCATAAGAAGCTCTGCATCCTGTGCAAGACGCACAAGTTCGAAGAAGGCCTTTTGACGGAGAAGCTGGTCGCGAACTTCCGTCTGCCTGGAGATGTAATAATTTTGCCTGGCTAACTGAAGAGCGAGGTCACCACGCACCACAGGGATATTAAGGAGGCGAGCACAGTCTCGTAATGCAGAGCGGACTGGGTCTAACATAAGGGACTGAATTTCAGACTGAATTGAGAGGAGCTCAGAGCGTAGATCGGGCTCAAGCCTGCTTGCCTGTGAGTAGCACAGAGACTATGAGAGGAAGAGAATGAAAATGAGAAACATTTAGAGGTATACTCAATTCAAGGGACAGGAAATATTGCCTCAATATTGCTATCATTAAAAAAAAAGAAAAAATAGTCACACAGAAAACATCCTCACAGTGTGTTTATCTACATCCAAATTTGCTTTGGCACATGTTAGAATAGAACAGGGTTAAAATGCTGTTTCACACATCCACAAATTCAAGAAACAGCAAACCTCTGATGAATAACTACAGAGTAAAGATATTTTTATCCATACAAAAAGCAGTTTCACAAGTAACAGTATACTTCAGGCACAGTTCAATAGCACTCTAGAACTGCTGACATAGATTAGAAATATGACAAAAGAGTGAGAAGCTTTAATATGGTATTTTTTCTTTTTAATTTATTGAACTAATTGTTTTACTAAATCACTAAAAATCAATGTTCACTACTGTTCAAAAATTTGGGAGATGGCAAGATTTTTAAACTTTTTGAAAGTCTGTTATGTCCACCAAGGCAGCATTTATTTCATCAAATACAGTGGACAGTAACATGAAATATTACTATATTATAAAAGTTTTAAACTGTAAAATATATATTTTGATGAAAATAATTAGGATAAAGCATTATTTGAAATGGAAATTTGCTGTAAGAATTTGTCTTTTTTAATTTAAAACCAACTGAATGCACCCTTGCTAAATAAAGTATTAATTTCTTAAAAAAATAATAATAATAATAATGTTTTACTGACCCAACATTTGAACTGCAGTGTCTGGTTTTAAAAAGTAAAGTGCAGAATGCAATAACAAACTTGTCATAAATATTAACAGTGTTAATAAGAAACAAACAAAATGTTGAGTGGCACTGTAAACTATGATTTTTTTTAATATTCACCTCTGTGCTGCTGTTTAGTCGCTGGATGAGCCACTCTTTTGCTGCTTTGTCGCCATGCTCCTTTGCTCTCTCTTTCACCAGCTGGTATTGCGCCACTATATATGCCCACTGCAGTTGTGCCATCTCCTTCTTCCTGAGCTCCACAAGTCTCTCATCCTCTTCTTCCTCATTCTCACTGCAACAGCTTAGATTGGTCAGCTGGCAGTGACTGGATGTGGAGGTCTCCATCATGTCTGAGATACCTTGAAAGAACTGACGCTGGGTATAGGAAGTCAACACTTTGGTGAATTGCTCTTGTTGCTGGAGGAAAGGCTCTAAAGACAACTGAGAGAGGAGCACTGGGGTCCTTGGTTGAGGAACTAATGGTGGAGCAGCTCCATCTTTACTTCTTAGGGAATAAGTGTCAGTTTGGAAAAAGCCAGCCAGTTTTGTCGTCTCCTTTGACAGGTTCTCCACAGCTGAGTTGGTGTAAGCATTTTCAGCTGCCACGGCAGAGTTGGCATCTTTTATTATATCCCCTCCTTCCTGCAGCAGTGCTTGGGATGCAGAAGAGTTTGCACCCCAGTTGGTGGCTAGCATCTGCAGCTTATTGAGTCTGCGTTGTTTTAGCTGCTTTTCCTTGCGAAGAGCTTGAAGTTCAGTCTCGAGATCCTCAATCGTTACATTTCCCTCTCCACCCAGAGCAGAACTGCCATGTGGCACTACGCCTCCATCTACAGGCAAACAGGTTTTAAGCAGCTCAGCCAGTGTTGCCTCATCCAAGATGGGCTTACCGGACTCCTGGAGTGCCTTGTATGCTTGCAGTTCTTCTAGCGTTAAAACATTGCTGCGGTTCAGGCGGTTGCAGACAACACGGAAAAGGTGCAGGTTATCTGGTGTTGTGTCAAATAACCAGTCAAACTCAGAACCTTTCAGCATAGATGCCCGTGGGTAACCCAACCGTGACAACGCCTCAACAAACTGAGCCCCATCCAGCATGGCTGCTTATGTCAACTTGGCTCTCACTTCAGAGATATTCCCTTATCCTAAGGCAAATGGTCAAAAGGCATTATAACAAACCCAAATTATTCTACGTATTTACAAAGAAAAGGCCCAAATGAGGTGAGTGTTGCATACTGTACTGTGTGCAAAATGGAAAACACACACAAAACCATTCAAAAGTTTGTCACGTTCTTCAGAAACCACTCTAAATATAATCTTACTCACCCATAACTGAACATACACATGTTCATGTAGGCTAATTATAAATGGAAGATAGAAAAGAATTGCAAATTACTGAATAGAAAAGAATTGAAACATTTTTAATCTTGAAATCAAACATGTACTATTGAAACTGGGTATTTGTATGGTCTCACAACAACTGTAATGGCCTGTTATAAGCTTTACTCAAAGACCAAACAAATATAATTAGCTGTGGCTGAATTCAAAGTTTAACAGTTACATACAAACTAAACAGGTTCTATATAAACAGCATACTTTGCTCTGTTTGTTCAATTTAAAGCCAATTTAAAAAGCTAAGAAAAACGTAAAATTATTTTTAAATTGTTTTACTTGTGTATGTTTTTAGCTAGATACTTTTAGATGGGTACACTTTTAATACAGTTAAGCCAAGTAAACCCACCTCCGTCAGCTACAGGTGGAAGGGATTGATTTGACAGATGAACAGCTACTACTTCGTTGTGATTAGCCTCATATGATCAGTGAAAAACAGCAAACATATTTGGAAAAAGCAGTCGTCACAAAACGTCTGTGAACAATGCATTAACGTAACTTAACGTTAAACGATAGCAAAACACACGTAGCCTAAATATTGCAATATCTAAAATATAACTTTTTTTGTTTGTTTTTAATTTAAAAAAAAATGGGTTTTAGTAGGCCTAAGTTAACGTTATCAGTAGTCAGAAGCTTCAGACCAACTCAGCCATGACCATTACTTTAATTAAAGACAGGTAACGTTAACGTTAAATTAAAAGCGACAGATTAACAGCAATGTATTTTGAATTTTAAGAGCCGTTAAAAACGAGCTAACGTTACGCTACTTGTTAAACGTTTGCATTTAGCTACATTAGCTTGCTTTACTGGTTATCTAAGTACAAACGACAACACATTTGCCATCGTTTCTTTAAAAAAACGGAATTTAACGTATTACACAAAGCAGTATAAAATAAATACGCCTACCTTGTTGTAAACAGAAACAGAGCCCTTTGGATGTATTGCAGTCTGTCTTGCGGGCCACTTCCGAAATGCCCGCGTTTGCTTTCGTCACGTGACGTGTGTGGTTCCTCGAAACAAAAATTATTTCAAAAGATTTTTTTTTTTTTGCCTCAGAAGATGGAATACTATTGTAATACATTTTACTGTATAAAAATATATAAAAATGGACTTACTGAGAAAAAACACTAAGAAGCGTCTTCACTGAATATGATTGACAAATCTGGTCGGCCAATCAGATGACACCTGATTAAGATTCAGCCAACATTGTAGCAGTATATGGACGGTAGGAGGGCCTTAAACAGTTCTCTACACGAGTGAGACAGAAAGTAAAATAGAGGAACAGACAGACGGACAGCATTGTGTGTGTAAGGTAAATGTATGTATGTATGTATGTATACATACTAGGGTACTCCTCGTATTATGGATATTATATAGTGTTTGGACCGCTACTTTTTTATTGCTAAATTTGATCTGTGAGCAAATCAACTGTGCATCAGGGAACAGTTTTGAAAGGCTAAACAACAGTA
>JAUMHE010000053.1:7057700-7072210 GCA_032359235.1 Enteromius mattozi | reverse complement strand
GGATGCTGAAGGGCGATGGACTGGGGAAGGATATTGTTAAAGTCTGAAGCATGCTTAGAGATCCATCTGTTGTCTTTTTACATAAAATACATAAAACATAAAGTATGGCTGTTGATACATGGGTTAACTTTTTTGAGCTATGTTGCCAGGCATCTTTGAAAAATGTTGCCATCATCGGGCAACCAGGTGAGACACAGAGCCCACGAGTGATACTCATTCTCAATGGAAAAGTGGCCAAGCAACTTTGCTCAAAAAAAAGTTGCTGGCATAATTGCTCAAAGAGTTGCCCATTTATCATCAGCCTAACACATTTGCCTAACTAGACAGAAAAAACTGGTGTAGCCTGTTTGGTCCAGAAAACTAAAATAAATTCCTAACATTATTAAAGTAGAAGTAGTAGCAGAACACAACGTGTCACTGTTCTAACTGTCTTTTACTGCAATATGTTTACAAATAAAACCACATAAAGTCTCATATTTACGTTGTACATGGTCGTACCTTCCCATATAATCTTTATTATTTCTGTCATATTTCCCCATCTGTGTTCTAGATATTAAAACAAAAATGTGAAATGTAAAAAGCAAAAAGTGATTGTTATGCCACAAACAATAATCTACTTAAATGTCCAAAGAAGAAGAGATGATTCCGAACATGTCAGCTGCTATGTCACCTCTTCAACATGCACATATTTTGATTACACTTCACATGATTCAGTTAAACTGTGTAACCAGACAAGTTTCACAACATATTTATGTGCCCTTGTTGTTAAGATGCATCTTTAGATAATAGTTTGAAATTTCTGAGTAATTGAAGGTTGTGCAATAGACACAAAATCACAGTAAGACATGTTTGTTTATGAGCAGACATCTTCGGTTAGATTAATGTAAAAGCACAAAGTAATGTAAATCAAATGCTAAAGTACATTAACATTGAGTAAAAACAAATTGATGATTGCATTTTACAGCTACTAGGGTAGGGATAGGGTTAAACAAACAAATTGACATTAATTCAAGAATGTTGTATATCTATAATTAAGCAGTTATTAATTACAGACTTGTGCTTTTTAAGATAAGGATATTAAAATCAACAAATATTAGATGTTATAGGTTGTCTTAAGGACTGGCTTATTAAACAATGAATATATTGAAGGCAGAGGATTAAGTCACAGTGATTCTGTATAAAGGGAAGTGTGACTACCAACAAAAAAGTCCATTACTTAGTTTTGTTTTGTATGATGTTGAAACAGTTGCTATTGTATTTGTTTCGTATCTCTCTGAATTTATTACCTAAGCTTTTTACTCAGAGTAGCCTAATGATTAATGGTAGTTTTGAGAACGTCAGCTGCTTTCATGTACATGTCTGCACACAGAATTTTCTTCTGGGATAATAGTTTTTATGGTTGACAAAAGACACTGAATGTTATTTTGTTTACTATTTAATGCACTACACGTGTGCAAGAATGTGTTTTACATCCTGCTCGGTGACGTCACGTCGCTGTTACAGTAATCGCGGATTCTGTCAAGTCATTCTGACTTGCTCATAGCAAAACCAGGATTAGTGATGGTGAATGATGGTGAAGATGAATGAGCATGTTTCACTCCCTATAGAAGTTACACGTAAATATGTATGCCTCAAGCTGCGCAAAACCTGCATATATCACATTTACTGAGCTTTATCTGCTGATTATATATATTTGTAGTGTGTAGTGGTAGGCGGGGTTACAGGACCTCATAATTCCATGATGGGTTGGGTTGGTTGCCTTCGTTGAAGGCGGGGCTACGAGACAGCGTTCATATACGACGCTAATGACACGGTCTGCTTCAACTGTCAAGGAAGCAGGGGCTTTCCGAAGACGTACACAGCACACCAGTAGAAGACAGACATCAAAATGATTACCGTAATTGAGGATAAGGTATGTATATAATACCAACATTTTAGCTGCTACCTTGACTGTAACTCTTATAGGTAATGTAATTATATTTGACTTCTGATGTCCATGGAAAAAAATAAAAAAATAAGAATAGGTTAATAACTTTAAAAAAAATAAGTTTTTATGCAGATAAAAATAAGCAATAATTTAATTCGTGGCTGTTAGTTAGAAAAAAACATGTTTTTTGTTCAGTTGTGATGGCAGATCCGTCTAAAATGGTCTGTTTCAGGAAGTGATTTAGTGTCTCTGTTCGTATTTTGAAAAGTTATAATAAAGTCACGTGGAGGATGCTTTTGTAATTTATTGTGTTTAATTTAGCTTATCTTCACATCGTAATTATGAAACTAAATCTAAATAAATATATATATTTTGGCAGATTTGTAAACGTTTGAATCATTGCAAGTCAGTCAAGTCAAGTTGTGAGTCAGCGACACACTGTTTAGATCGATTCAATTGGTTTCATGCACTATTCCAGACCTAATCAGTCTCGATCCGTCGGTAGTACTTAAGCGAGCATTTTTCGTCCTAGTAGCCTATATGAGTGCCCTTCTGAAGTGTTTTGGTTCTAGACATGCAAAATCCGAAGATCAAATATTAATATTGCATGCAGTTCAAACATAAGTTGCATTAAATTGATTTATGATGCTACTTACAAAGTCGTAAAGAAAAAAAAGCAATAAAATAGGCTACACAAACATGTATGTTCTTTTGTATGATCACCACTCAAATGTTTTATCAGATATTGATTTACCATGAAGTAGTACGTGCTTGTTTTACTTCAGTGTAATTTCACTACAAAGGACATGAGCTGTATTTCAGTATCTCAGTAACAAGAAACCAAATGCTTTGCCACCTTTTTGTAGCCTTAGGCCATATGGCTCTTTTGTAAATATTTCCAAGTTCCTGATAAACCATAGCATTATGACTCATCACTGACACCCATTTTAGTGAACCTCAGCAGGAAGAAATGTGTCATTTGAGTTTGGAAACTGAATCCATTTTTCCTCTTCTATCTGCAGGCTGCCTTCGACAATGCTCTGAAAAATGCCGGTGACAAGTTGGTGGTGGTGGACTTCACAGCCACATGGTGTGGTCCCTGCCAGAACATCGCTCCAGTCTTTAAAGTGAGCATTCATGCACTGCTGAATATGTCACCGCATCCGAGGTTCAGAGTGACATCTGGAGCTGTCATGTTTCTTCTGTAGAGGCCCTCCGGAATCACCAGGAGTGGCTCTGTTGTTGTGCTGTGTAATCGGCAGGGAGGCATCCTTAAGAATTAAAATGTGAATCATTCACAGAATGCAAATGAAAGGAAAAACAGTCCTGATAAAGAAAGAGAAGAGGGGAATAAAAGAAAAAAGACTGCTGATTCATTCCTTGTACATACATTAGACAACACAGGCTGCTACGCTGAGATTTTGGTGTAATTGACCACTAACCACCAACCTCAGCCACAGACCTATGTAACCTACATAAAAATCATGAACCGGTTGTTCCATTTTACCAATTACTCTTCCATTTATACCTGGTTTAGACAACAAAAGCAAGCATATGCAAATTGCACAGATGAAACGGTTGAAAGGAAGTGCATTGGTTGCAAGCTTTGTGGTTTGCTTTTTACTACCGCCTTTTTTCCCTCCACAGGCGCTGTCTGAAAAACAAGAGAACGTAAATGTCGTGTTTCTGAAGGTGGATGTGGATGATGCACAGGTTAGTCACCTGGTGTCTTTTTTCTCTGATGAATGCACTCAAAAGCCTACAGACATCTAAGCCAAAAGAGCCTTTTTACATAGATTCACCATCTGGGTTTTACTGTGTTGCTTTCATTTGAATACTGGCCTCGTTATCTCCCTCCGGTAGACGAGGATGTCTGGTGTAGTATCATGTTTTTGGATACTCACAGACAGCCTAACCTTTTGTAAGTGGCCCAAACACATTAGAACATCCCAGCACACCCGGCTGCTGGTCTTCTGATTGGCTTGCTGATAGTGTGTTATTTGATTCACGGGATAGCGCTTAGAAAGGATATTGGCCGTCATTCAGTTTTATCAGAGGTAGATGGAGACTGTGCCAGAATGGGACAATTCTGATGGTTGCCCATGTTGTTATGGTTACAAACACTAGCTATTAGTACAATGCTGTGTTGCAAAGCAGATGGGGGAACGGGTTGTGTGTGTATTCGAAAGCTGAATTCTTGATACATGTTTGCGATTTGTCGAAATGTCACGCTTTTTGCCTGGCATTTAAACCGCAAGGTAAGGATGGCAAATGTAAGCCAAGCATTTGAAGATTCTGATAACAGTGCGCATATCCAGCGGACATCTTTGTGACTGATTTCAGGAATGGTGGAAAGCATAATTTAAGATGAAATGAATATGAAACGCATTATATTTTCTAAACATATCAGGGATTTTTTAATTTCAGAAGCCTTCGAGTCCTGCTGTGGACATAATTTTGCCCCTCTTTTACAAAAGACTGGCTCAGACCTGCTAAGCAAAATGAAAAGACACTATTAAAGATGCTTATCATCACACAGTAGACTGAATAAACCTATTCAGACCTGATCTCCACTCTCTCTTTCTCTGTCTAGGATGTGGCCACGTTCTGTGACATTAAATGTATGCCAACATTTCATTTCTACAAGAATGGAAAGAAGGTAAAAAATCATCTCTGGATGTTTTTTGTTCTGTTTCCGTGATCCTTTTTAACCTGTTTATTTCTCCTTCTTGTGCTGTAACTGATTAAACTTTTTTCCCCAGATTGATGATTTTTCTGGATCAAATCACGCTAAGCTGGAGGAAAAGATCAATAAGAATAAATGAAGAAAAACACACAAACCAACCACTATAATAACCAATATATACGCAGAAAAAAATTATTTTTTGTTAATTTGGGCTCTAATGTATTTTATGTTGAGTTTGTATGAAATTAAAACATTAAAAGAACTAAAAAGATCTTTTACAACGTTCTTGTGCTGGTTGTATCAAATTGTTCACGTCAAATGTTTATTAGTCATATGAGACAAGCAAGTAAAACAATCTGAAAGTTTAATTGAGAATTCTTCATAATTAACTGTGGGAATGAGAATTACAGTTGGTTTTCATATAGTTGTGTTTTCCGTTTTAATAAAAACATGAAAAGAATAGTTTATATACATGTACACTGGACAATCACATCAACATTTTTTACACATCGTACAAGTTCATGTATATAGCAGCAGCATATATTTAATACTGTTTCATTTCTACATGAAAAAATACAGCTTTAATTTACAAAACCACTTCGGACTTTCTGAGGGAAAGAGAAAATGCGTTGTATACAAATCTCTGACATTACTCCATCTTGTTCCAACACATTCAGACTCAAACTCTTAGAGCGTGGCACATTAAAAATTAAAGTATCCAGATCTTCTTTTTCTGAAAGACAATAAATTAATAATCAAAGTTAAAAATTATTTTTGACCCATATATTGTCATCACAATCACTAAATAAATGTTAAATATTTATGATAGCACTTGCATGAGGCAAGGGTCCATTTGCTTGTGCAGTTCAGACAGACCGTGAAAAAGAATTTAAGCTCATTTGAATCTTAAATCGACCAAGTTTCCAGTAAATCTAATTGTGAATCACTTTAACCTGCAACGAAGGCTGCAGTATCTAATTAGCTGACTAGCTGGAAAAACACTGTCAGATTAATAGCACTTTACTGAGAGACTGTATTTGCTCAATAAAATCCTGACATTGGTAGTGAATCAGTGAAATAAAGATTGGAACAGATAAACTTAAAAGAATGAATCAAAATAGAAATGGCAGCAGTATCCATTTCTTATTCATCTGCTTACTTAATGATTGGACTGAAACAACTGCAGTATTTACTTGTAGTTTCCTTACTGGTCTTTCACAAACACTAGGAATCTCCCAGCAGAGCGATTTAGTGTTCCTTGTGATATGCTGAGAAAGTGTTGAGGTTCATCAAATGTTTCAAAATGTGCATGTATGCATGTGTTAATATGAATGCATCACATATACCTAGTTTGTGTGTGGCTTACCTAGAGCAGTCATATCCTCCCCATCCTTGACTGCAGTGACACCTGTTAGGTCGAATACACCGGCCTCCATTCAAACAGGGCATGGAACACACCGCTAAGAACACACATCAAAACACTCTCATTAGCCAATAATCCTGTACATTAACTCTGCAATACAATCAATTTATTTAAAATTACACAGGCTTAAAAAAAAATTAGGATATATGAATGAAACAAAGTGCAATCAGTCGGGTTTAGTACAGTGCTCATTCAGTAAATGCACAGCTAAACAGTTTTGAATCTGGATCTAAATGTGGTGACGGTTTTAGCACATCTAATCACTTCTAGATGCTGTTTCCACCTGCAGCTGGCACAATAGCTAAAAGCAGACTCACCATTTTGAGTGGAAACTTTGTGTTTCTAATTTCTGATAGGATTATGTTCATTGAGCATATCTCCAATGTATTGAGGTCCTAGACCACTGAGTGAGTTATAAACAAGTAATAATACTTGCAGCAACACATTCATTGATGCATTAGTTGCTTTTATGTAATTAACTTGTATAACTGTCTTTATATGTTTATCGTGGTGTATCTGTCTTATCATTTGACTAATGTACTGAGAAACTCAGAAAGTAGGTTTATTTGTCCTGGTGCTGGAGTTTTAAAGAAAAAGGAGAGGAACTACACTCTCTCTTTTATAAACATGTACAATTCACATAGTCTGTTTTGGAGCACGTAGTGGTTCCTAAAAGGGAACATTTAACCCCCTTGTGATTTCAGAGGAATCAAGCATTTCCAGAATTCCTCTTTGTCATAGAGACCTTTGTCCTGATATATGAATTACCACCGGTCGAGACAAAACACAAAGAGTCTGACCACAACAGCAGAATGAAAACTAGCGAGTAATCAAAAAACCTGTAGAACAAACACTGCAAGTGATATACTGTAAACACTGTACTCGAGTATGCAAAACCACATTTGGTACTGGAGCTGCATGCATTTGGTGGTGTTCTCAAAAAATCTAATAATGTTTCAATAGGAAATCGGTATCGTAAATGTGTTCTTGTTCTTTATAAGTCATTCATTCTGCAGATGTTTGTGGTATTGTGAAAGCAAATGCATCAACACACATTAATGTCAAAGAAAACCTTCTGTTTCAGCAATTAGACATTTAAAGTGAAACTAGACAAAAACAATATGTAAAATGTGATAAATGGTGACATACAGTACAGTCTGTTTAAATACGACACATATTAACTTAATTTAAATTCAGGTTTATAATAAGCATGAAACATTAATATATTTTATTGAAATATAGTAAATTTGTTATAATACAAATAATACATTTGCTATAATACATGTATGTTTTTAGAAGCTATTCTTAACTTAAATGTCATGTCTTTAAATATAAAATGTTTTATTCTATGCAGTCTGCCAATTAACTAAATGTAGTGTAATTAGAAAAATGCTGTTTGAAATAACCGGCCCTATGTGTTGTCAGTAATTGTGTTGTGTTTTACTGCTTGGGCTCCTGGGATCTACTGCATATCACTATTAGAGTCTGTTGTCACAGGTGTTGCCTGGCAACAACGTGAGTAAGACATAGGATGACCCCGGGAGAGTGAGCTTTGGCCCCATCCCACCATGAGGTCCTTCTGTCTGCAATCACAACTAATCTCTACACTCCACCCTACTTCCAAACTCTTAAGTTGAATTTGTTTAGCATGATGTCTTTAGTTAATGGTGAGGTATTTTCCTAAATAGCAACATTTATAGCTGAACTAAGACTTCATGATCACAGATAGCTTGAGGGAATGACAGATGTTCTCTACACTTCATAAATTGGGTATAATTAAATGCTGTGAGGTTATCACTAATTGTGTTTCATTCGTCTCAACTTGTCAGGACTAAATAAAGCAGGTGGTGTTCCTACTTCCTAAAAGTTGTAGAGGTGTTATTTAAGTACTTATAAAAAACAGACAACATTAGAGGCTGCTCTGACTAGTTAAAGGGATAGTTCACCCAAAAATGAAAAACCTGTTATTAATTACTCACCCTCATGTCGTCCAAACCATCTTTAGAACACAAATTAAGATTAAATTTGAGAGCTTTCTGACTCTGCATAGACAGCAACGTATCTAAAATTTACTCAGACCCAAAAACACAAGGAAATTGATAATATAGTTAGTGTAATGTTGTCCTGTCTTTCTGTCTTGCCTTTGTTTTGATTTCACTATGTGTATATCGTGTCTTGCCATGTTTATAGTTTCCGCCCTTGTCATTAGTGTTTGATTTCTTCCCAGCTGTGTTTCACAGGTGTCCCCAGTTTCCCTCTTGTTTCAAGATGTATTTATATCATGTCTTTTGAGTTTTTCGGTTGTCAGTCGTCCTGGTGTTCATTCGATGTTCTGGTTTTCCTGTTATTTTGTATTTTTGTTTAATAAATCTTTCAGTCTATCGATCTCCACGCCTCATCCCTTCGTGATAGTTAGGAGTAATTACTGGCAGAATTTTCATTTTGAATGAACTGTCCCTTTAACTATTCTACTACTAATCAACATTTATGTAATGCATTATATCGACGACTATCACAAGTCATTAAATGCAAACACACTCTTACCGTTATGGCAGCGTGTGCCTGTCCATCCTGTTGGACATTCACACTGGTATGGAGCTACACAGCGTCCTCCATTGAGACATGGTAGGATGCAGATCGCTGCAGTAAAAAGCACATGCGGTATGAAACTGTGTGACTTTTGTGTTGAGGAGATAGGAATAATTAGAATAATCTGAGGTAAGTCAGCTTTTTAAAACTTAAGTATGAGACAAAACATTGTTTAAACCACTTGGTCAATTCTATTTCCAAACACTGATTTGTACTCATTCACACCCACTCAGCGGTTTTAACTTCCTGAGGAAGATAAAGTGAAACCACAGAGAGAGAAATGCAGCTTTGTGTGTGGGATGACTGTTAATGAGCATTGCTTCTTAAGAAACCATTATGATCCATGCTGTTACTGATCCATGAAATATTGTTTGAAGTAATGGACTGCTGTCATATTGAAATATTAATCACTTCTGTTTGTGAGTGTGCTGCTGTTTTTGTGCATGATTTTGTGTGTACTTACGCTCCTCACAAAATCGGCCCATCCATCCCTCTGGACAGGAGCACGTGTTTGGTCTTTGGCACACACCTCCGTTCTTACATTGGAGCCAACAAACAGCTGTACAAACACACAAAACATGATTGATACAGTGATGAAACTCACACGATCACAAAAACGTAGCAATCTCTCTCCTAACAGAATTCCAAAACACCACAGAACATGCAGCATGTAAAGACGAAACAGATGTTAAGACCAGTGTGAAACTCCACTGATCAGATTTAGTTTCTACAAGCACTCAGACAAAACAAGCCAACGACTCCAAGACCGAATAGAGAGACTGAGTAGGGCTTACAATGTAAGTACAATGTTAAAGCATTACCATGCCAAAAATGAAAGCAAAATATCATGCCTTTTTGAAAAGAGTGACATTCACACCAAAGCCCATCTCTATAATCTCTGTGGGACCATGCTGTTCAGGGACTACTATAAAACAATTTCTGGTCCTGGATTGGTCAATATAACGTTCTACGCTAAAATATGCTATAAATAACATATTTGACATTAAGTTAGCTGTTTATATTTTTATTTTAGTAAAATATAAAATATTTTGCTGCATAGCACCCATAGAGAACATTTAGTGTTATGGACTATAGAGCACTATAACTTAATGACATCATTAAAATAATTTTTATTTAAAAGGAGCTTGAGGCAGTAATATAATGGCAGGTAATGTCTTATTTCTTAAACTACCTTTCAAATTTTTGGGGTCTGTAAAATTTTATTCATGTATTTAATTTACCAAACGTGACAGTTACAGGCTTACATCGATATAAAATATATATATATTTTTTAACAAATTCAGTTCTTTTACCTTTCTATTCATCAAAGAATCCTGAAAAAACTGCATCAGTTTCCAATATTAATCAGCATAACCATTTCTAACCATTTCCTAAGCACCAAACATATCTTTAGAATGATTTCTGAATGACCATGTGATAAATGAATGGCTGCTGAAATTTTTTAATTGAAATTTTTTTGCAATATTACAGTTTTACTTTATTTTGAAAACCAAATAAAAGCGCCACTGGGGTCTGTTACATAAAAAGCTTCCAAACCAGTCATCTAATTTCTTTTCTTTAGTTATATATTTTTTAATTTAGTTAAATAAAAACATGGATTAGTCTAAGTTGAATCCAAAAAATAAGACAGATTACCCCTGGCTAACTACTACTTAGACTAACTCTTAAGACACTGTCTTAATGTAAAGGCTACTTTTATGCAACTGGCCTCTGATTAGCGTTAAAAACATTAAAAATTAAATTTCATATCCATTTAAAATATTTAGAGAAAGGGCATGGAACTTGGAGATTTGTGTGAATTTGAGTCTCATTTGAAGTTCAATGAGACTCTTAACACCAAAAATGTGGAAATGTGGCTCGGAAATCTCAGGCCACTGAATAGCAGTGTGTCCTAATCACTGTCTAAAGTGCTCAGTGCTTGTGCGTATATGTGTAAATGTGCAAGATCAGTCAAAAGGAGTCACAAGATTTTGCAAAGATGAAGAAAAAGGCTGAAGTCAGAACTCCAAGTGGGATTTAAGGGCAGTTCCTTGTGCTACCTTTGCAGGTAGGGGATGGGGTCCAAGTGCCATTCTCCAAGCACACACTCCTGCTAGAACCCTCCATGGTGTAGCCTGCGTAACATGAGTACACCACCACATCTCCAAACTGGAACACTGCCCCACGGACTACCCCATTTGCCACGTACAGTGGTGGGCCGCAGGAAATCCCTGTGTGTGATTAAAATGGACCGGACCAGTAAGTTAGAAAGGAAGATTCTCAGCATGGCTGAGCAGTCCATTGAGGAACTTTTTGGGCCTTTTAAGGTTGTTTATATTCAAACGTTTTAATCTTTTTAGAAAATTTCAAATTTCTTTTGTGTACCAGGAAGTCTAATTAGTTTTGGGAGCATACAAACAAAACAGGAGATCACAGTATACTCCATATCTGATAACAGTGATGCTACAAGCAGTGAGTGAAATTCAACAGGTGTCTCACAGAGAGAAAAGTGATTATATACACATACTGCCAGCATCAGATTTCATAAAATTGGTTAAAGTGTTTGTAAAAGATAAAAAGGAGTCAATAAATGTGCACACAAGCCACCACATACATCTAGCACTAATTATATATCATTCTGCAGAGCTAGCATGCAAAGGATCAAAATATCACAAATTATACAACACAACAAAGGAGCATTAATTAACTATGAGAGCAGGCTTCTAATATTTTGAAAGATTGCATGCAGAAGTAACTAATACAGATAGTAGGGATACCATGCAATATGAAAAGTAGCCGTAATTGTGATGCTGCAGCCTGAATGAGGAATGGACTATATAGGTCAAATTTTACTCCTCGAGTTGCTGTTATCAGCAGCTGTGCTTGAGTCAGAGCGATTACACACAGTTGAAGTTCTTTGGCTCAAAGTCCAAGATGTCTTAACCAACCACAACCTCAGGTTTCTATTTTGCTGATATGCAAGTTGTGTACATGGTTTAGTAGAACCATACAGGATACATGGTATAGAGAGGTGCAGCTGAGACAAGCTAAAATATGCTTTAAAATAGGACCCAAAGACATTGAAAAAGTATTTTAGATCTTATCTCTTTGCTGATGATGAAGATGCCAAAAAAATCTGAAATTAACCTGGGCTATACATTCATATATTAACATGATTTTTTTCATCATGTAATGCCACGGTAAAATACTGTAAAGATGGAATGTTTGTACTCACTCTCACACACTGCACTGATGGGGGTCCAGGTCTGATCACTCCTGCAAGTTAAGGTGGCGATAACTTTTCCCTGGTTACCTTTGACCCGCTGACCTTTAGGACAAGTGACTGACATGGACTGGCCTACCAGGAAAACCATCTGAGTAGAGTTGAAACTGCCTCCAGTCCAGCCAGGAGGAGGGGGGCATGATTTGGCTGTGGGGGTGGGGGGATAAGATCTGAGTCATTTACTGCATGTCTAGATACTGTGAACAGAACTGATTACTAACAAAAAAGCAACCCAGACCAACAATGAAGCAACATGTTAATTCTTTGAAATATGGCATAAGAGTCTTTTACTAGTTAGGTTGTGAAATTACTTTGTTGTTGTGAAATGTCTTTTAGTAAAAGTCCAGCAAAGGTAGCACAAATAAAAGAATGTCTGTTTTTGAAAGACTTGTGAGTGAACAGAAAACTTCAATAAGTCAATAAACAAACAGTGTATTGGATATCATAGTGCATAACATACGTATACAGACAGGGAAAGATGAACTCCAGGAGCCGTTTCCCACACACATGATGATAGACTCTCCCTGCAGTGTGTAGCCTTTGTCACAGTGAAACTCAAGAGCACGTCCGCTGGACAGGTTGTGCTCCTGCACCTTTCCATTCAATAAGTTTGTTATCCTCTCACAGCCATCTAGAACTGATATTTTGAGTATGTGCACATTTGCGAAAAAGAGAAAGAAGGGGAAAATAATAATAATAAAAAAGTTAAATAGACGAACACAGAAAGACTTTGATCTTATACTGTGCTACTTAAAAGCTAAAGAGGAACAGTTGATGTATTCTTACATTCACATGATGGTGTAGGTAAGCTCCATTTTCCATCTGCTTGACAAGTGAGGTTCTGTGAACCAATCAAACTCAGTCCTGGATGACATGTATAACTCACAATACTTTGGTATGTCTGACCGCTGGGCATAGTAACTGCATGGGGAACCACTGGTGGAGGACCACATGACACAGCTAAAAGCAAGACACAAAAGATGAGTTTAGAAATCAAGAAGAATGATTTTGATAATAATATTAATAATGCTTTTTCTTTTCACAACAATAGCATGTTTTGCATTATGAAAAAGTCTTACTAGCACACACTGGCTGAGTTCCACTCCAGGTTTTATCACCTTGACATGTCTGAACAGAATCACCCTGCATGATGAGAAATAAGAATACACGATACATTCTCTTGTTCTTCCCTTATTCATCTTTGTTAGAAACACATTTATGGGGGGAATGATTTGGGGGGAATATGGCATTAGTTTTGTTACAAAATAATATAAGCTTTGCTGACACTGAATTTATTTGTTCTAACTACATAAGGTCCCTGCCTGCAACCTGAGACACTGGGATAAGCTCCAACATCCCTGCAACCTTATATAGGACAAGCTATGTGAAAAATTGATGGATAAAAATAATTTACCTGTAGTTCAAAACCTGGTAGACAAGTATGGCTAATAATATCTCCATAATTGTAGCTCTTGCCCTCAACCAAGCCATTGAGAATGGGCAGAGGCTTCTCACAAATAACAGGCACACAAGACTTGGAAGAGAAAGGTGGAGACCATTTGCTAGAGCCCTGAATCAAATAAAAGGGAAATTACATCCTGAGACATCATTACACAAAATTACAACCAAATGAATCAAGGAGTGTCCATAGAAAATTATCATCTTGACAAATCACTTACTGAACATTCAGATAATCCAGGTCCCTCAAGATAGTACCCTGGTCTACATGAGATAATGACTGTTCCTCCTACAGGTGTAAGTTGCTTGCCTGTGATGACTACATGGGTAAGGTTAGCAGGCAGGATACAGGGTGAAGGTCGGCATCTGATGCTGTGCTTGGACCAGATGCCATCGATTTGACAGATTATTGAGTCCGTCTTTGTTGCCAGCTCAAAGCCTTCTTTGCACCTGTGTCAAGTGAAAACATTCAGTTTAAAGGAACACTCCACTTTTTATGGGAATAGGCTCCTTCTCCAACTCCCCCAGAGTTAATAAGAGTGTTACCATTTTGGAATCTGACCATAGCACTTTTAGCATAGCTTAGCAAAGATCTTTGAATCCAATTAGACCAGTAGCATCGTTTACAAAAATGACCAAAAGTTTTGATATTTTTCATATTTAAAACTTGACTCTTCTGTAGTTTTATCGTGTACTAAGACTGGCGGAAAATAAAAAGTTGCGAATTTCTGGGCCGATAAGATTAGGAACTATACTCCCTAGACGGCTGCATATATGAAAAGAAAAAAAAAACAGTTTCTCAGCTGTTATTGTAGTATTATGTGTCCTTAATAACATACTAAACGTTTACCAAAGTTTGACCACTGGAAAGGTGTCATTTTCAAGATGGTGTCATTATTTTGCCTGTGGGACAAGCAGTGTGAGTAGGTATGAGTGAGAGGTGACATTTACCTCCATTTGTACAGTTAAATTCTAGCTGAAAAATAAATAATATCACTTCTTGAAAATGATCTCAGGCCCCGTTTACACGAAGGGAAAACGCAGATATTTCCCTGCGGTTTGGCCTTTCATTTACACGAAAACCCCGTTTTTATCACAGAAAACGATTATTTCTAAAAACTCCGGCCAAAGTGGAGATTTCTGA
>JAUMHE010000053.1:7021628-7057600 GCA_032359235.1 Enteromius mattozi | reverse complement strand
TCAAAGAAGACGTAATGTAAGTAAATAAACGGCAGATGGAAATGACGCAGATCGAATCGTCTTACGTTTCACGCATGTGCAATACAGGAACGTAAGCGTTTTCAGTCGTTTCAGTGTGGATGATCAAGTCTTCGGAAACGACTGAAAACGATAGTGTAGACGCGGAGCGTTTTTAGACGAAAACACCGTTTTCAAATTTATCCTGATTAGTGTAAACGTAGCCTCAGTGGAATTGTAGTCTATTTTGGAAGGCGAGGAAGTGCATCCCAACAGGGTAGAAAATGAGTTTAGGCACCTGAAGAAGCTAATCAATGTCTTCAAGATCATTAGAAAGTTACAGGCAGGTGTGTTTGATTAGAGTTGGAGCTAAACTCTGCAGGACACCGGCCCTCCAGGACCGAAGTTACCCACCCCTGGTCTAGTAACATATTTACTAACATTTTCCATAACATCATTTAAAAATATTTTGAGGTTTTTATAATTTCATTGTTTATATTTCTAGTGGAAGTTGATTACTTTGAACATGTATATCAATTAAAAGGTTTGTAAAAAATTTATATATATTTGAATGAATAAATAATATTTTTAATGTCTATAATCTCCGTTTAAGTGATAAATTAGATCTACTATATATAATTTCAGCAATTTATTACAAATATGTGACTATTTTAGAGAAAATATACAGAGTACATAAATCATAGAGACAGAAAAGTCACTGTATAACAGGAATGACCCATAATCAACCTCTGTGGGAGGAAGAGTGTTAGAAAATTACAGCTGTCTATAACAAATAGTAACAAAGACCAGGGCTCGTACAAGCTGCTTAAAACGCCTAAACTTCTGCTTGCACAGGGAGCGTGTCTTGCGAGATTGAGGCTATTTTCCACAGGCGCTGTTTGATATCACTGCGCCTGCTACAGCCATGGTACGGCAGCAAACTTCCTTGATTATTACGCCGGAATGGGAGTATAGTTCCTAATCATATCAGCCTAGAAAATTTCTCATTTTCCGCCATTCTTAGCACACAATATAGCACACAGCATATATTCTGTAGATCTACAGAAGAGTCATGTTTTGAACAAGAAAAAATATTGAAACTCTTTGGTCATTTTTGAACGCAATGCTACTGGTCTATTTCAATCCAATGATCTATGCTAAGCTATGCTAAAAGTGCTATTGCCAGACACGGAGATCAGCTGAATAGATTCCAAAATGGTAAAACTCAACTTATTAACTTCGGGGAAGTTGGAGAATGAGCCTAATTCCAAAAAAAGTTGAGTATACCTTTAAGGCACCTCAGCATTTTCATTTGTACTTAACTTTTATTGGATATTTCTGTTATGTCAAATTACCTGTACTGAGCTTTGCTGCCATATGTCAACACCACTCCAGCAGTTTCTGCATTTGGGACAAGAGGCGGCACTCCACAAGAAACGGGTTCACAGTTCAGGTTTGGCTCTCCCCATCTGCCCAACCTTCCACAGGAAAGATGGGGAAAACCTTTCAAATGATATCCTGGCCTACAGCGGTAAGTGACCGTGTCAATGGAGTATGCAGCACTGCCCTGTACGACAGCATTAGGCACAGCTGGAGGTGGGCTGGAACATCTCCCTCGGGTGCAGATGGGTACTCCTGGACTCCACACTCCACCCTTGTCGCATAGTGCCTCTGTGGGGCCAAGAATTTTGTAGCCTTCATCACATCGGAACCAAATGCTTGTGCCACAGGTGTGGTCTCGGCCGAGAATAGCACCATATTTAATAACTGGGGGACTGCAAACACAAGGTCGGCATTCTGGAACTTGACCCAGCCAGACACCCTCGGCAGCACATTGCAAAACTGGACTGCCAACGATCTCATAGCCTGGGAAGCAGATATACTCCACAACATCATCGAAATTAAAGCTTGATCCATTCAGGTAACCATGGCTGATGTCCTCAGGTGGGTCACACGTGACTATGTCACACCGCGGAGGAGGGTCATCCCATAGTCCATCTGCTCTGCATATTAGTGTTGGATTTCCTGTCAAGACGTATCCAATGTCACAAGCATACCGAACCATGCCGTTGTAACCATAATCCGTGCCTGTTACTCTGCCATTTTCAACTACCGGTGGTTGACCACAATTGGCTGGGAGGCACTTTGGAGGAGCCTCGCTCCAACTGCCATTGGCTAAACAAACACTGGTCGGTGCTCCCTGTAGAATGAATCCAAGATTGCAGCTGAACAGCAACCTCTTTCCAAAAGTATAGTCATCTCCTCTTACTAAAACATCCTTTGATACAACAGGGCGCCCACAGGAGATTGCTCTACACGATGGAGCTTTGTTGTCCCATTTCCCATTAACCTGGCAAGTTCTAGTTTCAACACCCTCGAGGACAAACCCTTTATGGCACTGATAGTGAATAAACGCCTTGAAGTTAAAAGATTTTCCAATCACCTCACCATTTGCAATGCCTCCAGGATTACCACAAGTGATGGGCAAACATCGAGGAGCGTCATCGCTCCACTGCTTTCCAGAAATGCACTGTCGAATGGTCTGTCCATTGAGTTCGTAACCATCCTCGCAACTGTACTCTGCAAGGCTGCCATGTGCGCTATCTGTTACCATTACTGATCCATATTCAGGGCTGGGTGGAGTCTCACATTTTGCCGGAGCACACACAGGGGCAGTCCCATTCCACGTGCCATCTTCTTGGCACATCAACACGATGTCACCTTTCCTTTCATATCCAGAATGACAATGATACTGAACCAGAGAACCATGTAAAAAGTTGTCTACAGGTAAATGCTGGCTTGTAAGTGCGTCATCTTCTCCTGACAGTTCTTTGACCTTCGAGTAGTCACCAAAATCAATATGCGGAGGTAGACCGCAGTCAGCAGGCATGCATTTGGGCTCAGAGCTTGACCAGCCATGTTCTTCGCAAGTGAGATGATTATTACCAACTAGTAGGAAACCTGGAAAGCAGCTATAGAAGATAGTAGCCCCAAACTTGTGGTCCCGTCCTTCTACAAAGCCATTCTCAATCGGTTTTGGAGGAGAACAGTAGACCTGCACACATGTAGGAGCCTCCTGGTGCCACTGTCCATTCTCCAGGCAAGTAAGAATTTCTGGGCCTTGCAAACGGTACCCTCTGTGGCACGAATATGTAACTGATTGGCTAAACTGAAGCCTGGAGTATCTAACAGAGCCATTGGGAATCTCCTTGGGTGCAGCACACTTAACGGGGTGACATAGAGGTACACCTCCTATCCACTGTCCATTCTGACCACAAAGCACAGTGCTGTTACCTGCTAAATCATACCCTGCTTTGCAGCTATAGACAGCAGTACTAAGATACATTAGTCCTTGAACATCCACAATTCCATTTGGTATGTCTTCAGGATGTGGGCATTCAACAGGTATGCATTCGGGATAAGGTTTACTCCAGTTCCCATCTGCCTGGCAGCGGACAGAAGCTTCTTTCCGGAGCGTAAAGCCATCCATGCAAGAGTAGGTCACCACACTACCAAAGTAGGACAGTGCGTCAGATGGGTCACCAAAGGCAACCTCAGGGGGAGGTCCACAAAAGACTTGTTTGCAGACTGGAAAAGAGTCATTCCATTCCTGGGATGGGGTACAACGAAGAGTTCGTGCACCATGGAGAACATACCCTTCCTCACAAGAAAGCTCCACAGTGCCTGAGTCAGAATCTAATCCACGCAGTACAAGATGATTCTCCTCTAAAGGTGGTTCAGGGCACTGTACTGGGGAACAACGTGGGGTTATGCTCTTGTCCCAATTTCCAAACTTTAAACAAGTCCATATCGAATCTCCAATGAGTTCATATCCTTCATTGCAAGTAAATTCCACCTTGCTGCCGACTTCAAAGGTGGAGCCATAATAACGGCCATTTTTGATATCAGGTGGGGTAGGGCAGGTGAGGAGGACACAAACAGGAAGATTGTTGTTTGACCACTGCTTGTTGGCCATGCATATACGGTCAGGCTTTCCAGTTAGGCGATAACCATCATTGCAAGCATAGGTTACTCTACTGCTATATACATAGCCATTCTTTCTTATTTGGCCCTATAGGGGAAAAATGCAAATATTCCTTAATACAGATGCAAATGTTCCTTAATACAGATGCATTAAAATTTAAATTCTATTATATTTTGTCTAAATAAATTAGAAATAAAACACTAAAAATTAAATCAGTATGGTACCAATATATCATTTATTTCTGGGAGACAGTATTGTATTTACCTGGATAAAACCATTTGCCAAGCGAGGTGGGCTGGGGCAGGAAATAGGTTGGCATGTGGGCAAGACACCTCCCCACTCACCGTTGGCTTTACATATTCTCCTCTTCTCTCCTCGAATGAAATAGCCTTTATCACAGCTGTATGCAATCACAGCTCCAAAACTATAATTGTTCCCACTTACATAACCCTTCTCAATACTGTCTGGCTTTGAACATCTGACAGGCATACAGCCAATGTCCAAAGGCGAGGGTGTCCACTCTCCCCCTATCATGCATTTCAGTGTTCCTGTTGTGTTAAGAACAAAGCCCTCCTCACACTTGTAGCTGACCTCTATGTTGCTCGCATACTTTGGTTTGTTGATGGAGTCCAGAATGGCATGAGGTAAATCCGGGGGACGCAGACAGAAGTTGGCAATGCAGTGAGGAATGCCAAATCCATCTGGAGGTGCCCAAACACCTTGGGCATTGCAGAACAATTTTGTATTGTTACCAGCAGTGTAGCCATCATCGCAGAAGTAGATAGCGGTGTCTCCAAAAAGCTGGTGTCCAGTGTCAGGTAAAGCGTGGTCTACTTGGGGTGGTGGTCCACAAGATCGAGGCACACACTGAGAAGAATTACGAGTCCAGTTGCCACTTGGGAGGCATTCCTGAGTTTCTACACCAAGGAGGGTGTAACTACAATAAGACATATTTTACAAATCATTACCAGAGTTACTGAAAAATATAGTTAATAGTTTATTAGTTTACAATCTGATCAAATAATTTGGCAGCAAAATATGCATATATGAGATTAATTACCCCTCTTTGCAAACATAGATGATACTGCTACCCAGTGTAAAGTTGTCGCCCTTAATCACAGCATCCTTCAAAGGAGGAGGTTTGCCACAGTCCACTCTGGCACACATAGGGGGAGGAGATGCCCACTCTCCTGATGACTCACACTTCAGTTCCATGGCACCCTGCAATCTTTATACCAAAAAAACAGGTCAAGTCAATACATTCTGTGACATCTAGATTGTATAAGAACCAACCATTTGAAAATGTTTTACTGTTTACACAAGAGGTTGGTAACCTAATGCACAGGTGCCAACATTACCATTATTTAATGTTCTAGGAACATTAAAAATGGCATTTTGTGACAAAAAAGGTTGCTGACCCCTGTCCTATACTGTTCCTGCTACACTTTGTTATAAAGTCAGTAACAAAAAATGTATCAGATTTTACCTGTATCCTTCTATGCATGTGTAGGTTAGTGTGGAGAGGTACACTTTCCCGTTGAGGGTATACTCCGCATAATCCACCTCTGGAGGCTCACCACAGGTAACAGGCTGACAAACGAGGGGCTCTCTGCTCCACTTTAAATTAGATTGACACTGGCTTTCTATTGGCTCATGAGGGACATAGCCCTTCTCACAACTGCGGCAGAGCAAGAAATGAAAAGGTTATTTACATACTAAAGCACAAAACTATTGTCTTTTCCCATTATGTTATTAAACAAAAGTAGTCTCTCTCAAATTTAAACAAGTCTTTTTAAACTCCACTATACAGTACCTCTAGAAACACTACATCTAACAGTGACAGTGATACCTGAAAGTCACCTTGCTTCCGTATGTGAAGTTTGACCCTTTCATGACTCCATATTCAGGGAGAGTGGGATGAGCACAGGATAGGGCTGTTGGTGGAAATCATTAGAAACAGCTTATGCTCAGCGTTTTCAGTGAAGTGCGGACTTCAGACAGTAATTGTCGTCATCGCTGCATTAAATCGCTGCAACGCATCCAGAGCGTATCGGGAATCCACCAAAACAAAATACATGTAACTTTGATTGACATACAGTAATGTGAGATGACATGGTATAAAAGCTTCATAAAAGCTGCTGGCTGAGGTTCAGGAGGATAATGCTCAGTCTGCTGGATTGTTAACTGCTAAAGTGTTCCAGTAATATGGACTGAACAAAACTGATCAATTTTTTAGTATCAGATTAGGTACCTATATATACACACAGAGACTTTATATCTCCATAATCAAGCCAGTTTCTCATTGAGATTAAGAAACAATTTGTGTGTGTTGGGAAATACAAATACAATTTAAAATAGCTGGGCAATTCCATGCAAAAGTCAACCTTACCATAAAAAAAATAAAGTTTTTACCTAAAGAACAAAACTCTATTTAAGTTGTGCATTTAGGTCTGTATTTCACTGCATTGACGCACCTATAGTAAAATTAAGTTTTCATTCGACTGTATTTCATGTTTTCAAGTGAGAGATCAAAGATTTAGCATTTTTTAATTTATGTCAACAATAAGTATTTTGTAGAAAGATGGAGGCCTGTCTGAAAAGTATATACACTCAGTCTAAACAGCGATGATTTTTGGATTTATAAGGGGTAGATAAAAGACATCAGGACGCTTCAGCCCTGTGTCACGTCCATAAAGTTTTAAAGATTAAGTTTATATCATATAGTAATGATTGATGCAAATAACTTGAAACTTTGTGTACAAAGCCAACTTATGTCCGTGCTAATTATGATCAACAGCTCATTTCTATTTGCTCTTATCAACTATAATAATGTGTTACGGACGTGACCGTTACAGACGCTTCATATTAAATCATATGCATACTGGCACAGGTGTTATTTACAACATTGCTGATAACTGATTGACTGTGTATAGCCATACTGCTGTGATCTGTTTCAGGCTTTCCCTATCATAACATTTTAGAAATGAATTAATTCTAACATTTCAAAAATTGCATTCTCAATGAGAACATCGTGGAGATTTATACAGAATTTGCTGTGCTGGTCAGAAATGCACAGACGGACTAAAGGAAAAATCGCAAAAACTATTCTAAATGTCATATAATGTTCATTATCAATGTTAGTATATTATTTAAACATTTTTTTGTGCTTAAAAAAAACTTGCTGCTCAGTGAGAGATGTGCTGTGGGGTTACATCATTCTGATTTGTCTAAATATTTTTTTACTTCATTGTTAGTTTGGGTTTTATTTTGTATAACTGCATGCTAAAAATAATTCACTATGTTATGCAAATGCAAAATGCTAGACTGCGAATAAGATTGACTTCACATTTGAAAAATATTTGTACAATATTCAGCATATTTAACAACCTGTTTTTGTATGTTTATTTAATGCATAAGCAATTTAATAAAAGAAGTTTATGAGAGTCATTAAAACAAGTTTATATAAGGACATCTGTGTAATCTTTATCAATAGCAACTATTAATCAAAGAATTTGAGCGGCATCTGTCTCGGATGTAGACTGGTGAAGATTTATTGCAGATCCCACACTCTAGCGTTAACCTAATATAAATATGCGTTAGGCTATTATTCATATTCAGGTGTTTGTGCGAAAAAGAATGCGCATGCATGACAGGGAGGTGCCCGAGCGATCACTTGCATTTTTTCATGCTGAAACAACTTAAAATAATAATAATAATAATAATAATATATCTAAAGAAAGTCTACTTTTAAATGAACCAATTCAAAACGAAAACAAATACAACATGATTATGTAATCTCTGAATGCATTTCGTGAATTTCATTTTTGCAGCCGACAAGGACTCAGAAAAAAAAAGTTTATTAATAAATAATTAAAAGGTCTCATTTTTTCATAATCATTACGCCTGTGCTTTGTGGCAAAATTTATGCGTGAGCTTGAACACAAAAACGGATAGTTTATACTTTGTGAATGACCAACCCTTCTCCATTCGGCAGATATTGTTGCTTCTGGTTTGTGCATTGTAAATCTATTGTAGTCTACGGATGCTTTATATTAAATCACATGCATAGTTTCAGGCGTATAACACTTATAAACAAATTCATTTTAATCGCATGAAATTCTCTGCGAGAACTTCGCGGATATATCCTACGCATTTGTCGAGTATAAATATGCACAGGCGGACTGCGGCCTATACAGATCGCCAAAACTGTTTTTTAAATGTCATACAGGCCTAATGTTCATTATCAATATTATCTTATTTAAACCTCATTCGGCGCA
Organism: Enteromius mattozi; assembly: GCA_032359235.1. Lineage (NCBI taxonomy): Eukaryota > Metazoa > Chordata > Actinopteri > Cypriniformes > Cyprinidae > Enteromius > Enteromius mattozi. Next base: position 7,049,341 of record JAUMHE010000053.1, on the reverse strand, counting down.
CACACTGTGGAGTTAAGCCTATAATTTTTTTATGACTTAAAATAATTCACTTTGATATGCAAATGAAAAACGTGAATCTGCAGTCTTACAGTCTGTTTTTAAATATTTGTAGGCCTACATTAGGTGGGTCTATTATATATTCAGTATATTTTACTTAAACTGTATTGTATCTTAAGTTATTTAATGCATAAGCAAGTCATTAAATAATTTTTTCAGCGCTCAACGAATTGGAGCGGCGTTGGTCTGTTATAGGTCATTTTAAAATGTCAAATTCAATTTAAAGGTTTTAGCGGCATCTGTCCCGGGTGTAGATTGGTGAAGATTTATTTTAATGTGGACTCCAAACACCTTAACCTATATAAATATGCTACATTTTTGGCCCATATTCAAGCGTTTGTGTGTAATATTAATGCGTGTATCATTGTGGATGTACCTACCGTTTTCCCCCTTGTAAGCCTTTCATGTTCCCTGTGTTTTTCTCTGTTTGGATTTACTGTTGTCGACCTCGCCTGCCCCGGACTTTCGCTCTCGCCTTGCCCCTTGGATACCGTTTGCTGTTTGCCCGACCTCTGCTACGTTATTGGATTATTCTCTTGTCTTTGCCTCTGATGTCCCTGTTTGCCGTTATTGACCCTGCTCGTGACTACCCTGTGTGTATTAATAAATAAGTTTGCATATGGATCCGCTCGTTCTCGTCATCCTCCTGCATCATGACAGTCAGTCAGCTGGACTCACTCTCCTGTTGTGAGAAGTGAAATCTGATCTGTGCGTGACTGCCGTTCCTTCGATGCGCTGCATTGAGCAGCCACTTTCAGTTTTAATTGTCTGTACTCTCACCAAAATAAATGATGTTTATTATTATTTTTAAAAAATCACAAAGACGTGTGGGACGGTGACAAAACCGGTGAAGCGGCCCGGTATCACCGCTGCAGCAAGCCTACACATTATATGGATTATAGGCCTATTAGTTAAATAATGGCTTAAAAAACGGGCAACTAGAAAACTCTTTAGTTGGGAACAGCCCTATTAAACACTCACTATACGTCTCTGTTAAAGCATTTTATACGCGCTTCCATAGTCGGATAAATTCCGCTTTCAGAACGGTCACGTCCATAACGGAGAGATGTCACGTCCGTAACATTGAACTTTCCACGAAAACTTAAACAAAACTAATGTTTTAGGTTTTATAATTGGCCAACCCTTCTCCATACAACAGACATTGTTTCTTCTGGTTTGTTCATTGCAATTCGCAGAAAGTCTACAAAATATGTTGTCTCCCAGAAACTCATGTCTTTTTTTTGTCACGTCCGTAACGCATGTGTATTTCCCTCATTTAAAATAAACAGGTTTATAGACTGATAACTGGACCCTATTTTAAGGGGTTTAGAAAAATATAAATATTCAATATAAGGTTCAATATATTGGTAAAGAATACTATTTATGAGAATTTATATTTCAGGTTTTCACTGTCACGTCCATAACGCAAACAAACGAACCAGTGTATGCAGGCAAAGAGCAGCTCAAATAAACAGATCTGAAAACTAGGCCTACCTTTGCAGTATGGATCATCTCCCTTCCAAATTCCTTCTTCTGTGCAGGATAGATGGGATGAGCCAATCAATTCATAGCCTTCCTTACACGAAAAGACCACTTCACTGCCCATGATGAAATTACTGCCCTCACGGTGCCCAAACTCAGGAACACCTGGATCTCTACATTTTACCGGCTCTAGTGAGAAAAAAAAAACTAAATAATTTTCTTGTCAACAAACATGTTACATGTGTGGGCTGTAAGCGCAGTCATCTGTGACCGGTGGAAACTATAAATGTCCAGTTCAGGAGATTGTGTTACCTGTACAGTTTCTTCCATCTCCACTGTAAGGAGGTATGCAGGTGCATATATGAGAGCCGTCAGTGTTTTGACAACTAGCATGCTCATCACATTCAGAACCCAGAGAACATTCGTCCACATCTGCAATATGAGCACAAACCCACACAACAAGGATAAACAATATGTAAAATGATATTCTAGGTCCCAGGTGTACTTTTCATGCTTGATAACTCTGGTATAGACCTATTGTCTATTGAAAGCTTCCCTCAGGTTCTTTCCCTGATTTGCTGTGTATCTTACCCAGACATGCAGGTGGGTTGCCAATCCATTTACCATTGTTGGTACACAACATCTTACTCTCCCCTAGCAGGTAGAATCCTGGTTTACACTGATAAAGCACTGTACTCCCAGCATAGAAATCCTCTCCATGATACTGCCCATGCTCCAGGTCAGGCGGAGGACCACATTCCACACCTACAGATAAAGAGAAAGGCCCCGGTACAGATTAATGTTGATTCTACTACTGGGTAATGAATAACGCTAATACTTCATTGTGAGTATATGGAGTACATGCGAGTGAGTATGTGCACAAACTATTCCTCAACTATACAACTATAGTTGTATGACTGTACATCAGCACAGTGTAAGTATATTGTTGCAAATGTGGCTGTAATGGTCATTTTGCGTTTGTTGCGATTGTTTAAACAGCCAGTGTATGCTTTTGTGTGTCTTCTGTTGCATATCTGTGGATTCACATCACTCACGTTCACATATTGGTTCTGCGTGGCTCCACTGGCCTCTGTTTAGGCACTGTTGCACTGGCTCTCCCACCAGATAGAACCCAGGACTACAAGAGAACTGCACCTTAGAGCCCGGACTCACAGAATTAGTGGATGAGCGCAGTTGAGGAACAGAAGCATCCACCAGGGGGCAGTCTAACAAAGACCAAAACATTGGACAATAAATGTTACATTTTCTCACCACTAAATAAAATACATACTTATGTCAATGATTTCTAATCTGTTATTCCAAAAAGTTTATGATGACTGTTGTTATTGTGTGGTAGTTAGTCTCCTAAAATTAAAAATGTTATGGAAAATTCACAAGGACAGCAGTGATTTGTTCCCCCGTGCACACAACATGGTTCAATGATACTAACACTGTATATGACTTGATTCTTACCAGCACAGAAAACGCTCTTGCTGCCGGTCTTTACTCGGCCTGTGACTCCTCCCAAGAAGTCAGGCCATGCAAATACGTTCCCTTTCAACAGATCACGTGGGCAACTACTTGCCAGAGACTTGATCTGAGAACAGTAGAGATATGAACTTCTTCATTATTTTTTTTTGGCGTTTGTACTCTTTTAACTTAAGAATAAGGAATGTGTATAAACTGTTACCTGCTGTGGTGTTAAAACATAGTTCCATATATTAAGCTGGCTAAGAGTGCCCACAAAGGACTCCACTGGATTGAAGCCATCTCCTCTCTGGTCCTGATCCTGTCCAAGTACCAGAGCACCCCCTCCTGTTTAAAGTAAGTACAGAGCAAACATTTCAGTTTCAGGACACACATTCCCCTTGAAATACCATAAGCAAAACAGTGTGTTAATGAACTGGCAGTTTGTTTAAATTCCTTATTAGGTAAAAAGGTCAACCTGGTATGGTGGTGCCAACGGACAGTCCTTTCCCACCATCTGAAGGGCTTCCATCGATATAAACTCTCCAATCACCATCCTTGCTGCGCCATGATACACCAATATGATGCCAGAGGCCATCATTTACTGCTGGGCAGTCAGTGATCCGCTCCTTGCCATTAACGTATAAGACCCACCTTAAAGTAAGACAGAAACAAAAGGGAAGAGGGATACACAAGAAGTTTAGGTAAAAACAACTTGCATAATGTAAAAATGTCATAGCATGTAACCATACTTAGTGTAGTTATGTAAATGCAAATTTAGCAACTTTTAAATAAAGCTCTCACCCATTATAGTCAATGAGGAGAAAGGCATTGTCACTTCCCTCCACAGCATAAGAAATGGGAGTTCCATAATTAACGGTGTCTGACGACCTCATCCAAAATGTACATGTGATCTGTGTAAGTGATGGCATGTGGCCATCCATCATCACATAACCATGGATACCAGAAACTTCAAACTCCAGATCAAAAGAGAAGGGCATTTCTGTTTGAAAAAAGGGAAAGACAGCAGATGATATGTAATTATCAAGGGGTCATATTAATTATCTTAAAATTTTTTGCAATTTTTTTATCAAATATTTTTAGTTAACTTTTAAGGTAAAATAAGGTTTTACCTTTAAAAAAATACATATTTAAAATGACAATTTTATTTATAAAAAATTCTAAACCATTTTCTTATTGCTAACATTCATCTCTCAGATGTCAGAAAGATGCAGAAGTTCAAAGCAAATATTTTTGTAGATTACTTCTAATAAATTACCTGTTTTAACTGGGGAGGAAGTTTTTGGTTTTGAAAAATTACAGTTTGGTGTCACAATAGATCAAACTTTATCTGAAAATGTCTATGAAAAATGTATTCTGTGTAGCAGGGTGCGAAAATTAACAGTCTAATGAATCATTTTAAAGGCTGCTAGTAACTCTGGGAACACATCTTGAAGAAACACACCACTTTTTCTTGAAAATAGGCTAATTTTCCAACTCCCTAGAGTTAAACAGTTGAGTTTTACCATTTTTGAATGCATTCAGCCGGTCTCTGGTGGTAGCACTTTAGCTGCAACTTAACATAGATCACTGATTCTGATTAGACCAGTTAGCATCACAGTCAAAAATGACCAAAGAGTTTTGATATTATTCCTATTTAAAACATGACTCTTCTATAGTTGATATAAAATTGGAGTGAGAGTATAGTTCCTAGGTAAAGCGTTAGTTCACCCAAAAATAAAAAATTATGTCATTAATTACTCACCATCATGTTGTTCCAATCACATAAGACCTTCATCTTCAGAACACAAATTAAGATATTTTTGATGACATCAGAGAGCTATCCAACCCTCCATAGGAGTTTGAAATGACATGAGGGTAATTAATGACAGAATTTTCATTTTTGGGTGAACCCTTTAAATCAGCCTAGGAAATCACAACTTTTTATCTTCTGTCGTCTTAGTACACAATGTAACTACAGAAGAGTCAAGTTTTAAATAGAAAAATATCCAAACTCTTGGTCATTTTTCAGCGTGATGCTAATGGTCTAATCAGATTCAATGATCTATGCTAAGCTACAGCTAAATGTGCTACTGCTCTAGCAGAGTTGGAAAATGAGAGAAAAAAGTGGCATGTTCCTTTAATTAAGTCTCAATTAAAGGGGCACAAAGGCTGTCTCTAAGAAGCCCCTGTAAAACCTCTCTCTATGATGATGATTTTCCATTATTTTTTTCATCTCTTTCCCTCTATACCTGTCTCACACCTGGTTCCGTTGAACCCAGGAGGGCATCGGCAGGTGAAAGTGGCCACTCCATCCACGCAAGTTGCTCCATTCAAACACAAATTTGGATCACAATCATCTATGTCCACCTGGCATAGTCTGCCTCTGTATCCATTCACACATTCACACCTGATCGCAAATGTGAGACAAAGTCTGTTATCAATCATAAGTCAGTTGTAATAAATACATCCTCCTAATGCACAAACAGTTTCTACAAAGGCTTCCTCACTAACCTGAAATCATTGACAGCATCCACACATGTTCCTCCATTCAGACAGGGGGCGCTGTAGCACTCATCAACATCAACTTCACAGTTGTCGCCAGTGAAGCCCTGAGGACATGTACAGAAATACCCACCCTCCAAATCTTTACAGACACCTCCGTTTTGACATGGGCTGGAAGCACACTCATTTATTTCCAACTCACAGCGTGGACCTAGATGTAAATGACAAAGATATTCCTTGTGACTCGACAGATGTCTTACAATTTAAGAACTTCCAGTTTAATTTATTAATGACATTATATATGTTAGTGAACAGGTGTAGCAGAGGTGAGGTGCTGACCTGTGAATCCATCTGGACAGCTACATGTAAAGTGATTGACTTCATCCACGCAGAGCCCTTCATTCAAACATGGAGAAGAGCTGCACTCATTCACCTCTGCCTCACACATCAAGCCTTCCAGAGACAAAATATAACAAGACACACACAAAAACATATGGAATATCATTTTACCTCACACTGGTGACAATCAACAAGCACCAATACTTAAATATCCCTATTAGAATTTATATTACCATACTATTTATTAGTTTCTGGTCAGATTTCCTTTAGGATACACTTGTTTTAAATGATGATGTCATTACACTCATTTCATCATTAAAAAAAGGAAAATGATTTTGATAACTCTTTAGGCAGTTTTACTTTATCAATAACAGAACAGGATAAAAAGTGGATGGAAACTTGGTTAATGTTGATTATTATTACTTTTAAAAAAATCTTAAGCATTATATTTCATTATATTTGTTTTGATTTCATTTATTTTATTTTCAATTTTTGCCTCTCTTGCCACCTCAAACAAAACACCCCAGACACACACACACACAGACAGTTGAAGAACAAAAACACTTCAATTCAATTCTCCATATCTAGGGCAGCCACATGCTTAATCACGGCCACGTTTTAAAGAGGAGAGACAATGGCCTGAATGGAAAAAGTGCTGTAAGGTTCTGAGAATGAGAGCGTTTTGTAGTTCCACTGCCAGACTCAAGAGATTCAGAGACAGCTAAATCCATCACAGTGGTTAGACTAAAGGAAAGTTTCAGAACCCTCAACAGAGAGGAATTTTGGATTTGGAGTTGAATTGCCTCAAACATTTCATTCGTAGAACTCTGCGTTTACAATTACATTGGGATTCCCCAGTGTGACGCTGAAGCTGATGTCACTTTCTCTTACCTACAAACCCAGGCTGACACTGACACTGGAAATCTCCCATGCCATCTCTGCACAAGCCACCATTTTGACAAGGAATAGAATCACATTCATCAATGTCGCTCTCACACTTGGCTCCTGTAAAGCAATGAATGAGGAAAATGAGAAAAAAAGTGGGCAGTCATTCATCTCAGGTAAATCTATCAAAATTATGTAGCATATTACTGAACTGAATTATTAAAACAACATTTTAGTTGTCCCCAAAACAACTTGAAACACACTGCAGTACGTACAACTACAGAAAGTATGAGAAAACAGTACATAGGGCAACAGTTAAGAAAGTTGTTTTCAATAAGTCGACTGAACTTAACAGCTGGTTTTTCAATGTTACTAGTGAGTTATGCCTACAGAACACGCCAAACCTGTGAATCCTGGAAGACAGGTGCATACATATCCAACGCCGACTTCCTCACAAGTGCCTTGGTTTTGACATGGATTCAGGAGACATTCATGGAACATCTGCAGCAGAGAAAAGAACTACATTTTCAGCTATTTTACTTTAGCCCCCAGAGGGTGCTATGACACCAACAATAATACAACAATACAATAGGCAACAACAACAGGTAAGGTTCAATATTGAACAAAAACATATCTAAATATATAGATTTTTATATAAAAAATAGCAAAGCAACTGGCACCTTCAAACTAAATAACACAAGAACTTTCTTTAGTAATATTTTAACTACAGTAAAAATATATTTAGGGACTTTATGATGTCAGTTTTGATGCAAAGATGCAAATTAAGATCACAAAAATTAGGAACATGATTGAAATACTTTTCCTTGAAATTAGACAATTGGTATTTAGTATTTAGGCATATATACATTTATACTTCCAAATTCTTATTAAGGTGATCCCAACATACAATGAAAACATTTCAAAAATTTGGGTACCAACTACTGAGAGTGAGAAGACGACTCACCTGGCTACTGACTTGATAATCTTTTCTCACAACAACTTCTGGCGCTGCAGTTGCACTTTCCTCTTTAGGCAGGAAACTAGAGCCAAAGCCTGAGTCAGACCAAGAGAAAAGAGGGAAAAAAGTACAAGGAGGAGACAGAAATGAGAAAATGAAACAGACAGAATAAGCACAACACGCATAAAAAAGATGTGTAAGAGGAGAATTTCTGCTGTCAAAACTGGAAAACATTTTCCAAAGGCATTCATCATCCTCATCTTTTCCACACTGAGGCACTTTTTTCCTGCGTGTACAGAGAATCAGATTCCATTATGTGCATTGGATTCTCATTGCAAATCGTTCATACACCTACCCAAAGTCTCAAAATTACCGATATATTCCATGGATGAATGAATGAATGAATGAAGAAGCTACACCATGGTCTTGCACAAGCATCACTTCATATTACATTAAAGTTGAAGCGTGACATTTATTTATGTTAAAATGCTTCCGCTTACCAAGCCTACCTATAATAAGCTGTTAAGCAGAGAATTTACATGTGGAAACAACCACTATTTTTTAAATTCTGATTACTGGTCCCACTGGTGACGCAGAAATTACGTGCATAAACGATTCATACCCAGCATCAGATCTAGACACATTAAACTACCATTCAAGTTTGGGGTCACTAAGATTTTTACAGAACTTTTATTCAGCACGGACACATTAAAAAAGATCAGAAGTGACAGTAAAGACATTTATAATGTTACGATGGATTTCAATGTCAAATAAATGCTGTTCTTTTTAACTTACTTTTCATCAAGAATCCTAAAAATATTAAGCAATACCACCATTTTCAAAATTGATTTTCAAAAACTAACCTAGATGTCTCCGGGGGGTTAACACATGACTTCTGAAGCAGATCGATGGGTTTTTGTTACAAAAATATTTCTATTTTTAAAATTATAACTGAAATTACTGACTGAAATTACGGCTGTATGCGTGTTTGTGAAAGAGTCACCCAAGAAGCCGTAACTCTCACGAACGTGCATACAACCATTCCTGGAAGTCAGCACTACCAAGTTTGGAAGAGCCAGGAAGAATTTTTTAAAAATAGTTAATTTTTGGGTGAACTATTCCTTTAAATAAAAGCTTTGGTGAGCACAAGACACAATATTGAATGGTTGTGTAATTAACGGCAGGAAAACAAAGGGAAATAAAATGACTAGAATAAATGTAAAAAAACTTACTGGAGCACTGCTGGATAGCTTTGGCCCCTGTTATTGTGGTGGTACCATAAAAGGGGCAAGAAAGGCAGTAGGAGCGGCCCTCCTCAGGTTGGTAATAATCCCTGGGACATGGGTAACACGGAACTAGACCTGTCCGGGAGAAATGACCCGCGGAACATGGTACTAGAAAGATAGAGAGAAAAAGAAAAAGTTTTCTTTTATGTTTATCTTATATGTGTAAGTATTTCTTATGTGTGTTTTAGTAATAATTCTTCAGTTGTTACATCTCACCACCACACTCGTTGACATCTAGAGCCCCTCTATTGACAGTGGTCGTGGTGGAAGGGCAGGGGAGACAGGCCTGGGAGCCAAAATCTGGCTGGTACTCCCCTAAAGGACAGGACTCGCAGGTCTCCAACCCGGATAATGATGAGCTGCCAGGCTGGCACTGCGCTGGAAACATGCACACACATGCAGGTACGCACACACACAATCACAGAGACACACTTAGAGATCCCAACTATTGTATAAGCAGTGTTCTACTGGAATGGAATGGAGTGATGAGTAGACTTATGAACATACATACGGACAGCTCATTTTAGATCAATAAATTAAGCTTGCTAATTACCTTTGCACTCTGGCAGGCTGCGTGAATGAAGGTACGGAGTGGAGGAGCCATCTGGGCATGATTTACACTCCATCTGCCCCTCCTCATCCTGATACGACCCTCTCCAGCAGCTCTCACACTCGCCATACTCCAGGGAGAAATACGTCCCTACTGGGCATTGCACTATGGGTCAAAATCAATAAGGAGGTCACAAAAGTGTTTGATGCCCATTCATATGCAACTGGCTGGCACTTTTTTATGGTAAACTTGCAGTTAATTTGTGGCAAATTTGCAGCAAACAAAATAGTTTGCCACAAATGTTTTCCAGACGTTTGCAGCTCTTTACCCTAACCCAAAAACACTTAAATGCCTGTCACATTTTTAGTCTGGAATCTTTATCAGATGTGCCCTTTTGAATGTATTTTGTGGATTTCATTTAATGTTTTTCATTCTTAAACTCACCACACACCCTGCCTTTGAGAACAGACCCTGGCCGGCAGTACAGTGTCGCTTTTTTTTTACTTTCCAAGGATTTGGGGTCTGCTACGATCATCTCTGACGATACATGGAAGGTAGAGAACGGCTGTTTGCTCAGTGTCCGCTTAAGCCGATTGGTCAGCTGCTCAAGTGCTCTCAGCAAACGTCTTTGATTGACTATTTCCGCTGAGTCATTCCTCGACAAGGGCAGTGGGATGCTTGCTGGGAAAAAGGAATGGTGTTGGGAGAAGTTGCAACTAGCTTTGGATGTAAAACTGCTTTTTTTATTACCGTAGGCACAGGGCCTAACTAGTTAGCTTAATAGTTGACATTTTTCTACCTGTGATGTTGAAATGTATTTGTATCTTTTGCTCTCTGGTAGGGCCAGTAATTTTACGATGACGTTTGGTCCTCATGTGATAGCTAGGCTGTGATGAACCATCTTGCTGCAAGTGGTGCTCTGGAGCAAAACCAGTGTCAAAATATGCATAGTCTTGTCCATTCTGAGAGCCCCAACTACTGCCCCATCCTCCAGGACCTGAGAAGAAAAAAGAAATAACAGTTTATGATAAATTTAATCTTTATAATAATGTAAATAATGTAAAAATAAATGTAAGAAAAAAATCTATCATTTAATATATAGTTTAATATATTTAATATATTTTATTTCTTATTTTAGTATTTAATCTAGCAATCTACAACTAACACTTATTGATTTTTTTTTGTTTGTTTGTTTTATATTTTTTATGTAATTTCAGCTTTATTTCAATTACCACAAGCGATAATAATACAGCTTAGTAAAAATGCATGCCATTATTTACCAATAGCAAATCCATTTGGATAATCATAGTTGTACTCCAGACACTGTCCGGGTAAAGTCATTTCCAGTTTGCAGGTAACATTATCCCCACTGCAGATTTTAGGCACCTTTGGGATTATGATTGTTTAAAAAAATTAAAAGAAAGGAAAAAAACAATAAGGGATAAAAGGATATAATTCAATTCATGTGGCCAGAGTACATGTACATGTCTATATATTTGTGTGTCAGATCTCACCATATTTTTAAGAACAGTTGAAAACTCCCCTGCGAAGGACTTCAGCAAGTCAAGGTCATCACAGCGGGATGCTTTAAACAGCATCTCAAAGGGTTTAAAGCCATTGTTTGCAATTCGGTTAACTATAAATGAGAGATACACAGAAGACTCAAAAGCACGTTGTGCATTGTCTAAGACAGTATATGTCTGAATCTGTAAGTGGAAAATACGAACAGTAGAGCAAAAATAAAAGACAAATGTTGAGCAAGAGTGAAGCAATACTCACGGGAGCAATCAGGTCTGTCTGGTGAGCGGGGCGGCTCCCAGATTCCATTATTGGCACAGAAGTAACTGTGCACGGCATCCTGGGTGAGACTGTAACCCTGTCTGCATATCAGAGAGCAGTTTGTTCCCTCCTCTGTCTTGGCACATGAGAAAGCCCCATTCACTGGCACGAACGGTTTCTCGCAGGTTGAACCTGAGGTTAGACACAGCCTTTAGAGCGCCACTGAATTAATTAGTTTATTTAAATAGGAACAGTGTAATCTGGAAACAAATCACAGTAATTAGCTCTACCAGCCAGACAGATCCAAAGTCAGATTATAGCAGAGTACTTTATTTCTTAAGAAAATAAAGCACGCTGTGGGGAATGACATTTCTTAATCAACAATGAGACAGTCCATGCAACATCCATGCAAACATACAGTACCTTGTATGGTAATGATAAGTTCACAGGTACGGTTGTTTCCAGAAGGGTCTGTGGCTGTGTAGTACACTAAACTTTCTCCAATAGGGAATACATCTCCAGATGAGTGAGTTCTCGAGATATTCAGATAGGATCCTGAGAAGGAAGAAATAAACAAATAAATTACTTAATAAAGGGTAGGAAGCAGCACACTATTAAATAGACAACCATTAAAAAGTTTGAGGCCAGTAAGATGAAAAAAAATAAAAAAATCTAAATAAAATCAACATGTGCCTGTATATTTAATTAGCAAAAAAACAAAACAAAAACAACACCACCTGTATTAATCTCTCTCTTTGCAGCTATAACCTTCTGGGAAGGCTTTCTACTAGATGCTGGAACATAGCTGCAGGATTTGTTCCCATTCAGACAAAAGCGTGTCCAATTCATCCCAAAGGTGTTCGGTTGAAGCCAGGTCTGAGCTTTGTGCAGGCCAGAGAAGTTCTTACACAGCAGACTCGGTTATCAGTTTTTCTGCAGACTTTGCTTTATGCACAGGGGTATCATCATGCTCGAGCATAAAAGTGTCTTCCCCAAAATGTTGCAACAAATTTGAAAGCACACAATTCCCTAGAACGTCACAGTGCGGTGTAGCATTAAGATTTATCTTCACTGGAATTACTAGAATAGCTAAACCCGTTATTAGAGGGGGTGTACACATACTATTGGCCATGTTGTGTACAGTAAATATGCCTGCATCTGTTTGCAATATCACAGACAGATCGCTTTAGTTGTGCAATCTGGCATCAGCCAATGATGTAACAGGTACTTTCACAGACATTACCACAGGGAGCAATGTGGAGCTCCACAAGGACTCGCTCTGGTCAACCACAAAGTCCTACAAAGGGTGCTATGCTACTGTACTGCTCCTCATGAGGCCTGGGAATAATAGGCTTTGGTGCCAGAGGAGAGTAATTGCTAGATTGTTTAATGACACAGAACTAAGGGTGCTACATTGCGGTCAGACAATAGAGTCTTTCAAGGATCATATACACTCCACACACTCAAAGACACACATGCTTATTTGCATGCACATATCAGTAGCCACAACTGTAATGAAACCCTCATACATATATCTACTAAAATAAGGTTTTGTGACCACACTGAGGCTGCTTGTTGACGTCACACCATACTAACCCAACGTCAGCATGTTTTGTTTTTCCATGCCCACACCCTGACGCTGGTTTATATTTAGTACAGACAAAACTCCCTCCAAAACCCGGCAGGCCCAGACATTTGTCAGACAGTTTGGAATAGCCCTGGAACTTCTCTCTGGAAAAGTGTGTGTGTGTCTGTGCACTCACGTCTGAACCGGTTAAGAACAAAATGAATTATCTTGCGGAATCTGCAGTGCATGTGCAGTTGCACAAATGCAATTGTGTGTGCAAATTATCTATCGTAAGCATTCTAATCTTGTTTTATTCTAACGCAACAACTGCGGTTAACGCCATACTCCATAACCACTGTATCATAAACTTAATTTATTTCTTCGTTAACTGTATTTGCAGTTATAGCATAAAGCTAAAGTCATTTTACCTGTCCAAGACCAGAATCCTGACTCCAATCCTTATCGCTGCTTAAGGCGCCAAATCAATAAATATTTTTAGTAGGAAACCATTTCCTTCCCAGAGTTCTTAAAATGTTCATAAATCAAACCATTTCCATTCCTTGCAGCTACTAAAAGTTCATTCAACCCCATTCAACCTCCACTGGGGTCCTGAATCAAAGCCTCTCTGTGATGATTCTACCCAACGTCAATTCCTGAAGATTCGTTTTCTCACGCACCAGGTTCAAGAGCATTCCAATAAGGCCTACAATTTCCTGGACCTGTTTACTATTTTATCTGAACATAAAATTAAAGTATAAACATGGCCTAACAATTGACAGTATTCCATTAAAAAATAAGATTTGCCAATTTTGATTTCATGCCGACTTTATCTGAATTCATCCAAACAGGGATGAATTTAGAAGCCACCAAACACTTTCACGTTTTTTTCATAATTAAAGATGGTTACATGACTAGTTGCACAAGTAAGTATGGTGACACAAAATAAAATGTTGTGGCGGATAAAAAAGATAACTATAATGTATGGCAGAAGGACACTTCGCAGCACTTCGACTTTGGCGCAGTCCTTGGCTGTATTGACGGAAGTGAGAGGGAGAAAAAGAACAAAGTGGAATATGGAAAAAACTGTGGCTTATTCCAGTGACTGATGATATAATTTGCCAGAAACTTTATATTCTGCTTAGTGCACCTTTAAACACTTTTTGTTCTTTTTCACACTATTATGAATTAAATTTGTATTTACCAGAATTGTCTGAAAACTGAGGTTCTTCCCAGTATACTGCAGTTTTTTTCCCAGTGGCTTTAACGGTGGCCGGAGATCGACACCTGTCAATCAAGGGTGGTTCCATATCTAAGAAAACAGAGTATAGAACAAATCAATTATACTGCAAAAGGCAAAAAAATATATATTATAGACCTTTGGCAAAAACAAAACATTTAAATAAGACCATGTAAATTACTATCAGTTGTAGATGGAATCCAACCTCACCAACTACAGTAACAGTGAAAGAGCAGTTAGCCTTGTTTCCAGTGCGGTCGGTTGCTGTGTATGTTATGAGCTCAGTTCCTATAGGGAAAGGCTGCATTGGGTTTAAAACAGGGGTCACCTGCACCACAACCTGAGGAAGAAAGGCAACACCTCATTTAAAATGAATACAAAAAAACTGTGCCTCTGATTCAAAATGGAAAATAAATAAATTAAAGAGCTGATGTAAGACTCACCTCATCTCCAGAATTGTCCCTGAGCATGGGTGCACTTAGACTGATGTTAGCTGACCTCTGATGTTCATCTGTCTCCGTGATGACATCACCAGGACACTGAATCCATGGAGGCTCTATATCTACAGAGGAGAAAATCAGTTCAGGGCTCGCAAGTCTCCATAACGTCAACCCCATTACCAATTACTGATTCAATTACTGATGTAAACATGCCATAATGATGTCACTCATTATCTCTAGCTGTCTCATCTATAATCTTATGCTCTATGCAAAACATCTGTAATGTAAAAAATTAAACCCTTTTGGAGTGAAAAAAAAAAAAAAAACAGTCTAAATAGTTCATGCAAAAATGAAAACTGTTGCCATTTACTCATTCTCATGTTGTTCCAAACTTGTAAGAGTTTGTGTAAGAGCAGTTGATGTCTTATGTTTAGACATTTTTACCTTGAAAATAAAGACAAAAATACTATTTTTGTGTGTATAGAAAAAACAGCGTGAACATTCTGCTAAATATCACCATACGTGTTCACTGGAACAGATAAAGTCAAGGGAGTTTAAAACATGAGGATGAATAAATGATTCTTGGGTGAACTCTCTGTTAGATGATGTGAGTCTAGATTCATGTTGAGAAGTAGTTGGTGTTGCGGCAATATGATCTATTTACAGAGGTGTATCATTATCACATGCAGCTCAGAGTATAACATGCTAATCACGTAGTCTGCACTCTTTATCCAAGCAAAACAAATACTTCACTGGGACCGTAATAGGGCCAAAAGAGATCAAAAATCAAAGTTCTGTCATGATTTCCTCACCCTTACATCATTCCAAACCCATAAGTCTGTTCCTTTAATAGTACAACTCTAGATTCATGTTAAGTCTATGTGCAGAGAGAATTTGTTGGTGTTACTGTGTTGACAGCAATCGACTGACTAATATCACATCCAGCTTGAAGTAGAGCTTATTAATCACGCAACCTCTGCTGTCCCTCCAAGCTAAACAAATACTTTATCATTAGACTAATAGGTCCTCGAAAGAACCTGGATCAAATGCAAACACTCTGTCTTCTGCCCTAAGCTCTCTAGACACTGATGAGCCACAAACTCATATAAATACAGAAAACACAATCTCTCCTCTCGTCAGTAAATCTTAGATGTTCAGAAGTGAAGGCCAAAACTAATTGATCCTTTGTTTGGTTCCAGCTTAGAGGGGCAGTTTTGAGTTTTTATGATCTTGGAATTCTTTAGTTTTACACAATGGTGTAACTTTGTTTGATGATCATCCACTTATTCTGTTCTTCATCATCTTAAAGGTTTTGCAGCAACAAATTTAATGCACCTGTTTTACTGGCAGCACATCTGTCCCACTGCAACACATCATTTTACAGCAGAACAAAGAGGGAGGTTTCAGCCACATGTTTAGATGAATATGCACAAGGACATGCAAAACATAACACTGTATGCCATTATAAACAAAAACTGAAAACAAATCACCTGTACAGGTTGCTTTATGTAGACTGTCACTCCAGTTTCCAGAAGGCAGACATCTGACTTCAGATTTACCGATGAGACTGTAACCACGAGGACAGGTTAACCGACACGACGCTCCTGTCCTGACCTCATTCTCCCCACAGGTAGGGGGTGACAGACTGATATGCCTCAAAGTAACAATCGGAGGACAGCGCACCTCTTAGAAAGAGAGAAAGAAAAGGAAACACAGTCAAACATAAACAACATGCATTTTCCACAAAGATAAATCAAAAGAATGAGAGAGTAAGAGAGAGAGCGTGCAAAAATATCTCCAGAAAAGGGAAATGTAAGAGCGGTTGTTGACCACACTGCTTGACATTCTTGGAAACAACCTCAACACACGCACACCGCACAAACAAATGATTTTCAATCTGACATCTGGATCACCCTGTACTGCCAAAGCAAGAGAGAATGACGAGCACAGAATAAAATCAAGTAAAAGAATTACAGCGAAGACAAAAAAACATGTCATACAGCTTAAATGGACCAAAGGCATTGCTGAAATATCAGTCCAATCAAAGAAATGGAGAAGAGCAAAGCAATGCTGACTGATAACAGGCAGGGACTGATAGATCAAACTGAAAAAAAATCAGTTATCCAAGAAGCAAGTTGTTAAAAGCTATAAAAGATTATTATATCGTGCCATGCTCACAGATAGCTTTTATATGGAAAGCCAAGCATAAGGTGTCTATAGGCTAAGCTGGGTAAAAACTGATTACATGTAATCTGGATTATGTAGTTATTAGCTTTTAAACTCACACAGCCCCTGCAGTTCCTTTATGAACCCCAGTTTTCGAATTCTTCGTGTAACGTTTAATGCACTTCACGTTGTTCATTACAATGAATGGAATATATTTTCTTTCTCTTTGTATTTTTATATCAGTATGGTAGGATGGTAAGTATGGTAAGATTTAACTTTAAAGAGTTAAAAATTAGACTGAAAGTAATCAAAAAGTAGTCTGAATATATTACCTAAAATGTGTAATTTAATGGAATACATCAATAAATAAAATTTTTGTCATGTAATTTGTAATCATTAAGAAATTACAGTTTGTAAGTAATCTACACAACCCTGTCTGTACGTTTGTGGGTAAATCTGCTGACTTTGTTTAGCTGGCTGCACAAGAATATATGTAATTAAATTTTGAATTTGGAAGGACAATGAATCTTGCTACTATCAGTTAAACAGTTTTTATTTTCAGAAATAATCACTCAAATAAAAAATTTTGTGTGCAGCTCAATTGCAGGTAAGGAAGATTTGTAAAAACTTGTCTTCAAGACAGATTTATTTAAACATACATATATAATAAACGGTAATAAAGCTCCCTCTGGTGTTTTAATAGCTAAATAACAAACTGAATACTGGATAACTTTACCGTGGTAAACACAATGGTTAACAAACTGTTTTATTTGATGTCTTTTTTTTTGTTAAAACGCTGATTAAGCTATTTGAGTAAATCTATACTTTTAGTTTTAACATACCTTTTAATGTTCATTTGTTTTGTTTTGCACTATAACTTTTAATAAAATAGCGCTCTGCACTGCCGCTTGTAACTTGAAGCTGCTACAGTGATCAGTCGTGCCACATTTTTCATTTGAGTTTTGTGATAAAATGTACAAGATTTGAAAGCTGAGGCGTTATTTCAGAAGTAACAAAGCACAAAGCTTTTTGTCATAATTGGATTGGAGGAGCGTTACAAATGTTTTCTGAAAGGAAACCTGTAGTTTGAATAACCTTGGTTTAAACTGCGATGATCCATAGGGTCAAACAGAGCTGTTATTATCCCTTTAACCTTTACAGCAAGTCCCTTCATGAATCTGTTTTCTCTTAAAGTACGTCTCTACAATGTAGGTTGTTTGGTTTTGCCATCAATTTACAGTCATGTTATCCCTGCATAAACACACACACAGAGCTGCGATCTTACCGACACACCGGGGCTGTGGTACACTCCACTGCGAGTTGGCCAGACAGGTGAGTCTGGCTCTGCCCTGCAGCCTATAGCCCTGTTCACATCGCACCAAACACTCCAGCCTATAGGGGGCGGTCTGCTCACTGCAGTTCAGTACCCCATGACGCGGAGGAGCAAGATCTGGGCAAGAGCGAACTATGGGAAAACACCACACACACCAGACAGGGGTTAGAGCATCGCACTGAAGGATTGGTCCTATGTTATTAAAACTTTGCTGTATTGGACAAACTTTAAATGATTCCATGGAATGACACTGAGCTAAAATGGACAGCTGGGAGAAACAAAAATGGAAAAGATGGACAGACTAGAGAAGAAGAGAGATTTTAAGAGCAAACCGGATGAGAAAATGCTTGAAAAGAGGGTGGCTGGTAGCTAAGTCTGTGGTTAGGACTTGGAAACCTGTAATTTATTTCCAAACAAAGCAAAACCAAAATATTGTTATTTCAGGCCTGAGGTCACAAGAAAGGGAACTTAACAGGTCAACTTGCATACATGCATCTGTCTGAGTGTGTTATCTGGTTTGTGTGTATGTACGTGTGTGTAGGTGCATATACATATTGTATTCATTTGTTCAAGTGTGTAAGCACTCACATAGTTGGCAAAGCATTAGAGTTTACTTTCCAGCTATCTAAACACACATGAACTCAGAGCGCTGCAGGCCTACAGGCAGAGAAATGGCTTTATGAGCCCCTCTGCACACACGCATACATATTCAAAGGCTGCAGTATATTAGCGTTTCTGGGGGTGATGAAACGTATGGGGAGACTAAAAGCCCTTTGAGCTTCCAATTCTGTAACACATAAACTGACAATAAAACCAATATGTTTTCCGCTTAGATGGAATTAGAGGCAAAAAATAACACACAAGAGTGGGGAGTGGGCAAGCTAATGAAAGAAAAAGTTCAACAAAAGGAAAAGAAAATAGCGATGAATAAATCAGTTTTTGTCCCCTTTTCAGGACTGGTAATGTCATAAAATCCAGGTGTGCCTCACCTCTGCAGCTCGGCTGAACTCCTGACCAAGTCCCGTCTGGCTGACAGAGTCTGATTCCGTCTCCCTGCAGGTCAAAGCCTGTGAGACAGCGCACCCCACATGCAGAGTTAAACTGATTATTACACACATTCTGGATGAAGAAGCCATTCTCTGGAGGAGAGAGAACCGGACAGACCACCGCTGCAGTAAGGAGAAGGAGAGAGTGGGAGAGTTAAAGGATTAAATTTATTGTTTGAAAAAAGCACACAGACACGTATCTATAAACAGAAATGTTAGCAGACATATGTTTATTGATATAAAGCAGATAGATCAGCACCTTGGCATGTGTTGTTGTGTGGTCTGTAGCCTTCCATACACACACAGTCTGATACATCTGTACTCCCAGGTCTGGATGTGTGATGAGGGTCGGGGCAAGGAAGGCAGGTACTGACACCTCCAGAAACTGCTTTAGGTTTATATGTGCTGGATGGACAAGCTAAGAAAAATAAAAAAAGTCACAGAAACAGGTTAAAAGATAGCTTGATAGCAATGCTTTCACGAAATGGTAATTCACCTCAATCTGATCTTGTTTTATGAAAAACGTATCCATGTATCTGTAAATTTTTTTGAACCTAATAAGGTTTATTCAACTTTACAAATCATTTAGCCCACTTAAACCCTGCCTCTTTCTTACAAGCTTGGATTAAAGGAATAGTTCACCCCAAAAAAAATCTGTCATCATTTACTCACCCTTGATAATTTCCAAATCTGTATAAATTTCTTTGTCCTACCGAACAAAAAGGAAGATATTTTGAAGGAAGTTTGTAACAAGGCTTTCCTACTATAGAAGTCAACGGTGACCCAAAACAGCCTGGTTACAAATTCTTCAAAATATCTTCCTTTGTGTTCGGCAGACCAAAGAAATTGATACAGATTTAGAACTACTCGAGGGTGAGTAAATGATGACAGAATTGAAATTTTTGGGTGAACTATTCCTTTAAGATCTGCCTCCATCCAATCAACAACTGAATCAAGTGCCTGATCTGATGCTACTTCCATTCCGCTGTGAATTAGAATTACTTGATTTCATCACAAGGCAGCTTTCACCCAGCAACAACTCTGAGACAGTTTCTTTGCCACCTCCAAATTCAGTTTCAAAATGAAATGCATTAGATTCACCTTTAACTTTGCTGTTGTCATGCTAGTCAGCATGCGTCTTGTTTTCTTCACATTTATTTGACATAACTTTCAGGTTCTTTCAGAACTTTTAACCTTTAGTGATTAGTAGCAGTGATTTATACTTTTTAAATGTTTATTTCAGTTACAGTAGTTTCAAACATAAAAAAGATTTAAATGTTTAATGACGCAATAAACTGTTTCCCATGACTGTGATTCCTCTGAAAATTTAGGCTATTTATGCCACATTAAATGGACCTTTTTGTGGTATACATGCCACAATTAAATCGGCCCAATGGATTCGTCAAACACTGGACACAAACCCTTGTGATAAGATGCTGTGTCAGATAGCATGTTACTGAACTAAAAAAGACTCCCCAACACTAACTTTCCATTGCATAAATAACACATACAGTATGTTTTGGAGGTTAAGACAGGGTTCGTTAAATTCCAAGCGTATTTCTCGGGCTATTTAGTAAAATAACTAATGTGTTTTTCACTGGAACAATTTTGGCTGAAATGCTTAAAAACCTCCCCACATAAGCTCATGTAAAATATCAAAGACATTTCACTTGTGGAAGGAGGAACAACCAAGACACTCTTTATCAATAGCTGCTCTGTACAAGCCAGCCAGACATCTCAACTTTGTCAAAGTGGAGAAAAACCACTTTGTTTGGACCTCAGTTTGAGATTAAATGAAGGAAATATGACACTTCTTCCATAAAAGCAGTCACCTAATTTCTCCTCTCTCAGTACATCTCTCATTGATTTCTTTAATGGTACCTACTGCCAGAAGTCATCTTGAAAGACCGTCTGGTCGATTTAACAACAAAACCCACATCTAACAAATTTCACTTCGCCGGTGTTGTTTATATTAATGACAGACTCCCGTCCATCATTAAGCTGACGGCTCAAGTGGCTAGTCAGACAACCACCGTTTTGTTTGACTAGAGTTACATAACATGTAATATGCAAGAGTAAAAGAGGTTTCATCTGAGCTTTCCTCCCAGTACCCTTGGCATCATTTCTAATATTTCACATTTGGTCATTTTTCATGCAAATAACACCCAGCTGCTTCTGAAACAGTTGCAATACTGTGTTATTCTGAGTTTTGATGGGGGAGACAGTTTCTATAAACTGGTGCTGATGGGTGGCCATCCGCTCTGAAACACTAGGCCCAAAAAGACGAGCAGTTGGGTACAGGATGAAAAAACAGAGAGAAAGGAAAGCTAGCAAACACCAAGACACAAACAGACAAGCAGATGGTGGACTTTATGTAAGAAGAACTGAAATAAACAAAGAGAGACTGACAGTGAATCTGAGACAGGAAGAGGGGACTAAACAGACAGATGGCGAGAAAGAATGTAAAACAGGAATACAACCAAAACCAATGAAAAAAAATGCATCTGTGCTCAAGTGAGAGAAACAGACATACAGATGGATAGATGAAATATGTTAGATAGAGGGAGAAATCAGAGAGCTGGAAATATGGTGGGTTTCCTTTCTTAAAAAGTGCTGGGAAACAAATTGTTCAGCAACTGGTTATTAAATTTCCACACCTTTACACACATGCCACAATGTTTTAATGTGTCTATTGAAGATGTTTTGTCGCTGATCCAAATGGCTTTTAGGAACTGTCTGTTGGCTGGAATTCCCCAGCATCCAACAGCTGATGAAATCATTGAGATGGGTGGTGAAACATCTTCACTGGAAAGTCGAATTGCTTGCAAATACATTCTACCAGACATTCTGCACAGACCCAGTTTAATGAAAGTGTTCACAGACATTATGTTTATATTGCAAATAGCTAGCTAATGCTGTATTTTGTCACATTCAGTACACGTAACTGCCTAAAATATATCACATTGCCTGCGAAATTACACCAATCGAACTGAACTGAAAACCACCTAATTACACTGTGGAAAGCTTCTGGTTAAAGTATCTTATGTAAAGCAACACTTTTCATAAAAGTTTAAGCTAATGTCTGAGCTGTTAGCACAACTGTAAAAGCCAATGCAACTATAAAATGATCTCATAATGATGAAACTTTAGTCTGTCATATCTGTGTATGATTTGAAGCAGCTGAAAATGCACCTTTATCAGCTACACAACATTAAACCAGTGCACCAAGACACAAAAATACAAAAATGCAGCATTTCACCTTGTTTCCTAATCTAGCTTTCTAATAAACCTGGCACTGTACTCTGACTAATTGCTTATGTCTCTCTATTGTTAGTTTGAAAGTTTCAAGTTTAGTTTATTTCTAGAGCACATTTATAACAACAGCAGTTGACCAAAGTCATAAAACAAACAACAATAAAGTACTGTATTATATATTGTATATTACAGATCAGAAAACAAAAAAGATAAAAACACATCTCTCAAACTGAATTAAACGTCAATGAATAAAAATGTTATAAAAGCAGAAAAGCAGACAGAGTTGGGGCCATCCTCACAGACAACAGTAATGAAATCCAGAGTTTGGGGGCAGCTACTGCAAAGGCACAATCTCCCCTGTGCTTCAATCTTGCTCTAGGGACCGCAGCATAAGGTCAGCAGACCTCAGAAACCCGGATGGAATGTGCAGTTGTCTAAAATCAGAAAGGTAGGTAGGGGAACATTTAAGGATGTATAAGCAAGCACTAAAACCTTAAAATCAATTAAAAAATGGACCGTTAGCCAATGTAGAGAATCCAATGTGGGGGAAATATGCTCCTGTTTATGTGTTTGAGTTAAAAAACGAGCTGCAGCATTCTGCACTAACTGGGAACGTCAGAGAAAGGCCTGGTTGAGACCAGGGAGATAAAAGCCAAATGCATTTATGCAATGTAAATGATACGTGTTAATCTTATATTCTCTAATGGCTTTTTAAAAGTTCCTTTTAAAATATTCCAAAGTCAACATCTAACATCTGAACATTAGCATGTGTTTAATGGTGAATGTTTAGCTCTGTTATATATCAGGTTCTGTCAAGATAAGCTCTTTGATAATCATGTAGAAACTGAAACCTTTAGCTATTTTTACAGCTTTTAAAATAAGAAGTTCACAAGTTCAGTTGCTAGGTCCAGTATTGGTGTTAATTTGGATTGCTGTATGCCTGCTGCATGGTTCATAACTCTGAGGCAATGAGTTAAAACTCTCATCCTCCCAGAAACCCACAATAAAGGAAAAGAAGGGAGGGGGCTTCAACTCAACAGATAGGCAAGAACTTACAGTCCAAAGAAAGGATGTGAGTAAGAAGAGAGAGTGAATTAGGAAAGGGAATGAGGGTTAACAGTGCTAGCATGTTTTTAGCATGTCTGATGGTTGAAGGTTGGCTACTTTTTAACTAGTGAAGTTGTAAAGGTCAAACCCAACTGAATCATTATGTATTTTTTTGACAATGGAAATGCTTTTATGTAGCATAAACAGTTTTGCGCAATAAAACTACAGCCAAATGCATCTAGCTCATATGACAGACATTTATCATAATTTACATGTCCCAAGATGTTTGAAAACCAAAGTGAATGGACACTGACTAATTCTAGAGTTCAACCACATTACAGGCCCCACTAGAATTATACTGAACAGAGAATAAACAACTTCATCACGCTATGTTAGCTTCTTGTAAAAGACACTTTAAAACACTCACTGTAAGCAGGACTGCATGTCAGAAAACAGTTTGTAGATGCAATTTAGATCCTAAAACAATACCAAATTTACAAATTCTTGCACCGCATGAGTATAGCAGCTTTTAAAAGTATTACAGAAAATGTTCCTACCTTAACCCAACTGTGTGCATATGATGTTAGATTTTGTTAAACAATAATCTGCAAACCACAGGATGCAACAGATGCACCTTATAAACTATTGTAAATAACCTTTCTAAATGACATCACCATTCATGCTACCATTGGTACACCACTTTCTCCTGTTTTCAGCCACAAAAATGTCACTTTGCATGTTTATATGGATTTCATCCATTCTACTTTGTTCTGGATTTGAGGTCAACCTCAAATGCAATTGTTATGCTTTGTGTCACTGAGACAAAAGATTTCCTGTTTCCATCTCTGCTTAGATCTGGAATCTGGAAAGGAGTGATCGATATAAATCTATGCAACTCAAGTCAAGGTCCTCGCACAGTAAAATTTCATGCATTTTTCAGTTTTTTCGTATGTCATCTTTTCTATCAAAATGCTTGCTACAAATGCGAAAATGCAGAAAACCAAACCTGATTGAAATGTTTTTGTGATGGACAAAACTTGCATTATGAGGTCATTTTTTAACAAAACCTTGGACATGAATTTCGAACTCAGTGTGCAAAGACCTTAAAACATGCAGAACAATCACAATCTGTGATGGTCTAGTGTCTAGTCTCTCTTGCAAACTTTAATCATTTATTCAATCTCATATCATTCCAAATCCCATTTATTTTTTTACAAGTGCTCCCTCTTTCTCTATTGTAGGTTAACATGTAGCAAAGGGTATGAGGTTCAGTAGCAAAGGCGCCTATTTGCAGTGAGTGATGTTTATAGAGAGCTCAGAAGGGAGGCTTTTAAAAGCTTATGCTCTGATGGACAGACATGAAGCAGGACAGGATGGAACACTCACAATCAACCTACAAGCACAATTGAGTAATTCACACTAAAAATATGAAGAAAAGCAGGAATTAAAGACATGACAGCTGTTGGTAGAGGTGAAGAGAAAGAAACAGTGAAACTGATAGAAAACAAAGTAATAGGTCATAAAGAGAGAGAAAAATAGGGTTGTACTTTCAGAGTAAGCCTTTAAAGCTGAACCAGGTATCATAAAACATTTCCAATGGGACTTTTAATGGCAGTGAATTAGAAATGGAGGGCAGAATAACCATTACAGCATCCCGATCCAGCGTGACACTCACAGGTCATTCTCAAGAATGGAATCAGAGCAAAATTAAACAGGTCTGTCTGGCCAGCATGGGGCAGTCATTTTACACAACACACATACTGTAAATCTGTTTTTATAACTGGATACACTGACACAGTGAGCTACTCTGTAATTGGCAAGGGGCAAATAAGAGAGATGGGGGAGGGATGCTTGCAAGGTTCGTTAGGTTCAGCTACTGACTCTTTTCACAAGATCCCATTTGTCACCCCCACCTGCTAGTGGCCCTAATTGCAGCCAGTTTACAGTCAACACACACACACACGATTCCTAACAAGCAAATTCACTGTCATACACATGCCTCTCGTATGCACAAGTGTGTATTTATGACCCAAAGTAACAGTAACTTCACAAGATCACAGATTCTACAACCTATAAACTTGCCTCCTGTTTTCCAAAGGCATTAATCAACACAGTTTACCACACAGTGGCAGGCTAAGGAATTCTTAATTTGTCACTGAGGAACTAAGCTGTTCCAGATAGGAGCCACTGACCTCAGACTGGCAGTCACTTCCAATAGTTAGCTATTACTCATAACCACTGAAAATGCAAAACGGATGCGAGGTCAGCATAACAACACAGTGTCTCAATGACCAAGAGACCTCACTTAGAAATCTTCACATGCCTGTCTTCCTGGAACTAAAATCTTCACTTTACTCTGAACTAGTTTAAAATACTGAGGTGAATCCAATTGACTCTGAACCTTTATGCCCCTTGAGATCCATAGGCATCCGCACTTTTTGGGCAAAACAAAGCACACCAGGAGTTGAGCAACAGTCTGCTTTTATCTGGAAAAGGAAATCCAAGGGCAAATGATTTTTTGAGTCTGTGCATAATGACATGTAATGTCTTGTACATGCACAAATCATACATATACAGTAAAATCAGCTATTTTCATAAACACAGTTATAAGCTGATAATATTGTTGAATGGAAGCCACACTGTACTTGTCCTAATGGTGCTTGCTGCTGGAAGTCTAAAGCAAGTATTATTTCTCGTACAGTAATTATATTTGATTTTAACTATCCCCTAAGTCTTAATATCCAACTTATCCAATGGTACATAATTTGCACCAAAACCATCTGTGCTATGGAAAGTTTGTTAGGGTATACTATTAACTTTCTAAGTGATCACAATTATGACTTTTGTTTGATGACAAAACCAATTAAAAAAAAACCTTGACAAGCCATTTGTGCTCTAAATATGAAAGACTTATCACATTAGACTAAAAAACACCTAAACCACCACACTCAAAACAAACACTCATCATGGTGGTGTGTCTTACATGGGCAAGCTTTACCGATATGTACCAATTTACCAATAGGCTACATTAAATAACCAGATGATGCCATGATCTCAACAGTACAGGTCTAGCCCGAAATCAGCGGCCTAAAAGAGGCTGATGAAACACTGATGAAACATTCCAACCCAGCTAGGATTAAGAAGGATGACTTCATACAAAACAGAGTTCAAACTATGAGAAATCAAACTACCAATGAAATGAAAACAGCTGAGAAGCATAATTTAATTAATATATAATAACTCTACATAAAGATAAGGAACAAACACTCAAGAGCAGGAAAGTGGATGGAGTTTAAGACAAAATCATCAGTTTCACACTTTATAGAACACAGAGTACTTGGAATGATAAAACTACACTAAAACCTTTTTTCCAGATTATTTGCTGAAGGCCAGGTTGGCTCTGCACTGCAGCAGAAATAAAATGTCCCTGAAGCCAAACATGCATTACAGCATCTCTTCTGACTTCATTGCTGGCCCTAAGATATCAAGGCAGGTAGGAAACCAGTTTCATTGTGAAATAAATATGGAAAAAGTAAGACAAAAGATGGTAATTTGCCATATGGCATGGAGGTTTTGGACAATGAAAGAATAAACGGGTATGAAAAATGAAGAATAAGAGGAAGAAAATTTTGAGGCCTGGGAGAGCTTTGAACCCTTCGCCTTGGATTTGTAAAACGGAATGTTAACATTTTGTGTGATGTGTGGTATGGAAGAGATGCTAATGGAGAGAGAGGGAAAAAAGGAGGAGACACAAAGAAGATAAAAAAGAAGAAGAAGGAAAGAGTTTAAGTACACAAAACAGACTAGACTTCAACCTGCATCTCCCACATAAGCATCACAGCTCAACGGCCACATAAACACTTCCAACCCAATCAAACATTTTACAAAGGAGGGATGAAACTGCTCTACTCAGTCGAAACTCCAAGCACAGTGAATCCACTTACTTGAGCAACATTACATTAACGTTACAAAATCTGTTCACTAAAGAATTTTCTTTAAATTCCAGTTTTCACAAAAATATTAGCAGCACAACTTCTTTTAACACAGATAATAATATGATTTTATTTCTTGAGCACCAAATAAGAATATTGTTTACAAAAATCATGTGATACTGATGACTGGAGTAATGGCTAATAAAAATGTCATCTTTGCCATCACAGAAATACATTAGGCTATGTTTACATATACTAAAATATAAAACTATTAATTTGCACTATAATAATATTTCTAATATATTTATATATATATATATATATATATATATATATATATATATAGAGAGAGAGAGAGAGAGAGAGAGAGAGAGAGAGAGAT
>JAUMHE010000053.1:6972674-7019336 GCA_032359235.1 Enteromius mattozi | reverse complement strand
TGTGAAATTTGACACGGTTATTAGCAACCACATATACTGTGTTTGCACCCACAGAATTACACACTACTGGAGTCACTTGATTTTTATACACAAACCGACACATCTTGTCCCCCATCAAAGCAGTAGTGGCTAATTTCTCACATTAGTGGCTAATTTAATTAACTCGGTTAAAAGGTAGTTTTAAACAAAACAAAGTTTACAAGTAATTCAGGCAATCACAACATTATGGGTGTATAAATGGCTGTCTGTTTCACTCCTAGTGATAAAATCTGCATCGTTCCTTTTTAATTAGTTTACATATGTGATAGTTACCTGAGTTTAGGCCGTTTGGCAGCCTAAGATCCTCAAGGGTCACCTGTAAAGTAGTCTCAGGCTCAGCCTCTGTTCACTGACGGTCTGATGTATGTTGCTGGAAAATATTTTCTCACTCTAAAAAGCTTTGATGGGATGGCTGACTTTACGCAACTTCTGGGAGTAGGAACACAGGGTTTTTTTATCAGACCGCCTGGAAACAAAGTTGTGTTTACAAGGTACCAGGCTGATATAACAAGCACTTTAAACCAGCAGAATCACAAAATGTACACATTTGCAGCTATTTGTGGTGCTTTCCACAATTATTTGTAGAGATTACTGTGTTTTTTCATGTAGTATAAACTATTTTCCACCCTAAATAAACTCTTATAGGTTTTTGTAGGGATGTGATAAAATATTTTGGGTTCCCCAAAGATCCTGTCTGAGAAAAGGATCATAAAAGAACCATTTTTTCTTAGTGTGAAAATCATTTTAATAAAGAATATATATATAAAGAATCTATAAAGAACTACTGATCCCAATGAAGAACCTCTATTTTTAATTGTAGCTTATAAAAATTAAACAGACAGTGGCTAGTTACTTTATATGTCAGTCAGAGAGCAGTTCTCATCTAGACAAGCAATTCATAAGCAGAATAATCTGCAGTGTGGACCAGACTTTATGCTATCCAGTTGATATCAGCTGTGTGTTTTTATGTATGTCTAAATGTGTCGCTTTGTTTTTATGAAAGTATGATTAATACAGTACAGCAGCAGTTAATCCTGCTTTGTCATACAGACATCTTTGAACATGCCACAATGTTTGCAGTCTGGCTTAGCATGATCTAAACACTAACATGTGTACAGTATATGTTTTTAGGCATCAGAAGAGGAGCCGCAGCAGCCTGTGAGTCTCTGCTGTCAGTGATAAGAGAAAGTCCAGAGACTTTCGATGAAAATTTGTCTCTGCTTTTGACAGAAATGTTTTGAAAGAAATTAATACTTTTATTGAGCAAGAATGCGTTTATAGTAGTTATCAATAGTAAAGACGGCTATTTATCTGGTGCACTTATTCCATCCCATACTGCAAAAGGAACAACTAGAGAGTACCTATAATATATAAAATCTTGCTCTAAAGCACTCTCTGGCTCACAATATTTGCATATTGCAATTTTAATATATGTTCTAAGGAACAGTGAATGATGGAAACAGCTGTGAAATTGATGATGGTAGAGATCAGAGTTCATTTAAACTGTTTTGCTAAATTTAAGCTAAATCGGTCAGCAAAATTTTGTTTATTATTTTTTCGTAATGTTACTGGTTACATTTTAGTTTTGGTTTTTTTATTTAGGCAAATAATCTACAACTGTCTGGCACAAACAGTGTTGAAGTCGACATGTCTGCACAGAATCTCACATTCTTTAATCAGCAAGTCCTTTACAGCTGCTAGACATAATCCTCTGTTCAGTTCCTGTATTGGGTTAATGGGCATGCTCAGCGAACCATGATCATCATGCCAAGGTATTCTATTTCAAAACCTCTCAGACACCTCACTATGTTATAAAGCTGATCTAAAGTCATTAACCTCTTCACAAAAGCACAGTGTTCTTAACTAAAATCTGTAATATTCCTGAGTTGCGTTTCAGATTTTTTTTTTCAGCATAAAAGAAAACTAAAATTAGTATGTCTCATCCATGGAGTTTAGCTTCTAATAGAGTCATGGACGTATCTCTGTCTGAAGCATTCCAGAATGGAGTAAACATGTGACCAGAGTGCATTCATTTGCTTGGTTGGAGGTCTGAGCTGTTTTGACATGTTATGGTTCCAGTGGCAAAGAATACCAGCAACGTGAATACACTGCAAAAACAAGCCCACTAGATGGACCAAACCCTTTCAAGCAATAGTCCTGGGGACAAAATGGCTCGCTAGGCAATTACCAGTTCATTTTCCACAAGTCTGCAATAAATCCTGTAAAAAACATTTGAGGGTAAACATTTTGCTCTGCAAAGCTGAGCTGTTGAAACCCTAGATATAAACCACAGTTTGATTTTGCACATGGGAGACTCCTGTTGCATGCCTTAAGTTTATATGCCTCCCACAGTGCACATGTTCTCCTTTAGTTCTCCTTGAGTGATTGCATTCGATTTCATTTCCTCAACATGTCAGACACACTCGGCCAGCTACACCTTGTTTAGAAGGACAGGAGCAGAGAGTGTTGGGCTAATGGATGGGGTAGGCCTATACATCTACCGGCTGCTGGAAGTCCCTAGATCCTTATTATAGTTCTCTATGTCTGTGAAGTGAATTGAAGAGGATGTGCAAGTGTGCGTGGATGGATGGAGTTTGAGTAAAGGGAGTGCAATTGCTCTGGATAACACACCGGGAAAGAAGGTTTGTGGAGTATGGTTAGTTGGTTTCTGTCAAAACAACATTTATCAAACCGAGGACAGTGAGACAGCAGAGGAAATCATTTTTAAAAGAGAGAAGGCCCTGACAATATTTCATCTAATGCAAGGGCAAATTTGGTCTCTCTGGTCTTCTGGTGCTGCCAGCCATGTACTAAGAACTCAGTACAAGAACAAAGTTATGCAAGAGCAAAAGTAGTCTGGATTTGGTCCGTTAAATTAGATTTCTCTTATTTTGGATCTTCATGCCAGGACTGAGAGAGACATAAAATTTAGCAGTTCTTTTTATAAAATGTATTGTGACATTCCCTGTAATTAAAAGCAAATTCGAAGTAAAATACTTGTGAAACCAAACAAGCCTCATCAATATAACCAGACTCTTGGCTTGCTAAATGACAAGAGGTAAAGGACAGAAAAGCCACAAGCCACCAAATGGATGTCTGTGAAGGAGACCAAAAAACAATTAGGATAAAATGGTTCTTAAACATGAATTGGTGACTGAAGATACAGGATATTAATTTTGTGGACTATGTGGTTTAAAGAAATAATTCATGGAACCTCATTTATGTAAGTAAATTGCTTAAACCACTGTGTGAAAGGGAAGACACAAGGGGTGAATTAACAGATAACTGTATAAAATAACCAATAAACAAGCTTTGACTGTACTGCGGAGTGCATCAGACATTCTCGTATGATATTTGTTCTCAGTATTACATTTTTTTTGTGCATATATTAAATGCTTTAAGAATTATGTTGCTTTTATATGAATTGATTCCACTGATTATACTTAAAAATAAATTTTAAGTTAATTTACTTAACAGTTAAGGTCCTTGCACACAAAATCCAAAATATCCATATGTGTTTTCATCCCTTTCTATTAAAATGCTTGCTATGGATGTGAAAACACAGAAAATCAAACCTGATCCAAATTTTTTAAAGTCAGATGAAAGTTTCGTAGGCAGTGTATAAACGTGACTGACACAACACTTGGTCATTTTTTTTTTTTACATGTGAAAATTTGAAATGATCTTTATTCTCTCAGGAGATGTAAAAATGCACAATTTCATAAGGATATTTAACTTTTTTTCATGTATCTTATTTTTTAGACTCAAATATGCAAGTATTCTTATAGTGATTAGAGCAAAGTTCAAGCAACAGCAAGGTCTGATGCACAGGGAATGGACATAAGTTGCTGTGGATAAAAACATCATAACACACATGTAAACTTAGACCCCATGCTTTGTTTACCCACCTACTGTCCATCGTTCCTGCCTCCATTTCTCTGTTAAACCAGAGCTGTGGTTTTGAGCTGCAGACGTTCTCTGTCCTGAGGCTGAGCAGAAGAAATCTCTTGACAGCTAAACTCTAATCTCTCCTCTCTATTATAGTGATCCTGTCTCTGTTTGGGCTTCCCTGACATTCAGTTTAGTTAAAAAAAACCTTAGGGTATTGGAGAAGAAAAGTGTCAGTGTTCCTCAATCCACCCCAGCTGGACTTGATTAAAAAACACCTGGTTGATAGTGATTTCACTGATTTTGACTGAGAGGACAGTCAGCGTTTTTATGGGGAGTGAGTTATAAATGAGGAGCTGATGCAGTTTTGAATAGATCCTGAACTCTGGATTTACCATAATAAAAAAAATCTATTTAGAAAACACTATTTTTGACTTAAAAAGGCTGATAGAAATTCGGACTGCATGTTCTTGATGGCTTTTGATCAAAAACTCCTAGCAATGGAACTCATCTGCCCATCAAATAAATACTGCAGACGCTTTGCCAAATAGAGTAGACTAGTTTAAAAAACGCTTGAATTATAATTTAGAACAGCTATAACTACATGGTTGCCTATGAATAACAACAGTGCATATTTTGATATTATGTAACTCCACTGTGTAATTGTGAAACATGTTTTTCTTCACAAACATGGCTTTCTCTTTATGATCATGATGCACTTGTGGATGATCTGTGCAAGAGACAACAATGAGAATCGATCAAATAATAAAAATCATTCTAAATCCAAATTGTATTTATAGCTACAAACAAAGCCAAATACAGCACTCCATCCTAAAACTAGCTATGGTTGTCGTCTTGGAAAGTATTGTGAGGGCAGTCACTGAAATATCTAGAAATTCACAACAGCACCTAGGTAAGATGTTTTCCAGACCTGCGTCTAGGAATCACACAGGTCACTAATGTGAGGCAGTAATAGCTCAGATGGGGAAAGAGGAATCTATTTTCAGTGAGAACAGACAGTGTGTTGCTGTTGACAGGATGAACTGTTATCCATTTCAGCACTTCCGTGGCTTCTCCTATGTGGTATGTCCTACCCTTCCCCCTCAACACACATGTACACAAGCGCATATGAATACATTTACAACTGCAGACACACACAATGGACAGCAAGTGCATGCTAGTGCTACTTAGAGTGTTGTGGGTGAAACCTGACTGTTTTTTTCCCTGGCTTTTTGCTTTGAACTCTAAAAGACATAACTGTGGCCTCAGCTGTGAGGTATTTTAAGTGAGACTCCTGGAAAGCATGTACAGAGCTGCCAATTACTAGCCTTCATATCATAGTGTGGTCACAGGCATAGACCAGGCGCCTTTGCATAGAGCCCTTATTAAGATGGTCTGACTCTGGAATTTTACAGTCCTTTTAGATAAATAGGGCTTCTGACACTTTGTGTTCTTTTACAAAAATATTGCCTCCTCAAATTTAGAGTGTTTTAGAGTACAGTCCTAGTAGATTTTAAAAATAATAGTGCTTCAGGAACTTTACAGTCTTTCATCAGTGCCTTTGTTTTTGTTTTTGTAATTGTACAGACAGAACGGCTTTGCCGTTAAGATACAGATGCAGATTTCAAATTAAACAGCCCATTTTGCAAGCATTTATAAATAAATGTTCGTCCTTTTATTATTTAGAAGTATTATTATTATATTTTTTCAGGTATGAAAGGCATTTTGTAAAGTGTGACAGTCATATTTAAAGCAGAAATGTAATATTTGTATTGCTTAAATATTGGCATGTGGTTGGCTTTCCCTGTGTTTATTATTTATTAAGACATTTTTTAATTATATACCCTATTTGGCAAAATGCAATAACTTCATGTTAAGTCACTTGAAATAGTTTCTCTGATATGATGATCTGTGACAGATGAGTTTGGGTTAACTACTCTCAGACCAAGAGAAATTAAAGTGAAAATCAGTGAAAATTCTGTCAAATACGCAAACATTCCTCAATTTCTTACATTTTGTTGCTCTACCCTGTGAATCTATTTTAGATGTTATAAAAGCATGACTCGTGGAACTTCACTCTTAATTTGAAACATTGTCAGACATCACCTGTTGCCATTTATGAATCCCACAGCCACAGTGGTCTCTTAAAACAAAAATAACATCTGGGAGTTGCAGGTGATTCAGGATGATGAAGTGGGCCTCTGCATATGTTAGTTACGCTCTCTTGGTGGTGCATTTACGCAGCTGGTGGAAAAACGCATGCTTTTATCTTTTCATGCTTCAGAGCAGAAATGTGACCTCTTGAATTGTGACAGAAAAGACCTCACTCTATGGGGCCTTTAATAGTGCTAAAATAAACAGAAACTTTGTCTTTTGTGTATTATTTTCTTTCATTTTTCTCTCAACAATATCATGCGTTTTTTGCCAGTAGACTGTGCTGGTGGTGCACTGCAGTCAGACTGAGAACACCACCACCGCTCTATATTTGACTTACTCCAGCATCCAGTTACCACTAATCACTGCGTTGAAGCGTTTTGCAGTTTATAAATGTTCCAAAGTGCATTTGCGTGTGTAGATCTCAGGGTGTGGAATAGGGTTCTCCTGGAGCTGAAAGTTGTGGTTAATAGCAGGAATAATGTGAGAGCAGACTAAAGGTTTGGCATGAGGTGAAAACTGCAGGCGAGACAAGTTATTTTGCAATAAAACAATTTGTGTGACTATATCTATTCTCCAGTAGCTACGTGGAGTTTTGTTACCAAATGAGCGGGAACATTATTAGACGGCCCACTAAGGGTCTCTCATTCAGTGGTGCTTTTTGATTTCAACTGCTCCCCATTTTTTTACACTTTTTCCCCTTTTTTCAAATGTAAAAAGTATTATGAATTTAACTGTACTGACAATTTCAGATGAAAATAAAATTGAGCTGAATGATGACACTATGTCCTCTGAAGAGCTGTTTTATAGCTGGATTTGTTTCAAAATTTGATCAGAATAAACACCATTATTGAACCGAACTGAATCAACATTGAAAAAACAAGTTGAAAAAAGACACTGACTTCAGTAGAGCTGCATGTAACTGAACCTAATTTGTTTCACAATTGATGAACTTTACATGGTTATAAACTGGACTGACCCATTACATATTTTCTTGAATTTTGAATTTCTCTTGTATTTAAAGAAGTTTGCTGAAAAAAATTTAATTTTACTGTTTATTGTATAAAGCTGTCAAACGATCATGATTATAATGCATTTGTGATTTGTAGAAAAATAGTACTGTACTTTCATCATAAAAATAGGATTTTATTCATTTACATAATTTTCCAGATCTAGAAATCACTTTTATAAAACTAGACTACCAGGAATCCTTAGTATGCATAAGACATATCTGCATTGTTTTAATGCTTGTTTAGTCTCATTTTAAATCATCTTGAATTATCTTCTGAGCTTCTCCTGGTTGACAATCACTGTTCAATATCAGAGCATACTTTCATCTAGTGAGGACAAAGAAACAATAACACATGAGATGTGATTTTACCCAGCTAAGTATTCCTGCTTCCCTGCAGAATAAATGCTGGACAACTGATGGATCAAGACCAGATGAAGGTTTTCTTATGCCATCATGTTGCATTAATTTTACCGTCACATGTGTTTCCCAGGCAATAATACTCTTTTATTCTTGTCTCATGCTGTCTCTCATTGTTGATCCATCCCTTTTTAGGCATATTTCTGCTGCTTAAGTATTTCAGTCTCTCATGTGTCTGATTTATAGGTGCTATAAACCAATTTCTGGTGAAGGTAAATGCATACTATTTGTGACTAAAGGTAAAGTTCACAGTAACAAGCAACCAAGCAATCTGTTTCTCCAACACAACTCAGAGATGCAATTAAGCCCCTAAATAGGACT
Source organism: Enteromius mattozi (assembly GCA_032359235.1). Taxonomy (NCBI): domain Eukaryota; kingdom Metazoa; phylum Chordata; class Actinopteri; order Cypriniformes; family Cyprinidae; genus Enteromius; species Enteromius mattozi. The sequence continues at coordinate 7,011,505 of JAUMHE010000053.1, read as the reverse complement.
AAGACTGATTCATTGTAAAACATGTTGCCTCTTCAGACAGTTAAAAACCGAAGGGCTCTTATCTGGCTGTCTGCAGACATATCTGTGGCTCTCAGGCTGGTTTAAAGGCATTCCTGACTGTTTTATCAGGGTTCATAGAGTACAGGCTGTCTCTCATAAGGATCTCCCTAATCAGTCTTAATTAATAACACAAATACAGCCTCGGAAAGTGCCAGAGTTTCTTCACTGCGTGCATGCCAAAAAGAAGCATTCTGTACGGCCATTTCTATTTCATTGTTACGATTGTAGGTTTCTTATTCGCCCAGCCCTTTTTACAGCTATTTGTGAAAAATAGTGATCTTCTACAAGTAGACACTCACTTTGCGTTAATATAGATAAAACATTGTACCTGTAAAGCATTCATAGCGAATTTCCAGTCATTTGTATCAACACCAAACATCAAGTTTGTGTGTTTTGACAGCTGTCCCAGATCTTTCGTTCTGTTCCTTTGCTTTTATGTCCCTTTGCTTTAATTTTTGCACAGCACATTCTGAGGCTTGCTGACAGATGTTTTCTCAGACACAATATGAGATATTTGGACACGTTGATCTGTCTAGACTCGATGACAGTAACGCTCCTGCTGCCTTGTGCTTCAAAAACCAGGTCAGAGAGGTCAATGGCACTTTAAAGAAACATTCTCTGGAATTTCTGATGGGGGATTGTAGGAGGAAGGGTCACATAGGGATGAAACGTGAGGGATGTATGCTAACAATAAATATAAAAAATATAAATGTCCTTTTCACCTTCAAGCTACTTGCATGAGATAAATGAACAGTCATTTTTGAGGACTCTTGATATATATGTATGTGTGGGTGGGTGTGTTTGTTTCAAATGTGCTTATATAGAATTCCCATTGACTTCCCCTTCTTAACAGAATCCCTGCTGAGGGAAAGGAAGAATCCTACTCGAGATGAGCATTCATCGGAAATAGGAAATTTCAAATCCATTTGGTCAAGGACTTCGATGTAATGACTCCCTATGGAGGCTGATCAGAAAAGCAGGCAAAGAATTAGGAAAGCACTAAAAGCATTCACTAACTTTCAGAAGGACAGCAGAGAGAGAGAGAAAGAAGTTTATGGAGAGCTAGTTCTGCTCTGGTTTGGCAAGTGGAAAAGGGGTTGGGGATCTGGCAACCCAGGATGCCCACTAAGTGCAGACAAACACTGTGGTTAGAGCAAGAATCAGCAGGAGTGCTGGGCAAACCAAAGAGAGATTACATAAGAACTTAGATCTGTAGATGTCTATCTATGTATCTATCTATCTATCTGTCTGTCTGTCTATCTATCTGTCTATTCAGAGTTTCTAGACAGACTTTTCTTTATAGTTTAGATAATCATTGTAGTTAAATGGCAGATTCAATTTTAAATGGTTCACCACCCTGCTGTTTATTAGCATGTTGGGTTTGTGAGACTATACAATGCAGGTTTTATCCATTATCAGCCATAGCTAAATAAAATGCATTTAGAGCCAACCCAACATTTCATTCTCCAAATGCAGTGGAGTAAATGAATTAGAGGCTTGGCAGTTGAAGATGTTCTTGCTAAAAGGCAAATCTGATCAGAGAGGTTTGGCCTCTCTCTGCTCTTTGCCTGGGCAGTAGAACTGTGGATGAGTCCTTCGACCTCTGGAGCTCTGAAAGATTGAAAATGTGTCTGGAAAAAGCTTCCAGACCTCCACGCCATTTAGACTCAACGGAAAGAGCCAAAAACCATGAAATATTACAGTTTGACTGCAATGCCAATTAATTACATATGAACAAAAGGACTTTCCTGCTGTGCTTCCATAACAACTTAATACATTTGCAGATCTGGGTTAGCGAAACCATTTTTCAAACCACAAATGTCATTCAGGACAAGAAAAATGTCTGAAAACGTCATAGTCATTTGTAATGGAAAAAGGGAGTAGAAGCTGCAGTAGGCTGCAAGATGAAGCAATAAATCATTTTGCTGCAATTTATAGCATTGCTGTTAGGTGCGACTGGGTTAGTTAGTTCAAAGAAAAAATTATTTATTAGATACAAGTCACCACTGCTGCTGTCTTTTCCCTTTGTCTGGTTTTTTGAAGTTCTCAAGTTGTTCCAACCTAAAACCAACATTCCTGTATTTCCCTGTTTTCCAAAGTCTTTAGTGCAAGTTGAAGGGACAAATCAACCTGCATGGCCCTACCATACACCTTTTTTGGTGGGTTAAGCACAGCCATGATTCTACATAAATAAATGGTTTCTCTGGTTATCTTTCCCTGATCAGAGTGCACAGGAAACCATGTGGTGTTAACTTAGAGATGACATCTGGAGGTACCTTGCCAGGAATGGAGACTTTAATGTGTTCTTCATCCATCATTTTGACTTCACAGCCCTGTTTCTGTTAAATGTGCTTCAGTGATTTAGATTCAATAGCTATCTGTTCGTTTATTAGTTGAAGAACATTAAAGAGCAGTGGAGGAACACTGAATGCATTCAGCATAAATTAAAGTTCATCTCACTCAACTCAGTCTAGATTAAGTGGCTAGACTCTTTATTTTAAAACTCTTTAATTTATCTTCATTATTGTTATCTATTGCATTTCATGTATTGCTCAAATTCTTCCTCACATCCACAGACTCAGACAATGTGATTACACAGCTGCTCTTACCGCTGCACGCTGGAAGGCCCCCCTGGTGTAGGTGCCACCTCCTCTGTAGGTGATGGAGGGGATGTCTTTGCTGAAGAGAGAGCACTTGTGTTGGTGGGCTTTGGGAGCGGACACGTAGTCCACTCTTGTAACCACATGACTCTTGGAACTAAAGGTCACCAGTGCTACACGTGTTGCCTCCGGCGCCACCGGAAAATCTGACAGCAGCTTCCGCACGAATCTCAGCTCGCTCCCAAAGTTGGAAGCTCCCACGCTGGATGACTCGTCCACGAGGAAGACCAGATCCAGACAGCCTCCCCGTTCCCGAAGAAGGCGCACGTTCCTCCGGAAGACCTGGCCGAGACGTTCCACTTTGTTCTCCGCGCTCTCAGAGAGGTTTTGCCGAGTTTGGGCTGCCTGACGCAAAGCCTGCAGGGACAACTGCTGAGCCTGGAGCCATCCAGTACAGCACGACCAGTACAGAAGCAGTAAGGTGAACCTTAAAGTCAATGCAATTCTTAGTGTCACCATGATAACGCCACAAACTCCAGCGTCCTGTAGTGAGGGAATATTGAGGCGTTTAAGTTTGTTGCAGTCCTTCTCTTCTTTTTGTTTTCTCTATCTTTTCCAAGCAGGGTGAGTCTCCTATCTCTCCACTGGTCTCAGGCATCTGTGGAGCTCCTGCATTTCAGACACCCTCCAAATGCGTCTCCCCTCTCTCTCAAAATCATTTAAAAAAAAAGAGCGAGACGGTGAAAAAAAAAGTTCGGTGAGGACGAGCGAGGGTGTGTGTGCTGGTGCGAGACTAAGGGAAGGAGTGAGAGAGAGCAGCGGCGGAGGAGGAAAAAAGGGGCAGTCTGAGGCGTGAGTGTCTCTCTCTTTTCTTCTCGTCCCGTTCTCTTGCTTATTCCCTACTTGTTCTTCCCTTCTCTCTTTCTTTTCCCCCTGCTTGTCCTAGAGTGCTTGAGTGAGTTTGCGTGTCATTGGAGCACTCCAGACTGTCCGTCAGCCAATGCCTTTGTGAGAGAATAAGGTTGTGTGTGTGTGAGGGATAATGAGAGAGAGAGACGTTTGTCTATCGGCCTGTCAACATGCCCAAAGAAAACATCAGCACGGGGCCTGTTGATCAAATCCATATGTCTGGCACTCGTCTTCTCTCGGACGAACACTCTCACCAAACTAAACTACCAGGCAGATACCAACACAGCCATCTGCTAATGAGAATAATCGTGAGGAGCTTTAGACAAAACAAGCATGAAATGGATACAAAAGCAACACAATTTACTTGACAAGCAGAAAAGCTCTTAACAGGTTTTAAATCGAAGCAGCGTTGTATTAAGAGTCCACATGTCATGCGAGTTTTGTAAGCAGAGCCTCCAGTCTTTATTACTTCCTTTTGTTTTCTCTTGGGGGTCTTGCGGGGAGAGAAATCTCAAGTAGGATCTGACCCCCCTCTCCGTCTCTTTTATTTGTTCCTCCTTTCTTTTGTGATTTTTATCAGTAACCAAAACAAGGTCTCAAAGCTGAATGCAGGTTTAGGTGGCCCGGCCACAGTTTGGCTGTGTAACAGAACATTATGAGCCAGGCTGAAACTTAAATTAATACAAATGAATGCCACGTGTGAATCCAAGCTGTCATGGCTTTGACAGGACGAAAGGAGTGAGGATTTGCAGTATTGTGAGATTATAGCTCAAAGAGCTTCTGATTCTTGACTGAACCAACACGCTGAGTGTTAAGTGTGGTCTATAAAGTTAATTGTGAACTTTGTGTCTGAGAGCAAAAGAGGACAGCAGTGTTTGGCTTGCCAGTGTCTGAGGAGCCCTGGGACACACATCCCTCTTCTCACCATAAAGAGACCTTCAAGACTGTAATGACTTATAAATATATATATATATATATATATACATGCCATTGTGGTAACTATATATACAAACACATTTTATGTCATACACATGCACCATAAATTCACTCTAATCTGTAAATCGGTCTCCTTCTGTTTTTCATCTGATTGGCGGTATGGTGGTGACACATTCTTGATATTTATCCAAACAAGAGGGGGACATGTTAAGATAATATGAACACCTCATTTCTTGTAACATTAGTGTTGATCACTTCACTCTTGCTTACATATCCATCTGAAAAATAATGTCTGTGTTTGTTCTGATGTGAGAAATTTTAACAGTTTTTATAGTTTTAACAGAGTTTACAAATAGGAGATTTACAATACAAAAAGGCTTTTTTTTTCTCATTAACTACTTGGCAAAGCAAAGTGTCTTATGTAAAACCTAAAAATAGTAGAATGGTGCGCTCTACAGGTTAATACGGGTACTTGTTATCCAGTTGTTCACCTGTTGAGATCCAGTGCTTGTCATAATTGTAAGAGAAACTATTATTCATTATAGAATAGTCGTTCTGAACCTAGGGATAGGAAAAGCTTATTAAAAATAATAATTAAAAAAAAAGTCTTTCCATATTACTTTTATTCTGTCCAAAAATATCTGTCCCCTAACCCTGAACTTACCCCTCACAGAAAACCTGATTGCATTGTTACTTTTTTTAGATAAACATAATTTACTATTTTAAGAATTTCTTCCCTTGTGGGGACTGCAGGCCCCCCAACCATCAACCACCCAAAATGTGAACAATTTCAGGATTTCTATCTTTGTGGGAATATTTGTTCCTCACAAAGTAGCATAAACAAATATACACAAATACACACACACACACACACATTCTACTGTACAAATGTGAATTTACATTTCCTTCAGCCTAGGGCATGTTCATAGTGTGAAAGGGCATTCATAAAGATTCATATTTATTCTGCTGGCTCCATCTATTGGGGAAACAATGCATGCGCACTGTGAAAAGGCCATTATTGGATACTCCATTATTTGACCCCATAAAATCAAAATTATAGATAGATAGGTAATATTTTTTCCATGTTTGTAAACTCTGAGACCATGTTTAAGCTAATGTATTTGTAAATGTTGACAAAAATCACTTTCAGCGGGACAGAATTGGACACTGGATTAAAAAACGGTAAAATATAGTGCTGTCAAATGATTAATCACAATTAGTATATTGTTTACATACTATATGTGTGTGTGTGCTGTGTATATTTATTATGTGTATGTAAATACACACAAATGCATGTATATATATTTAAGAAAAACTTTGTTTATATATTAAATATATTTATATATGATATCATTTATATAAATATATACATGCTAGTATTTTCAAAATATATGCAGTATGTGTGTGACTTTATGTATACATAATAAATATACACAGCACACACAGATGTAGTATGTAAACAAAAACCATTTTTTTTAAGGAATCGTTTGACAGCACTAGTAAAATACCAAAAAATATCTTGGATCTAAATGCTGCATGCGAACAATTTAATTTATGGTTAATATGCTTTTGAATGGTGTGAAAAAGATTCTGTTTAAAGCCAGATGTCGCAGTTCTAGCATGCACCAGCAGGGGCTAATGGGAACATCTAACCAGCCTTACCAGAATGATAATATCCCTCCCTCTGACACAACCAACCAGCAAGTAACAAATCAATGCTTCATGACTGTGAACAAAACCTACTGCCTTTTTTAAACAGTCTTTGAAATTACACATTAATAGATATTAAAACATTGTTTTTTCATGTTTTAGCAATTATTTGCGTAGCTTTGGTAATAGTATTTTTGTTTGTTTGTTTTGAGCATGCATGAGTCAAGTATTGTACACTGGCTAGCATTAGCCCAGAACACAACACAACACATCACATCTGACATTCGAAAATGAGTAGCCTATGTTTAGACATGTTTCTTTTCAGTCCTTGTATTTCTGTTGTATTGGTTGTTCAGTGGAAAGCATCTCTTCACATTGTGTCTGTCCTCAAACAGCCAGCGCCCACCATAAAATGTAACGATCGGTGTGGTGGTGCAGGTTCTCAGAGATATTTTTAGCGCAATCTGTGACGTAGACATGAATAATTCATGAGCTCTGCGGTTGAATGATGGACCACACCATGCTTTGACATCACAATATATCAGTGACGCAACATTATACAGTCTGCAGAAGAGAATGCTGAATTTATTTAACGTGTTTAACTCATTTATCCAGTTAAAAAAACACAGCTAGCAGAGACTCAAACCACAGTACATGTGTGAAATGTGAAACACTTGACTGCATTTCTGAGAGAAGAATTTGGTCTTTCCAAGAAACAAGAACATGTTGTTCCTCTCATACACTTAAGAACAGAGATGGGGGGGAAACAGTTACTGTCCCTTTCTCTAGTGGTTACAGAAAAGCTGACACCGTGTGGTCTTATTCCCCGCTGGATGACAAAGTAATCTGTTAATTCACACACTAAAAAAAATGTTCACACACGTGCAAAAACCAGAAGACCCTCAGGGGAGCAAAAGTGGATGTCTCTGATGGGACAGCAGAGTGCAGGAATGAAAAACAGAGTGAGGGAGGAGAGGAAAAGCGGGGAAACAGAGGAGACTGGATTGAACCAGAGTTCCAAAAAACATGATCACGCTGAGGAGAGCGTGAGGAGAGAAGTGAAAACAGAGAACACTGGGAAGAGGGGCAGAGACCAGACCGGCAAATAGGAAGAAAGAGAGAAGCAGTATTCCAGAAAAGCAAACAAACATGAAAGGAACGCAGGATTTAATGGAATAGTCCATTATTTTGTTCCAAACCTATGTGATGTTCCTTATTCTGCAGAGCACAAACAAGAATGTTTTGAAGAACACAGTTGTGCTGACTTCCACTTTATAGACAAAAGTCAGCAATTTTTTTTTATATTTTGTGGACTACACTTTAACCCATGATTTAATTAAATGCAATGAACAAAGATGTATTAAAGACTCCGAATTAATATGTGACAGGCATTGCTTAAGCCTTAATATTGTCATTATCAGATGATGAAAGAGGGTGATCAGTTCAACAATGATGGTTCTCTAAATGTAATTAACACTCTGCTATTGTACTGATGATGAAAACACTGATCCCAAACAGCTCTGATTGATCACTGAAACACCCACCTTTGATTAAAAACAAAACACAGCCTCTCACTTGACAATGAATGTAAATACACAGTCAATCACGAAGAAACATAGTGGGAAGGGTGGGAGAAAATAAAAGAGTGTTGAAACATAACTGTATGTGTTGCATTGTCCATTCAAAAATAAATATTACACTTGTCCTCACGTCATTTCAAACCTGTGCATTTCTTTTTTTTTTGAAAAACACAAAAGACGATATTTTGTAGAAAGTTGGGGTCCGAACAACATTTAAATTCACTGACCACACTGTATAGACAAAAAATACACACTTTTCTAAAGATCTTTTGTGTTCCACAGAAGGAAGAATCAGGTTTCGAACAAAATTTCACTATAAATGTAATTAAATGATGTTTGCACACATATACAACGATATGCTTACAGTTATTGACAAAAGAAACACTTCAATTGGACAGACTTAAATTATGTACACTGTAGAACTGAATATGACACAAAAACATATATGTAAATATTGTTTTATTCCTCTTGAGTGCGTGTTCTATATGTTGATGAAGATCTATGTTCTTGAACATAATACTCCTGGAGCACATGTGCTCTGTGTGTATGGTAAACAGACGTATCAGATTACACTTCCTAGAAATACTCGTGCTCCCTCGCTACATGCCTCTCTCATTCTTTTTTCTTCACTTACACTCTTACTTATTATCTCTTTCTCTCACAAGTTCATGACTACGTTTATAAGTCTCTGTATTCACACAAACAAATACAGTGTGCCACGTTACACATACTGAAATACATTTAATCCTGTTTTTTATTTCCTCTATTCCCTCATCCAGCACACCTATTAAGGGAACTTCAGCCACATTGCGTAACCCTTCTTCTCATGTTGTGGTAAATAAAGTGTCCAGGCACCAAATCTGGTACGTGTGGCAGAGCAAGACTCAGCAGCCTTGAGGTCAACAACTTAAAACCTGTTCTGCTTTTTTCTGGTTCAGAAACAATAAATGCATAGGGCAGAGGAGTATTTGCTGTTGATCACAACTTGTCAGTGGGACAAAAATCTCTGAAACAATATTTAAAATTTAGACCTATATACAGAAGATTCTAAGTCACTAATTAAATGAGCAATTGTGTGACACTGTAAACGCATTTGTGCAGAAGATCAGATGCTCTTTTGAATGTCTGAAATTCGTATAAAAATTATTTATGCATTTTATATTTTATTTTATTTAGAATAATATTGTTTACCCGCATTATAATATGCAAGTACTGTAATTATTCACCAGTGTGATATAAAGCAGAGAAAGTGAAATATCATGGGCCATATCCATTGATCAAAAAAATATTACTGTGTCAAGCTGGAAACTGTAAACTAGCAGAAAAGATAATATCATGGGCAATGCCTTTCTCTTTCCTGCTGCCAATATCTCTGAATTTGACTCTCTCTTAATGTGATGTGGTTATAGTTCCGTTTTCTCTGTGGTTAAGCTCTATTTTTGGATTGATATTGTCACTGCTAAGATTTTTTCCAGCCACTGGGCAGTAAACAGAACTAAAAGCTTTGGGTATTAATTAACCTCATATCTCTGCAAATCTCAATGGTGTCTAGTGCCCTTTTATCACTGAGAAAGAAGAGTATTTGTGTGCGGCATTTGAGAAGACAGAGACAGAGAGAAAAAGGGTAATAGTGGCCATATCAATGTCAGCAACCATTTATCAGTACGTTGAAGGCTAAATACTGCTGACATTTGAAAATGCAGTTTAAACTCAATGCTTTTTCGTTCCCACCAGCCATGATTATTTTCTTATAAATCTTTTTTCTTTAGTTTATATGTTTCAGTCAGAAAATGTTGTTCAGAATGTGTTCTTTCTTTACGGGCTGTCTTATCCCTTCCGGCATTACAACATGTTCTGTGTCCTTCAGCATTTTGCACCCTCCGCAGGTATCGTTTATCAAACTGATCAGATAGGAAAGTTTCATCAAAACGGCTGTTTCCTCTGTACTTCCTCAGGTCTTCAGATGAACGTAGCACTCACTCATATGGATTTGACATGTTTATCTGTCCACTGTCTTGCTGATTAAAAGCAGAAGATTGGCTCAGTCCAGATGAGATTAGTGTAACACATCATCACTTCATTCAGTTCATACATGCACGTTTACACTTACTAAAGGTTAAAGGACATTTGAAATATTTTAAAACAACAGGACCATCTTTACAGGACAAATTAAATAAAATAACAGTCACATGCAAAGCATTTCTGGGAACCAATATTAGAAAAAAACAAACAGAAAAAGGTTGATGAGGATTTCTGGTTCCCAGAATGCTTTTTATGAGGCTGTTTTTAATAGTTTTACTCTGTAAAGATAAAAGGCTTGTTTATGTTTAATGTTCATTTATATCTGAACAATCTGTTGCCAATAAATTTGATAAATATAAATCTACAGTAAGTTATTGGCAAACCAGCTGCATAACTACAGCAAATGATTTAAGCATTAACCAGAAATTATGCATGACAGATATTTAAAATCTTTGAATATATTTGTTAAATAGATTTAAAATACTGAAATGCAAAGAAATATGTTATACTTTTAATTTATAAATTTTGTCACCCCATTTGCATAATTATAATTTCTGCTTAAAACAAGAGAAAAAAAGCTCAGTTAGAAACTACTGTGATGTGATGTTGTGATGATAGAGTTGAAGAGAGAATGAGTAAAGTCTGTCAAACGTAGAGAATGATTGTTGTTGTCAAATGACAAATCTCATATCACAACGAATGTCATATTAACCTGTAAAAGCTGCTCTAAGGTCTACCCCCATGTACTATCTGTTTACTTGTATACACGGCTGACTGGTGAGATTATTTAACCTGTTGAGTTTGACCCAATGCCCTGCTTCCACTCACTGTGCAAATGAATGAGAAAGAAGGCCATCATGAGGGCCGCGTGTGGCTCTGTGTACGTGTGTGAGGAGCTGTGCGTGTGCCTATGAGAGCCATTAAGATATCAAGCAATAGCCTATTTATCTATGACAGCACAGCTGTGCCAACACAGTTCTGGAGTCTTCTTGTCCAGTTTGATTTACATAATAATAAATGATGTGATGCAGTGGCAAAAACATTACATTTACCTCAACTGCTTTCCTACTCTTCTCTTTTCTGTCTATATTATCACTTGATTGGTTCTGCAACACTCTAAAAGAAATGCACTTTGCCCAACTAAGACTTTTTTTATTGTTGCTGTAAACACTATAGGCAATACATTGAGATGGCAACAAGACTATTACGGTGTCTGTTGGATTTTGATTTGCCATCTGTGGGATCTCAAAATACTATGCTAATTTTAATCTCATGATTTATTTTCCGTTGAGAAATATGTGTAGTCACAAAGTATTTGATGTGTATTTGGTTTAAAGCTCACTTGAATTGGTTCAGGATCATTACATGTGTCATTATGATGCCTTGGAGGCCTGTTTAAAACCGGTTTCTTTGTTGGAGGTACACTGTAAAATATTTCCACCCATCAACTTAAAAAAGCTTAAGTTCAATTACTGCCACAGGTGTCGCCAACAGTAAAGGGTACCATCAGACTTAAATTATATTAAACTGACCTAAAAAATAAGTCAAGCTGAATTTCCTATAACTTAAAAATAATGTTGAAATTAGCTAAATCATTGATAATATATTTTACAGTGTTTATCTGACATGGTATATGTTTAAGACATATATTAATTTATATATAGGGTAAAATGTAAGAAGAAAGGGTTAAAAACAATGTGGATTTACTTTTAAATTAACATATTTATTTATGCATGATGATGATGATGCATCGTCCAATTTTCTATTATTTTTACTCTTTTATTTAACCTTTATTTACCAAGGAAATCCCATTGAGACTTCACAGTCTCTTCTTCCAGGGAGACCTGGTCAAGACGACAGCACATTGAGTTATACAGTACATAGAACATGATTACACAACAAAGCAAAGCATGTACAATTCTCCTTTAAAACAGATTGCAAAAGAAATGTAAAAGTAGCCAGGCGTGGAAAGACTCCAATATAAGTGCATTTTGCAAATCATTCCAGAACCAAGGAGCATAAGAGAGAGCACATTTTACGAATTCTGAGGTTATAGAAACAGTCGCAAATTTAGTTGTTACAGCACAGAATGTCAAGTATTAAAAGAGGGGATGTATGTCATAATAGCAACAGAATGCAGATTGAATGATTGGGTTTTATTAAAAGCAAAGATGTGTGAAATGTACATCTATGAAATTATTAGGCTAGAAAATAATCTCATTAATTCAAATAGGTAGCAAATTAAAAAGTAATACATTATTTTAAATATTTAAAATACATTTACAAATAATAACACAAGTAACAACGTATCATTGGGCGCCTAGTGTTTAATTTAAATGTAAAACATTGATGTGTCCACAGATCCCTGATTAACAAATAGGCACAAAAACAATGCATTCATAGCCTAATATATTTTCATAGATCAGTTTTTTCCCAGAGACATCTGAGGTGTGTGTATATATATATATATATATATATATATATATATATATAATAAGTGAACTGCACCGGAAAGGGCTATGGTTATTTTCTGGTTATGGTGACTATCGTTAGTAGCAGGTGCAAATACTATTTTGTGTAGCCTGCTTACTAAAACGTGTAATTGTACTAATACGTGTGATTACTAAACACATACTTGGTGGGCATTTGCAAAGCATTTTCAGCCTTCCTTGTGAGACGGTATTGTCGTGTAATATTTTAAGGTGTTCAGAAAGAAGCGTAAGAAAAATGAAATTGTATATTGTTTGGTTGAGGTAGGTCATATTCCTTATCGTGCTGCTCAACAGCTTGCCAGAGAGCTTACGAGAGAGGTGTAGACCACAAAAACAAGAGCAGTGACGCGGGGGGAAGGGGAGGAGGTGAGACTGTACTTATGGAGGCGGGCAGGAGGGGGTTGACATAAGGAGTAAATACTACAGTCTGGAGGCACAAGGACCACTGGTGCTTTGGATACCGCTGCAGAGGCGTACTGTTTCTGAACTACCCAAAGACGTTTGGCAGGAGTCCTTGCCAAAACGATGCACACATTGTCTTAAGAACGAGGAAGCATCAGATTTTCAATAGGTAGCTACAGGAAGAAAACATTAGTGAACAGGTTTCGTAGCGTGGCGTTTTGGTATAAACGGCAGATTAAAACCCTGGATAACCTTCACAACAAACGGACTCCTAAAAGTTGCGACTGGAGTATTGCTGTAGTTTTTTTGTTTTACGCTCGAAATTAGTGCGGTATATGGATTTAACGCACGGGAAGGAAATTAATATCCAATAGCGTCGACAGTGCCTTATTTTAATTGTATTGTATAGGCTTTCGCGGCAGTCGTACATCTTACTCTGCCGCTACACATAATATTTACTGACACATGCTTCAGAGCAGCCTCGCGTTGATAAGAAAGGAAAGATAAAAGGCTCATAGCATATTTTGCTCGAGATAGTGTGTGGGCTACTTTAGAGTCGCTATCTGAGATCTGACCAGCGGTACGCGGCTCTAGCATCACCGCTCAATAGCGAAGACCTGAACATCTCAATTACCAACATGACGGATGGACCGAGACAAAGAAGCAGCGCAGCCCCGAGCACCAGCGAGGATGGAGCCGCAGACGCGGGGAATGCCGCAGGACAGTCATCGGTGGCGCTGAAGAAGGAGATTGGTCTCGTTAGTGCTTGTGGCATTATTGTCGGTGAGTGTTTGTTGTTCCTTTAAATATACGTTTCATAGGGGTTTTAACGGATATATGGTCAAGCGTGTGCTTGATTGGATAATGCTGAATGAAACTGAAATCCACTCTGCTTCCCTCTTACACACTAATCAGTGCTATAAAATAATGATAATTGGAAAATTATATATATATATGAACGAATATATAGTCTATATAGGGCCCACGCTGGAGTAGGGCATGCTAAGGGTTTTTTAATGGCGATAAGAATAGCATTTCAATTTTATTTTCAATATTAATTTTATTTTCCACACAATAATGTTCTTACTCTAAAGAATTATCATGGACATCATGTTTCGCCTCTGTTAAAGTATTTTCCTGTTTAATTAATCGTTGTGATGATCAGTAAAATTATCAGTACTGGTCATATAAATGGCCTGCTACAGATCACTATGGACCAGTCTCTTGTAGTGAAATCTTTGCAGTGTAATGACCAGCAGATTTGGGAACTGACACTCAGTATCACTACTACTGTCTCTAGTCTGCTACTTCTGCAAAATAGGCATGAGCTTTTTATTTCAACATTATGGGATTAAAATGCATATGGAACAAGAACAATTGCACCTTCTAAGCTTATGCCACATTAGTGTTTTTCATTTTCTCTTCTGGTTTAAAACAAAAAAAAATCAGTCAAGTCAGTGGCAGAGAAAGCACAAAGTGAGTAGAAAGTGAAGACAGGAAATGTGACTGAACTTTTGTTAAATTGTCAAGTTGACTATTGCTGAGTACATTGCAGAGTAATTCTCATTTATTGCTTTAGGCAGCATTAAGCTATAAAAATAATTTAGATTTTATGATAAGAGTTAATGAAAAGTAAAACCCACCCAAGATAATCCCAACCCACATTTTAACTGCAGCTATATGATAATCCTCTTCAGCAATCTTGATCAGGTCAGGTCACACATTCACATGCTCTCAGTCGCCCCACGTGAACATTATTATCAGGTGATTGTCGCTTCGGATTTCTCAAAGCTTTCATCAAGACTTTGTTCTCTGTGTGCTTCATTCAATTTATCAGAATACTTTATAACTGCTGCCATTCTCATCCTTATCAGCTCTTTCAGTGTGATATTGAACCCTCCATTTATCTGGAAATGAAGCATGGATCTGAAAGTGAACTTTTTGTGGTTTTTTGCTTAGCTCCATTTTTGGATGTTGATTTTGCTGGATTATTAGAATGGAAACAAATGTGACAGATTTTCTGAAGGTGAATGAAAGAGTTAGAGATTGTAAAATGATCCAGAAATCAAAGCGCAAACTGGCCACGCATGTAACAGAGAGATGCTTTTGGAATGATTGGAGAGCATCGTACCTCAAGCTGGTTACAAGCTTGGAAGGTTTAATGAGTGCCAAGCTACATGTAACCACTCAGCAACACAATTAATCCTCCAGTAAGATGATTAAAATGAAATAAAAGTAAAAACCATTGTTATATATAATCAACATTGAATATAATTGGATTGTGTGCTCTTCAACCTCGATCTTTACTTTTTTTTTCTCAGTTGCAGTTTGATGTAGAATCGAAAACCAGTTTTGACAGTATTGGGTTTGTGGTGATCATACAAACCATTACAGATCACACTTGAAGCTTTAATGAAAAGAGACCATGTTTTGTTCAAACGGCTTGCTTTGTTAACCCAAGCTCTGATTTGTATATGTGAATTTGTAAAAAGGAGAACATCTGGCTACCAAGGATACAGACCCACAGAAACAGTTGGATCAATAAGAAAATCAATAAGACAGTTGAGAGGGATTCACCTCAGCAAGCATGATAGCAAGAGCAATAAATAAAAGTACTAGGATTGTACATCACTGCACAATATATGAGCCATGTCTCTGCACAGTGATTGACATGTAAATATGATAAGCTGATAGCAAAGAGTGAACTCATTTTAGGTAAGTAAGGTCACTGTGGCGCCTGTGCAGCTATACTGCATGTAGGCAATCAATGACCTACATCCTGAATAAAGCTGCAGTCTTGTTAGCCAAATTTCACAGCTAGAAAGTTTATTGTCTGTTGTTAAAGGTGTAGGGATATATGAAGCACAACTCATAAAAAGTAACTAACCAAGCAGCTTTCTGGTCGTGCCAAATTCACATGACCAACCCATTTCGAAATCTTATGTCCTCATGTGAAATTCATGATGTGTGGATTTGTTAAAATGACTAGATTTTGTCTGCGAAAACTTGCCAAAAAACAGTAGGTGATAATGTGTCAAATCTGACAATAATGCTATCATACGTTTTTTAAATCTAAAATAATGCTACAAAATTAGTTTTAAAGCTGTCGCAGCTAATTTGCATGCACGCAGAGTAAAAAGCCAAATGTATAAAAGGGCTTCTGAAAGGCGTGACTTCTGTGTAGTGTTTGACAAGGCTTAGCGCAGTATGATTAGATCAATGTAAGTAGATTGACAAATTAGAATGTTAAATCAGGGATTGCTGCTGTGTTGCCTGTGATGTTTGTGAGGTGAACACTCACTAGGGAAGCAAAAGGATGCAGTATGAACAGGAAACCCATCTGCATTTTTTTCCACTTGAGTCAGCAAGACTTCTCAATCCACAAGTGTGCACAATAATCTATCAGCCCCTTTAAGAATCACACCTTAAAACGTGTTGATGTCCACCTTTCACAGCTTCTATATTGTCAAAAATATTCTAGCTGGCTGAAACCAGATCAATCCATACGTTCTTTGGCAATAGTAAAAGATACCTGTGATTGTATAAAGTTGTGCAACTTGTACCTTGAGGTCATGGGACATGCTGAAATTTGTGATAATCATATCTTGACAGAGCTTTTTCGCAACAGAGATTAAAGGAAAGAACTGAAGAGGGAGAACAACCAAAGACAGAAGCTAAATGATCCGGTCTAGTCATAAAGGTTTATGGATATTCTTTTAGATGAGATTGTTCTGTGAATAAATCATGACAGCAGTGGCTGCAGAGAAGAAGTCATCTGATTACTTGTTTACAATGGCCATGTTTGTATCTAAAGTGATTTAGATACATAATTGCTGTGACAAGTGCTGTTACAGGAAAACCAAGTTGCCTTACTCAAGGGCACATAGCTAATAGGAAAGAAACTCTCCAGCTTATGCATACCTGAATTTCCACATCAAGCAGTTTGTGTAGAAAGCCCAGACATGTAGCACAATCAGGGAAGATTAAAGTATAAACCACAGTTATAGTCTATGTGCAAAGGCAGTAGTCACTCCACGAGCCCACAAACTGACTTATTGTATTAGATTAGTTGCTCTAAATTAGATCTTTTTTAGGGCCAATATATATGTATCACAAACAGATCACAGTGTTAGTGCACTACTGCACTAAGTGCACACTTTTTTTATACAGAGACAAATACACACTCCCCCATGTATTTGGTGTGTGTACTCACTCCATTAGTCACGCTGAATACTAACTCAGCAAATTGCAGTCTGCTCTTTGTGAATCGTTCTCACCACCTGCTTTCTCACTCTTGGATCTCTCTCCTCCTTCCTTCTCTCTTTTTTCTGCCTCACTGACATTTTCATTTCCTTGTGATTTATACACTGTCCTGCTTTTCTTCAGTTTTTTTTTTTAATATTACCTATTTTCTCTTTGTCACTGTTAGGTCTCGCTGATCTCTATATTTCCTGAAGAGTGTCACACATACTGTAATCTCATCATACCTTTCTATGTATTTTAGGGTGCATGGAAGTAGGATAGTAATTTAGGGATGTAAAAAATTAGGGAAGCACAATATTGGTTATGTACCAGCCAAAATCTATTTTAGATTTGTGTCAACATATAGCACTAATTTAAAAAGATAAAGATAGATTAGATTACAAAAATGTAACCAGTTAAGTATTCTTGAAATTTTTTTTATTCTTAAAATCACACTGGAGTGAATTTCTGTGGACACACACATGTAATAATTTACTTTTTTTAACAAAGTAGTATAGATTTATTATATGGACCATAACATAAAAATAAATATTGATTTGAAAATTTATATTTCTAATGCATTTCTATAAATCTAAAATCTCTTTAAATTCGTACTCAAGATTAAGCCTATTTATTTGAAATGTCTTTTAAATTGGAGCGCTTTAGGAAATTCATCCAGACATCCATTAGGCATAGGTCTGTTACACATAATCAGTGTTTTTTTGGAGGTCATGGTAAGAACTGAAAGCTTATATAGTGACACGACCTTGTTCTCAACCTCTTTGTTTTTTTCTTTTACAGGAAATATTATTGGCTCTGGAATCTTTGTCAGCCCAAAGGGAGTGTTGGAAAATGCCAGTTCAGTGGGCCTGGCCCTCATCGTATGGATAATCACAGGCGTTATAACAGCGATCGGCGCGCTGTGCTACGCTGAGCTGGGTGTTACTATCCCCAAATCTGGAGGCGACTACTCTTATGTCAAGGACATCTTCGGAGGGCTGGCAGGGTGAGGTTTTCAGCCACACATTGGTTTTAATATTAGTTCCAGAGGCTACTTCCATACAGTCAAAGTCCAAAGTCTATAGTATTTCTAAACGCTGAATCCACTTTGAATTTTGAAGTAGGTGACTTATTATTAGTGATAAAACCTTAGTGTGCAGGTTCATGATAGTAAGTCAGAAATGTAACTTTTATAAAACAAAATTTAAAAAATCTCTATATATTTTTTTAGTATGCAGCCATCAAAGACTAAATATTTTGAGTCTCTGTGGACTTTGTAAATTAATGTGCAATAAATATAACTATTTCTGGGGGAATCAAATAAAGCAGATAAAAGCGGAAAAAGATTTTGTCCCCTCAAAACCTGTAATCTCCTTTCAATGAATAAACACCATTATCTGTCATTATGTAGTAATTAACTTGTTAACAGCATTAGCATTGCAGCTGTCAGGTGAAGTAGTTGTATCTGCCATTAGAAATGTATTAATCTACTAATAGGCTGTAAGTGGTCAATCAAACCTTACAGCCCTGGCTTTGCTTGCAAGCCAACAACCTTTGCTTAGCACGGTGTCTGCTCTAATGAATGAGACTGCCAGTAGACAGCCATTAGCTGGCCACTCAGTCGTGACTCAGTTTTACTCAGCAAATACAAATGATGGTGATAAATAGAGTCAAATAGGAATAAAGCAATTGCTATATGCAAATAAGACAATGCCTATCACTAGCTAAAAAGAATCATGTTATTATTCTTATGTGTTTTTTAAGAAGAAACATAGTTGAGTTATTTTAGGCAAATATTATAATGTCTGTGTGTGATTTTGTGCTACAGGTTTCTGCGGTTGTGGATTGCTGTGTTGGTGATCTACCCTACTAACCAGGCGGTTATTGCTCTCACCTTCTCCAACTACGTCCTGCAGCCTCTGTTCCCCACCTGCTTCCCCCCAGAGAATGGTCTGCGCCTGCTTGCTGCCATCTGCTTGTGTGAGTACCAAAAGGAGAAACAAAGATCTCATTGTCCTAGTATTTAGGAATGTTAGGGATTTTGACTTATATATCAAGATGACTACTGATATTGCTATAAGGTCTTCATTTAAAAAGACTTACCTTAGTAAGCATTGTCAATTCCTAGTCACCCGTCCTGGTAATGCAAATATTAAAACACTGTTAAGATACCATTATCACAATAATTATTTTCATGTTTATGGCTTATATTAAAATTCTATACTTTAATAAAAAAGTAGAATCAGTAATTGCAAATGCAATAAGTAAATTAAAAGAGGATCTGGCTTTGATGAGAAAATATGTTAAGGTTATCTGAAAGTTTTCAAAACTCTTAAGATGACAAATTTCGCATAAATCGTGCATTTTGAATGCATTGTTTTATATTGTTTACCTCACAGATGCAACAACAACTTACACAATCTCTATTTCCACATCTGCTTGTTATTCACTTGTATATTTGAGACATTTTTCTCTCATAGCGCATGCACACGTTGTTGCCGGGAATGGAAACTCCATTACATCCTCTTATGTTTAACCATAAGGTCAAATCACGTTCAGGCGAAAAAACATTCAAAGCTAAGGCTAAAGAAACGGAGTTTTGGAACTGACAGAAAGCGCAAGATGAATTGATGTGTGAATGAAGAAGGCCTTATGCAGGGAGAGTGGACAGAAAGGTTGTGGGAAAATGTGAAGAGGGATGAGAGTGAAAGAGAGAAGGATGTGTGAAGATGAATGGAATGATGTTTTTCAAGGCGTCAAGAAGCCTTGAGCATGGGCATTCTGCAAACTTCACGCTAGAGCTACAAATACTGCATGCTGTATGTAGACAGACAAACAACTGAGACCCTAAGAAAAAAGAGAGAGGTCAAGAGTTTTCTGCAGTGAGTTTGAATTCAAGAACAGATGTTTAGATTAGATTAATAAAATAGATTAATAATGTAATAGCAGTTCATAACCTCTGTCTTTATATGAATCTGAATCAGAATTCTATATTTCATTTTGGTTTGTAAACCAGTACAAGCTGTTTGTCTAGTTTGTGGGTTAACAGAGTTGATCTGGCATACATTGTGTGCTTTTAAGGCACCTAAGAGGGTGGATGGAGCAAGATCAAAATTATCTGATGTTTTAATGATTATTATTTTTTGGTTTTTTTACTAAGCAGATGTTCTCAAGCTGCTCTGAAGCTTTTTTCTTCTTATTTAGTTTTCCTTTTGTTTTGTTTAGAGAACGGCAGGAAGTTAGTGAAAGGGCAAAAGTGGACACTATGGCACAGTTGTACAGGATGTCCCTGCTCTTGTACCCTGCTGCTGAATACCTCTTTACCTCCTTAATGCCTTTTGTTTTAGAACAGTACAGCAATTCTGAGAAAAGTTCGTCTGTAAGTGTGCACACAGCTCTCTTTCAGAACCTGCCTAAGTAGGCAGCATTTTAAGGGAACATAAGCACACTCTTGACACAAACATTATTCCAAAAGGAAGTCAGAAACATTGCTACCATTCAAGACATCTTCTTCTAACATTGCAATTACTTTTTATGCACAAATACTTGTGTCTCAAATGACGCACTATGCCCTTAGGCTTTGCTACATAATGAAAGCTCTAGGTCGATTGCATCATCCAGGTATTTTATCATAAAGGCACTTTTTCTTTTTGGAATTTTCAGCATAAACACACTATTTATACTACTTAAGTATGCCAAATGGGACAAAACTGTTATTATTATTATTATTATTAGATTTATTGTAAGTCATTACATTTTGTTATGCACTAGAAACTCACTATTTTACCCAAATATTTATGTGCACTGTGGTTTATCATAGCTCATATCACATGCTTAGCTTAGCAACATGCTAACTGTATTGAAATCAATTGTGAAATGAACTTTGCCTGTGACGTATTCCAGATCAATGCGTTTTAATTTGAGATGCTGCAGTACAAGAGCAAGACAGTCCACATAATTTTTAAAACACAGCCCAATGTGTTCAACAGGCTGTTGAATATGAGAAAAGTTGTTTAGGACGTTTGTACTTGCATTCATTTCAAGATATCAAGGCGATAACATGTTAATTGAGTAACTCTGGCTTGAGTGTGTGTGTGACCTCCACTGTAAGCAGCTTATTGCAGTAAGATTGCTGTTGTCACAGGAATGTTTCTGCATGCTTGCATTAGCATGGTATACCATGTAGTGCACACTTCACTACCTCAGTTCTGTAGGGAAACAGACTGCAACTTTCTCAGTCCTGTCTCTGCTTATTTTTCATTTCCGAAAGAGTTTTACAAACACCACCTTCTAAGACGTCTCATCCAGTCCATTTCCCAGAATGCACTGCCCTTATCTCAAGACATGATTGGGCTCAGTTAAAGGCACGTCATTGCTCTGTACAGCGAGGCAGTGTTGCTTTTACGCAGAGATAAGACACAAGGATTACACCTCCTTGCCCAAAGCTTTGTTGTGTTTGGTTTGACTGCGTTCTCTTCACACTGTATTAGGCAGGGTGTCGCTTGTGTCCCATTAGCCACAAAAAGTAATTATCAAGGATTTTGTGCAACAAAACACACCACTCCACCTTATTGCAGTTGACTTGCATTGTAATGTCAGCGACCGACATGACAGGTGTAAGCAGTTTTACACTGAATGAGAGCCAAGAATTTTAATTGTACATAGTACACTGTACACAGACAGTCTCAATTCACACCCAGTTCATTCTAGTTTTGTACATCATTGCCCTTTTAATAGGTTAATCAAATATACATAGCAATACGGGTCTACTTAACTGTTGTGGTGGGTGGCTTTTTGCATGTCTTGCAATTTCACGAAAGTGCAAGACTCAAAGTTTACTTGTGTGCTCAGGTTTCTTGTGTCCCTCTGATTTTATGACAAAATATGCCTGTCACATGCTATCAAAAGACAGTGCATGTGACTGTGAGCGTTATTTAGCACATTAACTTTTTCAACAGAAGTTTAAATAAGTAAAAATGAATATGAATATGTAAGAAAACATGTTCTAACTAGTTACTTTTTGTAATGATTTTTAATCACCTTTTAATTTTTAAAAAACACAAACATTTCATCTAATCTCTTTAGAATCATGAGGTAAAAAATCACTGCTTGAAAGTTTCCACCTGTCTTTACATCTCAGATGTTGGAGTGTGTTCCAATATTTATTAAATAGGGATCCTAAAGGTCCATTCCGAGCTTATCATTTGTGTGTCTGATTAATTCCTCATAGCTGAAAGCATTATTTTGTAATCCCTTTGCATACTAGACTGCTCAAACTGCAGGGTGCCATTAATCTCAGCAAAGGCTCATAATGTGTGTGAGTGTGTGTGTGTAACCAGCCTTGTAACCTCCATGTCTTTGTGTTTCAGTGCTGCTGACTTGGGTGAATTGTGCCAGTGTGCGCTGGGCAACACGAGTACAGGATGTCTTCACTGCAGGGAAACTTCTGGCCCTCATTCTTATCATCATCATGGGCATCGTACAAATCTGCAAGGGTAGGCACCTTATGTCTCTGTATGTGTGTGTGCTTTTTATGTATTACTGGCTATTTTAGAAGGTCTGTGCTAAATATCAGAATGTATGTGCATGTGTGTGTGTGTGCGCGCATATGTTTGTGAATACGTGCCGTGCTTGTTCTTGTGCGTATGTTTGTACAAGTGTGCATGCGTTGCTTCATCTCTAGTAGCGCTGTAAAATCTCCAGAAAAACTAAAAGCACAGCACTTCCCCTCTCAGTCTCGTTGTCTCAGCAGAAGTCACTGGGTTCAAACCCTCTAATAAAAAATAACACTGATAATGCAGCTTTCACAGCTGATGAGTCAGAGAGGATTCAATAATGATCACACTGCCGACGGTCTGTTAGCTCAGATGCTGACCTGATAATACAAGAGCGACAGATGTGATTCCATCCCAAATCTCTAAAAAAACTGGATTTGGGTTAGTTGGCACTGGCTTCTCTTTAATGTGGGGTCTTCAGGGTCACATATGCTCTCAGAGAGGGTTGAAAGAGTACATGTGACCCAAAGACCTGACCCTAGAAATGTGGTATTAATACTATGGCTTAGGGAACAAAAAGACTGTAGGCTCAGAAAATCCAGCCCAAACCAGTTAAAGGTTTTGGAACATGGTAGCTGGTTTCTAACTGGTTCTAGCTGCTTTAGGTGGATTACTAGCTGGTGGGAATCTGTCAAAAATGGTAAACCATATTAATCAAATGTGCCATGCTGGGGGTAAAAAAAGCATCATGGTATGATATTTTGGTCCAGAGAGCTTGACCTTCATTTACTGTTTCAGGTGAAAGCTCTTGCTAAAAATTAACTAACTAGGTAATTAACAAGAGGCATTTTCCCTTTGAATATTTCATCACTATTGTTCCCTTACTTCTTTCTCCAGGCGAGTATTACTGGTTGGAGCCAGCCAATGCTTTCGAGCCGTTTCAAGACTATGATATCGGTTTGATCGCTCTAGCATTTCTACAGGGGTCCTTTGCCTACGGTGGCTGGAATTTTCTCAATTATGTCACAGAGGAACTCGTCGACCCTTATGTGTAAGCCAATTCTTATCCAAAGAGCTTACTGTAATTCAACACTGTGTTCTCAATATTTAATTAGTGTTAACAAGATACAAGTTTGTAATATTCAGCAGAGAACCACGTAATAGATCAGTAGTTGGAATGGAACTGCACAAGTAGAAAGAGCCAAACAGATCCCTGCATAATTTTACACAGTGCTCTGAAGTGGCAGCTGGAATCTGTCTTAGTTGTAGTTGGTAGCTGAAATACTGCAGTGTACTTTTCCTGCCTAAACACTTTTGTTTTATATTTTTCCTCACAGGAACCTTCCCCGTGCTATCTTCATTTCCATTCCCCTTGTGACCTTTGTTTACGTTTTCGCTAACATTGCTTACGTCACTGCTATGAGCCCTCAGGAACTGCTGGCTTCTAATGCTGTAGCTGTGGTAAGTGACCTATGTCCATTCTTCCCACTCAGTTTTGCTTTATGCAGGAGATTCTTTGACATATCTACTCAAGTATCAATATTTAAAGTTTTTTGATTGATACTTGGAACGAGGTCTTCATGTCTGCTAGTTTACCATTTAAACAGATATATCAGACTCCAGAATCTTCTGCATTCAGTTCTGATGGCTTGAAACAGCACAGATAATATGGACATGATAATGCATGTATTCAACCAACGTCCTCTTTTGCTTGTCTCTTTTTTCTCTCCTTCACCACTCTGTTGCTCTCTCCCAGACGTTTGGTGAGAAGCTGTTGGGAGTGATGTCATGGATCATGCCCATCTCTGTGGCCTTGTCCACATTCGGGGGGGTCAACGGCTCCCTCTTCACCTCCTCTCGGTCAGTCCCTGTATCCATCCATCCATTCATCCATCCATCCATACATCATTAATACAAAAAGCCTCAATTATCTATCTATCTATCTATCTGTGTCTTCACATACTCTCTTCTAATGTTTGTATTGGCATCCTAAATAACAGTATTCTTGGGTCTTCCTCACATTGTTCAGGTTGTTCTTCGCGGGTGCACGTGAAGGTCATCTGCCTAGCTTACTGGCTATGATTCATGTGAAGCGCTGCACCCCAATTCCAGCCCTGCTCTTCACTGTGAGTATTATATACCCACCCCCACACACATTTCTTGCACATGAATGGTCTTCATGTTCTCTCTTGCTCTCTTGCAGTGCCTCTCTACACTTCTGATGCTGTGCACCAGTGACATGTACACACTCATCAACTATGTGGGTTTCATCAACTACCTCTTCTACGGTGTCACTGTTGCGGGGCAGATCGTGCTGCGGATTAAACAACCAGATATGCACCGGCCAATTAAAGTAAGTCTTAAGAATTACAGAAAGCCACCATAATAAGTTTTTGCTCAGTGATTTCAGTAGCCTAGTTGTTGACTTTTTATATATATATATATATATATATATATATGTTCCATATAAGCTGAAACTTTAAGATACATTTTCCTTCTGACTGCTAACGTTACTTCTGCTACTCACAGATCAGTCTGGTGTGGCCTGTCATCTACCTGCTGTTCTGGGCCTTCCTGTTGATCTTCTCTCTGTACTCGGAGCCTGTAGTGTGTGGCATCGGCTTGGCCATCATGCTTACTGGTGTCCCTGTCTATTTCTTGGGTGTCTACTGGGACAACAAACCACAGTGTTTCAATACATTTGTTGGTAAGTTGAACACAGTTCAAAGATGTGTTAAGCTTAATGATGTAACTATAAGAAACTATGTACCCGAGTACTTTGCTCCTTTAATACAGTAAGGATGCATTAAACTGACTTAATATGGTACAGAAGATTTATATTTATAGTTATTTATTTAAATAACTTCTATAAATCCAAAAATCCTGAAAATGGTATGGTACGTAAACTGAATTCCTTTTGTGTTTGTTTGTGTGTGTGTTTTCAGACAAGATGACATACCTGGGTCAGAAGTTTTGCGTAGTAGTCTACCCGATGGAGGACGAGAAGAAAAACGAGGAGTCTGTAGAAGAAATCGAACTAAAAGAACAGTCAATTCCACTGTCAGCTGAGGATGAGCAGACACCGACATCAGCTAACTGCTGAACAGAGACGTGGAGACATACTTATTCACTCACATACGGGCAGCCAGATTTATTCAGATAGACACTGGAAATCAAACTGATTTTTCACTTACCACTGTATTTTGCCTTTTTATAAAGAGGGGGTTGCACTGGAGTCGGGAGGCCAATGAACAGAGAATAGCTGCTCCACTGGTCATGTGGTTCTGCTGTAGTGGTCTTAAACAATTTTATTCCGTTCTTTCTAGTTGCTAGTCTCTGAGCAACTGCTTTCTACTCCATTGGATGTGCGACAGAATTACAACATTAAAATGTGGGATGACATAAAGCTCTAGAATGTATTACAAACACTGGTTTGGAAGGGTCTGCATCTTTTAAAAAGATCTTTCTGAAACATTCTTTTTTTTCTATGAGAATTAGAATTCCATTTAGTTTATGCTGAAAATGCCAAAATACATCATGGCTTCACCTGAAGTGGTGCCAGGGTTCATTTTATTTATTTATTTATTACTGAGCACATTCTAATGTTCTAATTCTTACCCCCTCTTTATTTTTCCTTTTTTTAGTTATCTCCCAACACTCCCAGGAATAGATGTTTTTTATAAGCCAAAGCTGTATTTTAATTTGACATGTTCTCATTTCAAGTGTTTTACATCACACTAAAACACTCAGAAGCATTTCTTTTGATATGTTTTGATATTTTTGATTGTCCTGTTCTAATCCTATTCCTGTCATTTTGAAGTCATTGTTTTTTTTTACATTTTATCTTCTCAGTTTTTTTTTTAAGGAAAGCTCTGGGATCTTTTTTTTAATCATCATACTTTTTAAGGCATATATATAAGAACCTATTGTGGTGGTTCAGAGTAGATTTCTGCCAGGTTACTCTGGTACTGATACAATTGAAGCTCTTTTATTTGCCTTAAAACTTTTACATGAACTGTATAAAGTTATCACTGTTGAAGAGTATTTTTCTTTCTGATATTTTTGAAGATAAAAAGTGTTCAGTGAAAACTTAAAGAGACCATTGTAAAATTAAGTGCTGCAATGGTATCTTCATTCTGTGTGGACTTTACACAGAGAATATGGCTCCTGACGCCATCTTCTTTATAGCCACAGTCATAACCCACAAGTTCGCTTTCATACAGTTTCATTATTTCACAAGTGTATGCACAAATATATATTCAAAATTGCAGAGTGTTTGGTTATATATGGCAAAAAAAGAGAAAAACAGTAGTGATGCATAGATAGTGTCTGTGATGTAGCTGAAAGCCTGTGAGAATGTAATAGTTTTGGTCCTGTCATTTATTATGTGAATATTCAAAAACTTGAAATCAATTATGTCAGAAGACCTTGTTAAATCAGTCTTGTAGTGCACAATATATTATAATTGTGTAGAGGGACTGTAGATGTTAATCTAGGTGCAATACAAGAGACTAGAAACTATCGATCAAGCTAACAGTCTGGATGATCACATTAATATACTAAATAATTGAAACACTCACCTAAATGGAGAGCGTTAAAGATAATTAATTTTCAAATTTTATTACTTAAAATATATTTGTGTAAGTAAATAATATATGCTCAGTTCAAGAATACATGATTAAAGTGCTCAGTATGTATGTCACTTGTCCATACAAACGTGTAAGGCTTTTTTTAGTGGTCACAGGGTCTTTTTATTGTGCCTCTGTATTGATGTCACACCTTTACCCACTTGTGAAGACAATGGAAAAGTGGCAATTGTTCTTTGTTTTATTATTATTTTTGCAAATCTGTAGTGTGTAGGTGCTGTATAAAAAGCAATATATATCAGCGTAATTCATTGCACATTCATTTTGCATGAGCTCGATCCCCCACACTCCTTACACAGAATATAATATCAAATCTATAACCTTTGTACTTACACAAGAATCACTGCCTTTTGGTTCTTCTGTCCTATCTAGGCGGCTCAGAGCCCTGTTATTATTCATTATTCAACTGACTGCGTAAACTTTAATCATTGTACGTATCGTCAAAGGTGCAGAGCATCTTTGGTTGTAGTAATGCTGCTCCTAAGCTGTGCCTCAGCATCCAGCACTGCCTACCGTGTGCTAAACACAAACACTATGTATATTTTATATGGGAGCTGCAACTCTGATTGTGCTACAATATTCGGCTTTCCTATCCACACACACACTATCATACAGGTGATACCACAAGCCATGCAAAATGAATTCCGCCACATATTTGGTCATTAGTAACAAATGATTGGTGTTAATATTTTGAATGTCCTCACAATTACAAAAAATCAACAGGAGAATGACTTTTATAGATTGTATTAAAATATGTACAGTTTATAAGGATAAATTCAAATTACCACTTACACATAACTGGGGGTGAACGGTTTGTACCAGAGTCTTCTTGTTTACTATATGTTTTGTATTTGTTTGAACAGTATATATTAAAAGACAAATAAATCTATATGCTGAACCAGGGAAGCCTTGTTTATTCAGACTAACAGAAAACTGTGCTACACTGCCACCTACTGTAAGATAGGAACATTACGGTCACCTTGTTTAATAGTTACACAGCTGTCACATCTGTTCAATAATTTTTGGGTTATTTACTTATCATATGGGTTGGACATTACATTGGCTCATTTTAAAATAAATTTATTTTCTAGTCTAAACAAGTACAGTTGTTCATGAGACATCAACTACACTGCATGTCTGCAAAACATTTTGTGCTTCAAAGCCTAGTTATTGTATCAGTATCAGTGGCCAATATCACCAAAATGAAAGGTTTCGTCATTGTGTGAGGTCCAAATAGTTTTTTGTAGACAATCATTAAAATATTTGTTATAAACAAATGCACTTTAGTTCTACTTTTTTTGTTGACATTGACAAAGTTTTGTCTAGCCGAATGCTGCTGTGTAACACACTGAGATTTTTAGATGCAGTTTTTAACAGCAGATAAAAATGTCAATATTGAAGTACGCAGAAAAATAATATGCATATTTGTATGTATGCATTTTGCATCACTGTGGTGCACGTAAAAAAAAAATTCAAAGATATCATAAATACATATGTCTGACAGAATTGAAATGACTAGATTTTAATTTCACTAAAAATCTGTAAGCAACGCACATTTAGTAAAAGTGGAACTAGATTTTTTGCAGATGTAATAAAACTAGAAATTCACATTTAGTATGAACAATTAGTTTATTGTTTAGAAATAAGACCAAATGGTTTTGAGAAAAAAACATTCTCATTCAAGAGTTGAGGAATTGAGGAAAACTTGAAAACCTTTCGAATGACCAAATAATAATCACTATTACACACTTAAACGGTTGCATTAACTTTTATTGACAAACTGATACATCAGTTTTTACCTTGATTTTTAACACTTCTTGTAAACTTAACAAAAAGAGCACAGTGATGCTCTTAACAAATTAACTGGGAGTGGTGTTAACAGGAAAGAGCTGATATTCCAACAAACAAAGAATGCAGTGGCTACCACTCGTCAGTCCAGATGGTTCAGATGGTTTGTGGTGACGTGTGAGTACACTGGGTATCTATAAGGTTGGCAAGACAGAACTGGTGGTTACAGAGATTAGAGGAGGCTGCTGGGATGCTGGTGGACCTGCCCACCTCTCAGTGCAAGAACCAGATGCAGCACGGAGCCACCCTGGATCTTGTAATCAGCTGCCGTTTTCTCATCGTTCCTGAGGTGGAGAAGATTGAGGGTTTAGAACAAAACTACAGAGAAGTGCCAAAGAATGGTTTAATGTAAAACACATTACATCTGTTTTCCACTGTAGATGAGTCTCTGTTGCTGAGGTGGGATTCCCTCTTTCTCCTCCACTCTCTCTTTTATTCTCTCCACCTGAATAAAACGGATGCATCAACGCACATCAAATCAAATGCAGCTTCCTTTCAACATCTGCTGTAAATAACTAAGCATTTTATACTGTACCTTGTCTGTGGGCTCGATGTCGATCTCGATTTCTTTGCCAGTGAGTGTCTTTAAAAACAATGACGACGATTAAGTCATTGAATGTTAGACATCATTTACATACCACAGTTTGATATACTATTATCTACGTACGTTATACTGTAATAAAACGTTGTTTGATGCGCAATGCCTTACTGTATTTAATAAAATAACTGCACTAGCTCAGTCTAGAACCATCCTGACGAACTGGATAAGAACTGTGCTGAATGAAAGAACTGCTCTTCGTTCATTTCTTACCTTGACTTTAATTAGCATTGTGGCTTCTTCTGTTTTAGAAATACATGCAGGGAAATTGAATGCTAATATAATTAGGTGATGGTGGAAGAAGTTCAGACACCAGTAATCAAATTATTCCCACAATTTCCCCACCGAAGTTCCTGCGTCACTGAAAAATAATTCCTACCGTTCTAGTGTCTGGAGGAAACGTTCCGAGGGTCCGTGTGGAAAATACCCTCATTCGATGACAGTCGACCATTTATAACTTTGTAAAATGAAGTAATTGCTTTATATTTAAATATTTTAATAAATATAATTCAGCAAACTAACTCCAAATAACAAAATATTTCAGTTGAATTCAAATTGACCTGGAAAAAAAATAATTTGCGACAATTATTGCGACAGTACGCTGCAAATCAATCGTTGTATGTAGTTTTTCGCCTTGCGTTTGAACTTGAATTTGCACGCAAACCGTCAGCATAAAGACTACAGTGAATGGACATGCCCTAAACATCCGCCCTCCTAAAACGACCGCCTCCGACCCGGAAACCGGTTTTATTCTCTCCCACACAGCGCTTCAAGGAGTCATCTGCAATTATAGGTAGGACAATATTTATTTTGTATTGTGTATATATAAGGACACATGTGTAATTGTTTTTAATAAAGTAAAGAAGCAATTGTGATCTTCTGGCCTAGATTATCTGACAGCTAAGACATGTGCACAGCACAGAACCAGATGTATTTAAGGGTCATTTTATTTATTTACTTTTATGATGCATTACTTAACTCTCCTGTCTGAAACGGACAGTTATTTACTATCAAAATGCTTAATCATAGATTTAGAGTTTTTACATAATTATGAAAAAGGATATTTTGTGTCTCACACTATGACCCTCCCCCTTCCTCAGCTTCTACAGTGCTCATAACTCAAGGAGTGGGAATGTTTTTCTTTCCCTTGTTTTGTGTTTTTGCAGGCAGTGAGATACGGTTAGAGCAGTCTCAAGGCCATCCTCTTCAGCAGCCATGCCACGTATTGAAAATGATATCAAGCTCGACTTCAAGGACGTGCTGCTTCGACCCAAAAGAAGCACTCTCAAATCTCGCAGTGAGGTTAGTAGCTCTTAATATGTTTTATTTGCGTTATAGATGTCAAATAGAGTATTGGTTTGGTCTGGCCTCGATTTAAATTAAGTTCCATTGCAATCACACGTCAACTACATTTTAGGTTCCCTTTCATTACTTTTCTTATCTGTTTCAGGTGGATCTCATGCGCAGTTTTACCTTCAGAAACTCAAAGGGAAGTTACCGTGGCATTCCCATCATAGCCGCCAACATGGACACCGTGGGGACTTTTGAAATGGCTTTAGTCTTACATCAGGTGTGAATGAAATCCGCTCTAATTTCACTGCATTACACTGTATTATATTATTTCTTTGGGCCCTTTTTGGTTATATTAATTGTTGTATTTTTTTTTTTTTTTTGTAGTTTACTCTCTTTACAGCCATCCATAAGCATTATTGTGTGGATGACTGGAAGGAGTTTGCATCCAAACACCCAGAATGCATACAGGTGAGCAACATATTAGCTATAATCTAAATCCACTCCGAAATGATTGATAATTAAATGATATCTTTGTTTCTCCAGAGTCTAGCAGTCAGCACAGGAACCAGTGATGGGGACTTTGAGAAACTGGGGGCCATTCTGGATGCTGTACCTAAGATTCAGTACATATGTGTGGATGTGGCCAATGGCTACTCCGAACACTTTGTCAACTTCGTGAAAGACGTGAGGCAGAAGTTCCCTACACACACTATCATGGTCAGTTACCCGACAACAGATCAACATTTCATCGACAATCATCGGCAGTCCTCCTAATAATTTGAAATCCATTTGTGTTTTGTAGGCTGGCAATGTGGTCACAGGAGAGATGGTTGAAGAGTTGATTCTTGCTGGTGCTGACATCATCAAAGTGGGCATTGGACCAGGTGATATCATCAGTCCTCTGTCACCACAGTTTCGGATGGTGTTAAGATTCGTATAACACTAGTTTCACACGTATGTTCATGTTTGCAGGTTCTGTGTGCACCACTCGTAAGAAGACCGGTGTGGGCTATCCTCAGCTGAGCGCAGTCATTGAGTGTGCTGACGCTGCACACGGCCTCAGTGGACACATTATATCTGTGAGATCTAAAGTTCTTACGTTAACCCTATAAAGCCTTACATTACATTAACCCTATGCATTTCTATTGCCTCTAAATTATCCACATGAAAAACCTGTTGCACATAGTCTACTACAAGCCTTCTGTTCCATTTTAATCAAATGGTTTTTCCATTTGTATTGTCAGGCTTTATAGAGTTAACAGTGAAGAGGAACAGAGCATGCTGCTTGCATGCTTTTTTTGACATTTTGGCTTTGATCCTGTATTTATGGGATCTGTCTTTTGTCTCGCTGTAGGATGGGGGATGTACCTGCCCAGGTGATGTCTCCAAAGCATTTGGTGAGTTTTAGTAACACTGCATTGTAATAAAACCACAAAACAATAAAGCAAGACATTTTAGTAGCCAAAAACATTGGATTCAGACATTAATTGTTGCCTTACTTCCTGTGAAGGCCACGTTTTTTAGATGTTGGTCACAACCTGTTTCACATTAGGTTTGTGTTTAATCGGCTAAAATGTGTGACAGGAGCTGGAGCTGACTTTGTGATGCTGGGAGGAATGCTTGCTGGTCATTCTGAAAGTGCGGGTGAAGTCATAGAGAAAAACGGCAAGAAGTACAAACTGTTCTACGGCATGAGCTCAGACACGGCCATGAAGAAGCACGCAGGAGGTGTAGCAGAGTACAGGTACGGACATAAGAGACGCTGTCATGCTGGTTTGAAAACTACATTGCACAAGTATTATTTGGTAAATCAGCAATCAGGTCATCTTCATTTAAATAGCACCTTGTGAATTACAGATTGTTTCAAAGCAGCTCAATAGTAATGAACAAGAAAAAAAAACACATTTGTAGAATCACACTTTTCCAAACTTCTCCAAATATGATTCAAATTCTGCAGTAAGTGGTTTTACAAAAACAACAGCACCATTATTCATCTCAAGTGTCAGAGGGCTTAAATATTACATCAGTAGTGGCCAGTTTAATTTACAACTGCTGTTTGAACTGTCAACACAACTCTGATTAATATTGATTGTGTTTTCAGGGCTTCGGAGGGTAAAACGGTTGAGGTGCCTTACAAAGGGCCGGTGGAGGTGACGGTGAGAGATGTGCTGGGTGGAGTTCGTTCCACCTGCACATATGTGGGTGCTGCTAAGCTTAAAGAGTTGAGTCGTCGCACCACCTTCATTAGGGTGACCCAACAGCTCAACACAGTGTTTGGTAATGATAATTAAGCCAGTCTAACCAGGTCCATATTGGACCAAATTATGCCAAATCCACGCAAAGGTCATTTTATTCTCTCTGCTGTCAGATGCACACACACATGCATATTCACTCACAATCACACATACACCTCACATCATCTTTTAACATTATAATGAGTATATTTGGGCTCGCACATAAGCTTTTTTTTTTTTTTTTTACATCAAAGGCTTTCTCCAGATGCTGTATTAAGGCCTAAAGCAACTGCATGGCCTTCTGTTTTTTGATTTATCACTATTTGAAAATTTCTAAATTCAGAAATAACTGTTATTATACCAAGTTCTTACATTCTGTCACATTTTAGTCTTATACTACATTGTAGTAACCGATGAAAACGTACATTTGATTTAACTTGTTACACTGTACTGATAGTGTCCGTTTTGTGCAGTTTATGTTTTAGTTCATAGCCTTAAAGTCTTGAGTTTGTTCTCTGTTTATTTGTCTAAAAGCAACCTCTGTTAGAGCCTTATATTTTATCCAGAAAACATGGGTACTATTTTAGACTTTATCATAGATTTTACCTCAAAGTCTATGCCTAATGTCTTTTATTTTTATTATATTTCCTGGGTTTTCTGATAACATTCAGATTTTTCATTCTGTTCACTGGACCAATGGAGATCCTAGAAAGGATATAGTGTTAGCGGTCTGTTATACGATATGCTAAAGACCTCTTTTATGAACAACCGTTATATTTTAAAGAATATATTTGAAGACCAAGAAAGGGTATTTTATAACCCTTTTAACGCATTCTCCTGTGTTTGTAACAATTGCAGTGGTATTACACAATCTTTTGACATCTTAATCTGTTCCTGTAAAAGTATTGGCATGATTTTATGCATTTCAGTGTAGTTTGATCAACTTTTCTACTTAACTCTTAATTTACCTTAATTTTTTTGAATACTTTTGGCATTCCATCACAGTTTGTGTCCTTATTGATTGTGACTTAAAGTTGCTGCTGGAGTCGATATGAATGACTGTTGAAGAAATAAAATTTTCCCCACAAGCATAATTTGCTAAAAACCAGATGGTCCTTCTGTTGGCTTATAAGTAGATGTTTACGTAGATCCATATTGATATTTATCTTTATTACATGAAGTTTTAATCTTTTATATTTCACAGCAGTTCAAATTATTTCATATATTTAAATGTTAACATCCCTGTATCGTGTTGTGAAAATAAATAATTTAGATAATCACTAAAAATTGACTTGTGTTATTTGGTTTGTAGGTACATAATGTTTAATATATTTAGCAAAAGAAAATATTTGTGTACGATTTGAATACAGATAATTGTGTTTGTGACTATAAAGCCTATGTTTGCCATGATCAATGTAAACATGCTGGTGGCCCTTCTTTTATTATGCTTAACAAAATTTATGCACAACACAATTTCCTCTCACATATTGCTTCTTACTGACAACATTTCGCTACTCATGACTCAATCTGTTTTGAATGAAGCAGGGATAAGTCAGTCTCAGAATGAAAGCATGTTGCCACACAGTACATCAGAGTACAGTCAGTTACAACATAATTGCATGGGAGGGGCTACGATGTTGCATATTACACACATAAAAAAGGTGACGTGTGTGCAATGAGGAAAAGGTGACAATATACCCTCTCCTTCCTCCTGCATTACACCACAGCTGCACTGAGAACATACAAGAAACCACACGTACCTAGAGGTACCTAGAGGTGAGGAAATCATTTGTTAGTGAAATGTGTTCGATTGGTGCATTTTTTTAATATGATTCTGTTCATGTATGAGAAATTGTATATGGCTATTATCTTAAAAGCTATTTGAAAGACACTTTCAATCTTTACTTGTATCTTCATGCAAATCTTTATTGTAATACCAATTAAAGTGTATGTTGTGCTTTACATCCCATATCAAAACCAGTCTGACTGGTTCAATTTGTTTAAAAAGGAGGGGCGAGTAGAGATATCCTGTATGTTTTTACAATCATGTTTTTTTCCTCTCACCAGCGATGGCTTCTTCCATCAGTTCCCAGGCTGAACAGTGCCTGTGTTCAATATGTCAGGACGTCTTCTCTGACCCGGTAACCATTCCGTGTGGACACAACTTTTGCATGGCATGCATCACTCAACACTGGGACAGCAGTATGGGCACGCAATGTCCCCTTTGCAAGAAGAACTTTCACTTGAGACCAGATCTTGGCATCAACAGAGAATTCAGAGAGCTCATTGAAGGACTGAAGAAGAGAGAAAGTCCTGTCCAAGCTGGTGCAGTACCATGTGATGCCTGTACAAAAATAAAGAGAGGAGCTTTGAAGTCTTGCCTGCATTGTGAAGGATCTTTCTGTAAAACTCACCTAGAGCCTCATAACACTGTGGCAAAACTGAAGAAACACAAGCTTATCAACCCTATGGAGAATCTGGATGCTTATTTATGCCCGAAGCATGAGAGCCCACTGGAGCTTTTCTGCAGAGATGATCAGAAATGTGTGTGCTTGTCGTGTGCGAAGAAGGACCACAAAACCCACACCACTGTTCCTGTAGAGAAGGAGAGTGAAGAGCGGAAGGTGAGAGATGCTTAGTCTGTATCTTTGCTTCAATGGCTGTCAAGCTTTGCTGTAAAGAGTGTTTTGTTTATCCACAGTCTCAGTTAGGGAGAAGACAAGCCGAGGTTAATTTGATGATTCAAAGCAGAATGAAGAAAATTGAGGATATCAAATTCTCTGTACAGCTCAGGAAGGTTAGTCTTGTTCATTGCAAAGTTTTATACAATGTGGGTGGAACACCGAATTTAATGATCCCATTTATTATTTACGTTTGGCAGATGCTTTCATCCAAAGTGATTTAAATTTCATTCAAGGTATACGTTTAAGCAGTGCAATGCATTCCTTATTTATACCTGATCTCCCACTTGTGGCCAGAATCAGATTTAGGAGTTTAATGCTGGCTTTCAAACCTACAAGTCAGCTAAGGTCACTGTGTGAGCAACACTTCTTGTTCCTTTACAATTCAACAAAAAGTCACTCTCCAACCCTCCTTGTTCCTCTCTGCACTGGTATGAGCTGTCAACCTCCAACCAAACTGCTGAGACCATCTTTCAAAAAGTAGGCGAAGACAGACCTCTGCCACAAACACTTAACTACTCTACGCTGTTAAACCAATGCACTTAAAAACACACTCGCACCCCCACGCAAAAATCTAATCTTCTCTAACTTGCATCCAAAACTAGTTAACCTGTAATAAACCTATTTTGTAAACCACTTCAGATAAAAGCATCTGCTAAATGCAGAAATGTACATTTGGTGGCCATATATTAAGACTGACTATACATTATCCTTTACTTAGCAAAGCTCAGAAAAAGAAAAAGCAGACATTGTTGAGTTGTTCACTGATCTGATGGATTCAATTGAGAGATGTCAGTCTGAGCTTCTGGAGGTGATGGAGCAGAAGCAGAAAGCAGCAGAAACACAGGCTAAAGAGCTGATTAAAGAGCTTGAGCAGGAAATCACTGAGCTCAAGAGGAGAAACACTGAGCTGGAGCAGCTCTCACACACTGAAGATCACCTGCACCTCCTACAGGTCAGTGTCTCTCTCTCTGCTCACAACACAGGATAACACTCCACATGCTGAGGGATTTCTCTCCTTTTCTCGTCCTTAGGTTTATCCATCCCTGTGCAGCCCTTTAGAATCCAAGATCTGGACTGGGATCAGTACTGATACTCATCTGGAGGAGGACGCCGTGAGGAGAGCCCTAACAAAGCATCAAGAATTTCTTAACAGTGCAATGGTGAAGGTTACAGGAACTGGTGAGCATTTCACTTTTGTGTTCTGTATTTTGTTTAGAATTTTTATTGTGAATACATTTAAATGTAATTATACTGTAAGCTTACAACACTGTTAAAAACTAAGACTGGCACAATTCTACAAACTATTTACATTCATTTTTAGAAAATAATCAAGTGTATACATTTTTTTTTCACAGAGCTAAAGAGGATTGAGAAGTTTAGAGGTACAAGTCATTTATGTCATTTTCCTACATCCATACACAAATATATACTGTAGTCACTTTTAGTTGTATGATTAATATTAATAATTACTATTTTAATTTGTCAAACAATGACCAGCAGTTGATATACATGCATAGGTTTTTTTCTGAAAGTCATAAAAAAAAAGTTCTATTTATTTTATATCTAGCATTTTGTGCTTTATTAATAGATACAATTTAATAGAATGTTTACACTTTTTACATCATTTGACAAATATAATGAGTGTAAATTACACACTCATTCAAAAGTTGTTTTTTTTTCACAAATCACGTCTCATATTAATCTCAGAAGCTGTTCAGTGACACTAAAAAACAATTAAAAATAAATTAATAATAGAAATTATAAATTAATAGAACAGCAATAGAAAAAAACATACTTTTAAATAAAATAATGGATATTTGTGTTTTATGACTGAAATTGTAGGACAAGCATAAAACAATACATGGATCCAGCAGGCCATTTGAAAAGTAGCAAATACAAATGATTATCATTTCTAAGACATTTTTAATGGGACATATAGAGAAAGACCAATATACTATTGTGTATTGTTTATTCCATACAATGCATATATGTTAAAAATGTCTGCTACTAATATATATTCTGATCTCTCTCAGTGAATGTGACTATGGATCCTGAAACAGCTCATCCAAAACTCTTCTTGTCTGAGGATGACAAACAAACTGGATATGGAGAAACACGACAGATTGTTCTGGACAGTCCGTGGAGGTTTGATACATGTCCCAGCATCCTGGGGAAGGAGGGATTCTCCTCTGGGAAATTTTATTTTGAGGTACAGGTGAAAGGGAAAACTGAGTGGGATCTAGGTGTGGCGAGGGAGTCTGTTAAGAGGAAGGGAATTATTACTCTGAGTCCAAGGAATGGACTCTGGACTCTGTGGTTGAGGAATGGAAGTGAGTATAAGGCCTGTGACTGTCTGTCTGTCTCTCTGTGTCTCAAAGTCAAGCCCCAGAAAGTGGGTGTGTATGTAGACTATGAGGAAGGTCTGGTCTCATTTTATGATGTGGAGTCCAGGTCTCACATCTACTCTTTCACTGGTCAGGCTTTCACCGGGATACTCTATCCATATTTCAGCCCAGGCTTTACTCATGGAGATAAAAATTCAGCCCCACTGATCATTTCACCTGTCGGAAAGAATAAGTGTATTTTAGCCAATTATAACTGTCTGTAATTAAAATAAAATAAATGAATCAATAAAGGAACAATGACTGTCAGTGTAATTATTATTATTAGTATTTGTTTTTGCTCGTAAGACTACTTTCTTTTCACAATAATGTTCCACTTACAGTAACCTCAAATAAAGGTGATCTTTGAACTTGCTGCTTTGTTTTTTCTGATGTGCAATTTGTGATGTTTTGGATTTTTACTAAATATATTAATGTCACAGTATATATAGCAATACTACATAAATTCAACAATATGTTTCATTGGTAGCGACAATATATTGTGTATGGTTCACCCAAAAATTAAAGTTCAGATACATTTAATTTAAATTGTTTTTTTTCTTCTCACACTGTATAAATGATCAAATAATACATCACATAAGGTAAACCTGGAAGCTTAAATATATGAGCTTCCATGCTTATTATTAATAAATAAGTACTGTCACAAATGACAAAGGAGCACAGGACAACGAGGTGAGGAAGAACAAAAATCCCCGGAGGGTGGATTTATTGGCACAGGTGAAATCAAAAATAAAGTCA
>JAUMHE010000053.1:6947817-6967812 GCA_032359235.1 Enteromius mattozi | reverse complement strand
TTTTAGATTTTGCTCTAGTGTATTTACTTCATATTAAAACCACGTCATTTCAAAACTATTGTAATATTGGTTGGGTTTAATAAATTTGAAGGCTCACGTTGCTGTCCATTGACTTTATTTGTAAGTACACTTGTCCTACAGGTTTAAAAAAATAACGATATTGTGATTTGTACATGAATAACTGAGTAAGCCTGCAGAAAATCTATCTTAGTCCAGAAAAGGGTTAATGGTTTATGCAACAGCAGTTATATATTTTAAAATGAATTGATTACATTTTTATTTGAGCTATACATTTTACAAAAATGTAAATAATTTAAATATTCTAAAATTGATCTTGTTTTTTCAATGGAGAGTAAATGTTTCATGTGTTTATGTTGAAGACAACCATCCTCTTTCGGTGCACACACACAAGATTTATCAAAGGACCTTCACCTGAGCTAAGGAAAGTTCATGACCATTCTGAAATCTATTTATCACATCACACCTTTATTATCTTCATCATGAAAATATTTTAATATGTTTTGCAAAAGAAGTTTGTTAATCATTTAAAATAAAATTTTTGTTAATTATTTAATTATTTTTTTACATTTTATTATTATTATTATTATTTGTCCACATTTGGTTCTGCTATCAGTTCTTTCTGATGTATTGGGTGGCAGGTGCATGTGACCTGTATGAAGGCTCACTGGCAGCATGTACTCTCACCCTGGCTGATAAACACTTCCTGTAGATGAGCACTCCAGTAGAAAGCAGAGAGAAAGCAGCAGTGATACTCAACACCGCTGCCACCATGACTTCTGCATTAAACACTGTGACAGAGGAGCGATGCATGAATCCGGGATGAGGAGTGGACCTGACTTTCTTCATCACATCCTCACTACTATACAGAAAAGATATAAAAATTACAGAGACACTCAGCTGACATAGAAACACATTGTGTTTTGAGTTCTACAACCGTTGACATATTCTGATGCAGATAAAACATATTTAAGAATTAGACTAACCTCTCAATGGATGTGCCAGCGTTTAGAAGGTCCTCTGCAGTTTGTCTTGATGTAGAAGGAGCTAAATCAGAATATTTACATATTCTGTTGCCTGGACAGAAAATTAAACCCAGATAACCAGACACCTACATGATTTAAAAAAAGAAAGAAAGTTATAACATAAAAAGGCAGCCAAGGGCTATGTTTAAAAAAATGTATAAGTCATTACGAATATTCCAATGACTTGGAATATTCACTAACCTCAATGCTCTTTCCTGCTGGACAATCCAACCAATCAGAATCCAGCACCTGAATTTGATATTTGTTTATTCCAGTGCACCTGTGTCTGTAACAATGACCTGCCACTTGTGCACTAGCGGTCACATTATTCTAATAAAGGGAGGGTAAAAGGATTTTTAAAAATTAAAAAAGAGCCTTTCAAAGTTAATCTAATATTGTAAAGCTGACATCTTTAAAAACTTTATTTTTTTGATTTGAGAACATGTGGCACCATTCTGGTGAGGTTGGATATAAAACAGCGGCTGTCTGAGCCATATATCTCTCCACCCCCATTCATTCCACTCCTCTCATTCTCCTCTTTCCAGCACTCGCTCTGATGAAGAAAGGTGGCATTACACGTGAAAATCACGAGGGATGTTTTCTTATATTGACAACAAAGTGACACATCTGTGAAAGAGAAATAGTCTAAACAGAACACAGCAGACTCACAGCAATAGCCAGGGGTTTGAAAATGTGGCAGCCATCCAGGTACTGATCAGTGAGACACTCCCCCTTGTGGAAGTGAAGATAATGACAACCCAATCCACTGGGAAGAAAACCAAAGACAGTTTATCACATTCACTTCCTTTACTCTTTACTCTTATTTTTATAAAATATTTGTACAATTTTATAAAAGCCCACTTTTCAAAACTGCAAAAAAAGTTTCCTTTAAATACTTGTGATTATTCAAAAGAGCATTATTTGTTTGGTTACCTATCTTTACAAAAGAAAGCAGAAGAATTGTGACAGGTAGAGACAGACCCAAACTGATGGCCTTCACCTAAAATACACAGAAACACACCAGGAATGGTAACTCACAAGTCCATTTTTTGACTCTAGTCTCAACAAGTGCATAATATTTATCTTAACGCATGTCAACCAGAAGAGTGGACGTCTTACTGTACCTTCTCCCCACACCAAGCTCTGAGCTCGACTGAGGTTCACTGAATACCAGCCCGTGTCCTGGAGGGCAGCGAGTGTGATGGGATCAATCCGAATCAGTGACGGCTCCCCTAGTAAAGCTGCCATAATGGATCCCTGAAATACACGAGCCTCCCAGTGTGACGAGAGACCATCTGAACCAGCATCCTGAGAGGAAAAAAGACAGGGAGGGAATGTCTTTGAGTCTGTCATCTGTGTTTTACATTAGGCAGCGGCTATTTAGATTAAGAAAATAGATGCAAGCTAGTGAGAGATACTGTTGCTACCAAGTATAATAGCAACATATAGCATTTTGTTCATACTAAGTGTGAACAATGCTAGATAATATAGATGCAAAAGTATAAAGATAAACATGTTTTCTATACTAAAGCTATGATATCAACATAACAAATGAGCAGAACTATAGCTCAAAATAGCTTTTGCCAACAAGTTTGGGTATTTGCATGTTACCATAGTAGCCTGTTTTTATTTAAATAACTTATGGTACCTTGTAAAAAAACTCATGTAAATTATTATTACAATTTAAACTATACTACAGTATAAAGTACTATGGTATATATCAAGGTATCATGATGTATCACTGGTACAGTAATGTTTTGTATGCAGTGGGTACCTTGTTCTCTAACGGAGCTCCAAGGTCAGAGTGTGTAGAGTTGAGGTGTTTCTGCATTTCTCTGATCACAGTAGGAGAATACAGTCTAACCTGGCCTGTCTCATCTGTGCTGGTCACCTGACCAGGAGACCAGCAGTTTATGCCAGCTTCATAACACACACACACACACACGCAATGACAAAAACGACCAGCAAATGTACATAACAGGGCTACAATAAACACCATAACTGTAATAGACATTTATCCAATTACAAAAAGAACATTTCTAAAAATGAAAGCACCTACCCTGAGAGGAGAGAGAACAATCCTTCCTTCGGCTGAAGAGCTCTTGACTGAAACCCAACATGTGGAACAGCTCATGGATCACTGTCTGTACCAGAACAAAATAACAGCGAATGCAATCTTAATGTTTCTGTTTTTCGTTTTTTTCAACAGTTCACTCTTGTCAGACACACTCACTGTCACCTGCACAAAATGCTCATGTGTGTATCTTTCCATACTGAGTGTCTCTCTACAGATGACCATAGTCCCAGCCAGAGGACGCCCATGTGAGTCTGTCTGACAGCGAGCAGCATAAGCCAGTATACTAGACTGAACAGAAAGAGGTGTAAAAATGTTAGACAATCTGCATTAATCTTTGCACTTACTATTTTTTCCCCTAGTGAAGACTATTTTTTTTGTTTGTTTGTTTTTTCAAAAAGGATCCTTGACTTAATTACCTGCCTGTGGAAAACAAGGTTGAAAATTTGTCATGATGGAAAAGGAATGTTATAGACA
This sequence comes from Enteromius mattozi, assembly GCA_032359235.1. Taxonomy (NCBI): domain Eukaryota; kingdom Metazoa; phylum Chordata; class Actinopteri; order Cypriniformes; family Cyprinidae; genus Enteromius; species Enteromius mattozi. Next base: position 6,964,218 of record JAUMHE010000053.1, on the reverse strand, counting down.
TTATATGCCTTAATATCTCTGTGCACTCAAAATGTGATATGGCAAATATTATAGCAAAATATGTAATTGAAAGGTGTCAAATTTATAGAAAGACCAGTCAAGCCCATCACTTGTTTTATTATATCTGCCTGTGCAAAACAGGGTTAAAACACTGTTATTACTAAAAAGGAAAACACAAACAGATCTGAGACAAATTCCAGTGGCAATCTCTACCTCTGCTCGACATTTATCTGTGCTGTGAGTGAACACATACAGCAGGAAGTCAGTGTCAGGAACTCCCGCCCCCTCTGGCCTCAGCACTGTCTGGACTGGATGCTCAGGATGTGGATAAACAGCACAGCCATTCAGGTGCTCATCTGGGATCTGTAAACAGGCAAGACTGAGCAATAAGAGCAATATTTTAAGTAATGTGTGTTTATGTTTGAAAAGACTTACAATTACGCCAAGGCAGCTCTCGAATCTGTAGTTCTCATTGGCTCTGGCGCATCTAAGGATTATAATCATAGATATATATGTGAGTGTGTGTGTGTGTGCGTATAATAACACATTTTTTTAAATAAACAAACATTAAAATTCATACTAATCCTCCTTGGCTACTACTTACAGAACAAATAGAGCTAGTGAAGTACAAAGAGTAAGAGAAGAAGACATGTAAACCATACTTCATGTGGTTAACCGTGCTGCTGTTTCTCCAGATGAATTTGCAGTATTTGTTTATGTCTCTGTTCAGCAGCAGACTGCCTTGAAATCGCCTCACTATAAACAAACATCCAAAATATGGAATAAATCTGATTTTCTTTCCCAATACATGTTTTGTCTGTAGTTCACATTAAAAACAACACACCTGACAGTAAACTGGAAACTTGGCTCACAGCCTCATCGACTGCATTCATTAATATCTCTAGCTCCCGTTCTGTGAGGGTGGGGCTTTCTGAGGGGATCCAGCTCTTGATTCTGATTGGTTGTGGATCCACACGTCTCTCTGCTCTTTTAGGTCTCTGATGTTTAGAACTGTGGGGCGCTGGATTCCCCTCTGACGCAGTTTCTCTCAAGGACCAATGAACAGAGGCGTAGTTACCAGTGGGCGGGGACACAACTTCGATTGCTCTCTGAACTTGGTCGAAGATGCACTTCTCCCAAGTGCATGGAAACCATGGCAACAGTAATATGCCAATACAAACACAAGGCGCAAAAGGCATGATCTACTATCCTAAAGATGGTTTTTCGTGCCTGGACCTAAATTAACTTCCAGTCTGTGTTTGTTTATCGGTCTGGTCAGTGCCGCTGGATACAACCACGTAATGCACGTTTAAAAATCAAACCGAGGCGTGGGTGTTTTTATATCACTGTATTTCTGAAGGAAGACTGTCTTTAGAAAATGTCATTTTCATTTCATCCTGCATATAAAGCAGCGTTTGTAAGCTCAGAGCTGCTTTGTTTACAGCCGTTACCGGGGAAACCTCTCGTTTCTCGTGCTTAAAGCACCTCCTGCTGGCAAAGAATGAGTTTGCCTTTTTAATAAATCCGTCTGATTTCCGATACGAACATATTTCGCTTGTTATAAAAAAATAATCTACTCTAGAAAGGACTTTTGTTATTGATTCTATTTGGATGTTTACCGGAAGTTAAGTTAGGGCCACAAATGCACGCATGCGCAGTTAACGTTACCTTTGTTTATGTTGTTGAAACCGTCTATATAAGACAAAGAAAAGCACAATTAATTAAAAGGTTTTACAAATGTTTAAGAATATATTAACATGTAAAAGTCTGTGATAAAAAGATTTGTATTGTGTATACTTTATTAAATCCACATATAAACCACTAAATAGCATACGTTTTTTTCTCTCTGTAGAATTTATCACTTATTTATTCCTGTGAAAGAAAAAAGGTGAATTTTCAGCATCATTACTCTATTCTTTAGTGTCTCGTCGTGATCCTTCAGAAATCATTCTAATATGCCCAAGCAATGGTCAAGAAATATTTGTTGCTATTATCAATGTAGAATCCAGCTGTGCTGCTTAATATTTTTGTGGAAACCGTGATTAATTTTCTATTCATCAAACGACTGTTTGTTAAAGAGGACTGAAGTATTAAAAAATGCCACCATTATACGTGTCTTACTGCCGTTTTTGATTAATTTAAATGCTTGCTAAATAAAATAAAATAAAAAAAAACTGACAGACCACAATCTTTTTAACGGTGTACTTAAGAACAGATAAAAAATTTTGATCACAGAAAAATGATCAAGGGATTTCTCACCAGCATAGTATCAGTCCCTCAGCATGTATTTAGAGATGGTGAACTAGGAGACTTGCATATGTGTTTGTTTCTTTCTCTTGTAGGCAGAATGATGAGGTGTTCCTCCTCAGGATGCAAAGAAACCGAGCCAATGACTAACAATGCAGCCTTTGATGTGCAAATGAGACATTCACCTCTCATTGTTTCACCTTTCACAGAATAAAGTCACTTTCTCCAATTGTAACGCATGTCTTCCAAAGCTTTCAAAAAAGTCACTCTAATAGTTTTTAGATCTGTGTTGACTGCATACACCATTTACCTTAGGGATTGTTTTTTTTACATTCACACCAATTTTCATAAACGCAGAAGAAACTACACCTTAACATTAAAGCAGACACATTAAATCACACAAGAATGAATAAAAGTGCAAATCAATTTAATCTTTGTGGATTTTCCAGCTGGTTTAGCAAATATATACAGTGAAATTCATCCTACCATCATCTACTAAGATAATTCCCACCTATGTCTTCCTAATGCAATCACCATTCATCAGATGAGAGTTTAACATTTCGGCACTGAAAAATACATAGATTAAAAACAACATCGACAGGGCAAAAGGAGTGAAATGACAGTTCAATACCAGCAGTTGAAACAAATTGACTATAGATATGGCACTACAACTGGTTGCCCGTTTATTGTCCACTGAGCCAGAAAAGTATGAAATCTAAATTTTCATTTTGTAAGACACATTCAAGTTATTGTGATATAATGATGTCATTCAGGTTGGTGGTGCATATGGAGGCGCGAGTGAAACCTCCAAGAAGGATTGTCTAAACTGAGTGGCTTACCACTTACAGCTAGTTCACTCTCTCATAGACACACACACACACACACACACACACAATCACTCACAACACACAAGTCTTTATTATTAAGTTATTGCCACAGTTGCCATGCACTACCATATACATAGCGAGGGTGAGTTCTATGTCTATGTGTAAACTTTTGTGCAAGTGTGTTTGGCCCTACGTGCAAGCACATACGCAATCACATACTGTCTAGTGATGTACAGGAAGCTCAATCAAAGGCACTTCAGAGGAACACACACAATAAAATATGTGGCCTGTAGCACTATGAGGTAAACTCACATGTATGTACATCACACAACCATGTCTGCAGATTAAAAAAAAGTTATTCTAACTAAAATCGATCTTTTTCAACACACAGAGGAACATTTTGTAAGCCAGCTGGGGAGACTCTTTGTGCAAATGTTCATCTATCAACACTTTAGATAAGTGCACAACGACCACATCTGTCGCTTGTCAAATATTTCTGACACACATTAACACAATACTTTTTCTCTTAAGTCAGGAAAACAGATGCTCTAATACAAGTTAAGGCACCAAGCCAGCACAAGAAGCAAACATGGTGACGCTCACGTGCTGAAAAGACGAAGGCAGGAGAGCAAGATGAAGAGACAGAACCAAAAAGGACAAGAAAGAACGAGTCGCTCATGTTAGCATGGGCACATCATCTTCAGAGGTTGCGTCATCAGAGAGAGGAATCAGCAGCACTTCATCTTCAGAGGAAGAAGACGAAAAAGAGGGGGATGCAGAGAGGTGCAGAGAAGTAGGGGACGGGGAGGGTCTGAAACGGGAAATGCTCCTACCCAGACTGTGGAAGAGAGAAGCTAGAGAAGGGCTGCTTGGGGGGGCAGTGATGGGTGGGGTTTGTTGTGTTTCAGTGACCTCGATTGGCTGGACAGGGAAAGGAGGTGGTGGAGAAGGAGGAGGAGGAGCTTCCGCTTGCTGCTGCGTTTCTGTCTGTTGGGATAAAGCCAGTTTTTGAGGCAAGGACTGACTGGCTGACCCTGTAGCCACTGAGACTCCAGGACTCGACTCACTGGCCTCAGCGCTAGAATTAGCAGCTTCTGTCTGTTGGGAGGAAGAGGCGGTGGTCTGTGTCGTCCTAGGGGCAGGTCGAGGAATTAAGCCCCATCTTCGTAGGCGCCGCACAGCTCTGCGAATAAACCGAGGCCTGCGTCTCCGCCGCAGAGTGGAAGCATTGTCTTGCCTGAGGAGCTGTAGTATTCCTCTCAGAGAAAGTGATGCAGACTGGGAGACAGAGAAAAAGGGAATTGTGGAGATGAAGACATACAAAAAGTTAAACACAAAAATCTATTAATAATAGAACCTAGGCTATAAATGCTTCTGTTTATTTCTTAATGTTTTTAAAGAAGTCTCTTCTACTTAGCCTGCATTTACTTAATCAAAAATACAGTAATATATTTTAAAATATTATTATGATCCTTCAGAAATTAGTATAATATGCTGATTTGGTGTTCAAGTAAATTTTTTTACTATTACCAATGTTGAACACATGCTCAATATTTTTGTGTAAACCATGGTACATTTTTTCGAGGACCCTTTGCTTTAATAGTTATGGTATTAATCATGTGTAACATTATTAATGAATTTACTGTCACATTTGATCATTTTAATGCAGCCTTGCTCAAAATTGTGTTAATTTCTTTAAATAATATATACCTTTATAGAATTGTATTAAAATGTTATTGCTGAACTGCATGTTTTCTATCAAGCTTGATGCAATAAAACAGTTAAGAGGGCTCCTACCTCATTGGGGTTCTCAGTAGGAAAGTCTTCCACTGGTGGAATGATTCCCTGAGCAATCAGCTGACCGTAAGAGGGCGGGGCCTGCTGCTGGATCAGTTCAGCCTCTTGCCGAGTGATTGGTGCGAACATGCTGAGAAAACAAGAGAACAGCACACAGAAATACTGTCAATAAAAGCTACTATTATAACATAATGACATTCTGATCTTGCTAAAAAATACATTCATCTAATATTATATAGATATTATTTGGTTTAAATTGTTTTACCTGTACTCTCGAGTGCGTAGGGAGTACAGCTTGCAGGTGCAGCCCATTGCAATGACCAGCAGAAGTCCACAAACTAGGCTTCCAACGGTAGCTGCAGTTATAACTTTTCGGGGCAGGGTCACAGTGCAGTTAAGCTCATCTGTGCCATCCTTACAGTCCACCTGTCCATCACAACGCCAGCTCTCAAACACACACCTGTTTCAATTATTAAACATTGACGTTTTTAAACACTGAAGCCATTGCATGATTGGAAAAAAATATATGTCAGATTACCATTAAAAAGTTTTGGGTCAGTAATATTTTTAAAGAAATTAATACTTGTATTTAGCAAGGGAAAAAAAAAACAAAAAATCCTGAAATAAATGCTGTTGTTGTGGGTTTTTTTTTTAAAAAGCTGAGGTGGGGATTGTTAATTGTGGAGGGCCACTGTCCTGTAGAGTTTAGTTCCAACTCTAATAAATAAAAATCTACCTGTATCTTGAAGACCTTAAATAGCTTGTTCAGGTGTATTTAATTACGGTTAAAACTCTGCAGGGACAACAGCCCTCCAGAACAACTTTTTCTACATTGATAATCATAAGAAATGTTATATATATTATATATATATAAATATATATATAAAATCTATTTATTTTTACATTATTGTATACTTTTTTATGCACATACAAACCTGTCACTATCGCAGTGAAATGTCCCAGGCTGACAGATAGTACATTCTCTTTCATCAGTCCCATCTGCACAATTAAGCTGATAGTTGCAACGATCATGAATTGAGAAACAGACTGTTCGTCCTGTCTGGTGAATTCCTCCCATCCCACAGAGGAAGTGCCCAGCGGGGCAGCCCCAGCATCCTTCCTCATCCAGGCCCGTTTCAGGACAGTCCCAGTGTCCGTCGCAACGTTGCTTTGCGGTGTAACAGCCCCCCATTGATCCTCCACAAAGCTCCTCCCACGGAAGGCAGTAATCTGTGATGCGATAGGTCGCATTAAAGCCCCGCCCTTCCACTGAAGGCTCCATACGATAAATCAGCGAAAGCAAGCCGGTGTGGGACTCCACCTCCACTGCTTTGTTATTGGACACAGCGTTGATCTGTAACACACAATGAAAGGGGTGCAAGACTTATTATCCATATTATCAAAGGCTGAAGTGGAATGAAAATTTAAAAAGAAAGACTGGGATAGATGAATCTGCATTGATCAAGCTACATCATCTATCGCACAGAGAGTGAAACTCACTGTTTTAATGATGTTGCCTGTGCCGTGAGACTGGTCTGTGATTGTGATCATGTCTCGAGGACCCAGCTCCAGTTCCTGAAGCTCTAATTTGAGTGGTCGTGAATCCTGGGGGTCAACTGTCCACACACACTTCACCGGATGTCCTGTTTGTACAGGGGGAGTAAACGAACCATAAAATGCACCCAAGTATCCCCCGCATACATCATCTATGGGTGGTTCAGGGCTAACTTCATTACATCCGTCCTCATCCGAGCCAAGCTCATCGCCCACGCCAAGGCATTCGACCCGTCCGTTACAGCGCCACGATGCCGGGAGACAACGCTCACTGTAACATTCAAACTCGCCTGGTAAACAGGGACCTGAGTCTGGAGAGTTGGGGGGAAAGATGAATGAACACTTACCAAAAAGTCAACTATTCAAAAAAAAAAAGAAAAAAAAAGAAGATTTTACAGTCTGTCTGCATAAAGACAGTCAGAGGGCAGGAAATAGCAACATTTTGCACTCTACCTTTAATATATGAAAGATGGAACCCTGTTACTGGGTAGATATGAGGGAAGAAGTGGTGTGTCACTGTAATGTTTCCCCCTGACATCTCAAATGGTGCTGGAAGCTGGGAATCACAGAATTTGAATGGAGAGCCAGTGAGAGGAACCACGGACACCCATTCCTGCCCACATCTCATTTCAAACTGGGAAAAACTTCAAAAGAGATGGACACAAAAGAAATGACACGTAACTAAAAAACGTAATGTTTACTTTGTAAAGATCAAAGCAATCTCTCACCTTGTTAACAGCAAACATCAATTATTAACCAATATACAAACTGAGCTATGCTCACCATTGGGCTAACTTTCACATTTACATTCATATCTGTACAGTATCATGAAACACAAATGCTTTAATGATTACACTTTATTTTAAGGTGTCCTTGTTACACTTTACATGTACTTACTATTAATATCACAAAAGTCAAAAAGTTAAAGTCACATATTTAACAAGGACACTGTAAAAAACAAAGCGTTACTGCTTTGATTTCTGGTGTATATAAGATAAAATTCTGCTGGTACCTGATGATGACACGTTCCCCAACTTTTGAGGTTATCAACCAACTGCAGTTGAGTGGACGGGAAGACCAGGCATGGTGGGCAGAGTTACGGATCTCTCCTTGTCTGGATTGTAGTATTTTGGGTGAATGATCACAATGACCTAAAACTGACAGTTAAAGCAAAGACATGTTTCAAATTGTGCTCTGAACCTAAATTGAAAAACAGGCAGAAAGGTATTTAAAACACATAACAACGTACTGAGGATTTAAATATATTAAAAACATCAAAAAGGAAAACTAAAAAGAAACCCTAAGCTGCCAAGCAGGAAGTAAAGGCCAGTCATGCTGGGAAAAAAAGGCTCATTGTCTTCTGTCAGTTGCATAGTTGACGCACAACTTTCAAACTAAGCAGCTTTCTGTATTTTTATTTGCATTAAATGCTTGATGAAATATTTTCACTCCTCTCAATGACTTTTTTGTTTAGGAACACTGTATTTTTGAAATACTGAAATATAAACAAAGATGTCAAGCTCTTACCAGAACCGAAGGCAAGCTCCAAAGTGCAAGGAACTGTCAGAGCAAAGACACAAAAGTTGGTCAAATAAAAGACAAGGATTGTTAAATGTTGTTTATTGCCAATTATCGCAACGTAAATATAATCAATCTTTATGTTTATCTAGCTTGACACTACAGGGCAAGGTAATTTTAACTAGATGAAAAGACTGCATTGGATATATGAGACATTTGTTCCATCTTTACGTGATACACACTCAAGGACAAAATCATGATATCTTACCTGATAAAAACAAAACAACTAAAACGCAAAGGCAGTTGTAAACAGACATTCTAACAAGCCAACGACTGTCGTTGTCTCATAAATCACAAATTAAAAACAATTTATGGAAAGAATATGGTCGGTAGATCCATCAGCTCGCCACAATTACAGGCGCCATCGTCAACAAAGCGTCTTGTTGGTAGTGTTTAGCTGTGAAGACAAAAATAAACACCATAAACAACCATGACTTAAACAAAGAAAACACTGACAACTGGAGCTCAGTCTGATGCTCGCTTTTGGTTTCCAAGAAACCGATTCAAGCAGAAACTCATTAGCGTTACCTCGACAAATATCAACATATGAATTCGACACGAAAATAATCGGTGACTGCCTAAAAAACGCGTAAAACATCATTATAAAGGACGACTTCCTGTATCGCTTTTTCTCAACAGTGACGTAACTCGGTGTTAGGCAGAGTAGCACAGCGATGTTTAGATACGAATCAGTCAAACTATTGAGTGACATTTCATACATATAGCCAAGACATATATTTAAAGGCATTTCCTTAAGTTTCGACAGGAACAGGCCAGACGACCAGCGTCTAAACTAGCGCACTGTTCCGAAAGTTTGGTCTTTCTCTTTCTCACTCGCCTGACTTCAGCTAACGCTAGCTGACTTCCTGCTACATACTTTACTTCATAATAGGGCACTATTAAGAGCTGGTGCCATGATACAAGCTGTTTAAAATAAGATGGTTTTGTTTCACGGGTAATATTGATTTAGAACTTCGCCTTTTCCATACCTTTTTGTCCTTCTCTTTTGTTGACATTCGTTCTCAGACGCTTCCGTAAGTTCTGTTTCGTATGTAGGAGACAAGGCGCCTCCCATCTACGTATCAGTGACGCCACGCACGCCGTTTCGTGCGTGTAATGTTCAGCGTTCAACACTAGATGTCATCATTTTAGCGCTTTATTCTCAGCATTGCCAAAGGTTATTGTACTATCCTCGACACTGCTATTGTTGTTTTTAAAAGTACACTACCATTTAAAAAGTTTCAACGCAGCTACTTTATTCCATTTTTGGAATAAAAATTAGATTTTTATTCCTATTTTGGGGCATCCAGTGGCAGGGAAGATAGTAGCCTAACAGAAAAAGTAAGAATACAGGTCCAGCAGCTAGCCAAGAGGTCAAATCAGTGGGAAATGTCAGTTATATATTATTATTATCTTGTTGTTGTTGATTATGATGTTATTAATTAAATTGCTTGATTTTGAGGATTACTGGTATTATGCATTTTTACAATTTAACATAAGGTGTCCCCGTTTGCCAGTAAGATCAAAATTGTGGTTTATTCGTGTTTGTGGAAACATTTTACATTTTTATTTAATACTCTGTAGCTGTGTGTGTGTGTGTGTGTGTACGTTTATGTGGTTTATGAGGACAAATTTGTATAATGACATGAGTATGACATAGGTATTACATTATGAAGGTCATTTATGAGGACATTTTCAGTGTCCCCGTAATTCAAAAGACTTCAAAACATACTAAATGGTGTTTTTTGAAAATCTAAAAATGCCTGTAGTTTCCTGTGATAGGTTTAGGTGTAGGGCAATAGCACATACAGTTCGTACAGTATAAAAACCATTACGCCTATGGAGAGTCCCCATAAACCACAAAAACCAACATGTGTGTGTGTGTGTGTGTGTGCACACATACAGTGGTGGTTCAATTATTAGAACACTAGTATTTTCACCAGCTATTGCTATATTTTGCTGTAGTGTATCAGCAGGAAATATCAGTTTACATTTCCAAAAATTCATTTAGCAATTCATTGTAATAATCCAGTGTGATGTTTGTTTGCACAAGGAGTCAGTGTTCCACACAGGGATCTGATGCTTCTTGAACGTCTTCTTGAAGACGTTGCCACAGATCTTCTGGATTTAGGATCTGTTTCTTCATGTCATTCCAGACAGACTGGATGATGATCAGATCAGATCTCTGTGTGGTGCACTGGTTGTTGTCAGACTCCTTGAGCAAATCTCAGTGGATTATTACAATTAATTGCAAAATGAATGTCTGGACATGTAAACTGATATTTCCCACTGACACACTACAGCAAAATATACAAATAACTGACCTAAACCCATATTTTTTAGCAGGTGAAAATACTAGAGTTCTAATCACGTTGGCCACCACTGTATATACATTATCCATAATAGTTTTGCATAAAGACATTCATACACAGGCACAAAAACAACTCATTTAAATCGTAAACTGCTAAAGTATATCTTTAAAATTGAACTGGGAGTGTATCTAAAACTTCTGATGGAAATATTATGTTTTATTTAATTATCTCAGATTAGATTATAGCTAGTAACCCAGTGGATGCTTTTTATCGGAGATAGAACAAAATTCGTCCTCCGCCTGAAAGTCATTGAATAATTCGCACACTGGGAAAAATGCACATCTGCAGGGTCGATTTCTCTTAACTCCTCCCTGTAACTCTGTAGTGCAGGCAGATTAGCACAGGAGGACGAGAAACAACCACGTCTCCGATCTGACACCGAAGCCGCCTGTGGAGAGGGAAAGATCAGCGGACAAAAGAAAACCCAAGATTACAATATAGAGCAAAACATTTCAACTCTGAAGATAGTTTTCGGGTTCCAGTTTTACTTTGGGAAAACCTTTCATTAATAATGATTATACATACCTCATAGATAAGGCAGGAGTCCGTTTTTATACTTTTTTAGGCTACTTTTTGATTTTTAAGGAACATTCTCACTATTGGAATGGTCTGATTCAGGAAAATCTGCTGCGGAAACTTAGACAAGAAAACTAAGAACGGAGCCTAGAGCTTTTTTGTGTCTCGAGTTTAGTAGTCTTGCGTGTTGAGGAATGTTACTGAAGCTCCAGTCGTTACTCGCCCTCGCCAGCGTATTTCTGGTGCAAAGCGGGACCAGTGAAAAAGAAGTCCGACCAGAGGTAACACAGCATCCACTGTTTTCCCGTATTGTGTGCGCGCGTGTGTCTTTCTACTGTCGAATTTGCATTGTTGGACACAGATGCACTAGATGTTTCCGTGTATCAGGATTTCCTTCATGAAGTGTATTCATGTAGCTCATAATTCATTGCTGAATACAGATGAGAAGAGCTGTGTCTTTTCAGACCCCTAAATATCAGGTTAAAACAAAACAGGAGTGAGTCAGAGGCTCCAGGACTCTTATTTAACCAGAGAGGGTTAGTTATTAAAGTGTCGCAAGTTTAGTTTTGTGGTGTCTGTCCTACATCTTTAGGTTCATGCTTTTCTTTTGTACTTCCTTTGACTGAAAAATGGAACTAATAAGTAACAGTGTAGATACATCAGTTTGTTTATACACCCAGAGGCATCCTAATGTCTGCTTCAGAAATAGGCCTGCATGTCTGGTAGACACATAACAGTGAGTGGGAGAAAACGACTGACTGTTTTTCAGGACGTTTTGGCGTCTCTGTCACAGATGCAAGCCAGGAAATCTTAATGGCCTGAAATAAAGAAAACAAGATCAGAGCAAGGATTTAAGACATTTTAATAACTGTCTCTAGTCGTATCCCTTCATTCCTTACTTTCACACTCCTTCACATTGCTGAGATGGTTGAGAGATGTACTCAAGGACAGTATGGAAAAAATTCGGCTTTGCAGATTCCTCCACAGTTTTCAAAGACGATAACATTCTCCTCATGCGAGAGTCGCCTGATTAAAGATAAAGGTCACACAAAAGGTTAAATCACAGATGCCAAGTGCATGTGGAACTGCTGTTACTCTTCAGACTTTTGGTTTACCTTTATTCTATTAATACGTTTTTACCATGCAGAAGTTTTTTGTGACCTGTACAAACAATTTTTCCCAATTTTTTTCTCCCCAAGAAATCTGAGCTAATGAACTAAATGAATCACAGGTATGACATTTCCAGGAATTGCCAGCGTTTAACAATCCCTCAGACAACAGCCCTGCACTTTTGCTGTTGTTACAGGTGCTGTTGTTTTGAATACTGTACTAAAAAAAAAGAAAAAGAAAGAAAGAAATTGGGTTATATTCCTTGTGGAAAACAGCTGGGTATTGCCCCCCTCTCCAGATCATAGACGAGGGATGATGTATTTGTTTAAGTAGTATTACAGATGCAAAGCATCTGCTGAATCTCTGCTGAATCTTTCAGACCTTCATCAGTTTAAACTTAAATACGGATGAAATACAGTTTAGATGTTTAAAAAGATGCAAAACAAAGCTCAAACAATAAAATCTCTCTTTTAATGATTGTTTTATTTTCATGGAAAAATGGGGCAATTCTGCAGTATATACATGGTTATGTGAATTAAACATGGATGATAATCTCATGCATCTGTAACTGCTGGATTTAGACAATTACCTTCTGCATTCTCAGATTAATAGCGATTGAGAGACTGAAGTTTGCATGATTTCTGTAGAGATGAGAAATATTATGTTGTGTTAATATTAGTTGATTTGCTCAGTTAAATGGGTCAGTGATCTGATCCTGCATGTGAAGATGCAGAGTGAGACGCAGGCACTAATGTCTAAAATTTTCAGTTTTTTCCATTGGCACAGACAAGGAGGAACGACTGACTCAGTCCTTCTGTTGTGCATTCAGACTCACCTCTGGCCTCCTTTTCTTCTTCTTCATCTTTTTCTTTTACCCTTTGTTTTTAGAATTCTAACTTACTCTTAATCTCTTTCTTTTTCTCTCTTTTTAGTTACAGCTCTTTTATTCCTCTCTCTAATACCTTAGGAGCAGCAGATCAGCTGTTAAAATCATAAACGCAGCTTTTTCACCGTAAGCATGGAAAGTTTGACAGCAGTACTTTCTGCAGAGAAACTATAAGAATCAGAGATCAGGATAGCTGTGGGCTGTGCACAATTTTTGTTTTTGCTGTAGTGTTAAATCTGCACACAGCCTACCAGAAAAACAACATGTTCCTCTTCCCAACATGGAATGTGTTTTCCCATGTTGCAACACCATAAAATGATGAAATAGTTTTTCAGAAACAGCCATCTCAGGAAGTACCTAATCTTACTGACTTCGTTAGAAGAGTTGATTTATATTTTTCATGTAACATGTGTTAGCCTTGCTGGCATGTGCGGCAGTGATGTCATAGCATGTGATCACGCTTAACCTCACATCTCACTATCCTCACTGTGTGAGTTAATGGTTACTGTTGAAATCTGTTCCCAGACCTGTGCGTGATGGCAGTGTCTGTCTTGATTATTACATAAAGGCTACCTGTCTGCATGGTAATAGCTGACGCATGGCCACACAGTGACTCGCTCTTCCTCAGTCAGGGGAACGGCAGAGGGGTTCTAAATAGAACCTTTGACGCCCACCGCTGGGAGTTCCAGGCCAGCAGAGGATGCTGGGATTGCTGGCAGCATTAGGAGGAGACCTGAGGCTTTTCGGGAGGGAGAAGAGTGGCCTTCAGAGGGAGTAAGAGAGAGAGAGGGAAACGTTTTTATCCTCATGAGTTAGAGTGTTTTTACAAAAATGGGGTGCGTCACCACAGTGGAGCCACCACACACAGAAAGCACTCATACAGAAAGGAGGAATTAAATGACGGACTGGGAGATAGAAAAATGGAGCGAAGACTGACCAGGTTAACACTACACTAATCGTGTTATCCCGATCTATACTTCCTTGACCGATATGGCCTGTGTCTCATTGGAATCTCTATGACATGAATGAACCAGTGTGAAAGCACTCACTGATATAGCGACGTTGCTCTCTGGATATGTTTCCTAATCAATATAGTACATATAATATGCTATAGTGACATCTACAGATTTCTTGTTAAACAATAAATTGAAATTACAGTAAATCGATCTATCATTTTATGTCCATATATTCACACAGTTTATAGGACACTTAATATGTGAACTATGCTGTCTTTGTTTCTGAAGGGGCAATCAGTTTACAAAGCAGCGATATCCAGAATATAGTTTTAGAAAATGGTAATTAGACCTCAACACTTAACAGTTGACAACAGTTTCTAACATGAGATTTTATGTAGTTTCATACGATTCAAATTTCTCAGGGTTTGTGACTCAACAGGTCGTTTCTTTTGGCATCATGCTCTTCCTTAGAAGTTTCAGATACTCACTGTTCATAAGAAAGAAAAAAAAGAAAGAAATAGAAGAAAGGGAGGCAGTCTGAGGTCACAAGGATTACTGAAAACTGCTTGTAATTTTTGCTGACACTCTTTGTGGTTGGAATGGAGACACTGGCTGTCTGATCCTTAAAATTAGACATTTACCGCTGAGTCTAACAGACAGTCACCCCTAAACATGTAACCTTTGTGTTAACAGCTCAGATAAGACCATTAGGTTGCAGCTTCCTATACAGCAATAAACAGGGCTATAAATACCAAAGACAAGAAGGGAACACACCTCTTTAATATTAAAAATAAAAATTTGTTTTTTTTCAATAAATCATTATTATTATTTTTTAGATTTGATCAATTTATTTAATTAAAAATGAACATTCTACTGAAGAAAGACTATAAACCTAACTTGTTTCTTTGAGTTTAAGTTTATAAGCAGAGTTTCTTTAGGCAGACCTTACAAAACTCAACACATGAAGGTCTTTGAAGCTACATAATTACATTACCATTGCATTTGTCTAGTTGTACATTTTGAGATATATTTAGATTTTATGTGTTTCATTCTTTGTTAGTGTTCTCTTTTCTCTACTTTCATGTTTTATTCCTGTAAGTCAGAAAGAGTGAGAACAGATGAACGGGGCTAATTCAAAGTCAGTCTGGTCTGTTTTTACCCAAGTGTGGGTAGCCCCAAAGAATGCATTTTTTAACAAAAAAGGGTGTTTTTACATAAATTTATGAATGACTCTTTTCAAATTGGCTTTTGGGTTTATTTAGCTCCTGAAGACAATTTAGTCCCTATACAGATAGAAATGTAATAGCATTTAATATAAACCTGAAAATATGGTAAGCATATACATGGTAAATTTATGTATATATTCTTTAAAACCAAGATAGGCTTTGTCAGATTTAGTGAAATTCTGATGACTTTTCCTCAGCAAACATACCCCCAAAATTATAACTACGTTGGAAACACACACATACATACTTAAAGTTAAATTAGGGTCATAAAGTCTCAGACACACAGTTACTCACAGTTACAACACACACTCCACAGTTAAAGCCTTTAAGATTCTCGAGCGTCCACACACTCTCTTACCCACAAAAGTTTAACCAGGTCATAAGCACATACACACACACACTAACACACATCTTTGCACTGTGGTTCGTCACTGATGTTTGTGGACTTTGGTAGGTTTATGTACAATTAAATTTTATAAATTCAGACAGCATGTCATGTGGATGTGGTGCTGCACTGAGACATTTGGAACAGTGAGTACACTTCAAAAACATTCAGCCCAACCTTTAATTCACTGAGGTCACCTTAACAGCAGTGACACCTGTGATATTTCATGCTCTGACACAAGTGATATTTTCCAGAGAAACTTTTTTTGTGTGTCTCTGCACTATACCACTTTATTGTTGAGTGTGCTTCATTACACTGATAAAGCGGTGTTGTAGGACAGCTGCATGTATGCTAATGTGACATTCATTCTCTCTCAGGCATGGCTCCAGCAGTATGGGTATCTTCCTCCTGGCGATGTTCGGGCTCAAGCAATTCGCTCTCCTAAATCCATCATCACTGCTATATCCGCCATGCAGAAGTTCTATGGCCTCACTGTCACCGGCACTATGGATCCTGCTACTCTCTCGTAAGTCTAACCCAATCTCATACATTTCTAATTTGTTAATTATAACTGTTTTTTTTTTTTAAAGTGCCAGGCTTTTACAACAAATTAATGGAGTATGACCTTATAGAGCATCAATGGGATAGTTAAAGCAAAAATAAAAATTACATCGTTATTTTTTCACACTCATATCATTCCATACCCATAAGACTTCCATTTTTGGGTGGACTAACCCTTTCAGCTGTTTCCTTTGGTGACTGAGTCCCATATTATTGACTTTATGTCTTTCATTAACATGATGTTGTCAGGGCCATGCAGCGACCAAGGTGTGGAGTTCCAGATAAATTTGGCTCTGAACTGAAAAGCAACCTACGAAAGAAGCGCTATGTCATCCAGGGCCTAAAATGGGAGAAAAAAGAAGTCACTTTCAGGTATGGAACTGTAT
>JAUMHE010000053.1:6920522-6947717 GCA_032359235.1 Enteromius mattozi | reverse complement strand
CCTACGAAAGAAGCGCTATGTCATCCAGGGCCTAAAATGGGAGAAAAAAGAAGTCACTTTCAGGTATGGAACTGTATTTGACAATGCATATATATATATTTATATATGTCCATATATTAATGCATATAAAACTGTGGAACTCTATACACCTGCCATTAGCATTCCAATCCAAATTTAAACACTCTGAACATATAAATAATTATGAATTTCTTTGAAACATTAGCCTGGTTCTTCTTTTTTGAAAGTGGAACAGGATTTCAGATTATATGGACATATTTAAAAAAAATAAATAAATAAAAGCTTTACACTTCCTTCCTAAAAGACACACTCACATTTAGCAATTAAGCACAAATGTTTTCTTGTCAGTATCCAGAACTACACTCCTAAAGTGGGCGAGCAAGCCACACATGAGGCCATCAGGAAGGCCTTCAAGGTTTGGGAAGCCGTGATCCCACTCAAGTTCCGTGAAATCCCATACAGTCAAATCAGTGGCAAAGTGGACAAGTTTGCAGATATCATGCTTTCCTTTGCGGAAGGCTTTCATGGAGACAGCACCCCATTCGATGGCGAGGGAGGTTTCTTGGCCCACGCGTACTTCCCTGGTCAGGGTATCGGAGGTGATACCCATTTTGATGCAGCAGAGCCTTGGACAACAGGCAATGTTGACCAGGGAGGTGAGCAGAGAATAAGAGAATGTGGAAATGTGTCTGTCAGCCGAGCAAACTTTAGGGCTTGTAAATTCAGAATGTAAATTTTTGTGATCATTTATATTTAGAGCATTGTCGTTCTGTCTTTCTTTTAGGTAATGATGTGTTCCTGGTGGCAGTGCATGAACTAGGTCATGCTCTGGGTTTGGAACACTCAGGCGATCCCTCTGCAATCATGGCTCCATTTTACCAGTGGATGGACACAGAGAACTTTGTGCTGCCTGATGATGACAGACGGGGGATCCAGCAAATATATGGTAGTCAGTTACATCGCATTTATGCATTTAGTTTCATTTATTGATTATTATGTTCATTTTACAAGCCAAGTTATTTAGAAGATGACATAAAATTAATTAAAATCATTAAGAAAGAATTTGTAGATGCCAGAATGTTTCACATTGTATCTGAATCATTTATAGTAAAGTTAGTATTTTTGTGTAGATGTTTAAACATTAATGCAATTAAAAAAAAAAATTAATTGTCTTTGAAAATCTATAGATATTTAAACAGCAAAAAAGTGTATTAAAACAATGCATTATTCAGCTAGTGCATTTCTGCTATTTTGAATACATTTTTATTTTAATATTTTTCGTTTTCTTTGTAGTTAAACTTTAATATTTTTTATTCTTTTGTTTAATGTGTATATATACTTTTTTAGTCATTTCATTTATCATTGTTATTTTAGTACATCAAGTTAAAATAGAAAATGAGAAGTGTCACTTTGGCAACTTACTGTAATTAATATGCTTTATCATGTTTTTATTGTATTTCAGTCAGCATTTATTTTATAAGAAATTAGTTTTTATGATTTTAGTTTTAGTTAACTTTAATGCTTACCTGTGTGTCGTTCAACAGGTGCTGGCTCTGGTGAGGTGCCCCAGCCTCCGGCCCCCCGGCCCCCCACCCGCAGGCCAGACCGGCCTTCCTTTGGCCCTGACATATGTGAGGGACACTTCGACACCATCGCTTTTCTCAGGGGAGAGATGTTCGTCTTCAAGGTACAACTGAATGCAAAATACATTTATGTGTACATGCCATATATTTTGTGTATTTTTAATATTTACACCCTCTCTACTTCACAGGAAAAGTGGTTCTGGAGAATGCGTGATGGTAAACCTCAGCAGGGCTATCCCATGCCCATTGGACACTTCTGGAAGGGACTGCCTCCCTCTATCAACTCGGCCTACGAACGCTCTGATGGAAAGTTTGTTTTCTTTAAAGGTGTGTCCATCTTCTCTATTTTTCGCATTGTATCTCTGGTTTTAATAAGTCTCACAGATTGCAATAATGCTTGTTTTACTGTCCTCTATATAGGTGACAAGTACTGGGTTTTCAATGAGGCCAAAATGGAGGAAGGTTATCCAAAAACTTTCAAGGAGCTTGGCACAGGCCTACCAAGAGACAAGCTGGACGCTGCTGTTTTCTACACACCCACTGGCAACACCTACTTCTTTAGAGGAACTAAGTACGTTTCCAATGTTACTCACCATGTCTTATTTAGTGTCTGGTTATAAATCCAATGATTGTGTCATATGGTGAAAAATTCTGGAGAATTCTTCTTTTTTTTGTGAACTTTTATTTTTAATCATTTGTCATTCATGGCATTCTGTTTTCTCAGATATTACCGTTTCAATGAGAAAAGCAGATCTGTGGATCCAGATTACCCCAAACCTATCAGTGTATGGCAAGGAGTACCAGATAATATAAAAGGGGCCTTCATGAGCGAAGATGGAGGTACAGCGTTTGTTTTTCTGTTTTTAGCCTGTGGGTTCTTCACTTCCTGTTTAACAGCGATCACTTCTTCAGTATTCAGTGTCACATGATGTTGCTTTGTGCTAAAGAAACATTTCTTATTATTATCAATTTTGAAAACAGCTGTGCTGCTTAATATTTTTGTGGAAACCAAGACATGTTTTTTCCCAGAATTCTTTGATGAATAGAAAATTCAAAAGGATAGCAATTAATTTGCAATAAAAATATTATCTAACATTATAAATATTTTATATCAGTTTAAATGTATCCCTGCTAAATAAAAGTATACATTTCTTAAATAAATAAATATATCTCTCACCCCAAAATCTGGGGTGTAAATATATGACTGGAGTGCTATATTGACCGATCAGAAATCTGTTTATAAAGAATATACCATTTTAAAACATTTTAGAGGTTTAGAAATTTAAAGCCACTTTTACTGAATCAGCTTCTTCTAAACTTTTTCAGCCCACACTTACTTTTACAAAGCCAATAAATACTGGAAGTTCAACAACCAGCATCTGAAGGTGGAGCCAGGCTACCCCAAATCGGTGCTGACTGACTGGATGGGCTGTGAAGAAGAGGAGCCCAAGAAAAGGACTGGCACCAGTGAGGAAGTGCTCATCATTGAGGTGGACGAGTCAGAAGGCGGGGCAATGGGGAAAGCCGCAGCCATCGTCATCCCTCTCTTTCTGTTGGCCTGTGTGCTTGTCACTTTGGGGGCTCTGCTGTTCTTCCGGCGTTACGGCACTCCTCGGCGTCTCCTCTACTGCCACCGCTCTCTGCTCGACAAGGTTTAGAGATGAACACGAAAGGCACGGGAAGAGACGAGAAAGAGGGATACGAGTAGATGGCATTTGAAAGGATGTTGAATGGGAAAAAGTTTATTAGGATGGAGTGAAAAGTCAAGACTGTAAAAGTCTGCAAGCAGGGAGCGATGAAAAAGTGAAGGATGTGTATCGTATGTTTTTCTATTTACATGTACTTCTCTGCCATTAATTTAAAAAAAATCCAAAATGGAGTGGGAGATAAGAGAGACAGACAAGAATCCCCCTCCGTCTCTTATATGGTTAAGGTTAATCAGTGAAATGCACTTTTGTTCCTTCGGTCTTCTTTTCAGTATATAATCCCTCCTTTATCCTCTCTGAAAATCTCCCAGAACCAAACTTGACTCCAGCCGGCCGGCTGTTTGATTGACATGTTCTATATTCGAAATGATCTCACTTTGACGTATTTCATTAACTCAGATTTTGCTTTTTTACATTGCTGATCCAGTGAAAACCTCCTGAACCCCATTACGTGCCTTTGCCATTTAATTAATAGTATGGAAGGACTATTATATTTGACCTTCCTTGCACCTTTTATTCACCAAAGATATTTGCACAAAGTACGGCTCGACTATAGAGACCTGCTGTACGTGAAAGGTCAAAGGTTACAGGTCAAAGTTCAGGGAGAGAGAAGCCGAGCAGCTTCTGGAGTAGGCCAGTTTGAAACACACCTATAGGGCAGAGCTGTTCATCTGTTTCAACTCAAAATAACTATTGTTATTGTAATGTGTTTGGTACATTTTACTAATTATGTCATTAATGATTGGCGTTGTTATTATAACTATGGTTATTGTTATTATTGTTCTCCATGTGTAGTCTTGCCAATTTTAAATTGTCATTTCAAGTCCTGCTGGACACAGGCAGAATGTGACTTTTTTCAAATTAGCTTCTGATCTTTTAATGTCAGGTTAAAGACAGAAAAATCAGGTTTCTATAATAAGGCTGGAAGTGAGAATGTCTTGCTCACCACCTTGCAGAAACAAATAAAGAATTATTTATGAACAGTAATGGTGCTATGGGTTTTCTCACTGCATACATAATCAGTATTAGACATTACTGAAGTAGTTTTTAACAATGATAATAGTAATGATATTTATAATGATAATGATGTAGTGTAAATGTAAAGGAATAATTTTTTTTTTTGCCTGTTTCATACTTTTTGTACTTGGAAATGAAAATGAAATAAAGCTTCTTTTTTAACATTATTCTCTCTTTCCTGGACATTAAAAAATACATTTTCACATGAGTATCAAATCTACTCACACAGTTTTTACTGCTAAAATGTCTAAGCTGTCTTGAGAAAGTTCAGTCTGATTAGTTTTAATTATTAACATCATAATTTTAATCAACATTCAAGATAAAGATATTGCTTACAACAGCTAAACGGGTAACTAAGAATTTTTTCTGTTTTTTTTTTTTTGCTGTTGTTAGCCCAAACAATGATATGCTAGATCTTTTTTGAAAAGTTACTACAATAACAAAGGTTTTTATGCAACAGTTCAAAAGTTCAACTTACATTTTAGACAATATCGACAGTTACTTTCTTAGATTTTTTTCTCCACCCAATGCAAATAAATAAAACACACACAACCGCAACGCATGGCATTTCATTCCTGAACACTGAATTCATTTCCTGCATGAATCAACTTTTTAAATGAATCAGTTCATTGAATGATTCAATGACTGACTCATAAAGTCACTTCTGTCCATCTATTGGCTTAACAATGTAAACTGAAGAATCACTGTGCTTACAGTTCATGTATGTAAATATATTAATATAATAATATATATCTATATAAATAGATGTTAATATGTTTGTTATAGAAAACTGATGAGTGTCTTTACTTGTTCTCATATCTGAGAAAACAAGGGACCAGAGAGTCAGATGACTGTACTTTCTAGAGAAGGAGGAGCAGTTTTAGTGTCCTAAAACTGTTCCAGCTGACAAAGTCAGAAAAAAACAGCGCTCTGCCATTTCCGCCTCCCTCCCGTCTTTCCCCCTCCTCATTTCTCCACACAGCAAAATTGTTCTCTTTTATGAGGCTTTTAAATGAACGGCCCACCACAAACATCTCTGAGCTGTTTTTCCTGTCCCCTCCCTTTCCAATCTCTTTCTCTTTCTTTGAAGCCCCATTCACTCTGTTGCTCTTTGCATGATGTTTTAATAGAAACAGTGGTGAGCATGTATTAATCAGGTGAAAAATTGCCAGTTGAGCATGATGACATGAAGAGACTTGTCAAAATACTGATGATTGCTCTTGTATTTCTTTCTTTTGTTCTGTCTCTGGCAAAATGCCTGCAACTTCTTTGCCTGCCTGCAAAAAGAACAAACAAACATGCGTATTTGATTTTCTGGAAATTGTGGCTTCCCTTATTAACTTGTTGAGCAAGTAGATTATTAAATTATAGATATATTATTTCTACATATTACATTTTTACTTGAACTGTGTCATCTCTGTTTATGGGATGGACAGATGAGCTAAGGACAGGACAGGAAGTCTGGCTCTGGTCATGGTGGTGTGAGAGCTCTGGCAGTCATGTTTGGTGAGCTTGGTTCTTTTCTCGTGGGGTGGCCGGGGAAAAAGTACACAAACGCCCACATACACGCTGAGCTGGCGAACAGGACGTGGCCTGGCCAGTTGCTTGCAATTCAGACTGTGTATATGTGTTTTGTGTAACCTACATTACTATACTTTTTACAACACACCGCTGACTGAGAGGTGAACAGAAGTCAAGAGAAGAGCAGAGGAGGGCAAGTTCAGACTTATACTGGAAAAAAACCCTCAACAGGATCACTCAATAAAAAGTGGTAACCTGCAATTGTTATCTTAAAGACCTATTTCTACCCGATTTAACCCATTTATGTATTTAGGTTGATTCTATTAGATTACTAGGCATAAATACAGGCATGAGTCAGCAGCCCCAGAATTACCTTTTTTAATTTTTTTAATTTCATTATGATTCTTGGACAGTACATTGGCCATTTCCTCAGCTCTAAGCACGTTAGATTTTTATTAAAACTGTTTTAGAAAGTTTTTTAACCATACATAACCATTTATTTGTGCTACTTGACAACCGTGTGTCTTTGTATATATGTATAAATATGTGTATATTTGATTGTTTTACAGACTTTTCATCTTAAAATGTGGAAAATTATTATGAAATTGTATACATGATGAATTCACTTTGTATTGTCTAAAAATAACTCAATAATTAAGAGCTATTTTCAATTGAAATCAAAGAAAATATCACTTGTGAGCAGAATATTTTAATTTTGTCCAAATCTTTCTATCTCTCCCTTAGATATACTTTTGAAGCAGGAAGTGTATTGCTGTATCCAACCCCCAGGCCAAACACATACTGTAACCTGAGCTTTGTCATATCCTGTTAGGACCCACTCCAGCACACATACATACCACTAGGCCCCCAGTCTGCCATCCTCAAACACTTTTGCTCCATATTCTAAGATTTCTCATCTGTTTTCAACTCCCCACCTTCTTTTTTTCCTCTTTTTTTCTTTATGTATGCTAAAGGACTGCACATTCACCTCATCTTCCGTCCCTCCCCTCCACTTCCTGTCCTCTGCTCTCTCTCCTCCTGCACTTCAAAAAAACATCTGGATCTCATTCTGTGGAAAACCAAAACAACATGAGGGAGCGACAGAGTGAGAGAGATAGAGAAAGGCAGGGAAACGAACAAAGGGAAAAAATCTGGTGAAAATCAAACAATATGAGAAAGATCAGCATATAAAAACTCGTAATGATTTGTGTCTCGGTGTCTTTGAACAACAGTATTTTCTGAACGACAAAAACCAGGAGACAGTAATGGATTGGTTCATAAAACTTAAAACTATTAAATATATGTAATCATAGCTGTGGTTTAGAAGTATTCAGCGGTGTGAGAGAAATCTTGGGTTTCTGTTGTTTTTGTCAGCATACATCTTAAACAAAACTTTCTCATAGTGCTGACAAAAATGGTTGAATCTGATCCAGGGTCCAGTGAAACACCAGAGGAAAAAATCTGCAGTTCAGCAACTGGAGCCATAATTATGGAGAGAGGCTGCTGAAATCAGCAGGAAGACCTTTGTGTACGTCTCAAAGAGAGAGAGAGAGAGAGAGAGAGAGATGAAGTCAGACAGTGACAAAACGGTGATGTGTGATCTTCTCTCATACTGAAGACCTAAGAACTAGAAAGAAAGAAAAAATCAGAAATGAATGTTAAAGGCAAAGGCTACTGTTTACATAATAATTAGCATATATATATATTCCCTATATTTTAGAGCCATACTGATTGATTTTCAAGATTCAGAGGTTCTGTGAAAAAACAGGAAAGTGAAATGGCATTTTGCGGCTAATATAAAATAGAGTCACTATAGCAACACCCTTAATTACTTTCTCAGGCAGGAGATGGTATGGCAATAGTCTCATCTCGATGCTAGTCTGTACCTTGGAATCCATTTTATGACAGCAAGTTTGTCAAAGAAAAAAACTACAGATGGCCACAGAAAGACTAGCAAAAAAAATAATGAAATGAAAAATATAAACATGCTGAAGCTGAAAAGGGGGAATATGTCAGTCTGCATTATGTGCAGGAACTTTTTATCCCACGATGGGAGAGACCAGGTCAGAGACAGATGGCTGCCAGAAGAGCAGCAGAACAGATGGAGAAACACTGCAGCCTAGTGGAGCCACAGAATATCTCAACATGCCAATTTTATGACGTTTTAACTGTAACATTTAATGATTCAATTTCAAGCCCTTTTGCTCGTTTAAATTTATGTAAGAAAAACAGATTCAGCTGAAGTAAATACTTCAAATCAATGTAAAATGTCGTCACTAATATTATTTTTTTTCCACAAAACAAGATTTAACTATATTTAATAACTTAATAAGCATATTACAATTATTTTTGATTCTGAAGAATCATGTGACAATGAAGACTGAAGTAATTGCTACTGAAAAATTCTTGTATATTTCCACAACACAAAGTGAGGTTGACTTATTTTGCCATTTTACAATCCACCAAAAATGATTTTACCTGAAATAAAATTTGTATATACAATTTCTATCAAACGTCTGAATGCCTCTCCTTTGTGATGAAATAATAGTAGCAAATATTATAGTAAAAAATATGCAGTTGTATGAAATGTTTTCCTAAAAAATGTAAAATTGCAAATTTAAGAATTTTTCCTCCCCAACAACAATCCCTGAAATTAGTGTCTTAGAAAGACAATCATCTTTACAATGAAAACACTTTCAACCACATTAAAAGTATGTAGTTATAGTGTGTTGTTTATCAATAAAAACAAAAATAATTCCCAAGCTTTTTTGTCCTTAAGTATCTTTATTTTTTGTTCTTTAATAACAAATTTCCTTTAGGTTTTAGCAATAAGGATTTCATATGCTCTTCTTTCTGTTTCTCCTCTTCCTTCTTCTCCTGCCATCGCTTCATCCCTTCATCCACCTCTGCACTGAGATACACTGCTCGTCTCTAAACGTGCACACAAATGTAAACGCGTGAAACATTTCAAGTTTTTCTTTAAATGAAATAAGCAGGAACAAAACAACAATCCAAAAACATAAGAGGCTTACAGCAAACTCCTCTCTTTGCTTTTGTCTGCGGATCTGCCCCTTCAATGGAGGTGCAGGCCTTCCATCTGAAAATCAAATAATGTATACAAATCATTGTCAGCAGTTATATTCTCATTCAACAGATTCACTGCTGACAGTGTTTTGGCAAATATACAAAAGAATTGACAAGCACAGTATGTCTATATTGAATACCCCATTGTTACTTTAGGATTTTAACAAAATATAAAATCAATTTCACCTGCATATGACCAGTCAGGCAGATCTGTTAATGGTCCATACTCTGATCCACTACGTGCTAAACCGTTTCTGCAGACAAAAAAGGGAGCATGACAATGAATCATGTAAGAAAAAAAACATGAAGATTAACCATTGCTAATGTATGCAAAACAGTTTGTTCAGTTAGTATTAATTAATTTTATTCAAAACGGCATAAAGCTTTTTTTAAACTGGTTTTTAAAAACATTTCTCCTTTGCATCATCACCAACATTTATATTTATGATCAACCCAATTTAAGGTGACCAGACGTCCTAGTTTACAGAGGACAGCAATTGTTTTAGATCGTCTGTGTGTGTGTGTGTGTGTGGATTTAGATCATTTTACAGCATATTAGCAAATTCCTGCATTTACATGGTACAGTAATACTGTTTGTGTGTACTATATAACAAGGCATAAAAGAGTGTGAGATTGTTTTGAACACTGTTTTAAATGTTCCCGAAATCTCCGCTGCCACCACTCCAATATGAATGATTAAATAAAAAATGTATAATTAAAAACATAACTAATCCAATTTGTAAATAAACAATTAGCCTAAATGCAAATTAATAAGCCTAATTAGGCCTCCATTTCTAAAAGCAAATGGATAAAACTGATATTTTACTACACACTAGGAAATTATCTTGGTCACCTTAACCCAATTACATTAAGTACAATTTGTTATTGTCAAACTGCAGAGGAAACTCACTCCAGTCTCCACTTCTTTCCTGCAAGGGTCACACACGATGATGAAAATGGACGTATAGACTGCCTCGACACTGTAAATGATAAGTGAAAACAGAAATGACCCATTAGGAAAAACGTACTGCTCACTCATCAGCTGTTACTATGTGATAGAGTACTAACACCAGAGACATTCAAGAATAACGTTTATATGCATTCATGAGCTCAATAACACAACGTCTGTTTTCTTCAGCTTCACAAAAACAAATATTCTGCTAAATACTGATTAAATGATTTGTGCCTCACCTGCGGCACAAAACGTCCTCAAGGATGCTGCCATTTTGGATTATAACAACTACGGCAAGCAAGATGTACAAAATAGAAAAGTACGGCGGCGTGACTTTTTTCTACCAGTAGATGACGCTGCAGTCACATTAAACACAACGCGGACTAGCCTGATTCACCTGTTGAATAAAAACTAAACGTTGTTCATTCTCAGCCTTTCTAATCACATCTTGATCTCAGGACAAAATAACAAACAAAAATAAAACAAACGTGCCAGAACGAGTTAACTGAGGATTCTTGTGTCTGCCAGGTGGTGGTTTTATGTATACAAATGTTTCCTTGTGGTGTTCGGAATAGAACGTTGAATGAACTTTCGAATCATTTATTTAAAAGCGGACTTGAGCGACTGACTGTTCTCGTTCATAATGCAGTCTCGAGATAAAAAAAAAAGCTCTAGTAAAAACACGACACAGAGGCGCCTCAGTATGAAGACCGGCCCTTAACACCTTCCGCTTCGATAATAAATTGATCCCTTCATTCCTCCTGTGTACGGGCTCGAGCAGTGCTGAGTAAGCGCTGAAACATTCCCGCGTGCGCTCCAGGACAAGTCCCCACTCGCTTGTGCGCGCTCCCACAAAACCGCAGGAGAAGCTGCAGACGAGACCAGAAGGGGAGGAGGGAGCTCCGGGGTAGGGAAAAACCAGGTTTTAAACAAAAGAACAGCACTGGGTCTTTTAAGGGTCTCGGTGGGGTTGAATACAGTAACCATACGACAGCAGGTCAGTTGTCACCGGAATTTATGCCACTCGGTAACTATGGAGCAGTGAGAGGCATTTTCCGCGAGGGAAGAAAAGAAAAAACAGTTACATTGTTGCACTCGCGAAAAGCACACACGCAGCCGACTCACGCTGTCCCAGGGAACTTAGCGATATCCCTCCGCACATTCCACAGACGAAAGGCACGGCACGACCAATTAGGCCTTAGGGTTGGAAAAACGACACAGATAATATGTAAGGTCTTCGAACCATTTGCATGTTTACATGTTTCTGTTTATTTAAATGTTATTTTAGGTCGAGTTAAATCGATTTTTTTTGTCACGTGCTGCCACATCACGTGTAATAAAACAAGAGATGTTATAAACGAAAGAGAAATAGTTTGATCCATGACTGCATTATACTTTATTTTGAGTTTATTGTCTTTTTTACAGACAGTTGAATAGTATATAATTTATAAATTAAATCACTCAATACGAGCCCCCTAGACTAACATAAAATGTGTTTGTCTTTTTATTTTAACCATTTGATAATGTGTGCGATTATGTCAAGGTTGTTTGTGTGAGTCCAAACAGTAGGCTGAACCAATGGGCACAGTCTGTTTAAGAAGTTGGGCTGTGTGACGAAATAGTGGGATGCTATTCATGCGCGCTGCCCGGGGGAAAGGTGTTCCGGTCGGGAAAAAAGCCACAGAGGAAGAAGAAAGGGGGAGGAAGGGAAAAAATTGGGAAAGAAAGAAACTGTACGTTGAACATTTTAGCGCAGTTTTCCGGCGTAGAGTGCTCGCGCGTGTTTATCTCTGCGAATATGTTTGGGTGAGCGTGAGCCATACGCGAACTTCCTCCCTTCGACTCGCTGCAGCTGTGTTTTTTATTGTTAACACGCTTTGAAGACTTCCACTTCTGGGGGAATAATGGTCATTTTCTTTCAAACTGGACTGGGCAAAGTGGAAATCCTGCGGGACAACAAGAGGCTTTGATCTGCTTTGTACCCTTTTTGCTGAGGAATAAAGGCTTTTGAGTTCTCGGATACGGACGGCTCATTTATCCGCACAGAAAACGTTTTCAACTTGCTTTTTTGAAAGCCGCTAGTTGAGTCAGGAAGGGGCCGTGGTGTATCCCAAAACCTCTGTGTCTAACTCCAACACAATCAAAGGAAACCGCATTGGAATTTATTCAGTATTCAAACTCCGTTTTTATTTTTTAAACAACCGGCAGCGCCGTTTACATAAATCCAGAGAGAGACAAAGAACCAAGTGGTAATTATAAGCCTTGCAAGTGGTTCCGACAACAGTGGATCAGTGTCGCGGATGTGACTGCGAGACTTCAGCGTTTGAATGGATCGGTTCTGCGCGAGTCTGGGAGCGGAATTTAAGACTCTTTGAAACCTGACGGTAGTTTTCACACGTTCGTTTGCTTACTGCTGAAGACAAGGCCACAAGTAGCTGCAAAAAGGATCGCAAACAAATGGATGAACATGCTCCTGTTCACACGCATGTCCAGCAAATTCATCACAAGCAAACAGTTTGGAGACAAACCGTTTGTTTTCAAGTCTAACAAGTACGACATGTAGCTTGCGGAAAATGTCATAGTGTTTTTATTTATCTTCAAAGTCAAATATTTATTTTTGTAGAACATCAGAAAGTATTAGTTTTTAACAGTTCGTTTTGTGTGTGTGTGGATTTGTTTTTTAATTATTATTTTGTTATAACCTTTGGATGTCACACATCTTTTGTTGTTATCTCATCTGCTGTTGAAACACTTGAATGATGCTTGTGCCCACACTGTATTTCACTGTATTTATGTAGTACACTATTTAAACTGTAGTTGTTTTCAGGTGGCATCTAAGAGAAATTCGATTCGTACCTTATATATATTTTATATCGTAGTTGAGCGTATATTAAACCAACAATGGAACGATTTGGCAGCAAACTTAAGCAAAAGCTCAAACTGAGTGACTCTGGAAGTGTCAAATTTAGCAAAAAGAAAAACGACTTGGCCAATGCAAATAACAACAGTAATAGCAACAATGCCAATAATGGGACCCTGGCACAGATCAGCGCACCTGTGAGCACGCCTCAGTTCCCGCTTTCCTCTTCCACCTCCGTAGAGGTGTGTGGCCAGTCAGCCGGAAGGCCCGGCAAAATAGCCACATCCCAGAGAATCGCACCCTCGAATGCCACCTCGGCCACGGTACCTGAGGATTGCGGGCCTGGGATCGAACATCACTCGTCTACTCTTGCCCCTCTGCGGCGCCGGTCTCCCCAGCAGCGGGCATCCTGCTACTTACCAGAAGCGGTGGAACGGGGCAACTCATCCAGAGGCGAAGGTGACCCTCAGGGGGCGTACAGCCCGAATTCTCGCGCGGCCTTGAAGCAGCGGCGTTATTCTCTGGAGCTCCAGCAGCTTGTTCGCCGCCAGCAGCTTCTCGCCCAGCCTCCGCCGCTGTCGTCCGTTCCACCTCTGTACCCAACGCACAGCACAGCCGCCCGTTCGTCCACCGTGGAGCCCAGCTTCCTCCATGATTTAGAGCGCCACAAGCGCTTGTCTCTGCAGGAAGCTCTGTTCTACAAGCGTTTGAGCTCGGGTGGCGAACCTTGGGACAGTGTGCGGCCTGCTTCCCTCTCGCACCCCCCGCAGAGGACCCATGACAGTGGCATAGGGGGGTTCTTCTTCCCCCCTGCACCAGCGTTGAGCCCCTGCTCCTCTTTTAGCTTACAAGAGTCAGTGTTGGCAAGCCCTCGCTCCAGTTTTGCGAGCAGTACTGCTAGCGGAGGAGGTGGAGGTGGTGGGAGTCCCATGGGAAGTCGGTGCAGCAGTAACCGGACCAGCGGCATCAGTTTGGGGTACGACACCCGCCATACACCTGGGCCTGCCCAGCAGCTCCAGCTCTCCTCGACCCAACTCGGTGGCGCCACCTCTGGTCAGGCCTACCTTGTACAGGCGTCCGGGAAAACAGGAGCACCCCCTATGGAGGTTTGGAGGGACTGTCTCGAAGGGGTGTCGGGAAGTGTGCAGGACAGCCGCCACTCATATCCGCCCGCGCTGAGCACACACACAGTCACCTTTCACCGAGCAGAACCAGAATGGGGTCCCACTGACCAGCGGGGATCAAGAGGCGACGGTGTGGGCGAGAGGGCGCGACACTCCGACCTGCTAGGAACCCGATACCAGCAGGAGCTCACCCGCCTGCTATTGAGAGATGCTGCCCTGGAAGGAGAAGCGTTACTTGGAGGCCTGACTTTAAAAGAACAGCCCGTATCGGCCACCATTCTACCCAGCTCCGCATCTACTCCAGCCCCAGTCGGAGCTCCAGGGAAATCCCTGGAAGAGCAGTCGGCTGGAAGGGAGTCGGCATCGTCTGTGGACAGACAGGAGTACTTTGGTGAGATCACTAACTTGTCCAATTTGGCTAGTTTGTTTATGACTAATGTGTGTCTCTCTGGCAGTAGGCCGTGAGTGTGTGTGATGTGGTGAGATGAAGACTGCTTCGGACCTGCTAAAACATGCAAAGGTTCTCGGAAGCAAAAAGCAAGACATGAAACGCATCCAGTCAGACTTCAAAAATAGTTACTAGCCCTCCACATTCAGGCCGTTTCTTTAACTAACCATAATAACTAACTCGCGAGTCACCGAGCGAATATATAACCCCTCCACCCAAGGCTACATAGAATTCTGAACCGACTCCAAAGTCAAAAATATCTGCCTAGAGCGAGCATAGTGATTATGCATGACCCCAAATTACAGGCTCTGTGATAGACTGGTCATACCAAAGAGCTGTGAGTAATACAGTAGGACAGAGGCTCGGTTGAAAGGAGGTTTCTCTGTTGTGTGTGTGTATATGAGTATAAACGCTTTCGGCTTTCAGCCAGCCACAGTTTGAGTGAGGGTGTGTTCATGTGTGTTAGCGTGCACTAGCGTGTGCTGGCGTGTGCTTGTTTAGCTCAGGTATTTGAGTCCTGAGGGAAGGCTCTCTCACACACTCAATTGTGAGGGTTGGGTGTGTGTTTGTGCCTTCTGTGTGTGCAGCGCTTTGTTGCGACAAGGAAACCTCCCTGTTGTCTGAAAAGCACCTGTGCTAAAGTTGAAGACATTACCTCATTTCGACACATCACAATATCTAATTCCTGCATCCAACAGCCTCTTAGCTTTTTTTTTTCGAGTAATGAATGGCTTGCAGAGTTCAGATTTATTGGTGTGTGTACTGTTACTACAAGAAAGAAACCCACTGGCTGGTATTATGGGAGAAGAATGCACGAGTCATGCGGCACAGACACATATTTTTGAGTCCAGACAGCTCTGCCGTCTGCTTTTATGTAATTGGTATGATTGGATGATGACCTCATTGTCCTAGATAGCCACTCAAGTTGTGTGTGTGTGTTGTGAAGCCTCTGATGCATCTGTTTATAGTGTACTCAGACAGTGTTTGTGGTTGTTTTCCTGTTTTCAGGTACATGTGTAAAGTGCAGTAAAGGTGTATATGGTGCAGATAATGCTTGCCAGGCTCTGCACAGCCTCTATCACACCCGCTGCTTCACGTGTGTTTCCTGCGGTGAGTTATCAGTCTGTAAAGCAACACTTAAGTCATATAACCAAAGCCAGCATTTTAATACTTCTTCATTTGGGTAAGTATCTCTCTCATGCTGGTCTGAACAGCTGTCTTATCTTGTTTTTACTTGTAGGAAGAACACTACGCAACAAGGACTTTTACAATGTCAATGGCTCGGTTTACTGTAAGGAGGATTACATGGTAGGGATGACTTCATGTGGTCTTTTTAGTAATCATTTCAGTTCAGTTCAGTATACAATTCTAATAGTATTTATGAAAAAATATGATCCAAGAGCACATCTAGTATTTTAAAAACAACCCAAAACAAAACAGAAAAACAATGGGAAAGGGTACAAGGTACTAAATATATTTGTATGTGTGTGTATATATAATATATATTTATTTTATATTAGATATTTAATATTATTTTTTTCCAGAGAGAGTTTCACTTAATTAAATGTTATTTAATATTTTGAATAATAATAATAATAATAATAATAATAGCAGCACTAATAATTTTTCAAGTGTCCTATATATTTTCTTAAAAATTGTATATTTAATTTTTTTTAATTTAAAATATATTATTAACTTTATTTTTAGTATTCCTTTAAAAAATCTGTTATATTCATAATTTAAGGAATATTCCATCATGTTCCCCATCTGTCTTCATTACAGTTTTCAGGGTTCCAGGAGGCAGCTGAGAAGTGCAGTGTTTGTGGTCACCTCATCTTGGAGCAGGTAAGTGTTCTCTGTGCGAGGTCATTGTCAGTATATGAAGGTTGTATATGTTGAGTGTTAACTCTCTCTGTACATATGTGCAATTTAGATTCTGCAGGCTCTAGGGAACTCCTATCACCCTGGATGCTTCCGCTGTACGGTCTGCTCAAAGGCTTTGGACGGGGTGCCATTCACAGTAGACTACCTCAACAATGTCTACTGCGTCTCTGACTACAACAGGTCTGTTAGTGAACAATGTTATCAGTGTCATGACTACGATGCAGTTTGCCTAACATTACCAACTGCTCTGAGTACAGTTTTGCAAGATTTGTTGCCAGTTAGGTTTAGTTTAGTTGCATTTATCTCTCAAAAAACATGCATTATCAAAGTGTTGAAGGCTAATGGATTACATAACATGGATTATTTTTGTATTCTCTATTCCCCTTATCATGCTAACTTTGCAGCACAATGTCTATATAGTGACAAACAGTGCAAGCTAACAACTGTTCAGAGTAAAAATAGGCATGTAGTGCAAGAGATGAGTAAATTGTGAAAACCTCAGTGGGCAACACTGCCACGTAGATGAACTACTACCTACTGTTAAGTAAGAATAAGGGTAAGAGAAGGTTTGTTTTTTTGGTTGTAATAACATTTAAAATTAATATTAAATGTATTAACATTATTAATAATTTACATTAAAAGTATTGATAAAATTAATACTTTCAGGAAAGGATACATTCAACTAGGGCTGCATGATTATGGCAAAAATCATAATTGCTAATTATTCCCTTGAAATTGTAGTTGCAGTTATTAATTACGGTAATCACATTTTACACTGAATGATGTTTATATCATTGCTTTAAACAAACACATGTTTTTAGATGAAAATAAACAAGCTAAAAACAACTGAAAAACATTGCTTTTTAAAAATAGTATTAAGCCTCAAATGTGAACTATAGATCGGATTGGTTTCTTCTTTAAATACAAAGTTAAAATATTTCTAGTATTATAATTCTATACTAAAACTAAAATCAAAACAATGCAAAAACCCTTAAGATAACACATAGGGGGAAAAAAGACATCTTAAGAACACAGAATTACATAAGTGGATTTTGAACGATTATGTAATTGTGGCATGGCATCCGTAATTGCGATTAGAAATTGGATTAGCCCTACATTCAATTGATTGAAAGTGACAGTAAAGACATTTAAAATGTTACAAAAGATTTCTATATCAAATAAATATTGTTTTTTTAAAACTTTCTATTCATCAAAGATTCCTGGAAAAATAAATTCACTGTTTGCACAAACTATTAAGCAGTTTTCAACACAAATTACACATTAGACTGATTTCTAAAGGATCACGTGACACCAAAAACTAGTTAATAACCAGTTTATTTGAATTAGCAGTTAATAGTTTGCATGTTGATTTTAATTAAATTATTTCTAAAATATCTTTGCCTCTAGTTAGCCATTATTACTACATCAACATCAGGCACATCCAGAATATTTGTATTTACAAGCTTGCTAAAAATTTTTCCTTTCTTTTCTTTAGGACATTTGCTCCCAAATGCGCTGCCTGTTTACAACCCATCTTACCTGCTGAGGTAAATGACTCCCTGGTAGTTCAGCACATGCTTTCAGATCAATTCAGGAGAAAGATGTTGATGGTATTTGTGTGTGTTTCAGGGCAGTGAGGAGATCCTCAGGGTGGTGTCAATGAACAAAGATTATCACTTTGAGTGTTATCACTGTGAGGTGCGTAGTTTGGATAAGATGATTGCCATCACTTAGTAGTATATCAGATAAGCGCATATCTACATGTTATGGCACAGGCTTGTAAATAACCACAATCCTCTCGTCCTCTTCTTCAGGAGTGTGGGAAGCAGCTCTCCGATGAGCCTGGATCTCAGTGCTTCCCTCTGGATTCCCACCTCCTCTGCCACTCTTGCCACATGACCAGGGTGTGCGTCACACATAACCTTCCCCCTCACAACACACACTGAAATGAGAACTAATGTGCCTGACCAACTACTTTGTACTCTCATATGCACACTCTGTCTTCTATGCCAGCTCGGTTTTCTTGAAGATAGTGAGAGGGGAGAAAACACAGTTTCTCTTACTGAGACTTGAGGTCATAATACATTTCAAAAGCAAATCCCAGTACTGGTACAAACCATATCACCCCCTAGTGGCTGGGAAATGCAGCAACCGAATCCTGCTGAACAGAATATTTCTATACAAGTTCTCTAAGTTTAAGATTATTGTTGCCTGCTTGTTTCATTGCTAGAGGGAGTTGAATTATCACAGAACACTGTTTTACTCCCATATCTACTGTTTGCTGTAGGGGGGTAAAAAAAACAAGGGATTTTTTTTTTTTTGGCTTAACATTTTTCTATATTTAATATCACTAGCAAAGATTTTGCACTTAAACATGTTTACCTATTAAGAGATTTTTTTTTTTTTAAATAAAGTGATTGCAAAAAGATTAAAAACATTCCTGTATCTGTTTTAATAAATCTTTCTGTGTATGAATTGGTGTGTGGCTTCTTGTATAATTCACACATTCAGTTGAAAAATCAAATACACAACTTATAAAATTATTCTTGAACAGACATGTATTTATATATCTCTTTTTGGTTTAAGCTTGTAAAAACAAAGAAAAACGTTCTACAGAATCGTTCCTGACCTCCCCATGTCTTTAATGCACAATCTTCAGTCAATTAGATGTTGCATTCACTCCAAATGCTGCTAGTTATTCTCAGCATTTAAAGAAAACACGCAACACAAAAAAGGAAAATTTCCTTCAGTTTGTTTTATTATTCTTTGTACATTCTGCACATTCATAAAGAAAATAATCCAAAAAGAGAATATTTTGAAATATATCTTCAAAACTACAACATTAAAATAATATTAAAAGGCCTCTTGCTATCTTCTCTATAAAGGTTAAATTTATACCTTGTTTGATTCACAGAGATGAACAGTAAACAACTTTATAAGACCAGGTAGAGGGGGGCGGGGGGGAGGGAACGGACAAGGGTGGAGATGAAAATCTAATGAACGAATCTACAGTGTGGTTCATAGCATTGGATTTCAGTAGTCATTTTAATAATCTTACAAAAAAAAGAAACCTTCAGTGAGATCAGCGTCGACAGCAAGACTGGCTCTTTAACTCAAAACAGTGGCCGAACATCTGGATACGGGACTTAATTTAACAATTTGGAAATATATTAATTGAATCTGGATACAGTGGATAAAAATAAAACAAACTATTATTTGAAAGCCAAAAAATTTGAAACCCCATAATTACACACTGAACTAACGAGCCACTAGCCTGAAGTGGCACTAGTTAAACTATAAATAAAACATGAAGCCTCGAGGGTGGGGAGAAGGAAAATATGATTTATATAGTCTCATATAGCTTTTGACTTTGGTGTTTGCGAGCTTTAGACAGCACACCAATACACACACATATCCATAAGATTATTTTCAACTTTGAAAAAAACATTCAACAGTCCCTTCATTATGTTAAGTCCTGTTTCATTCAAGATTTATGGGATAAGGGAATAAGTTTGACAGTCTGATCTAAAACAGTGCTGAGTGATGCGTGCACAGCAGTGAAATGCTCATGACATTATTACTAGGTAGAAGAAATGTTAAAGTGAGTTCACGCAAATAAAAATGGCATAATTTCTTCACCTTCATGTCGTTCCAATGGGGAAATAATTCTATTGCTTTTAAGATAAACTTTTTTCATCAATACAAATAAAGTCAATCAGATCCAGTGTTGTTTCGACTTCAATGTATGGATGAAAAAGCTGAATGCTTTTATTTTCAGTAAAAAACAAGTTAGGAATGACATGAGTGAGAACAGATGACAAAGACGTTCATTTTTTAGATGATCTATCATCCATCAGACTTATCATCATCCTCAGAGCGGTCCTCATGCTGACGACTCTGATCTTACAAACCCCCCTCTCTCTCTGTCTCCCTCAGTGTCGTCGGTCTCTGGAGGTGTTGCTACGGCTCTGTGAGCGTCTGCTGCCTCCTGCAGTTTTGGAGTCGCTACCACGGCCTCTGTGACCATCTCTTCTCTTTTCTGCCTCTCTGCCCCTCTCTCTCTCCCTTTCCTTCCCCCTGTCTCTCTCTCCCTCAGTTGAACGTCTCACAACACCTGCTCCTCCTGCG
Source organism: Enteromius mattozi (assembly GCA_032359235.1). NCBI lineage: Eukaryota > Metazoa > Chordata > Actinopteri > Cypriniformes > Cyprinidae > Enteromius > Enteromius mattozi. Next base: position 6,927,392 of record JAUMHE010000053.1, on the reverse strand, counting down.
TTCCCTCCCTCTCTGTCACGGCCTTTGGCTCGCTCTCTCCGTTCTTCTTGTTTTTTGTCCTCTTCCTCCTGGAGTTCCTTCCTCCTCTTCTCTCGCTCCTTTATGCGCTCAGCACGCTCCAGAGCTCTTTGTGTCGCCTGGGAAAAAAAGTGAAGACTTAAATTGAGGGGCAAAAAAAAAGAAAAAGAAAAAAAAGAGAGGGGTCTGTGTGATTTAGGCAAGAGGAAGTCATGCTGACCTGTTCTTCTGTGAGGGGTAACCAGTATATACAGGGAGCTGCTTTAGTTTTGTGGAACAGGTCATCAAGAAGTTTTACAGGAGGTTCTTCTGGTTTATCTGGAAATCAAAGAGGGAGACGATGTCAAATTAACCCAAGATAGTAGAATGTGATGTCATGAAACATTTCACAAACATTGTAGTTTTCCCCTCACCTTTCTTCTCCGTTTTCTTCTCTTTGCTCTTGCCTCTCTCTCTGCGTTTTCGGTCCCGTGATCGTGACCTCCTCGTTCTGTCTCGGTCATCCTTCCCGAAGTCCTTGACTTTATCCCGGTCCCACTCCCGCTCAGAACGGGTCCTCTCTCTCCTCTCCATTGCTCTTTCCCTCTCTGCCCACTGGTCTCTCACGGCTGCAGCTCCTCCATCTCGCTCTCTTTCTCGTTCCTTCTCTTTTTCGTGGTTTGCAGGTGGGACTGGGTGATGGGCAGCAGGGCGGGCTGAGGTTACTGAGGCATGAGGGTCATGACCTTCACCTGCACGGTCACTGGACACGAGACCTTTATGGAAGTCCAACTGGAGACAGAACAAAGTACAACGAAATGAGAAGGGTACAAAGTTTGATTTTAATAAGAGATGAGAATGACTAAAAAGGAACAGCAAAGAAAGCAGCAGAAACAGATATAGGCAAACTGTTCAGACCTCATCCTGCTCGCAGAAATCCACACGTAGTACTTTGGGATTACTTGTGGGCCATTTTACACCATGCAGTGCTTCTCGAGTGGTCACAGCTTCCTCTGTAGTGGAGTACTGAGAGAACATGACAGATTGGAGGTTAAAAAACAAAAAACTAAACCTAAAGGCATCAGGTGGCACAATATAATATCACTCATGCCTTACGAGATATCACACAAGGATAAGAAGCAGAAGCGGTCTTCATTTTGCCACCTCGCCGAAAAAAAAAGCGTCAATTTCTTAAAAACAAAAAACCTTACAGATATCAAACTTTGAACTTTAGCGTAATTAAATTATAAATACTAAAATACATAACTTACTGTGACATAGCAGTGAGATTTGATTTTATCGATCCAGAAACCCTCCTCCACCAATGTACCTGTCCGATTTAACAACTCTTTCAGCTGCCCTAAGGTGAAAGGTCTCACCTAAAGAGAAACAGTTCAAATCAAGGATCAAAAGACCAACAAAACCTCCAGAATCAATCTAAAAACACAAAACAGATCAGCAGCAATATTCATACCATCAAATTATTTTAAGATACAAATTAAACAGTTCAAGGTAAGCAATAAAATGAATGTGATCTAGTGCATACCAGGTTGCAGACGTGTATGATGTTGGATGTTTTTCCACGAGGAGGAGAGAGCTGGCGACCCGTCCGTATGGGGTCATCTATAGTTATGGACACGCCTGATTTTTGCTGACTGATGGAGCGTCGCACCAAAGAATCATTGGGAGTGACTGAAAGAAAAATAAAAAAAATTATTCTCCTACTTAAACAAGATTTCTTACAACATGTTAAGATCACTTTAAATGAAACCAGCAAATCATGAAGAGTCACCTTTTTTGTGCTCGCCCTCCTGTATTTCCATTGTAACTTCAGGGGAGTTCTGTTTCCTTTGTTCTTCTGTCTCTCCTTCAGTCCACTTCTGCTCTTCATCCTCCTCTTCCTCTTCCTTTATTTCTTTCTGCCCATTCTCATGTCCATCAGATGGAACAATCTGAACCAAAGTTCAGAGATACAAAAAAGTTCACCGAATAGCAGAAGCAAACCATGAATTTCAAAATACGATGACGAAATTATTTTCTCCAAAAGATTAATTCCTAAACCAATCAGGCATTTAACTTTAAAATGATTTAAAGCATAGTTATTACTGCAGTATTGCTCAGTAGTGTTATGCACTGGTGTTCATAGTACCAAAAACAAACTTTTATGGCATAGTTCAACCAAAAATCTAAATCTGTCATCATTTACTCAGACGTAAGTTATTCAAATAGAGTTTTTTGTTAAACAAAGGATAATATTTTGAAGAATCTGGATAACCAAATTGCTGGTCTCCACCGACTTCCATAGTATGGCGATAAATAAATACTACAGAAGTCAATAAGGACCAAAAACTGTTTGGTTACCAACACTAATAAATAAATTCATACACGTCTGAAACAACTTGAGAGTGAATGAGTGTCTAAAAGTTTATTATTTGGTGAACTATCCCTTTATTAAATTTTTATGGTTAGCTACAAGGCTTTGTTGTGCTCACCTGTGTCACCGTGCGTCTGATCTTGAGGCCCTGATCCTCTTCTGGTTCCTCTTGCTCACGAGGCCCAGATGAGTCCTCATCCCCAGAGAGACGCCCCTCATCTGGGTGTAGCTCGACCACCGCCTCCTGTAGGGGCTTGATGTCTGGAATTAGAGTCTGTAAAAGAGTTTTGTAGTTAGATAAAAGTGCCAAGTTAGGCAAAAATACTCTTATTCAGTACTATTAAACAGAACTGACCATTAAAATTCTGTAAATCAATTAAATCCATACTATATGACGTCCATATATTTAACGTTTACAACATTACATTAAGCTTGAGAATACTGCATCCCTGAATCTGTAACATTAAATTTAATCAAGCAGGCAGGCTGGCTGTCAAAAACAGGTAGTGATTCATCATTTATGTGTTAAGGTAATGTGGGAGCGTCCTTAAGATAATTTACCTTCAGCGATTCAGTGGTGATGCTGATTGATGGCTTCTTGGCAGTGACTGCTGTACTAGAACCCCACCTTCTTTTCCTGCTGGCTCCACCCACAGGCTCTGCCTCAGATGACGCAATCTCTGTTTTACCTAGTGCCAAGGATAATTAATTATCAAATTGCACAAGATCCAGTTGTAAATGTAATGTTGTAAAGAACACTGCAAAGCATTTATTTCCTAGTTGACCCGGTAATCACTTTTTTTTACTGGAACGGTAAATTAATTCAGCTTCTCTAAGCACAGAAGAACATGCTTTCATGTAATTGTAACAGGGTTTATTTCAACAATATGTGTATCACATGATGTGGCAATGCACGGCTTTCATTGTAGAAACTATATAATTGCATGGATCGATTATGTTGGAGTGTCATTCATTTTACACTCTAGGCAGAGTTGTTGTTTTTTTTTAAAAAACTATCCAGATTAACAGGTTTAAATACTTTTTCCTTGTTTTGGAGGAAACACGCAGAAAGGGCTGCAGAAACCTGTCAAGTAAACAAGGGGTCAAAAAAGTAACATTTCGAAGAAACTTACTGCTCAGGGAGATCTTGCGGGCAGCAAATGATTTTACAGCGGAGCTCTGAAATGAAATAGAAAGGGGGAGAAACAAGATCCCAGTGGATGTGTGGAGGAAGAGACAGACACAACAGACAAAAGAGACATTGGGAAAAGGAGGGGAATGAGAGAAAGGAGAGGGGGAAGAACAGATGCACAGCTATCAGTTACAGCAATAATGTACAGATGCATTGACAAACAGAAGCTTTGAGAATTCCATTATTATAAACTGAGTTTTAAAGTCCCTTATATTTGCTATTGCTTTAGTTTTTACTTTAACATGACTTCAGCTAACACATGCTTGACCATATTTCCCTACTTTCCCATATGTGCTGTAAAATACAGGATTACTAACACCCTCTAACCTCATCGTTAACAAAGCAAAAAACCTTCTTTCCACTTTAGATAATTTAAAAACAAATACATCTTGGGAAAAAGGGTTTTCCTGGTACCATTGACACCTGATTCCTCTCTGGCTTGGCTATGGCCCAACCGCACAGCAGTGTGCACTGTATCTAGGCAACAAAGGTCCAATCAGAGGAGGCTGAGGAGTGAGGGCGAGATACGATCACAATTGAGTGTGCTGATTGGCCGGCTGACAGGAACTGCACTTTTTGTTTCAATAACTGTTTTTGGCTCTTGTGGTGGGAATTGTGATTCAAATGGTCTTTGAGAAAGTCTTTGAAGTTTTTGCTGAATGTTCAGGAAGCAGCGGAAGTCTGTGTCAAAAAACTCCCGTAGTCCACACTGGCTGTGGAGATAGCATCCACTTTATGAACCAACAAGAAACACATGACGTTTGACAAGCCAAAATTTGTCTGGTTGTAATGTGTCACAATCATAGCCATCAAGTTCTTTGTACATGCATTGTGCCACAAAAACACCTGTGATGTGCAGGTAAAGAGGGTTTCCTTTTCTTAATGTCTTAGGGTCTCACTCTGGTGTAGTCCACAAGTTCCTCCGGGAATTTGGGTGCGTAACGGCAGAAACAGGAAGGTTTTTTTTTTCTTTTCAATCAGCCTGGAGCAAAGTTCTTTGAAATATTCCATAATGTCCATTTGCATTGCAAGTTTCAAAACAAGTCCTTTAAAAAAAGCATGGCTGTTGATAAACTGATGAGACCCAAAAACGGCACGAAAAACTGCTTGTAGTGAAGGAGTTCATAATCCACGCTTCATTATCTCAGTTTGTTCGACTCTCTGAGTTCAGTCCACAGGCATGCGAGAAACAGCAGATGTCTGTGTAATGAGTCTCTGCAGATATCAGTTCTTTTGAGTACTGAAGTGTGGGCAAAAATAGAAGGGGGCGTCAAGACAGCTGTGTTCAAATTATGCCGTCAGGAGAAGTCCGTCTGATGCTTGTGTTTGGCCAGTGTAAACGCTTTGAAAAATGTCTGTCGGTGAGCATCGCTCTTTCTTTTGCATAACACAACTGACGCCTCCCCCTGTCTCACCAGCTATTTTGGCTTCTCTTAAGCAGTCCCATCAGGAGGCCACACCAGTTTTGTATGATGAGGCAGTAGCCAATGATCCGGCAGGTTCCGTCAGGCTAAGTGTGCAGTGGCGACTCTGGGGGCCTAGCTCAGGTACAGCCGAGACGCTTGGGCATAGCGGGGCAGGTGATGGAGGTGGTAGAGGAGAAGAGGTGGTGGCAGTATGCAGGTACCAGTATGAGCAATGGAAGAGGGGAGGGCACCTTCACAACAAAGCAATCAATGGGATTTTAAACCACAAAACAGTCAAACTACCAGATCCAGAGATAAAGAGAAAGGGAACAAGAGTGAGAGACAGAAAAGAGTGGCAGAAAATAGAGAGAGAAAGCTGGAAAAAGTGAGGACAGAGAGACTAGAGCCTACATCTCAAACTACATGTTGCCAGTCTATCATTCTGTTCACTACAACTCTAAATACACACTGCGCTGTTTAACTAAACACTTATGGCACAATAAAATAAGGATTTTTTTATAAATGGGGGATTTTAGAGATGCAACTTCTCAAAGGAGGGTTATTAGTCTGAACTTCCGAAAAGCAGTTGCCTCTCTAAACTTTTCTAAAGCACCACTGCAAAATTTTTCTTAATATAAAGATCACATTAATCACTTCATTACTAGCTGACTATTTTAACTCGTCTTGACGTCTTTTAAGCTACAACAGGATTTATGGTTAACACAAAAAGGCATAAAATCTAAATGTGTTAAACTGCACTTTTAAAATTAGAACTGATTTATCCTCGCTCACACACAATGACCTCAACAGTGTCTAATTTCACACATTATTAGCCATCCACATCCCCCACACATTGCTGCTATATAGTAAAAGGAAAAACAGAAGAGGATAATGGCAATAATAGTCTAACATCCAATCTTACATTGAATCTAAAGAAAGACAACAAATGTGAAATCACTTTGACTCCAAAAGGTTCAGCAAGAACTGCCTTACAAACTTCAGTCACGCCTCCCCATAATTCAGGGTTATGGTTTCCACTGGTGCTTCGTTCTGTGGGCCTTCTTACCTCCTCTGGGCGGGTGTCGCTGGAATCTGCCCCCTGGTGGTCAGGCTGCTGTATAGCACTCTCTGAATGAGAGCGGCCCTCCAGTTCCATGGCAACTTGGCCTGCAGGCTCAGTGAGAGCTTCCTGCTTTACCTCCCTAGAGAAAGAGTCGGCGAACAAGAGAAAGGGAGACAGAAAGAGAGTGAGGGGTAAGGTGGCTGAGGCTGGTTGATCTGGGTCACTCTACCTATAAATAACCGCCTGGCTAAATGACTCTCACTGCCAGCATCACACATACATAAACAAGATGATATACGGCATGGTAGTAAAACTTGAAAACATTGAGAGGGAAAAACAAATACATGTGTATCTTTTTAAATGTGTATGCAGGCTCGGGTGACTGTCATCAACCAAAGACTCAAAAAGACACATACAAAATATAACGGGTAGGACCACTACTAAATGGTACAGCTAGAGAGGTAACAAAACAAAAATATGTAGAACAATACATATACATTAATAAAGATGTATAATTTCAATGCATTACAGTCTATAATAATTCAAAGGTTAAAATAAAAATCAAGCAAATGGCCTCTTGGAATTACAGAGATTCTGCTTTGTGGCCCTTGAGCTTTCCACCAAATAAACCAGAGTTTTCAACATCGATAATAAAGGTTTATTGAGCACTAAATTTGCATATCTGAAAGATCTCTGAAGGAACATGTGACACTGAAGACTGGAGTCACAGCTGCTGAAAATACAGCCATTCAATCATAGAATAAAATTACATTTTAAATATTAACATTAACAAAATATTTTAACATTACCCAAGTTATTTAAACTTCTTTAAATATAT
>JAUMHE010000053.1:6899960-6920422 GCA_032359235.1 Enteromius mattozi | reverse complement strand
ATATAATAAATCAATCACCTAACCATACCCCAAACCTATGCCAATATAGTGTATATCCAATGACAGCGCTCAAAACATCAAAACTGTTTAAAACACACATAACTGACTTGTCTGAATTGTATGTAGCACTTTTGATGTAACAAATTTAAACCACGGCTGACAAATCGCTGACAGGGGAACAGACTGACTGGCTCTTGACATCCCCATACCTACAGGTGATTGAATCAAATTAACTGTACAATAGATAACCAATCCCTCTCTCTCACACACAAACAAACACCTGTGTAGCACACCTTGGCACTGTGGTCTCTGGAGACACAACAGCCCTGATGCCATTTGCTCTAAGGAGGGAAAAACTGCCTCTGGCTTCTCAGAGCACAAGGCTTTCCCTTTGTATTAAAGCAGTCAACACATGCTGAGGGGAAGGGGGACGGGTAGCCAGATCCCCCGTGGACAAAAAAGCCAAGCGCTTAGAATACTTAACATTTACACATGAATGCAAAGCTGGCAAACACCAAGAGGAAAACCTGAAAGACTTGCCTTAAACTGAACTACAGTACCCTGAGAGTTCATTTTCCATGCATTAAGACACCGTAACAGTTAGTGAAGAATAATGTAATCGGGCTGACTTTGTCAAACAATAATCATATATAGAGTGACATTTATTCGAAGTGTGATTTCTTTAGATTACAACACATTTCTGTGATTTTCCATCACTGATGTCATTGCTCACTAGGGAACATCCCCTTACCCCTTGAGGACTTTCAATGCCTAGCATATGAATACCATTCTTAAGATTTGCTTTCCTTCAAAGAAAATAGTTGAAACCTAATACACTGATGTATAAAGACCACGCAACAAATTATTTGAATAACAGAACTTGTAACATTTTTATTGCACATGATCATCTTTAGTGTTTTTTTTACCACACTATTCATTTCAGCATTAAGTAACAGGTTTACTACACCTAACTGCTTACATAAATTGTTACAGTGTTAAGTGGGCTTAGGTGAAATGCAAGCTGAGTTAACATTGTTTTATTCATAAGATATGTTGCAATCCTTTTCATCGTGTATATGGGTATCTACATTACTAATTTAACACTACACGCATCTCTCATGATTGAAAATGCCAGGGAATTGCCCACATCCTTAATGAACCCAAGTACCTAAAACAAGATCCCCTTCCCCCAACATCACTATCAAAACGCATGCGTTTACAAATCTAGTGAGATTCCCAAAGAAAAATCATTTTAGGGCATCTTATGCGCCGCTTGACTCCATCCGATCGTTATGACGCCAAAATGCTGTTTAAGTAGGCAGCTCATTGGATTTTAAGACACAGTTAAAAGCCCTCAGCAAATTGTAGACAGCATCTAAAATGAAATAAACCTGTTTTGTTTCACATTTAACTGATACACGGTCCACCGTACAAACACAATCGCTCCATCGATTAAGCTCATAATATAAACGTCCATCACCTAAACGACGTGCCTACCCAGCGCTGGAGGGTATTTCTAGAAACCACCTCTCCCTCTCTCAACCCTTACCCGTTTTTGTTGCCGTCCGACAGCATAATGTCAGGCTGTAACCGGGACCGCGACGGCCGATTCTATACCGGTTCTGCCGGTCACGGATGCGTAGGAAGAAATGTGAGAAGCGGACGCGCTGCAAGGCTGTGCTTTTTTTTCCTCTCTTGTGCAATGCGTCGGTATAGTCACGGCGGCGCTCACAGAGCAGCCATATTGAGCAGCGCTGGGGGAAGTATGAGAAGTACACGCAGGACCCCTCCTCCAAGGCCACGCCGGTTGATAGGCTGTTGCACAGAACGCCTGATTAAAAATACAACCGCCCTCATATTCCAAACCGTCAAATGAACAAGAAGATTGCCCGATTATTATTATTATTTTTTTTTTTCATTTTCACACGCTCATGTGGTTCCAAACTTAAATACAGAACACAAAAACTACATTTTGAAAAAATGTTGGTTATCCGTTTTTTTTATGTTCTTATGTTCCACATAAGAAAAATAAAAACACACAAGTTTGGAATGACGTAAGAGTAGGTAAATGATGTCATTATTATTTTTTGGGTTCATGTATCCCTGTAAGAATAGTCTTATTTCTGCATACATTTACATTAATTGTGATCAGCTCTTCATTCAAGTACATAATGACAATCCAGTTAAACAAGCAATACACAAATGTTTGCATTTTAAACTTTTTATTGACCAAAACTGATAGTAGGTTTGCTTCCAGCATGTTGGGTAAAAATAGAAACCATTTAAAGTAATCCAGGCAAAAAAGGACATCACATAGTTGAGCTGTATTATATGGAGGAACTGGCCAAATGTCCTCCAAACTGATGCACACTTACTGGAAACACTGTTATTGTTGTTCTGCTGCTAAAAGTGGGTTACTCCAGATACTGAAAGCAAAGGCTCAAATAATTATTTCCACTTATTTGTTTTATCAGGGCATCTGGTCACATGATTTTGAGAACTGATCACAATGTAGGTCAAATTTACGCAGAAGTATAGAAAATTATTTTTTAAATATTAAAATTACTTTTTAGTGTCACTTTAGAAATCTTGTCATACAAACCCTGGGATCTAGTATATAAAATAAGGAGAAATTTATTAGGATGATGTTGGTTTAATGTCTAATTATTTATCAGAACTGTGGTGCAATTACGTAGGACCGAGACTGCTGGAGAAAACTTGTTAGTGGCCTATGCCCTAGTCAGGGCCACAGGTACAAATAAAAAAGACTTGGTAATTCTGTCACCAACCTGTGCACAACAATGATTTGTCAGCAAGCATGTCATAAAATCTCATGGCTCTCCTCACTGCACTTTCGAAATGTCCAAAAACATTACCTTATATAGCATTATTACCACTACATGTCACTAAAGAGAAAAAGGCAGAGAGGGACTTCCATCTGCTGGATGTCCTGGTGAGAAGCACTGAATGAGGCCAAATGGGCAATCTCACTAAACTATGCATGACAACAGACGGCAGAGTTTTAGCTCATGCATTTCTTAGCTCACACATGTTGGGTGGTCCCGCATCTAGACAAATATCTGTGATTCCAGGGATGGCAAAGGGGAGACAATGGTTATGAATATCAACGAGGTGTAAAAAACAGTTCCACTTAAATGTGTGACTTGAACGGCCAGCATCCCACACCTTTTGACCAATGAATTTCTGTGCCTTTTCCAGCCATTTGAGCTCAATGGCAATTAATTAAAAAACAATACATGGATTAAATATGTAGAGAGAACATATACAAAACACTGATCATTGAAAGCATGGAGGGTTTTTTGGCATTACCTATTTACCTTAAAATATAGATATAATAGGAACAGAAAGGCATTAAATTATTTCACTAAATGACAGATGCACAGAACAAAGTAAAAAAAAAATTAAAAGAGAAAATATATTCTACCTGAGAATTCACTTTAACTGTATTTTAATTTAATTTACAGCTCATTAACAAGCAAGCTGAATGTTTGAATTGTAACATACTGAAAGCATTGTGTTTTTGTAACTGTACAATGCAATGTATTTATCTGAATGAAAGACTTTACTGACCTTGAAGATTGAGCCTTTTTTCCTTCTTTAACATCATCTCTTCTTTTTTCTTCCTTATCCTGGTTGAAGTGAAGAAAGGCAATATTATCAAAATTCATATTAACAGTAAATACATTCCATTATGTACTTTTTATTGTTTTTATGAATTCTCTGTGTTTGTCCTCAGATCACACTAACAGTGTGAGAAGTTAAGCTGAACTCATGTACACCCAGTCAGACTGGTGCATCGGTATTAGCATGGCAGAATCATCATCAGAACACAGCAAAGGCAGAAGTAACCATCAGAAATAAAACATGTAGGTCTGATGTGTGGATAAGCTAATTACGCACCTTCTTTTGGCTTTTGGATTTATCCTGTGAAGGAGAGCTTGAAGAACGAGAAGATGATGATTCTGAATCTGTGTCAGATGATGAGGACGACTGACTTGATGTTGACAAGCGCCGTTCATGACCTTTCTCTCCCCTTGAACGGTCTCTTGTTTCATCCATTTCTCCTTCTTCAGATGTAGATTTTAAAGACTTTTCACTTTCTTCTGCTGGTTTAGGCGTCTCTAGAACTTTCACTTCTTTGTCTTCCTTGTGTTTTGATTCAGGTGTCGTTGTAGAGGCCTCTGTCTCCATAGCAACATCTTCAGAGCACTTCGGCACCGATGTGAGCACTGACACCTGCTCAGGTTTGGAGGATGATGTAAGTGAATCAGGTGGTGGGACCTCTGAGAAAATGTGCGGCCTTCTAGTTGGGAAAGTGGTGGGTGACTTCAAATGGAATGCTGCAGAAGTCTCAACGTTCTCATGATCTTTTTCCTCGCTTCTTTTTTGCTCAACCCTTTCCCCTTTCAACTCAGAGTCTTGAGCGTCTTGTTGAGCAGTGGGTTCTGATGCAGATACCTCTGACCCGTGAAGCTGCTGAGCTGAGTCTTGCACTGCTTCACCGTCCTCCTGCTCTTCAACTTCCATCACTCCCTCTCCCTCCATCCCTGCCTTCTGTGCACCATCAAAAACACCCTCCGATTCCATTTTGCGGACCAGCAGGCTAAGTGGACCAGGTCTGCGTGTGGGTGGGGGTTCTGGGCTGCTGGATCTAGAACTGGAGCTGGACTCCTGTCTTTTGAGGGATGGAGAAGAGACCACATCTGCCTCTGCAGCAGCACCTTCTGCTAGGCCTGCTGGTTCATCTTGGTCACGTGGGCTCTGTTTGGGAGTGTCAGGTAGCGGGAAAGAGAGCTCTGGAGGTGGAGATGGGGGAGGAGTAGGTTGACGGAGCTGCAGAGGTGGCTGGTGGACTGGTTGAGGCTGGGGAGGGATGTGCTGTGGTGGCTGAAGCTTTCTGCGGGATCGTTGGGGCGCTGCAGCTGGAGGAGTGTGTACAGGAGGAGCCCGGACATTCTTTTTCCCATGTGAGGCAGGACCCCATTCATCATCGTCGTCGCTGTCATCATCATCCTCATCATTGTCATCACTATCAACTTGAGCGCAAGCTGAAGCCCTCGCGGAACGGCTGAGCTGCAACACAGAATGGGCAGGACCTGCTTCAACCGGGGCCGTTCCCTCTCTCTCCTGGGCACGGGGCATCAGGAGGGGCAGGCCTTGACGTTCAGGTTGTCCAATCACCCGTACAGACAAGGAAGCAACTGCACGTGGAGGAGAGGGTGTCGCGACCTCCTCATGGCCGGGAAGGAAAGAAGGATGCCAGATCCTTCCAGCTTTAGTGTCAGGTGACTCTTGAGGAACTGGAACAGGGCCTGTATCCAACCTGTGTGATCCTAATAACCCAGGGTCCTGTGGCAACCCTCCTCCGCCTGCCTGGGTTACAGATAGATGAGAGTGTACGATGTGATGCTGGAAAAACAATGTAAATGAAAGATTAAACACATACATGAATACTGAGCAGATGTTCCTATGCGGTTTCTGATTATTTATTCAGCAGTGATAATGTAATGCAATCTAATAAGCATTCAGAGTATGGCTGCTGTACAGTCCAAGAAAACATACTAGTATTTCCTCAAAGCACACTGCAAGTGTGAGAAGTTTAGTTGAACTCACTTACACTCTGGTGCATCAGTATTAGCATGGCAAGCTCATCATTGGAAACTCTCTACTGCTTCTACAAGATTGGATTAATGCTCTCTGAATTCTGACTGCTTGCAGAGACTTGTATACTTCTCTAGTATATTACAAGCCACAAATCCGCTCAGCATGTTTAATTGCTGATTAAATAAATCTGATAAGAGTGTACAACTGCATTACATCAAAAACTTTAATTTGCGCAAACATTTAAGTCAGTTTTATACAAAGACTGTGTGTGCTTACCTTCTCTGGTAGGAAGGAAGTGCTATCTTTGGTTGGTGTGTGTTCATCCTCCTCAGGACCAGCAGGACTCCTCAGGACTACTTCAGGTCTCTCTGAAAGCAGCATATTGCAAAGGTCATACATAGAGGTTTTTTTAATAGTGGAAAAAAAGTGTACACAACCTTAAACTGAGAGCATAAACTCAGGAGAAAGTCAATGTCCTTTTGAAATCCTAAATGCAAAGGTTAAGAAATGTAATCTAATAAGCAAACAAAGAATACAACTGTTGGATAGCCATTGGAAAACACCTAGAATTTCCTCAGAGCACACTGCAAGTGTGAGAAGATAAGTTAACTCACTTACACCCAGACAGACTGGTGTATCAGTATTAGCATGGCTGGCTCATCACTGGAAACACTAAATTAGCATATGAGACAAACATTATGCATCACTGTATGTTAAGAATCCCTGCACAGATGGTGTAGTTGAGTCAGTGTTATAACCTGTGTGTATATGTACATGCGATTCTGCTTACCATCTGCCTCAGTGGCCTCTCGGGCTTCTCTCTCCAGTCTATGTCGAAGGAGCTCCTGCTGTTTGGCCAGGTACTGCTTTATAAAGCTGTTCTGACTCATCTCCTCTCCAATCTAATACATACACAGAAAGTACACTGCAGTCAAGGTCACCTCATTTACAATTCCTGCAGCCAATAAGCATTTCAAACTTGCAGTAATCATGTAATAAGATATTCAGATGCTATAAATAACATATGTGTGTTCTTAATTTGTGATTAAAATGATTCATTTACGTGATCCTTAAATGAAAGTCTCACTAATTCCATAATACATTTTTGCATTTTAACATTTAAAAAAGTTGTATGGATAGTCAAGTAAACCTAATTCAATTAGTTTTCCTTTAAAAAACAAACAAACATACTAACACACCTTTTATTTACTAATAAGTAACAACTATCAAAGGGCATGTAATAAATAATGTGCAATCGGTTGTATGCAACAAGTTTTAAATCATGCTGATAATTTAAAGAATTAGAAATTAATGTACAGATACAGTAAGCTTTATAGACTGCTGAAACATTTTTTAACATGTAAAACTATAATTTTATAATCTATAAATGAGAAGAAAGGCTTAACGTGTCCTTCTTACCTGAGAGTTGGGCTGAAGACCAACTTGATTGGTAGATGATCGTTGGAGATTTTCCAACATAAGAGCCTTTAAAAACACAGCAGATGATGCACATTTAAGATACAGATATAAAACTGCACATCAAACCAAGTAAAGAAATTTGAAGTATTTTTCGTAAACACCCTGTATAGGTTCCTACATCCGATGAAGCATGTTTCTTGCGATAAATACCAATAAACTGTTCTTGTAAAGAAACAATCCCGACAAATCTCTCACTTACCCGACCAACACAACATGACCGCTTACGGTTTGACACAAGAGACTGTGAAGAAGCATTACTGAATGAAGTGTTTATATTAGAGGTGGGAGGGGCATTAGCCTTTCACATTATTCACCACATTAGCGCATACTTTGCTGATGACTATGCTAATCTGACAGTTTACCGGTCGTTATGCTAATTGTCGATGGAAAACAGACACTGAAACAAAGTCTCTCACACTTGAATGCGATTTTCAACAATTGAATGAGGTGTGAAATACTCTGACCCATAAAACGCGGCATTCAAAACCAAATTAGTTGAGTGCTTTTCATAAAATAGCACATAGGAAATGCCCCAACTTGATTAACCAGCGTGAATATAGTTTGTAATCACATTTTACATCTGTAAAAACTAGAAGCTAGTAATTATTTCTACCATGTTTATAAACGTTGTTCCAAGTGTCAAACGCGCATCCATCACGCGAGACTGTCAAGCGCGCGCGCCCCACTACAAACATACGACGCGCGGGCACGACGTCAACTCCGAGACCTCGGCTTGTCATGACCCACAACACTGTTTAGAAAACACCCGTACTGCTGTATTATTTAAATTTCGTGATATAACTGCACACATAATGGAAAACAATTGCCGTGCGGCGCAGTAAACGATTCAAACTATCCACATGCACGCGACGAGCATTCCCGCTCTCTAAGCAGCGATACTTGGCCTGTCTGTCGCTCTCGTCTCCTGCTCAACTTGACAGCAAGCGCACGGTTTAAGCCCGTCCTTTGACTAAACTCACCCCTTTCAGCCGTTTAATAAGTGCATTTTTCTGTCCACTTTTGGCGAGCCCTCTTTGCTCTAGTGCGGCTTTTAAATCGGCCACACGAAGCGAATGAAGCGGTTTGCCGTCTAACGTAACATCCTCGAGTTCCGCCATTTTGCTTCACGAACTTCTGGGGCCGTGCACGAGAGCACTGTGCGCGTCACCGCGCACTGATCTCCGGAAGAGAGAGCCAGATAAACATAAAAACAAATACAAGTGGCTGCGCTTTCAAGAACAAACACGAACGAAGCTGTCAGCTCTGCTCTTTGCGATTTGCAGTCTGCATCCAGGATATTTAAGTAACAGTTTAAAATACACTGTAATAGTTAATGTTATTTGATGTTATGACCTCTGTGCCCTTCATAACGCAACAAGAAGCGCATGGCTTAATTCAGTTTATAAAACCATCCTAAAATGGTCTGCTGATCTATCAGGATGGTCTATTAACTGGTTTAAATGGGCATTCAGTGCTTCTAACTTGGTTAGGCTTGTAATCCAGTCTGTTCACCAGCCAAACCTCGACTGTACTAACTAGACCAGCAAAGGCTGATTATCACTGAAACATACTAAAGCATAAACATTTGTGACCCTGGACCACAAAACCAGTTACTTAGCATGGCTATACTTGTAGTAACAGCCAACAATACACTATATATATGGTCAAAATGGTTGATTTTTCTTGTATGCCAAAATTATTAAGATATTAAGTGTTCCATGAAGATATTTAGTAAATTTTCTACCATAAATATATCCAAACTTAATTTTTGATTAGTAATATGCATTGCTGAGAACTTAATTTGGACTTCAAAGGCGATTTTCCCTGTATTTTGATTTTTGCACCCTCTGATTCAAGATATTCAAAAAGTTGTATCTCAGCCAAATATTGTCCTGTCCTTAAAAAGCTAATGCTTTTGGGTGATGTATAAATCTTAATAAATCCTTAAGACTGGTTTTGTTGTCCAGGGTCACATTTTAAGCAAGAAAATATGACACAGGACAAAACCACTAAAAACAACCCCACAACTTTGTTCAGTAACAAAAATGTATTTTGAAGAATCTCAACATTTGACAAGTACCAAAGACTCCCTAAATGCAAAGTACCTGTGGAGTGTGTCTTACAAACAAAATGTCAAAAGGAACACCAACATAATGTAAAGAAGCACAAAATATGCATGTCAAAAAATACATTCTGGTACCAAATGAAAAGAAAAATCACATTCTTAAAGCAAACTTTGAATTATTAATGCAAAGTCGCATGAAACATCCCTGGTTATGTGTGCATATATTTCTTTAGTAAGCAACGTAAAGCCATGCAGACATCTGATTAACATACTCAAATAAATATAACTATATAGGGCCATCAAATTTAAGCATTACTATAAGCACTTAATTAAAAAACTTAGGATATGTGAGCCTTTTGGGAGGAACGCTTGCTTGAGGACTATTGTGTAATTGAAATGTTTATATATTTATATATACATAGTTATTTTGTACAGAGGGACAGGAGAGCTCATTCAAAAGCATAAAATATAATGCTTGTCTATCTACCAGAAGTACCTGTTGAGGTGTTGCATTCTTTTTTTACTTATCTAAAGTAGTTTGTGTCGTAATACTGATAAAGTCCACCAGATGGCACTTTGAGTCAACTAACACACCAACACCAGAGAAAACCATCTAAATCAGCTCAGAATTCAATTCACTTTTCAGCACTTTTAACAATGAGTCCACTTTATCCATTGTGATAGGACTGACAAAATAGGTAAAAACTAAAAAGGCCACTTTTTCAAAAAGGCAGTAATAAAGGGAAGGCTACTTGAGATTTAAACGATTACATTTTTTATGGCTGAATTATTTAATTGCAAGAGCCAGTAAGTGTAAAGATGTAATGAACCAGTCGAACCGAACCAAAGTCAAACAGCAAGAATAACACTGATAGCATAGTACCGGTGGCCAACATGTTTATCCTGTATATAAAAAGAAGAGATGTGGGTATTTACAGACAAAGATGGGGGAAGGAACCAGAAAAAGAGAGCAGATGGAGGAATTAACAGATGGAGGAATGGGCTCTGAAATACAGACTATGAGGGCGTCTTGTAAACATGACGGTACATTTATGACACCGACTTGATTTTTCAAGACAGGGGGGGAACAGGTGCATGTTTCAACCTGTGTAAGCACTGTTCGATAGGTAGATACACAAAGCTCAGTCTGATTAGAACCAAGCCTTGAGTACAAGATACTGTAAGCACCAGCATTTCGAATGCCACTATGGAAGCTACTAGATATATATATTGCTGTTTTCAGAAATGCTGCATAGCCTGTTTAAAAAACAAAAACCCTGTATGATATTTATTGTGCAAGAGTTGTTGCCCAAACTGCATTACCAATAAGCTGCCTTTGTGAGCATGTGAACAAACCGACTGTGGGAGTGTGAGAATTACAGCAAGAAAAAAAATAAATGAGTGAAACAAAGAGTGTGAAGAAAGACGCTGAGTGGACCTGACAGACAGGTTTATCTCTGAATCAGCATTGCGGGAAATGCTCTCCCAAAATCCAATAAAATGTTCAATCTCTTATTCAAAAAGTACTGTATTCTTCATTTGTGTTTAAATACTTAAACATTCCTTCTTGTTTAACATTTGAAGCTAGGTTAGCTTTATCTGTTTTGGTTACATGTGCAGCACAACTGAAACCTCCCAGGCTGTCAAATTAGTCACTTCAATCTCTATAACACCAAGGCCACTTCACATTTACAAACAAACTGAATAATTAAGACCAGTTTACGAGAGCACCCTTAAATATAGAAGATCACTTTTAGTTTTTCGATGTCAATATGGTTAAGGGGACAAAATAAAGCTATTAAAATGTGCCTGAGGTTGCAAACATCTTCAAACTAAACATCCATCAATAAGTTATTAAAATGTTTAAGTGTGCTTGGCACCACAAAAAGAAAAAAAAAAGAAAGAAATGGAGGCCAGTCTAAAGTGTCAAAACCAACACAGGCAAGCAGATCCACTCCAACATATACTCACCAACTGTTTGATCATATTATCACTGTTGAACTAATACAAGCAGTGACACGCTTTTGATGCATCCTCAAAAAAAAAAAAAAAATAAGGCATTCCACTGTGAAAACAAAAGTTAAATCGCCCACAAATAACATCAAGATATCTCAGCTAATCGCTGCAAAAGCCCAGAGAAACCAGCTGCATGCTGGGATAGATCAGCTACTCTGTCCACCATTTCTTGCGTAGCAGGGACTGAAGGATAATTCTGGGCTGCACCCTTAGTTGCCACGACAACAGCCTTCAGAGCTTGGCAGAGGCGTCCACTGGAGGTGGTGACCTGAGGAGACAAACAGCATTTGTGTGTGAATGAGTTTAAATAATGTCACCTGCTTATAACATCTGACCCATCAACATGTTTACCAAACGCTTGTTCACTTCCCAGACCGTTCACGTTGACTATCGCCCTTGGGTTATCAAGCGTGACTCACAATTTGAAATGTTGTGGTGTGAATCATTAAGTACATTCACTGGTAAGCAGGAATTTGTACAATAACACTTGAACAAAAACTCTCAATAACATTTCTAACCAGGGAACCTGTGTTCTAACCTTTGCTCTGAGGTCTGAAGAGCTAAGTAGCCGTGCAAGTGTGTCTCCAATAAAGACAAGTTTGTGTGCAGTTACAATGAGGCTTTTCCCTCTGGAAACGAAGACTCGGGGTGGTTGGTTCCCTTGGACACTTGTGAACAGAGAATCGATGGCATCGGCCAGGCAAGAAAGATGAGAGAGACTTTGGGAGGAGTAGAAAGAGAGCAGCTCTGAGTCTTCTAGAGACAGAGAGACTTGGGGTGATGGACTCAACTGGAGAGAAACAGAGAACAAGATTATTCATATAAATGCAAAATTGACACAGACCCTACCTTTCCTGAAATACTTAAGGCCTACAACACAGCTGCAAATCTGGCATTTCAGTAAGTTATTCTGAAACATTTTCATTACGCTTAGTTAAACCAAATGGTAGTGTATTGTAAGGAGACTGCAATGTTCAGTCAGGAATGGTGTCTAAATAAGGTACTATTTCAGTATTACTATCTTTCAACACTGACTTTTCTAGTGTTTAATAGACTTACTTTATTATCAGTTGTGGTGATAAGCTGTGAAGAACTGTGCTCTGTATGCATGTCTGGTGGAGGCTCTGGCTTCCCCTAAAACAGAGCAACAAAAAATCTTAATGTCCACAAAAAGGGAACTGCAGACCACAGAAAAGTTTCAACAAAGACAAATACAGGTACCAAAAAAATGAACAGACAGTGAAAAGAGAAGTAAAAGTTTGACTGAATGAACAAAACAGAAAGCTAAATCTTTAGAGTATATAAATATTATAGTGGCAAGAAAGTTTTGTTAAAGTTTTGGTTTGATAAGTACAATTCTTCAACTTTCTGCTTAGTAAACACTTGTGTTCATACTTGAATAAAACAAGTATGTGTGATATTTATTCAATTCTACTCTAGTTTACAACATTACACCCATGCATACTCCACAGTCTCTTTATAAACCAGGTGTCTAACCTGCAGTTTGACGTATCCCACACTATCACCTACAGGATATGAAGGCGGTGGTGTAGGGGTTAGGCCGATTCCTGCATACTCATTCCCTTGCTCCTCATCCTCCATTCTTCCCACAGTAGGGGCTAAAGAAACTGGTCCTGGGGGCAAAGGGAAGGCAGCAGTGGGTGGAGGAGGAAGCGGTCTTTCCTGGATCCAGCTGCCCTTCCGTGATCCCATGTCCCCTGCAATCGGTTTGACCTCTGCCACCGGCAAAGCAGGTAGAGGTCTCCGGGACAGAGACTCCTGGGAGGGTAAACGAGGTCTTGCTTGACTCTGTAAAAGGGAGATGGAGTCTTCAAGGGCACAGCGGACCATCGTGAGCAGACCCTCAGCTGGAGGGGCAGTACCGCACACCGAAAGGGCAGGAAGGAGGTCCGAGAGACGGGACCAAGCCTGCTGGAGAACTGGAGGAATATCACCAACATGCCCAGCCTTCCAGACAGAAAGGATCTCAGCCAATGCGGAGGCAAGGTCTCGGGATGGGGTGGTGGCGACAGAGGCGGCGGTCAGAGCGGACTGGACTTGAGCAGAAAGAGATGCTTTCCACTGGATGTCTGCGGAGCCGGTGCTTGACACAGATAAACGGCGTGTTGGGATTTCCAGAGTGAGGGCAGGCATGTCATAGATGCCTCCATCGGGTTCTGACACATCTTCGGAGGTTAAGTCTTGCTTTCTAGGACCGGAAATCGAATAGGTACGTCCATTTGCTGCACTGTCTGCAGTTAATCCTGGTATTTCACTTCCCTCCAAGGGTAAACCAGGAAGACTGGGGACACTGTACACATCCTCATCCTCTGCATCTCCAGCCACAGAAGATGATCCTGGAATATTGTAGGCTTGCTGCTGATGGTCAGAGGAGGAATTCAGGGCCAGAGTGGGAACATCATAAATCTGAAAGATACCAAAGAGTTACTCACTGTTTACTAATTTACCAAAGATTTTGGAGCCCAAACTCCATTCAGTTATGCAAACTGTGCCATAAGGCATGAATCATACTTTATGTTATGTGGGAGTCTCGGCTACTGCTCAATTTAAGACTGAAAAAAATGGGGAATCATACACTACAACAAAAACAACAACAACTGAGGATCACACACTACTATACTTTCAAGTAATTTCCAACACAACAATTATTTGTTGCTAGGAGATGCATGACAAATGAAAACAATGTGTTTAATCAGTTCAAAATATTAAACAAACTGGATAAAAACATGTTCTAAAGTTAAAAAGATTAAGGTTACCCTAACCCTACACAATTCTTCAACTCTGCCTGCCCAAAATTTGTAAACTGGCTCAGACTTATAACAACTAGTGCTGACTTTTCCAGACGGCAAATCAGGACAAAAAAGCAGGCAAATGTTGTGTAGTGTATTCCAGCCTTTACTGTGTGCTCTGTAATGGCATATAGTTTAAAGACCTCAGAGTGTCTCCTGTGTGTGGTCACCATCAATATGTTATTAGAGAATCAGTAAGACTAATTTACCATGTGACAGTTTCCACTTTGACACTGACTAATAATAATAATATACTGTATATGGATTAAGAGCAAAAATCCCTTACAAAGCATGATTATATATTCCCTACGTTTATTTACAGTTGATTCTCTGCACAAGCACAAAAACCCATTGCTAAGGATTCAGAGAGGATTAATAAGAAAACCAAGAGAGGGAAAGGGGAGAAAAGGATTGTGGGTGGAGGGCTGAATAGAGCCACATGGGTCTGGCTGATCTGCCCAACCCGACAGACGGCTGTGACTTGTGTGAACAAGAGAAAAGTGTTACATGGGATTAGCTCATAGCAGTAAAAAAGGTGCGGTTTAAAAGCAAAGAAACAGGACAGAAGTGAGAGAATGAGAAACAGAGAACAAGAAAAACAATGAGAGGAAAGACAAAGGAGAGATTATGTGAAAATATGGAGATTGTATGTAAATGTGCAAAACTTCTGAGGTTTAAAAGGACATTTTTAACAAATGAACTTTAAATACACATTAACTTTTTTGAACTTTCTATTCATTAAAGAATTCTAAACCTGAAAATAAAATTTCTTTAGCATCAAAAAAGCCTATTAAAATGATTTATGAAGGATCATGTGCCATTGAAGACTGAAAAATTGTAACTTGTAATTCAAACTGCAATGATATTTCACAATATTAATGTTTTGATTAGATATTTTTATCAAATAAATGCTAACATAAGATACTTTAAACTGTTAAACAGTAGCAAAGACATAAGAATTTGATACCTAATGACCACTGGTACTTGGGTGGCTCACGATTAACCTCAATGTACTATTTTAAATGTCTGGAAGTTCAAAAGAGATATTAGAGCTATGAAAGGGGGCATGATTTTTAGTGAATAAAAACTTCTGTCTGTTCCTCACACAGATCTATCATATTGCTTCAAAAGGCATTGTATGGATGATTATATGGTGTTTTTCACCTGATTTTTGCAGCTAGACAACCTCTGTTCTTATTCACTTTTACTGTATGAACAAGAGCATGATCAACAATCTGCCTAGCATTTACTTTTGTGTTTCTTACCTCTGAGCCGTGGTCGGTGTGTAGAGGTACCGCACGAGGGGTGTTATAGATCCCATCATCCTCCTCAGAAGGCACTGCGGGAATTGGATGCTGCCACCTATTTGTGGGAGGTGTATCATATACCTGAAGAACACGGGGATAAGCATTAAACACTGCATAATCTCCACTATTACTTCAGAGAAAACACCTCCATCTTCTGCAGAGCTACAACCTCTTTCCTTTTTGCAATCAAGCTCTCATTTATCTCACCTCTTCACTGAGATTCTCATCCTGAGAAGTTGCACTCTCCCTCTTGGTCACTGTTTCACTGTTCTTCTTTGTCTCGTCCGCTTGCATGTGCCCATTTTTACTTCCATGTCTTTCTTCCTCTTGCATGTTTGTCTGCGGGGGTACAGGGTTGACCTGGAGAACAGGGTTGTTGATTGGAACCGAGTTAGACTGAGGTAAATCCTTCCTGGTCACACTTCGAACAGGAGGTGCTGGAGGAGGTGGTTTGCGACCAAAATTTGGAGACCCTGGTACTCCCGGCTTTCCCGCCCTGGCAAGTAGAGGAGATTCTCTCAGGCCACTCTGGGCCAGTTTTCCTCGACCAACCGGAGGAGTTGAACTAGTGCCCTTCTGGGATCCTCGGGCAGAGGGAGGTGTTTGCTTAAGATTTTGGCCTGGTGTTGAAGCTCCAGATGCTCCTACAGTTCCAGCGGGGTGTTTGCGGTCAGATTGAGGGGTCCTGGATATGGCACCTCCAGGTGGGGTTGGGGTTTGGTACATCCCTGGGGCATCCTGACCAGTCTTACTCTGAGAACCACTAACAGATGAAGATGGGCTGCTTTTTGGTGCAATCCCATCCATAAGTCTTGAAGTCATTCCCGATACACACTGTCCTGCCGCTGGGGCACCACTTGTAGGAGTCTGATAAAAATTCTCACTTGTCAATGCAGCGACAGCTGGTCTAGGCACCAAGTAGCATCCATCAGAATTACCGGCCCCTGCATCCCGTGGACTTAAATACCTAGCTTCCCCTGCTGTTTCGGCGGCAGATCTGGGAACAGCACTTGGAGTCAGGTATACTGAATCAGACGCCAGTGCACCTTGTGATCTGTGTTGTGCCACCACTGGCGCAGGTGAGGTGGGAGTCTGGTAGAGGGTCCCTGACTCTCCACCTCGTCCTCTAAGTGAGGGCGAGCGGGGTCGTGCTGCCACACCCACATCCCCCCAGTCCGGACGAGGCCTGGTTCCAGAACTAGAATGCGATCGTGGCCTTCCTCCATCAGAGTGACGCAGCTCTCCAGACCTGGCTGGGCCAGGAGCAGCCCCAGGGCTCTGGTACACCCCTTCAGCTAAGCTGGGCGGTGAGAGATACACCCCATCTGGATCTTCAGTGCTCAGTCCATTTACCCTGCCCTGCTGGCTAGTCGGTAAATGGACCGAGTCTACACTAGGAGCTCGTCGGGGATCTGTGTATGCGCTTGTAGCAGGAGTCTGAGCAGTTTGGAGGAGGCGTAATCGGTTGGCGGGAGCAATGCCTTGACGGCCATGCAGGGAGCAAAGCCACCACCCTGGCCCGCCATCCTGCTCCTGGTCCAGAACCATCAGGATGTCGCCTTTGCGAAATGCTAACTCCTCTGGGCTTTCAGCGGCATTGTCAAAAAGTGCCTTTGCAAGCACTGACTACAAGACAAAAAAAAAAAATTAAAATCAGGAGAAAGAAAAGAAACAAAAAATTGCTTTAAATAAAACCTATAAAGTCTATCATTCTAATAAACCTAACACTGTACTTAATGAATATTGCTGGCTCTGTGAAGAACTGCTCATGTTTTTCTATTGTAATTTGCTTCACATTAAAACATCTGCTAAATGCATGCATGTAGAATGTAAATACAACAAAGGCAACAAAACATAATAAATTCCTGCATAAATAAAAAAAGGGAGACAGACAGAGCTTTAACCGAGTCCTTCAATGAGAATGGGCAAAGATAGGAATAGATTTAACTGGACTGCTAACAACAATGTAATTCAATTGTTGTTTAAATTCAATGTACTCAGTTAAAGTGAATTTATTCGAGTCTTTAGCTGACTCTACTTCTACAGCGTTTGTGTTATTAAGGGAAGTCAAAAAAGGAAACATGTAGAGGATCTAACCAGGCCACTTGAACCAGGTTCATCAACCTGTGTAACCAAATCAATTTGTTTTCCCATTTACTCAATCATCATCGTGACATCATAAGGGATACGAAGGCCATGGTCAACACCAAACAAAAACAAAAAAATCAAAGTCTGACCGCTTAAACATTTAAAGAACACACAAATATGGCTTAGATTAAGAGGCTTAAAAGATGGTCAGTACATAGCAATTTAATTGCTGACCTAAATTCTTGGCATCCATAAAGCCTACAGAAGAACTGCTCATTTAAATGCCTCGGAAAAGGGCAGCGCTTATGAGCCGTACAGTTAGAGTGACGCTACGAATGTAATGGGTTGCCTCAAGGTCTTTTGTATTCAGAACACCCCATTTCTGTCTTCACGGGTAAATCAATATTGATAGAGAGAATGCATAAGTAAGGGCAGAGGTCTGTGATTATGGGAGAGAGAGAATTAGTGATTAAGGGAAAGAGGCGCTGAGTTGATGATAATGAGGTAGACTCGTGGGGGAGGGGCTCAACATCTGTCCCCCAGTTTTAGGTCCTTTTGTCATCCCCTTTTATACCTCTAAATTTCCCTCTCATTCCCCCCAGGGGATGTGGTGCTCTGAGGCAAGCTGAGCCCCAGTTCCCCCTCCTCCATACTAGCAGTGGATATGAATATTAAGGATAGAGTGTTTTACAGTGGTGACTTGCACACACACTTACCGATAGGGACATGATTGAAGCTGGTTCTCCGCAGTTTTTGGATGTGTTAATTCCACATGGGCTCACCACAAACACTGTATCCCGTTCACATGTGCACTCCTTGACTCATCTGCATGTTTTGCAGATCTGGTTTTCCATTAACCTGAACTGTGCAGTGGTGGTAAATACGATGATCCGACAAGATTGTCGTCCTTTGCAGTCTGTGACCTTCATCACATCTGACAGTTGCCGCACATATTGAACCTGGAAGATCAAAATAAATGCACTTTAGATAAACTGTAATAATATAGTAGTGTGTTAGTAATACAGAGTTCGCTTTCAGTCAGCTGTAGCAGCTAAACTAGTCAGACCAGCTTGTGGGGCTCCACCAGTGGAGTTCAGACAAAAAAGATCTTATTTCATGGGAATTTGGCTGTTAACTTTTAAGTACAGCTGTAATGTGGTATTTCAATTTACCCACCCTGATTGAATCAAGGGACTATATGATATCATTACTTAGAAATTATGATTTAACATAGGTGGAGGCACTGTCCTCTATATGTTCATTAATGTTTGTTTATATGTATTTATTATTTCTAAAGATTTTTTTTTTGTAGTTTACAGAAATGAAACAAAATTACTTCAGCAGCTGTGGCACAACAGCCTACTAAAGCCTAGGACACTGGCCTTTTAAGACAGGAGATAACAGTATAACATTTACATTTTTTTCATTAAAAAGATGGCAAATAAAAATCCTGTTTACCTATCGTATTTCAAGTAATTATGCTAGATTAAACTGCACTAGGCTGCAAAAAGAGAGAGAAAAAATCACAGTCGTAAGCCACGTTTCGTTTTCCATCCAAGACATCAAGGTTTCTTTTATGCAGTAGAACCCCGATACAGAGGACAAAATAAACGAAGAAAAATAAAATAGAGAGAACAAGAAAAGCATGCGTTCTCCCGATAAACCACTGCCAAAGGCCTTGGACATATAAATAACATGCTTTCAAAAATCGGGATGCATTTTAATTCAGTCACAAAGACGCAAACAAGCGGCGATCAGCCAGTGTAAAATGTTAACTAACGTTAAATCAGCAAAGCTGGTCTTACCGTTCACATGTCTTCAGAAATATCATCTGGAAATACAGAAGTCAAACGTCGCAAATCACATCTTCTCAAAAGACTGCAATGCACGGCTGTTGTTTTTCTTTTCTTTCTTTGGGGATACACGTCTCGCTCCGCCAGGCTTCGCCCTACCCTGGCCTTCTTGGTTTTGAATTACAGTTGAGCGCATATGGTCGCTCCCCCTCATTGTGCCCAACACAGCACGATTCCTACAGTGCATCACGCCCTCTAGTGGAGGACTATCTATCTATCTATCTATCTATCTATCTATCTGTCTGTCTGTGTCTGTCTGTCTTTCCTCCCTCAAACATTAGCAAGTGCTGCTTCTGGTTACAGCTGCACCTAATGTAAACTTCTGACCAAATTCAGTAAGGAAGTATAAATATCTCACTAACTGCACAGATTAGGAATTTCCTCTTGTAAAATTCTTACGGTTTTCCCGTCAGACCAGAAAAAAGGCTAAAACAAAAATTGTTCATTGAATTTACTAATTTTATTTTGAAGGTAATTGGTTGCAATTCAGCTACATTTAAATATACAATTTTATTTAAATGTAACTAAAATAAATAGTTTGCAACCACTTACATTAAAAAAAGGAAACATAATAATGTGTGTGTGTATATACATATATATATATATTATATATATATATTTAGATTTATTTTACATGCATAAGCTTCAGTGACTTAAAAATATTAACATCACTAAAGGAATAGTATGATAAAATGCACACAATTGTATACAAACAATGATGAAGAGCTGGCTCTGTTTTTTTAAGTCACATTTCTGTTGTTTTGTGTAAAAGATGTAGCCTACTATATTAAGATGAATTTACCTTCGGTGGCTGTTAATATACATACTGTAATTCAACAATATGTACTGTTGGTTATACTGGTGATACTGTTCAGAAGCATTAGCTCGACAAAACGAAGACATCAGCGCACATTAAATTAGAAAGTACTTCAGGGTTTTTTTTGTGTCTTAAGAAAAAATATCCATAAAACCCAACAAGCCAATTATTGGCAATTAGATTTTTTAGACTGAACATATTTAGCACAATAAATGTCATTATGTGAGATAGGTTTCACACAGTGGTATCCCAAACCAAGTTTCTTTATGCTTCTAGATTTATAGGTTATACTGGAAACAAGTGTAACATATACTACCGTTCAAAGGTTTTAGATCAGTAAGATATTTAATGGTTTTTAAAGATGTTTCTTCTGCTCATCAAGGCTGCATTTATTAGATTAAA
>JAUMHE010000053.1:6876071-6899554 GCA_032359235.1 Enteromius mattozi | reverse complement strand
GCCTTGATGAGCAGAAGAAACATCTTTAAAAACCATTAAATATCTTACTGTTCTAAAACTTTTGAACGGTAGTGTACCTTAACAGGAATTAACAACAGGAACTGCACTGAACAAACACAAAGCTTTGTTAAGGCCAATTCACACTGCAGACAAAAGAAACGTATAGAACAAAAGGACAGGGTCGCTGCCAAGGTATCTGATAGTACTGTTTAAATATTTGTTGACCTCACAAAGTGCAAGAAAGACTGCACTTTTCTGTACAGTTTCAACCATACTCTATTTTCACTAAAAGCACCACAGCAGTAATAAAATTAAGAACTTGTACAGGACTTGTAAAGTGTAAGGAGTGTTCAGGGTTGAGTTAGTGGTCTAAACATTAACATTTTATGTTGTGTAGTTAATGTGTGGTGTGTTTTTAAGTATTAATGTGGATGCATTAATGTCACCAGTGTCAAAGAGAAATTTCCGCTCTGTGACAAGCAGAACAGACAATAATGTTAAACTAAACTTAACTAAACTAAACTAAACTAGCACACATGCATTCACTTTTAACAGTTATAGCTGTGGTTGTGTAAATCCTATGCAATGCAATCGATAATATTTCAAAGTTTTCTTGAAATAAAATAGTTTACTAATATATTTGGTGGATTTTTAAGAATGTGTGTTTAATTAATTTTAAATAATACATTAATTAATTTTCCTTGAGACTAGCATCGTCCACCAGAGGGCGCGTGAGGGCTGGCCCGCATTCAAAATCTTTGAGTACGTTTTTGTACATTAAAATGTAAAACTGTTCATTCCAAATCTTATCACCTGACATAAAAATAAAAATATGGCTTATAAAATCTATGTGAAATCACATAAAAAAATTCCAGTTAATCACCCGTTATTCACACTGATCTGTGATTGGTCAGTTCTGACCAGCGCTGTAAAAAGTTACAAGCACCACGTGACCACGCAAAAACCATATCTACTCTCTACTTCCTTCTTGGTGATCTGTGCAATAGTTTACACTTGATTAACACAAGAGAAACATTAGTATCCATCCAACTGCACATAAAATCAAGACCTCATTGCAATAAGATAATTCTTCTTAAGTGTCTTTCCAGTCCAGTAAGGGACAACTTCCGGACCGTTTATCACCGCCCTTTCTCGGACCAATAATATACAATCTACCAGTTTATAATATTTCTACGATAATTACGTACAAGAGACGTTGAACTTTATTACTTGCAAAGTGCCACCAGCACAGCAGACCTTCTCAGCTCGTAGGTAAAGCTGTATTTCCTCTTATAAAGCTATACTCTACAATTATGTGATTTATTTATCAAGATTTGAAACAACATGATTCGCTCCTGCGTTGTTGTGCAGTTAACGTTATCTCTAAGTAACATTAACTTTAATAACAGGATAACTTGCTGGTTTCTGTAGTGCCTCACAGGATCACTTTTTACTTAACATTAATTACATTTCTTGAAAAGCATGTTAACAGGGAAACTGTTCTTGTACCCGGAATGACCTTTAGCCCACTTTCCTACATAGTGCTGTAGCAATTATACAGACTCTCTTTCTGTTTTTCTCAAGGCAATGTTTAAGGCTGTAACCAGGTGCCTTTGGACAAATCCTGTTGCTGGCAGAAGAATGATGTCCCATCACATACCACAGAATTTGTCTGGAAAAGTTGCTATAGTAACTGCATCCACAGATGGGTATGATGCTTTATTTCCATTCTTGTCCAAACACACCATCTCTAACACTACTAATACATGAACGCAAACATACATTCTGGATACTTGCATGACCAGCTGACAGACCCTTGAACCCACCAATCTTCTCAGGATTGGGCTCGCAGCTGCAGAGGCTTTGGGTCAGAGAGGAGCTCATGTGGTCATCAGCAGTCGACGCCAGGCCAATGTTGACAAGGCTGTGTCACTCTTACGCAGCAAAGATATAAAAGTAATAGGCACCACATGCAATGTGGGGAAAGCAGAAGATAGAGACAAGCTCATTAACATGGTGAGCAGTTTCCTTATCGCTTTTTTTAGTCAGTATTTAGTAAACATTTTGGGAATCTTATGGAGGAATATGCACACGTTATGAGGAACCCAAAAGTCTGCGAACTTGCTAATGTATAATATATTTTGTAAAGAACTTGGATGTAAAATGCTTTTATTTACTTTGTTGTTGCAGACAGTTGAACATTGTGGTGGTGTGGACATACTGGTGTCTAATGCAGCGGTGAACCCTTTTTTTGGGAACATATTAGAATCCACAGATGAAGTCTGGGATAAAGTATGAAAGTTATTAACCTTTTTCTATGCAAAAAAAAAAAAAAAGTAGTGTCAGTACTGACATTCTATTTATGTCTTCCACAGATACTTGGAGTGAATGTGAAGGCTTCTTTCCTTTTGACCAAACTGGTTGTGCCTCACATGGAGAAAAGAGGGTGAGAAACAATTCAAAGAAGGGAGAAATAAAAAGAATTATTTCATTATATACAGTATATATATATATGAGCCTACCTAAGGACCTTTTCATTTTTAGGGGTGGGTCTGTTGTGATTGTGTCTTCAGTCGCAGGGTACCAGCCAATGCAAGTATGTGTTTACTTGCTCTTATGCAAAGTTCAATCATGACCTTAAAGTGGTTTCTTGAATTGGATTTGTAAACTTTATCGGCACTAGTTGAGAGGTCACCTTGCTGTCACGCTTTGATTCCTAGGGTCTGGGCCCCTATAGTGTGAGTAAGACGGCCCTGCTGGGTTTAACTCGAGCGCTGGCTCCTGATCTCGCTCACAGTAACATCCGGGTCAATTGTGTGGCCCCTGGCATCATCAAGACACGTTTTAGCTCTGCTGTAAGGATTTCCTTGTTTTTTCCCAGTCTGAATTTCTAACATCATTTATAGGTTTTACAAGGTTTACCGGCATAACCCATTTGCTTCTGTTCTTCTGTAGCTATGGGAAAATGAAGGTGTGCTAGAAGAGTTCTTGAAACAGACGAGCATAAAAAGGTTTGTACAATTCCTGTCAAGACAAGGAATTACATTTTTAAAGCATGAGTAGAAAACTGAATTGTGCCACTAGCATTTTGCACCACCTTTTTGTGTATGATTTTATGATTATTAATGTAAAAAGAAATCCCTTTACCTGTAAGGTAGCATTGCAGTAATTGTCCACAAGCTATTCCTTCCTTTTAATAATCATTGATTTGTTGCTTTCTGGTGCAGGAAATCTGATTCTTATGTAATGTCTTGATCTCCTAGACTTGGGCAGCCAGAGGATATAGGTGGTGTGATTGCCTTCCTGTGCTCAGACGAAGCCTCATACATCACCGGAGAGACAATCACTGTAACTGGAGGCATGAACTGCAGACTTTAAGAGGAGCGGCATTAAGACAGTAACAGTAATCATGTAAATCAGATAGAAACCTTCTAATTCAGTGAACCAACACAGTTGTAACAGCTGGCAATTCATGACACATTTACAAATGTTTAATTGTAATAAACTTACTTTTTTGCTGATTAGATCACATGCATTTAATCTTTTAATGTATAGATTTCCCACATCTTTCCACTACTGACTTGGCTTTTCAGTTATTTGGGAATACTTTTTTTTTTTTTTTTTTAGGTTTTAAACAAATGTTTTATACACTAATTTTAGCTCATCTAAATAGAAATACTTGCATAATTTCCCTCAAAAAGCGCAAATACATATATCAGTAGACAATTCTTTATTTAAATACATTACATATAACAACAACATAATACTACATGACACTGATAGTAATGAAAATTAAAATAAATCATTATAAATAATGCACACTTCCTAAAAGCAGGTAGGTTTCCTTGGTTATTTGGTAGTATTACATGACAAGGAGCTTATTTTTTGAAAAAAATCTACATGCATTATTTATAACAGCAAACACATCAGCATCAAAGTCTTTAAGCAAGAATGATGTTCCAAAAATGCATCAATGTCTGCTTCCAGGAGACAATGTGGAACAAATCACCGGATTCCAGAACTCCCGCAGCGTAGGAACATACGTACCATTCTTTGTTTTGCAATACTGCTGACTAAATACCTGACAAGAAATTTCAGGAAAAGAAGCATAAGTCAGATCGAAACAACCACATATACCTCATCAAGAATTTGGAAAAGTGCAATTTCAGTTTTCTGCAATACAGATGATCTATTCTAAAAGAACATACAAGATGTGTTTTAAACACTATATAGGGCCACATACACACAGCAAAACTTTTAGGCTGAAAAGCACTTCAACAGGTGCAAGAGAATTCCCTAAATTTTGTGGTGTGTAAACAAAATATTTGTGTGCTTGCTGTAGCTGTGATATTAGATTGGTTATAAAGTAATATCAGTAACTGGAGACATTCAAAATACATAAACGCCTCTCTGTAATCTACCGCAGGGCTGGTGAAAAGCAAGATGTAGAGACAGATTTGTAAAAATAAAGACACATACCTCCTTCTCTGTGATGTGCTAACACCACTCCTGGAGAAGAGAGAAACACATTGCAGACCCGCTTTCACTGCATTAATAATTATTGCCCAGTTTGGTTCTGAAAAACACTACATAGTCTTAAAGGGATAGCTCTCCCAAAAATGAGAATTAATTCATTAATTACCTCACCCTTATGTTATGTAGACCCTTTATTAATTTTTGATGAATTCTAAGATCTCTCTGGCCCTCTATAGGCTGCAAAAATCCTTACATGATCAAGGTCTAGAAACATAGCAAGGGCATCTTTAAAATAATCCATGTGACATCAGTGGTTCAACCATAATTTTACAAAGCAACGAAATTACTTTTTGTGAACATTTTTTTAACAATTCATCTCCTCCACATCACCCTGGTGCCATTTTGGAGGGTATCACATCACATTGATTATTTTACTGAAGTCCTTTCAAGCCTTGATCATGTAAGAGTCATTGCTGTCTATAGAGGGTCAGCATTAAAAATATCTTAATTTGTGTTCCAAAGATGAATGAAATAATGATACGAGGGTGAGTAATTAATGACAGAATTTTCTTTTTTAGGTGAACTAACCTTTTAAGCATAACTGCCAAAGTAGTCGGAGTACAGAACACAAGCAGAGTAAAAACTATATTTAGCTAGTGTGTATGTGGCCACAAGACCCTGCTGTAAATACTGTGCAAATACTAAGAAGCTTTATAGGCTGAATAAGATTAAATCTTCACCTGAGTCACTGGTTCTATATAACTTAAAACTTTTGTTTGGTTGTTTGCATCATGTAGATGCAGTTACAAACCTTTCTCTTGACACTCTCTGTTTTCTCATCATCAGAATCGCCAATGATATCATCTGATGAATTAACTGAGAGAGAAGGGGTGCCTAAAATAAAATAAAAACCAAAAGTTACACCTCTGGCATATAAAAGCAAAAAATAACACTTTTTGTTTTTTACTTACCTGGACTACAGACTGGAAGATGCAGAACAAGGGGAATACTTGGAGAGCAAGCAGAGGTTCTTAAGGAAAAAGAAATTTAGATAACAGTGAAGCTTAACAAAAACTTTTATTATAGTAGTGATTTTAAATAAATGATAATATTAGAATAAATTTAAGGTATTTTCTTACAGTCTATTGGCTGATAAAGTGATGTGTTTCTCAGGAGTTGGTGTTGAACTCAAATCAGTAAATTTCCTCTTGCGCATCACAGAGCCACTGTCTCTTACAGTGTCGTTTGAAGCAGGCTGGCATGAAGACTTTGCGTTTTCCTCCTCATAAGAAGATAAATGTTTCGAAAAGACAGGAAGATCGTTGTAGTTTAATCTGGGAACGACAACTCTCAGCTGGCGCTTCATGCAGGAAATGAGGAGAGCACTCATTTCTGCTTCTTTCCTCTCTGTGTCCTCAGAGCTTCTCCTAGTTGAATATTTCCTTGTATCATCTTGCCCTCTTTTTTCATTTCTGTTCTTAATTGCAGTCTTTTTGGTTAGTTTGTTTGGCCTCTCATTACTCACCTTCCTACTGTTTATTTCTTCTTTGCTGTCCTCCTCTTCACTGCCAGATGACTGACTGATCACTGTGACCAACATATTCCCCACAAAATACTCCTTTTCTGGATCCTTCTCCAAAGTCTTTTTATTAGGACATGATCTTTGTTCGCGTCGGGTATTTCTAGACATCTCTGAAGATGTTTCGACTTCTTGTCCTGAACTTGCTACCTTCTCATTGTTTTTTTGGAGAGTGTCAT
Organism: Enteromius mattozi; assembly: GCA_032359235.1. Classification (NCBI taxonomy): domain Eukaryota; kingdom Metazoa; phylum Chordata; class Actinopteri; order Cypriniformes; family Cyprinidae; genus Enteromius; species Enteromius mattozi. The sequence continues at coordinate 6,893,320 of JAUMHE010000053.1, read as the reverse complement.
TGGAAAGAGACCCAATCACAGGTGCGACCTGTGACTGGGTTTCTTTCACTGTTCTGCGAGTGGTTCTGGGACTTGACTGTGCAGGATTTGTGACCCTGCTGGATAAGCGAGTGGATTCTGATTGGATGGTCTGCTGCACTCTACCCGAAAGAGGAAGGGAAAGGGAAGACAGGATAGGATCACCAGTAGATGACAGAAGAGATACTGAAACAGAGAGAAAGAAAGAATGACAAGACGGATGGCTAAGGGGCATAAAAACTACTTGGGTCATTTCATTTTCATAGACATACCTGAGCCGAGGTGTCCGAGGCATCTTTCATGCTGCAGCAGAGTCCTTAGGAGCTGGGGCTGTGTTGCAGAGCGCACACACTCCTCCAGAACAGCAGGGGCAGCACTGAGCCATGAGACTGTCTGAATAAGACATCACAGTACAAAACGGTAAGCATTGAGCATAAACAAAACAGTGGTCCGGTCCATTAGGCCAAGCGGGGCACTAGTCAATCAGGCAATTCGCCTTTTTACTTCGGTCATTTATAAGCAAATGTTGCATGTAAAGGACCATACTTGGAGCTCACACTTGAAATTATTTTTTATTGAACATTAATTACATGATACAAAAAGAATTACAACCGTTTTAAAAAGAAGTTTACATATAATGTTGCTTTAATATTTAGGCAGTGTGCAAGAAAGTGTTGCCACCTTAAATATCTTTATTTTACCAACAACAAAGGGTTAAAATGTACAGTTTTCATATGTAATTTTGTTTCTCCTTTATTACATGCCATGACAGCACCAAAGGTTATTTTCATGACATGAACAGAAACTTAAATTACAAAAACAAAAATAACAGCAAAAATATGTATCTGATATTCTTAAACTAAAAGGATTAGTTCTGAGCTTGATTATGAGTTATACCTGAGCAAGATCTGGAACAGGTAATAGTTTATCCAGTCGACTTAGAAACTCCCACATTAGCTTTTCTAGACTGGCCACATAGTTTCCTCCATAGTGAAGATGGAATTCCTCCTGGTGTCAGAGACAAAACCATGTCAGTGTGCATGAATAAAAGCGTGTATTAATTGAAGATTGTTAGCAATTAACCAAATTTTACCAAATTCAACCAAACAGTGACAGATTTGTGGAGCAGTTTTCCAAGTGTTTTGTTTTACCTTGAAGAACTGTTTTCTGGCTGCTGCATTCTTCAGTAGAGAGTTCACCAGGGTCTGGAAGTTGCGTTTAGCTTCTTCCACCTTTTGATCCTTCCTCTGAGGATAAAAGAATGTTCAGTCCTTGTTAGTGTATGTAACTTATGTGAAATTATATGCAAGAACACTATTTTAGCTTCTAAAGAAGCTAGATGATAATAAAATTATCAAAACATGATGAGACACACAAGATTCAAGGGCCAAGCTCACCTTTCCAATGGGAATGGAGGAATCTTGCAGCTTTTGCAGCTCCTGGAGGATAAGCTGATCATCAGGAGGATCTGACTGATGAAGCTCTTCCAAAATCATCTTAGGTTAGTAGGAAAAAAACAAGAGAAAGGTCTTTACTATTTACACTATTAAACAAAAAGAAAAAAAGTTGTTATGACCAAAGGCTACTTAAAGTATGGCAGCATAAAATAGACTGCTGTTTTTTTTTTATGTTGGACGCAGTAATTTTCAGCAATCTCACCAGTGCCCTTAAACCCATTGTCAGCCTGGCTTGATGTCTATAATGGAGGAGCCCAGGTACAGTCTTACAGAGTGATGTTATGGTCTCCTCCAATTTCCCATAATGCACTGCATCCCTCTGCAGCATCACCTTCCACATGGCTGCGGACATCAGGCGTAAAGGTGGAGCGATAAGCTGCAGAGCTGACAGGGGTAGAGGTGCATCTGTTAAAAAAAAAAAATTTAAAAAAAAGAGACCTGAAGCCATTATGACAAGCAAACTCTACAGAAACACATTAATATTATTATTCATTATAATCAAATTCACTATATAGCGAGATTAAAAGTCACATTAAAATAAGGATATTTTTCATGTGGGTTTATATTCTCGGTCTGTATGGGTAATATAATAATAATATTATATGTGTGTGTGTGTGTATGTATACACTTTTATATTACCCATACAGACATTAACTCTATATATTTAAATCCCTGATATGCGCATCTATACTTAACTTAGACACATCGACCTAAACCTGCATAGAACTTCCCACACACCTAAAGACAGCATAAGCACCAAAATGAAGACGACACGATAAGTCTCGCTTTAATATGAGCTTATTACAATCTACACTGCGCACTCACCTTCACTCATAATGTTAGTCGCGGCTTTTATTGTCCTTTCCGTCCAGAAAATAAACAGAAATGTCGTACTTGATTCCTAAACTTAAAAACAAAATCCTCTATAGAGCTCAAACGAGGAGTCGTCAACAACACTGAAACTTTATATCCTTTGTTATATATTTACAACACATACGCTACATTTATAAAAACAAAGATTTTAAAGACCGTAATGACGGGCACGATAGAAATACACTTATCGCGCCAAAATGACGAAATACTGTTTCCGGTGTGAAGCACAAAAACGAGTTGTTTTTTTTACTCTTTGGGCACAAAAGTTTGTAAGCAGCTGTCTTTTTTTTTTATCGGAATGATACTACTGATCTTGAAAACATGCCATAATTTATTTGTTTTAAACTAAAGTTATACCCTTGTTTCTTTGTTTTTTATTACGACGTTTCATTGAGGAAGTTGTTTTGAGTTTCAAAATAAAAGTCGTCCAATTTTAAATAGGTTACTGCAGAATCCAGATGAAAATGAAGTATGCTTCAAGCGAATTCCATAATAATCTTAACTATTAAATACATTATATCTATCTATCTATAATTTCAAAGTTAATTTAAAGTTGTTTTGTAGATAAATGAATAGGATGCACATTAAAGCAATGGTTTCAACAATAACCAGTGTCCCTGCTTAAATCATTCAAATCTGGGCTCTGATTGTAGTATACAATCAGAGAAGAGACCTTGCCCAGTGACACAAGCTATCGGGCTAAGTCATCCTGCAAAGTCAAAGTCCACTTGGCTAGCATCACAACACATTATTGTCAAAAAGATACTCTCCACCAACCGTGACTCAGTATAACCAGTTTACTTTGAATAGTCGAACAGATTCAGAAAAGACTGTAAACAACTGACACTTAGGTGACTGGCAAAAGACCTCAAAAGCAGATCATAATGGAAACAACATCCTCCCTGTTCAAGTAAGTAACATTATTTTTTTGGTATTCAAAACTGTTATTTCCAATATGCATTTTTTTTAGAAGAATGCTTTGAGTAAGAAGCTGCCACAAATATACATTTGATCAAAGTTATTAGTAAATAGATACAAAATACATACTGACATATTTAGTTTAAATGGTTTTATCAGTGTTTGTCCTTCACTTTAACACTGGACTTTAACTGTTGGTCTCTCACAATACATTTGTTTCACTCCTTTAACAGCTCTTTAGATAAGAGAGAGAGTCTGAATACAGCCACGAACCATCTGTGCTTGTTCCACTTGTAAAGTAGTCATTGATTATTCTAGGAAAATGTACATTTTTGTAATTATTTTGTCATTATTAACCTCCATGGGTCTCTTTCTACCATGGAACACAAAAGAAGGATTTTGAAGAATCATATTGGTCGGTCGTATCCATGCAGTTTAAAAAAGAAAATGCTGTTGGTTTCGAACTTAAAAAAAAGGACACAATACACCAAAGTATTAAAAATAACAATAATAATAATAATAATAAAAAATATGGAATAGCTTTCTGTAAGTAATAATGAGCTTTGATCAGACCAGTCAGTCAAACATGAGAATCAGATCAAATTGATTTGTCAGCAAATTATTCAGACAAACACTGTGAACTGTATGATTCAGTGATAAAATATTTTTATATGCAACGACTGAGGCATACAACATGAGGGTGAGTAAATAATCAAGCATTTGATCATTATTGTGCTAACTTATCTCTTTAAGTGGAGTTCATTTTCTACGCTGATTCTTGACAAAACAACCATTTTTCGTAGTCATATTCTAATTTTCTTTGCCATTTTGCCTCCCCCTCATTCCCCATCACTCCTTCTCTCAGGTCAGTGTCTCGGCGGGTATGGTCACCCCCTCAGCGTCCATTCAGAGTGTGTTCCTGGAACAGAGAGATCAAAAAAGGAGTTACTGCTGGAACTCTAGATGAGCTCAAAGAGAAGGTAGTAAAGGGTCTTTTTAATGTAGATGCAGTGGTTTTATCTGTCTTTAGACATCCTACAATGACCATTATAAAGGAGAACATTCACAGTCATGAATCATAAACATTTGTTGTACTTTTGAACATTCTGGGGCGGTTTTTTTACTGTGATTCTTACCTCAGGCAGCCCAGGCTCTCTTGATATCTACTATGCTGACTTTGGTGTGTGAAGAAGATGGGACAGAGGTTGACTCAGAAGAGTTCCTCTTAGCTTTGCCGGACAACACCGTTTTCATGACCCTGAAACCCGGAGAGATCTGGAAACCCCATCCTGTATGAATTTTTGTTTATTTCAGGTTTTTAATATTGAATTATTAGTTGTTTTTAGCAGTTGTTTTAACATTTATCTGATTGCTTTCATCAACAGAAAGTATGTCACATTTATATTAATAAAATTAAAATCCCAGTGAAATATTTTGCATATACAGAACTTATAAATTATGAATAAGGTGTCATTTGTATTGTTCAGTTGCTTATCTTAACGTCATCTATCCCTCCTAGTTACGTCAAAGGGCTGGAAACAAACCAGGTGAGAGCAAACCAAGGACAGGAAAAGACATTGCTCAAATCACCTTTGATCTCTACCGTACGCACCCCAAAGACGTATTCGGCTCGCTAAATGTGAAAGCCACATTCCAAGGGCTTTACTCTATCAGTGCAGACTTTCAATGCTTGGGGCCAAAGAAAGTCCTGAGGTAAACAGACTACAGATGGAAACTCTTAAGTATTTTTATGGTTTGTTTTACTATTTATTTGTACAAAATAGCTATTAAATTGTATCCTACACTTTTGTTGTCTTTCAGGGAGGCCCTCAGAGTCATGTCGACTCTACTCCATGCTGCTGGACACTTACTGATCTCATCGGCTGCTGTAATTCGCCGTATTATCCATGGGGCGGATCTTCTTCAAGCCCAGCATGGCAAACCTATAGAGCATTGGGAATAACTGGAGTATAAGGAATAACCAGAGAAAGAGGACATGAATTCGAGATCTCTAAAAATGTAACAGAGGGATGCTTTTCTAAAATGTTTTCTAGTTCTAGTTTATATGGTAACACTAAGGTTCGTGTTAACATTAATGCATTAGGTATAATGAATGAACAACAATTAATCTTAATGTTAATTTACCCATCACACTTCAAAAAATTTTTTAGCAGTTGTAAGCAGCTATACTCCAGTCTCAAACATTATAAATCATTTTTAGAAACAATTCTAATATGCTGATTTGGTGCTCAAGAAATATTTCTTATTATTATCAGTGTTAATACTTTTGTGGGAATCACGAATAGAAAGCACAAAAGAACAGCATTAATTTGTTAGGTGATACCTAATGCATTAAATTATGTTAAAGGACTTTATTGATTTAATGGAAGAATGCTCCAGGAAAATGCTTGTTTCTATGAAAATTGCCCTGAAGGAGTTATTTTTATTATTCTTAGTCTAGGACTACCCAGTGTTACTTACTCTATGTATTTGAGCTTTATAAATGTTTATTTTAACTTTACCAATACTTTATTCAATATGTTTACGTGATATACTACTGTATAATTTTATCTTTCTCATTTTGTAAGTCACATTGGATAAAAGCATCAGCTAAAGGAATAAATGTTATGTAAATATGAAATTGTCATAACAGTGAATGTTTGGACAAAGAAAAATGAACTTAAATATAAAAATGTTTTAAGATCAATTTATTAAGTAAAACCAAATTGGTACAAAAAGCTTTAGCACAAAAAAAGGACAGTCTCTCTAGTCAGTTTACTCAATGCATAGACTAATAAACTCCATATTAACACTACTTAAGATTATAATTAGTCTTTGAATAATAATAATAATACTATAAAAAAAATTTGATTTTTGATCGGGGAGAAAAAAAAAAAAAATCAAGAACATAAATTATGTAGTATTATGTCAGTGTAGTGTTTCCATCAAAGAAACGTATCTGTGTAGCACACTGTGGATCTAAAAGATTGCAGTTATGCTTATAACTTTAAATACAGTTGACCTTTGTAAAAGCGAACATTTACATATCTAAGCTCGAAGTGCAACTTAAACATGAAAATGACAACACACATGCATTCGCTCTGCTGAGTCACACCGAGAACCACAACGAATAGAACTCTGATAAAACAAACTACAAAACAAAATACATTGTACAGTCATTCAGTGCCTTGCCATACACAATTTAGTTTCAGTTATTTTAAGGTAAATATTCTAATACTAAATATTTTTTGATTCAAGTAAGATGCTTAGTTTTGGAGATACATATTGCATAACAATGTTGTGAGAAAAGTTCTACAAGGCCCTGGATCATAGCATTTAACTGGGATGGAAATATCCAGACAGGTTAAAGGAGAAGTGAAGAAAAAAAACAAAAAAAAAAGGTTTTGTGTAACATCTTTGGCAGTGACGTGGAATTCAGCTTCCACCTATCTGCACAGCTACAAATGCCATCGCAAACTGAATTTACTTCTGAGGTCAGAGTTCACCCTCAGGCACAACTGGGGCACTTCCCCTGAAAAGTTCATTCCATGTTGCTGCTTCGCTCCCTCCACCTCCGTTAATTAACGCAGAATCGCCCAAACTCAACCCAGAGCCCATGTTCTCAAATGAATATCTCCCCCGAGAGTATTTCCCGCCCCTTTTCTGCTGTTGCATTATAACTGAGATGATGCGTTCCCTCTCCTCTGCGGTCATCCAGCGCATCTGATTGTGTTTGACATGATAACGCGTGTCTCCGTACCACTGGATGATCTCTGTCCGCGTCAGACCCGTCTTCTGCTGAAGTATCAGGTAGTCGTCGCTTGTGGGCCACTGGCAGCGCAGGAAGTTTTGCCGCAAAATTTCCAACTGTTCCCTCGTCTTCTTACGAAGTCGCACGTTCGGCTCTACTCGGCCGCGGATGAAGGATGGAGACGGAGAAGGAGAAGGAGAGATGTCCACAGAATGTTGTTGAACGGAAGCGCTGCCGTCATCAAACTCGCCTTCGTCACTTACTTCCTCCTTGGTTTCATTCGACTGGTTGACTGGTCCCTCATCGTCAGCCAAATCCACATCAACCTCGAACCCCGCCTCCGTGTCATCAACCTCATCGTTGTCATACATATCAGCACTCGGCAGAACATCGTTCTCCAGCTTGTTCCGGGAGCTCTGCTGCATCAGCTGCAGCGACCGATTGCGCTTCGCCAGCTTAGCTAACCAAGCCCTGCCATTCTTGCGAAGCTGATAGCGGCTGTCAGCGAACCACTTGCGAATTTCACGCCGATTAAGTCCGGTCATTTTCTGGAGCCGCTGAACTTCGCCATCAGATGGCCAAGACTTCTGTACAAAACTGCGACGCAGGGCCATCAGCTGCGCTTTTGATTTTTTCCCCGGTAAGCAATGTAGAGATTGTGAAAGCTCAGGGAGTTCAGGGTATGACACTGTCGCATGTTGGTTGTACGATGAACGTCCAAACGAATCGAGCAGCTGGACTCCAGTATTGTGAGGTGGTGGGAGGTTTCTAGTGTCACTTTGGAATTGGGGATTAACTTGAGGAACTTGGGATGCGAGTGCAAGACCGTTTTTGTACACAACAGTAGTGCTGACCAACGGCTGCATGCCGTTATTTGATTGGGAAGCATTATTCTGGCTAAAATGCAAGCGGTTTTGGTCACCGGTGATGTGCTGAGGAACAGTCCGGCTGGGTTTAGACATCTGGTCTCTCGGATCTATATGCGCAACTGTCCCAGGTGGAGGTATAAAAGATTGTTGAGGTTCCTCGCGCTCTGAACAATCCTCGTCGTCATTTATTTCCACACATTCCTCAGCTACCGCTCTTTTCTGAATGTGCCACAGTTTGCGTCGTGTCTCTTGGATGTCGTCGTCAGCCCAGCTGATCCCATAACGTACCCGCTGCATCATGAACCACGCTTTAACTCTGTCTGGGGGTAACGCACACTTTCTGGCTAGAGCGCTCGCCTCCTGTGAAGTGGGGTATGGGAATGAATTAAACGCTTCTACGAGTTCCGACACAGCATCCAGCTCCTTGACCTGCTCCGAGCGCACCCAGATAAGCTTTAACCCCTCGGATACCAGTGGAAGACAAACCAGGTTAGTCTGGTTGTGGGTCGATGTGCCAGAGGAGACGGTCTGCCTCTTTTGGCAGGACTCCTTGGTCCCTGAAGAGCAGGGTGACTTCTCCGGAGGTAGCTCGGGGGATGAGCTCTGCAAATCTTCAGGAGCAGGTGAGTCGTCCATCTTCTCTTCCTGTTCTTTGGGATCCATCGAGGATGAGGTCTCATTTGAGTCTTCAGGGGTCTGAAGGGAAGCAGATTCTCGTCCCTCAGTCATGACTGGCTGAAAGGGGTGAGATCAAGAAAAATATATATAAAATGCATCAGATGAGAAATTCTCTCTTATTGGTTTACAGTTACAAAAGCACAAAAGGTCATCTGTAGTTTATTACTTTTCACAGCTTATAAAGTCACCACAAACATTGACTACTTCTGAGTTTATGATAAATCATTTATTCACACACATTATTATTATTTGAATGTATCTCCCTCTCTCTTAGAATAACAATCCAATCACTTTCTCATTAACAATATCAAGTCCCATCCTACTTTTTTTTCCCTCATATGAGATTTAATCATTTAGATTTTACACTCCAATTTTCCATATAAAATTAAGTATTCTTGGTATTTGTGATTGTTTTCAAACAAGTTTCCATGCTCACTCCCCATTCTGCCATTGGTCAGTCAAAGAGATAGCCCCTCCCCATATGCACACCATTGATAAAGCAATTGAAAATTTACCAGTGTTTACACTTCTCAGGTAAGAACAAGAGTCTTTGCCTAGTAAGTCGTGACAGAAGAAGGACGTTAGATTTCCATGCAAAGCATCTCTAGTTGTTCACACAACTAACACAAACTCATGCACATCGAAAACTACAGACAAAACTTTACTCACTTTATCGGTAGCAACGCTCTTTTCCAGGTCACCATTTAAGCAGGGTGTCTCCACATCACCCACACGCTCCTCCTCTGGGGTTTCACATCCCTCGCTCCTCACCGAGTCAGAAAGACTGGTGACAGGGTGAGCAGCGTGCAGGTGCTGGCTGAGGCATTTAACGTCTTGCGCTTTATAGCCACAAATCCGGCACTCGTAAGCGTCCTTAACCGTCATCTCCCCGGCATCTCCTCCAGGCTTTTCCGCCGGGTCTGAAGGTGAAGACTGCGTGCTTGTGCTCTCGAGCTGTGGAGCTGCGCACTGCTCCATGGCAACCTATGCACGACCGAACCAAGACGCAATTCATACAAGCGAGCAGAGGCTAGACAGCTAATTTTCTCCCGCAACAAACTATGAAGTATGCAACGAGTTTCATTTGAATAAAACAGTTGTATACGGAGTCAGCATGCAGGACTTGAAGGCTGAGTCCTAATTTATGGTCACACTGGTCTGAATATGGAACAAAGGCGTGCTAGCCAGCGAGCTAACACAAGAGCTTGTCGTGCTGGCTTCACACAGATGCATAAAAAGTAAAAACTGGCAGCTCAGATGCAGCCCGGTTTATTTATTAGTTTTCTGATGTAGTTTCTTGAGAAATAAGGCAATTAAAAGCGTCATTCCCTGCTGATCGCACTCGCCTTTGGGTCGCACACTAGCTCAGAAAACTGTCACAGGTTTGGTTTGTCGCATCCCCCGAATGTGAATTCAGAGCGGCTTCAAAATAAAAGTTCATTGACAGCCGCTCTCTTTTCTGTTTCTAGAAGGTTTTGCGATGGTAAAAAGGCTTTACATTAACAAAACATTAGTAACTCAATACTGAAGATGAATTAATCGTTTAAAAACTATTATTAACAAATAAATGAAATGTTTTCGTTTATAAATTGCTTCATATGAAATCAAATGTTATGTGTAAGTGTGACTGTATTTGATATTCAATTTGTGCATTTTGATTTATTATGAAGGGGGAATTCCCTCGCTTAAACAAAATGTGACGTAAGGGTAATTTTGAAAACAACTGAAAAGCTGAATAAATAAGCTTTACATTGGTTTAAAATTACAATTCAAGTTGTCAAAATTAAGTTCATAGCAATGCATACTAAAAATCTATGTATATTTACCTTAGGAAAATACTTGATATATTTACCGTAGGAAATTAACAAAATATCTTCATGGAACATGATCTTCATTTAAGATAAATAAAAGATAAATGTGTAAATTTGACGCATACAATGTCTTTTTGGTTATATAACCAAAAATATAAAAACCAAATATAACCATGCTACTTATGACTGGTTTTGTAGTCCAGGGTCACAAATAAAATTCTGTTGGCACTGGTATCACAAGCACATCAAAGCAGAACAAAAATGAGAGAACTTGCTGAGAACTTGAAGGAAGATTTAGAGTTGATGATAAGTACTGTTACATTCAAGTCAAAAAATTAATTTACTATTGATTTAATTTTATGACAGCCTTATGTCTCACATGAGACATAATTATTTTATTTAACTTTGTTAATGATTAACTCAGTAATTAGTTATGAGAAAGGGTGAATCATATAAAAATATGACTATATTGGCTGTGTTGACCATAGCAAAAGAATAAAGGTCACTAATAAATCATTATAAAGATCTCTAAATCTTACCAAACGTCATTCCATTAGTAATAGATTAACACATACCATAAAAATGGCCAAAGCTCAGTTCCCGTGTATATAAAGAAAGTATTAGAAGGTTTCATCTTACAGACTCATCACAGCGAGGACAGAGAAAGAGATCGTAGAACATTTGAAGAGAAAACAAGAAAATCTGCAGGAAGTATGTCGGCCATGTCTGAAGTTCCCACGGAGCACTCTGTGAGCTGTGATTTATGTGTGGAGGTGGAAACTCCAGCGCTGAAGACCTGCTTGAAGTGTGAAATCTCTATGTGTGCTCAGCACCTTCAGACCCACCTGACCACTCCGGTGCTGCTGCAAACCCATCCACTGACTGATCCTGTAAAATCAGGTTCCTCTAGTCAAAAGGCCAGCAAATGCTCAGCTCACGGCAAGCTTGTGGAATACTACTGCCTGGATGATCGCGTGCTGGTGTGCGTGTCTTGTGCTATCGAGGGAGGACATCGGAAGCATAACATGAAGACGCTTCAGACTGCCCATGTGGAGCTGGCGGGTCAACTGAAAGAAGACTTAAAGGCACTGGCTCAGTGTCAGAAGCAGGCTAAACAGCTGGAAAAGTGGCACACAGACCAAATGCAGGCACTGGAGAAGTGTGTGGGTCAGCTGATGGAGACTGGATTGGCCCTGAAGGATCTGGTCTTCACAAGTTTACAGAGTTCAGTATCAGCCAGACTGGGCGCACTTTAAATTGCCCAGCGAGCTGTCAGATTGGCTCTAGAGGAAGATGATGATTTCAACTTCTTGCAGACATTTGCCAGTGTACATGAAGCTATAATGAAGGCTCGCACAGTCAAACTGAATCTAGGCTTGGAGTCAGGACCTGATCGCAATAAATTAATTAAGGAGATCCAAAAGGATGGAGAAATAATTGAGGAGCAGGTGCACAAACTCCAGAGAGGGTTTCTTGCTTTTGCTCATCCTCAATTCCACTCAGTTGTTCAGTATAAACAAAATCCAGTCTCAGAACTAACCTTTGACCCGCAGACACTAGGGCCTGAGATGACTCTGTCTAAAAACCTTAAAACAGTCTTCTATAGCTTCTCTGCCAGAAACCCAACCCAAGCTGCTGCAGTCCCGTCAAGGACGCAGACTCTTCGCTGCCTGCAAACAACTGAATGCGGCAATCTGCGCTGGTTCCTCAAGATCTCTGAGCATTTTGACTGGACCATTGGTCTTTGTGATAACGTAGCCAGAAACAGGGATTATTCAGAGGTATATGGATTAAAGAAAGAGAATAATTCTCTTTTATCTTTAAAAACAGAATACATGACGCAACATGGCTTAAAAAGTACACAAGTGATTAGACAGAATAGATCTACACATATTCAGACCATTACAAAGTCTCATGAATTCCAAGTCACTGGTCCATGGAAGGTGGAAGTGATCTGGGACTCTGCTTCAGAACAACTAGCCTTTTACAGCAGAAATAATTCAACCAAAGGTTTTTTACTGTGTAAACATAAAGTAGACAGATGCTTTGTCCTTTCATTAGGTTTGAAAACATAACCACTACTCTAAAAAACACACTGAGAGACAGAGAGCTGCTTCGGATTGCTCAAACCTGTCCCAGGATGTCTGAGGGCCAAGACACTTTTACAGAAATACTCTGTGTACTCAAACAATAATCAGATATTAATCAGAAGTAAATTTGCAAAAGTGTCATTAATTTTTTCAATTTTATTTGTCTAATTTTTTATTTGTTTAATTTATTTTGAAGAATATTTTTTGTAATTACTTTTCATATTTGTTAATGTTTTCTTGCAATTACATGTTTCTTGTTGTGTGTTAAAATAATTGGCTGTTTAAAGCTGAAAGAGCTTTAAGGAAGAGCTCATTTAATTTTATTTTTAGGATGTACTATTAATAGTTGAGTTTATGCATAGTAAATCCTAGTTTTTTATTTTCTCTTTAAAAATGTATCCAATTGCTTTTGGGCAAGTTAAGTGAAGAAGGCGATGAGTCAGTTATTACAACTGAAATGTACAATTATGAGTTTCATTTTTATCATCAATTTTAGCCTGGACTTCTCATCATCCACTCTGGATGAAGAATCTCTTTCTTAAAATTTCTCCTCACCGGCCTTCCCAAGAAGACCATTAGACAGCTGCAGCTCATCCAGAACGCCGCTGCCAGGATTCTGACTAGAACCAGAAAATCTGAGCATATCACACCAGTCCTCAGGTCCTTACACTGGCTTCTTGTGACATTTAGGATTGATTTTAAAGTACTTTTACTCGTTTATCACTCAATGGCCAAGGACCTAAATACATTGCAGATAATCTCAATGAATATAAACCTAACAGTCCTCAGATCACTAGGACTGAGTCAGTTAGAAATAACAAGGGTTTACACAAAACAAGCCACTTTTAGCTATTCTGCCACCTGCAGTTGGAGCCAGCTTCCATCTGTTTAGCTGTGCATTTATTGAATGAGCACTGTGCTATGTCCAAACTGACTGCACTGTATTTTACAAATGTTTGCTATTTTTAACTATTTTATTTTTATTTTAAATCAATTTTGAAATCATTTTTAAAAGTTTTTAAATTTTTCGTTTTATTGCTGTGATTATTTTTATTTAATTTTATGCTTACTGTATTTCCTTTTATGTAAAGCATGAAATGTATGAAATGTGCTGTATAAATAAACTTGCCTTGCTTATGAAGTCACCTGAAAAATCTTTATACGGATACAGTGCAAGAGAATTCTAACAATTTTCTATACACCAGCATGTCACTTATGCTAAAAGTATATCAGCTCTTACCAGTGTTGCAATTCTTATTCTCATATATTCTTCAAAAGTAAAGGTCAGTTACTCAGTCCATCAGTAAAACAAATTCTCTCAGTCACTTAAAAATTGTGTGATGTTAGCAGGTTGAATGCGGGAACCTTCTTGTAGTTCATTATGCAAGTGTCTTTCACAAATTAAAATATATCTCTAAAATTCTGAAAATTAACTCAGTTAACTCTTTTTGACATTCTGCTGTGACCTGGAAAAATTTTATCAGTTTTAGTCATGGCTCGTTTAAAAAGTTATACAGAATTTTCACAACAGATTATAATTACAAGACTTGTTAAGGTACTAAAACATCACAGTGAATTGTATGGACACTACAAAGAGTTACAAAGAGTTGCATCATTTGAGAAGCAGTGTTGCAAACAAGATGTCAGCAATTGTTAAAAATAACATGAGTACAATTTTTCCATTCAAACATGCTACATCATCCTAGACGTGAAATGTACTTTTCGTTTCTTTGCAGAGGTTAAATTCACATGGGTTTAATTCTCAAGACTTGAATGCAATGGTTTTGATAGATTGAATATAATAAAATTATTTTTATTTTTATTCACTCACTGAGTTTAACAGATGAGATGATCAGTGGGGCAGAGTATTTGTTTTTCTTGTTTGTACATGGGTTTAAGATCGGATAGAGATCTTCAGTGAACCACTGATCGGTGAAAGAGTAGATATGAGACCTGGACTCCACATCATAAAAAGAGACCAAGCCTTCATCATAATCCACAAACACACCCACATTCTGGATCTTGACTTTCAGGGAGAGAGAGACATTGGGTCCAGCACAGGCACTATACTGGTTCCCATTTCTCAACCGCACTGTCCAGTAACCATTCTGAGGACTCGGAGTGATCTTCCCCTTTCTGGTAATGGATTTTCTGGCCACTCCTATATCCCAATTAGTCTTCCCCTTCACCTGTACCTCAAAATAAAACCTTCCAGAGGAGAATCCCTGTTTTCCCAGGACGTTCCCACATTTATCAAACCTCTCAGGGTTGTCTGGGACATTCTTTTTTTTTTTTCCACATCGCACTTGTTTCCCATCTTCAGACAAGATGAGACACTTATGAGCTGTATCTGGATCCAGTGTCACATCCACTAATGAAAATAAGAAAACTATTATATTTACATTACGCACATATTAAGACTACTGATGTTATTTCATAACAACAAGAAAAATAAACAGATTAAAAAATAATAAATTATTCATTTTTTACTAACCTGTATATTTCCTTTTCTTTGTGAACTCTAAAAATACATGAATAATTTTTGTTTTTAAATGTGTTTAAAATAAAGTGGGTCCAACTCAAAAAATCCACAAATCACATTAAGATTACATGCATTTCATTCATAATGAAATGAATCACTATAGTCACAATTTCTGGCACAATTAATGTAACGTAAGCAACAGTAAATTCAAAGAATATACCACATATTTTAATTAAATATTGAATTGAATTTTTGGAATAATGATGACCTATTAAAAACATAGGCTCACCTTTTTTAATCCTCTTTAGATAGCAAACTGAAGAAATTAAGAACAAATAAACATTATAATTGTGCAACAATTCCTTTCCATTCGTCAGCAAGTACAAAATTAAAAGACTTTTTAAAGGTTAGTCATTTTGCATTGATATGAATTTGGGAAAAATAGACATCACCTCTTCTTATGTAAACAAAAGCAACAGTAACTGCAGCAATGATGATCAAAACAACTGTAACTGACATCCAGGTGACTGATGTTCTCCAAATGTGAAATACTTTACCTGTAACAAAAACCTGATTCCATTACACACTCTCAGAAAACAGTACAAATCTGTCACTTGGGTGGTACTCTACAGTACAACAGCTAAAAAGTATGTCTTTATACCTTATTTACCAATTAATGGGTACATATTTGTACCTAAAATTACATTATAATACTTTAAAAGAACATAGGACACTTTGAAGGGGTGTTGTCCCAGTGGCAGTATATTATACAGTATATGCAAATTATAAACATAAAAATAACCAATGCAATAAATTAGCAAATCTGTGATTAAATCATAATTAATTATGGAACTGATAAAGACAAACCACCCAGTTCATACTTACTTGAGACAATAATGTCAGTTTGCACCATATGATGTCTCAGTTTGACTCTACAGTGATACTTGGTCTCAATGCCATGTATAGTGATCCTGCTTTTCATGCTGTATCCCTTCACAGATTTATGTATCTCTTCAGCATCAGAAGTCAAATTCTCTCCTTTACTGTCCAACCACTGAAGCTCAGGTTTAGGGTTCCAACCTTCACATTCACACCGCAGACGAAGCCCTCCTGAATGATCGAACTCCTCCACAATGATCAGTGGAGGAGTTCCTACAGCTGCAGAGATAAGAATAATTCATTCATTGTACTTGTACAGTACATCATCTGTATGTTTGATTTCAAAAGCAATGTAGATCAGCGAGAACATTTCCGAGAGAGATAGATTTTCCTATCTTTTTTGTGTCCATTGTTATAGAAAACAAACCAAACAAATATAACTTCTTGTCTAAGTTGTTGGTCTTCTCACCTCCAATGTTAACACTAACAGTGATGTCATCATACCAGGAGCTGGACTCAATAAAACACTTGTAAACGCCTTCATCAGAGACTCGGACTGATGAGAGTTTGAGTGATGCGTTTCCATTCTGTAGCTGTTCTTGGAACAGTGTTGTTCTCCCTTTGAAGTACTTGTTCTGCTTCGTGATTTTGTTCTCACGATCTTCATAGAGATATACTACTGAGTCTTGAAGGTCAAGTCTAAACCATTCCACTCTCATGTTCACAGCACTGGTGTTGGGCTCGATGGAACAGGGCAGGATCACATCTTCACCAATGAACGTAAAGAGAGATTCTGCAGGTCCCACAACATTATACATCTCTAAGACAAAGAAAACAATGTCTGAATTGCACATAAAAGGACACCATTTCATTTATGGCTGTATAGGAGTTTTATAAACCATCATAATACTAAATCTTTTGCATTTTACATGACTGTAGCAAACACAACACAAACACAGACCATCTCTGCTGTGGTTTTATTTGTAACGTTAAATAAACGTGGTATCACTGTATCTTGAAATGCACAACGCTGTCAGCTTTTTCTTTTAAGGCGAGAAGGATTACCTGATCTTAAATCTGTAATTGCACAAAACATCAGAGCCACACCAACTAACTTCATCCCTGCAAAGAAACAACTGCTCTACTGTATAAAAGAAACAGAATGCTTTTTATTACAAATAGTATGCTATGTGTTTAATAAAATGAATACAAATTTATATATTTAGTCAAAATGCTAACCTGATTTGTCTCCTATAAACAGTGTTGACATGTTATCACTTCCTTATAGAGAAAAACCAGTCAAACCAGTCACACACTAAAACACTTAAAGACACAAACACACACATACATGTTGGTTTTTGTGATTTATGGGGACTCTCCATAGGCGTAATGGTTTTTATACTGTACAGACTGTATGTGGTAT
>JAUMHE010000053.1:6865858-6875971 GCA_032359235.1 Enteromius mattozi | reverse complement strand
GAATTACGGGGACACTGAAAATGTCCTCATAAAACACCTACATATTGTAATACCTGTCATACCCATGTCATTATACAAATTTGTGTCCTCATAAACCACATAAACCCGCACACACACACACATTTAATATTTAGCACATGCACTCTAGAGGCCTAAATAAAGCTAAAAAAAAATTAGATAAAAAAAAAAAAGTAAACAAAGATTAAAGATGTTGCCTTGGCAAATAGCCTAAATAAACAAGCTTCATTACTAAAACTTAAATAAAGCTAAAATGAAATTTGAAAAACAAACTGAAAAAGGTTTAAACAACAAAATTACTAAAACACAAGCTAAAATTAAACAGATTGTCTAAAAATAAAAGCTAATTCAAAATCTTAGTGAATATTATAATAGTACATAAATAATATTAAAAAGTCAATTGGTTTGTGTGATAAATCTTTTTACATGCAAATAGATCAGTAATGCTTAGCTTCCACTTTATGACTGACCGCTTGTAGTAATCTTCACCAGCAAATGGATAAATGACCAAAAAGAATCAACCTCTGCAATCATTTATTGTCTCTGTTGTTCCAAAGCTCTATGATTTCCTTCAGCATAACAGAAAAAAAGAACATATGAAAAGCGAACTTAACAAGATTTGAGAAAAAAGCACCACCTGAACTGTTGCCTACTGACACACCAATACATTTCTGACATATTTATTTTCAAATATTGAACCAGCTGTCAGCAAATACTTCTCTTGAGTCATACAATAATCTGCGTATGTTTATTGAAAGCAACTGTTGTAACTGAACTGGCTCCAGTTATTGTCAGTTACTGGTGGTAACTTTGGGGGTTTTTGTTATTGTTCGCACCGGTTGAGGTTGTGTACGCTGAGCATGAATCTTCTGCATACACTTTTGCTCCAGCAGCAGTTGCTGTCGATGAGTCTGCAGAGCGTCCTGCTGTTCTTGTAAAGCTAGAGCTCTCTGGAAAAGGAATTTTTGCTCCTCATACAGGCTTTTTTTGTCCTGAAACACTTTATTCATATAGGACATCATTGAGTGAGATGCCTCCTGGGAAAAAGGAAAAGAAAATATACCTTTTAGCTTATGGTGATGTAACTGTACAATCATACTGACTGAATTCACGAGAGCATTCACTCACCTTGTTGGCTGAGATAGTGAGAGCATGAACAGTGTCTTCTGCCTGTTGCTCACAGCTCTTCTTCTTTTTAATGAAGTCAGTCTTGAGAGCTACCAGTGACTCTGAATGATGACACTGTATGGTAGTCAACTCCGTCTCCAGCTCAGTGATACGACACGACTGCTGCTGTTGTAGAGTCTACAACATATATAATACATCTGTAAAAAACTCATTCCACCTCAGTGCAGTAGGAAAAACGATGACACAAATATCCACTTAGAAACTATTGGAAATTTCTTTATTATGGATTACCACTAGTTCATTACATTAAAATGCCATAAAGTCAAGGGTCTATGAAAGGGGGCCTGTGACTCCAATGAGAACCAGGGGTCTGTTAAACTCCATTACAGAATAAGAAAAGAGATCCTGCTACCTTAACCTCTTTCAGGTCTGCAATTTCACTATTTAGCAGGGCCAGCTGATTTTCTGTCTGCAGGATCTCCACCTGCAACTCTAAAAAAAACCCAACATACAAGTACAACATTTGATATTTTAATAGCATCTAGCAAAGTACAAAAAGCATTCTTGCAGCTTCATAATGTTACAGTTGAAGCACTGATGGCAGATAGAGCATTCAGATGACGTCTTTCATACTTTTCTGACAGTGGTAATTGTTTAGAAGGCAACGGGACGGTCGCAAGCCTCCCGGTTTGCATCCAAAATATCTTAAATTGTGTTCCGTAGACGAACAAAGCTTTTGCAGGTTTGGAACGATACGGGTGTAAGTGATTAATGACAAAATTGTAATCTTGGGGTGGAGTAACCCTTTAACACTTGTCCTACCATTGGACTGCTTTTCATGTTTGTCCTGCATGTTCTGTCTCTGTCTGTGCAGCTCCTCAAGTTCCTTATGGCTCTGATCACTCAAATTCAATATTGCATTCTGCCTCTTCTCTGCTCTTTGAGACATATATGACATGTACTCTTTCTGCACAGCACAAAGAACAAGAACGACATGTATCTGAGAACATGATATATATTTAAAAGCAATTGTGTTGATCTGTGTTCATTTGTGAGAACTTACACTTTCAATACGGCTCTGAGCTATCTCATTCTGAAGAAACACATTATCTTTTCGTCTGGAGTTGATTGTGTTAAACTTTCAAACACTGACATAAATGCACACCGATCATATCTGTCAGTTACTGGGCTGGACTGTGTTAGGATTTAATTGTTCCAGTTTCAAAATCATTATGATGGCATACTGACTTCTAAAAGGGTGAATGGCGTCTGTTTCTTTCCCACAAAACTATGTGCAGTTGTTTTGATAATAATTTTTTTCACAACCCGGGTCAAGCTTGTTGGCCAGATACATGTGCTATAAAGGCCTCTAAAACCATTAAACCAGACTAGTCAGGACACAAGCTAACTATTGTAATGTGGCTTCAGCAAGGAATTATGTTTCTGTTTGTGCAAAAGGATACTTTTGTTCAACTCTCCTCTTCAGTGTGCTTAGGTTCTCAGTAAGGGTCTCATATCTGTGGGTTGCAAAGCGATATTAACTAGACTGATGTACTGTGATGTACACAAAAGTGATTCAAAACGTACTTTGCATCTCTACAGACAACTTACTCTCTGTGTAACAGCGTCTGTCTTTGTGAATCATCTTGTTCTTCGCTCTCTGCGTCCTGCTGGCTCGTTGACCCGCTTGTCTTCTTTGATGACATCCTGAAACCACATAGAAAAGCTGGTTTTCTATTTAACGTATTTAACGTCACTAGCCTAATGAAGCCTAATCAGTCTAGCTCTTCGTTTATTTCCACTCCCACAGTTGGTTGCACCGTGTAACCAAGACAACCATAAATAACATCCGCGAAAAGAGCCAGAGATCCACAGCATATATATGTATAAACGTTTGCTTTGATAATGTATATTTAACTCAAATTCATAATCAATCCTAATTTGATTTTATTTTGCAAAATCAAACTGCGAACAGCGGTTTTTGAAATGTATTGTGTGTTTATGTGACACACGCTGGCCGCTAGATGGCGCGAGATGCCCTGCTGGCGCCAGTGTTGCCATGTCCGCATATTATAAGCTAGTGTGGATTAATTTTTATAATAAAGTTCCTTATCATAATGGGATAATGTTTTATTGGCCTTATTGGGGTCATTGTTATAGGAATAATGTGGTTGTAATCACATGCACGATGCTTTTTAAGAAACTCGAGTACTTTGACGTAATTGCAACTCTTAGAATAAAATAGAATTTTATCATCCTTTGATCTTGATGGTAATATAATTATTGTTTTTTTTATAACTATCCTTAAAGTTACTGTTTTTAGCTGGCTCTACAAAGAGGGAGATAGATTGAGAGAGCAAGTTATGCAAAATATATTTTGTAAAACGATACATTTATTGAATGTGCATAATTTTTACATTTTTGTTTTTGTACGTTTCATTGGTCCTTGCTAATTCTTTTTCTACTTAACCACTAAATTAGTTTTATCTAAATTAAGTACCTCTTGTTTATTCTGCATTATTGCCTTTTTTCTTTTTTATAATCGACCCACTGTTGGAGAAAGGCTGCTTGATTGACTTGCGAGATCTGGCAACAACGCGTAGAGTGCATTGAGCGGACAGGAGGAGGCAGAACCGAGCTGACATAGACAACAAAACGTCCACGTTTGACAGTTTGCCAATGTGTAATTACTAAAAAACAACACCTTACAGCAATAACGCAGTTCTTCTCTATCTTCATGCCTTGCTTCAGTTCGCATGCTCTGTGTGTGTCGGAGGGGAGGATGCGCGGCTGAAGACTTCAGTCCGGATGACAAGGCGCGGAGAGACTGAAGCATCCGCATCCTGAGCATCCCGATAGACAATCACAGCGATGATGGAGGGGCGACACGAGTTTTTATGCGGTGTTGTTGAGGGTAAGTTTACGAATCATCATTAACCAGAGTGCTTGGGTGGGAGCCACAGATACGACCAAAGTGATACACGAGATTTATTCGTTAAATGGCACGTTTAACGTGAATTAGTGTGGTAATGTATTGTCAAACCGTTATTTACTATGAAGACACCTATAATTAGCCTCTAAAATAACCCATTTCTAATTTATGGGCTAGTAGGGCAATTCATCTTATTTAGGCGCCGTGGAGCATCCTGGGTATTTATTTCCATATTTATACTGGAGTGTGATAGGAAGCAGCTGGCCAGAAACCATAAGACGCACACACACTCTCAATTACACACACATTTCTGTCCCCTGTGCACACACAGACATGTTGTGCATATCTGCTAATTGGCCTTACTCTTGTTTGCAGCTCAGTGTCACATTATTGGCTCGGTGGGTGATTTGTCTTTTTTTCTCCTGTTGAAATGTCACCCTGCTGGATTCCAGTAGCTTTTTCTTACAGACCCACTTCTGTTTTAAGTCCAAACTTTAGGACAACACTGGCATGAATATCCAATATCAGGGCTGAACATGTAAGAAGCAAGAGGGGAGACACACTTTGTGATCTATAAGTAAATCTAACTTTACGTGCATGCATACAGAACACTCACATGAAGGGATATATACTATGTATCAAGTCTCAGCTATGCGATCAATATCATTGGAGATTGTGAACAATAATATCACCCCGCTCTCGACTGACTGCTGCAAAATGCAAACTTTATTATCACCAAACTGTAATTTGCTAAATACAACTATAAAGCATGATGATATTAAGATATCATCGACATTAAAGTTTTTTTTTTTGTAAACTTGCCTTGACACAGTCACTGCCAGAACTTGGTCGATTGCTAACAAATTGTAGTCTGTTACTGATTCCAAAATACACTGTATTTAGTAAAGTAATCCATTACATTACACATTTTTAGATAATATGATCAGACTACTTTTTGATTACTTTTAACATACCTAAAAGATAAATAGGTTAAGCTTGTACCATATCGATATAAAAATACAGAGCGTAAGAAAATATATTCCATTTGTTGTTATTAACAACACGAGGTGCATTAAACGCTACAGTAAATCAAGGTTTGCCAAACTGTGGTTTCAAAAGGAACTTCAGGGGGTTTGTGAGTTTGATGAAAAGCTAATAATTAATTTGATAAAAAAACTTTACAATTAAAATACTGTTTTAAAAATAATGTCAATTAATATAAAACACTCACTGCATATTATTATGCGAAAAATAGTATGCCAAAAGAGTGATATTTCTGGATTCATAGTTTTCGAAAGGTGCCTGGATCACCTACTTACACAGAGATTCTGGTCATCATGGGAGAGGACTTGTGATTAGCAGTGAAGTGCTGCAACAGATATTGGTTTGTCATGTCACAGTGAAATATGATGATAGAGCAAGAGAACACCATTTTAGTTGAACTTCCTATATTTATACACCATACCTTTTTAACCTCCAAAAGTCCAAAATTAAGTTCCATTACGAGACAATATGAGATTTTGTATGCAGCTTATTTGCATTGTGAAAAGCACTTTACAAATAAAATGGACTTGTCTTCACTTGAGTATCCACATCTTAGTAAACCCAGACTGCTGTTAAGTAAAAAAATACAATGAGTTTCTAAATAGATTATATTCAGAGCCATACATTTTGTACAAAATCTTTCAATATAAACGTGTTCTGTACAAATCATTGATTTGTTGTTTACATACCTGTAAGGCCAGTCATGTTATATTCATAATTACTGAAGCAAATCAAACAGGAATATATGCGTGGTTTGTTTTTCCATCAGCATGGCAGAAAGCATGAATAATAAATAATAACCAACCACTAGGTCTTACCTCATGCAGCAAAATCTAATCCTAGAATGCTAGAACAGCATAATGATGTGTGGTCCCAAACACTGTCAGTGCCAAATTCTAGAAAGTTCTTGAAAGTTAAGATAAAAAATCCATTGGATGTGTCTTGTGAATTTATTTAGCAGCTTTTCAGTACAAGTTAGTTTGAATTTATTGAGAGGATGTATGAGTATTGTAAATGTGGATATGGATGTAACATGGATTAGCTTGTTTTTAATGCTGCAATAATTTAATAAATGTGACCCTAGACCACAAAAATCAGTCTTAAGACGCTGGGCTATATTTGTAGCAATAGTCAAAATGATAGATTTTTGTGCCAAAAACAATTAGGATATTAAGTAAATGTTCTATGAAGATATTTTGTGAATTTCACTCTGTAATTGTACTAACTCTTGATTAGTAAAATGCATTGGTAAGGAATTCATTTGGACAACTTTAAAAGTGATTTTCTTAGTATTTAGATTTTTTTTGTTGTTGCAAACTTTAGATTCCAGATATTCAAATAGTTGTATCTTTGACAAATATTGTCCTATCATAACAAACCATACATCAATGCAAAGATTATTTATTCAGCTTTTAGGTGGTTTGACTCTTATGACTTGTGGTCCAGGGTCTCCGATATTAAATATATATTATATTTCATATTCCCTATAAATAAAGAACTTTATGAATTACATGAATTCAGAGTACTTAAATGTTTTGCTAATTATTCTAAATATTTTCTGCTCAAGCAACCATAAAAGTGAAGAATGTTGCAGCAAAAATATGTGCTTGCTTCAAAAATCTGTTTCTCATTGCAGATTATTCTGGCCAAGAACTACCCACTTAGACAGAAAGAGACCAACATATGAAATGACCAGCCATAAAGTTTTCCAAGTGAATTCAAGTAGAGCCATGGCAGTTTTCATGGAAAAAATTGCCAAGAAAACACAATAAAAATAGCAAAATATTTGCATAGACAACTGTAAAAATGACATAGTTTACTTGTTGTTACATAGTGCCTCAAACAAAGCTTTAATACATATAATCCTGCGCTGCTTCCCGATGCCCACCCCAGTGATGGCCCTGACTGGTGTTACATAACTGGTCCACTATAACATGAAAGCACCAAGCCCATAATTCAGAGTCTGCCCAAAATCTGACTGTTTTGAGTGGGTTGCAATGAAGAGGAGGTGGAAGAGAACAGAAATACTGAAGCTTTGTGATGGTTATGAAATGCTGCCTTGTGTAAATGGAGACCAAATCACGTGTGTGTCTGCATGAGTTAAAGGTGTGATATATCTGTAATTGTATTCCTTAGGTTTCTATGGGAGACCCTGGTCAATGGAACAAAGGAAGGTGCTATTTCAGTGGTGAGTATGGGATCAGTGAGTGCACACACACAGTAAAGATAGAATGACGAGATTGGATTTTAAATGCACCTGTATCACTTAAGGGACACAAAGTATTATATATTATATATCTGCAGTTATGTAATGTAACATGGGATATTTATTTGCATCATGTTGGCAACATGGTGGTAGCAGAGCAGTACAGTAAAGCTGCCCGGGGGGCAGCACAGAGCAGCTGGTGTGTTGCAGAGGTGTAAAGTCGTGTAGGCAGAGAGACAAATGGCTTTTTATGACTAATGACTGGACACTGGTGCCAGCATGACTCCACTGAGCCAGTTTTACACATCTTTGTGCAGTGGCCATGATGAAATCAGACAAGTCCATTTTGAATCAGAGCATGGGTGAAGTAAAGGAAAAGAGAGAAATTATTATTATAATATACTTAAAGAAAAAGTTCACCCTAAAATGACAATTTGCTGAAAATGTGCTCACCCCTAAGCCATCTGAATGAGTTTGTTTCTTTATTGTAAAATATTTCGAGAATTTTACCGTTACATTGAGTGTGTGCCATAGGAATAAGAGTTCAACAGCTGATAAAAGCATCACAATAATTCACCAGTTCATATTTGTAATAGATAAATCCATCATTAGGGTGTTTTTAGATGTTAACTGATGGACTGGAGTCATGTGGATTAGTTGTTGATTATTGTGATGTTTTATCAGCTGTTTGTGCTTCTCATTCTCACGACACCCATTTACCACAGTGGATCTACTTGTGATGTGTAATGTAGCGTTAAATTATTCCAAATCTGTTTCAATGTACAAACAAACACATCTGCATCTTGGAAGGCAAGAAGGTGAGTAAATATCTAGAAAGTTTTCATTTGGGATGAACTTTTTGAGGTTTCCCTGTTGAAAACACCATCTTTCCTTGATCATGTAGTGATGGTCTAGCAGTTTGGTTGCTATTAAAACTGAAGCTGTTGGTCAAACTGGTTAACCTAGGAAATCTTCCTGGTTTATCTAGTTAAGAATCCTGGTGGTGACACCAGCACATCAACACCTAAAACATGTATTTGCTGCTGTCCTGTATAAAGTCCCTGCTCCCATTCAGTCAGAAAGCAGTTTTTCTCTCTCTGCTGCAGCACTAATGAACAAGCCCACACTTTACTCAGTGAGCTAGCATTAACTAGTAGATGCGATCAGCAAAAACAAAGTACTCTTCCCTTTAAGTTTAGCAGATTTTCTTAAACTTAAAAAATATGAGTAATAGCTTGTGACTGATATATTCTTTCCTATTCTGAAACATCTTAATAAACACATGGCATACATACTGTGTGAAATATTACTGATTTGTTTATATTTTTTAGCCTGTCCTGATTGATGCCTTGGGTTGTGACTTTAAATCAGTAGATTGTACGTTAATGTACAATGGCTTGAACATTTCAGAAATTAAAGTGTGTGGGAATCCATCTGCACAGGAAGAAAGGAGTGAAGCGAGAGAGTATCCTACACGCCCACACACACAAGTGATAGAGGCACTCGTCCAAACTCAACCCTGGATGAAAAGATTAATAGTGCGGGCGAAAGAAGGGGAATGAGAACTTTTACACGCTTGAGTGAGAGTGAAGCGATTGTGCTGATGTAGATGACGGGGGAGAAGGAGGAGAAAAAACGGAAGTGGGAGAAGAAGAGGGAGAGAAAGAGCAAGCAATAGATTCTATCTGTGCATTAGCATTTTAAATAGGTTGGAGAGGGAGAGACCCAAAATTAGCTTTGTGTGTGTGTGTGTGTGAGTGAGTGTGTGCACACGTTTGCTTGAGGTTAACCTTTGGGGAGGTTCTTTAATATTTTAGACAAGCACTAACTCAGCCTCAATCTATTTAGGGAGTCTGCTTTTCTCTTGAGACGCACACACAGCCACACTCATTCTATGGTAGGCAAAGATGTAATATTTCATTTTTAGTTAACTCAGTTTTTGTCTGAGATCTTGATTAAGATTTTAATTAGGAAGAAACCCACTCTCTGAAACAGTGATGTTACAGATCACAGTAAAGACACTTTTAACACTAGTTTTCATGCTAGAAAGAATACTTTCAGCAAATTTACAACTTGATTCCAAATTAGGCATAATTCAAATATTGATATTTTAGTTTTTTGGGAACACTTTAGAATAGGGAACACTTTTTCACTATTAACTACAAATGTTCTTTTAATAAATTCCTAATTTGCTGCTTATTAATATTAGTTAGTTGTTAAGTTTAGGTTGGGTAGGATTATGGATGTAGAATAAGGCATTAGTATGTGCTTAATTAAATATGCATGCTAAGCAACTAATTAAGAGATCCTGAAATAAACTGTTACCGTTATTGTTTTGTCATTCAACTTTGTAATTTGAGAATTCATATTATGGAATTTATATAAAATATATCTCATGGCATAAACATACCTTGCTGTACTTTTTAGCAAGACACGTAATACGTACCAAGAAGTACATTTCACTACAGTTTCCAAATTTACTGGTTTGATTAATAAACCATAATTTTCACACAGTTACTTGAAGAATATTATGTTATGACTTCAAAACAATAATAATATGCTAAGAGATTTAAGAACTGGTGCTTTTGCTGGTTAGCATCACACATATCCAGCTTCATATCTATGGGTTTTCATAGATGAAAGGTGTGTTCGGTAGCTCACAGAGTACAGAAATGTAGTTGAGAGGTGAGGAGCTCTGGTTCAAATCTTGTGTAGCTACGGTTTGACAAAACAGTTCAAATCTGTGTAAAAGGAAGTTGAAATGGCACGGTTGCATCAACAAATG
>JAUMHE010000053.1:6832096-6865758 GCA_032359235.1 Enteromius mattozi | reverse complement strand
AATCGTGATCTTTATTCTAAGCAAAAAAAATTGTGATTCTCATTTTATCCAGAATCGTGCAGCTCTAATATATATATGCAGTGTCTCAAAGCTCAGGTCCAAAGGTGTACAACCACATACATTATCTGCTTCAAATTGTCAGCAGGAATGGGGAGTTTCTTGCTCATTTTCACTGTTATTTATGCCTGTCTCAGTCTTTCTCCGTTTAAGACAATGGACTTTGTGATCAATACCACCGAATGTGTTCGGTTTTATCTGATTAAATCAGCACATATCCTCACTTTAGATGAGTTTTTCACTCCCTCCCTCCCAAAGGAGCCAATCAGCTTGCAGGCTGTCCTCCTGACCTGAAAGCGAGCAAGAAAGAGGAAAAGAGAGACAGAGTGCTGGAGCAAAAGCCATGATGCAGTTCAGGACTAGAGAGAGAGAGATGGGTGAAAACACTGTTGAACAGACAGCCATCTCGCAATTCATCCCCCAACAGGCTGCAGTATGTTTTTAATAGTAGTCACAGTGCGTGAATATGCATTAATCCTGGGAAGAGAGGCTGAATAACTCAGTGAAGTTGACTTGAATCTTCAGGATTGCACACATTTGTTAATGCTGTTTGCAGTACTATTACTATTGCTCACTATAAGTACTAAACATTGGCACATAACTCGTTTGTGCTGTGGGCACGAATGATACCTCAAAATGAGCCTCTGTGTGCTATTACTTTTCTAAATGATCAGACTTGCATTTTTCCCCATGGCAGGCGATACCAAAGACATAAATATAAGGAGACCAGAATATCAGTAGACTTAGGGCTGGGCTCTTTGTACTTGGGCAAGTAAGCAGCCACCCAGAATAACCTAGTAACCACCTAGCAACCGAACACAACACTCTAGCCATTGGGGCTAGGATTTATTCAAAAGGAACACAAAAATAAGAGTGTTTTTCCAGATTGTCTGTGGTGTTTTATTCATTCAGTGAAAGTCAGTGGGGTCCAGTTTTGTTTTGGACTCTAATGACTTTTAATTTATTGTTTTTTTTTTAGTTGAAGATCGACCTATGTATCAGTTTTACCGATAGTTGATTGCAGAATTTAGTAGAACAAAAATTTAAGTAGTTCAATTAAAAAGACTGCTCTCCAAAATAGCGGCAGGGTGAATTGTTGAATGAAGTCATTATTTTTGCACACACAATGGATTCTTATAGCTTCAAAAAATGACGGTTGCACCACTGATGTCACATGGATTATTTTAACAATGACCTTATTACATTTCTGGACCTTGATTGTGGTAGTACTCTTGCTGTCTGTGGAGGGTCAGGATCTCTCGGAATTCATCAAAAATATCTTTTGTGTTATTTTTGTGCAATTGTGTTTCCAAACATGAACAAAGGTCTTATGGGTTTGAAACGAAATGAGGGTGAGTAATTTATTAAATGGCAGAGTTTTCAATTTTGTCCGAACTATCCCTTAAATCCAGCCGTATCGTAATTTTTCTTTCCGTCCCCAACTATAAGACCTCTAGAAATTATAATTTTCTTATATCATTTAATAGGGCTACACAATAAATATAAATAAAATTGAAATGATTAGACAGACCTTTTAGTGAAGCAGGGTTCTGTGATGAGTAGTAAATCTCCATCTGAAGGCCAGAGGGTGCTTTCATGAAGAAACTCTAAATACGCCCCGCAGAAGAAACAAAGGAAATAACTATAGCAGTTGCTGAATAAACAGAAGATTTAACCTCTTTCATTGATTCAACATGACTAATAAACACACAAATATGGCAATATACGGTTTATCTGAGTTCTTATACTTTATTATAATGACAATTATAATATCTATAATGAAATTATAATCGACGTAGCCTGTATCACGACTTAGAATACTATGAAATATGTTGCATGCCTTATTCTGTGTAAGAAACCACATAATTTCACAGAAGAATTTATTTAAAACACTTGGCAGACGTTTTAAAGTTTGGAGTAAAAACATGTTATTGAATGTGGTATTTTCAAATGCTTTCAGATGAAGCAGCATTTACTACACAGAGCCGTAGTTTACTGAGAAGCTATGCAAACAGCTGTCATTATCACAAATTATTTCTTTGATTTCATAATAGTACTTTCATATCTACTGCAATTTTGTATTTTTATTTTTATTTTTTGTGTCGCTTGGCAGAAATCACTGACAGCGCGTGCTGTTTGTTTTGATTGTTCCAATTCTAGTCCAATTGTTTTTTTTCCCCATACATTCTTCAAAATGTCTTGTCACTCTGTTCCACAGAAGAAAAGAAGTCATACATACAGGTTTGGAGCAATATGAGAGTGAGTAAATGACTTTGGTTGTTTAGGCCTATTTTATGTTAGTTTTGGAGTTTATTTTTGGTTGAACCATCCTTTCAAGGGGTAAATTTTACAAGGATCGTCCTAACTTGGTTAATTATGAAAATGTTAATTGTGAAAATTAACAATAGGGTTCAAACTATGCTGTTGATTAATTACATTTTTGCGTTTTTTTTTTTTTTCACTGTTCCCACAAGTCCATTAAAAGTTTTAAAATGCTGTAAATTTAGTTTTATATAGTTTAAAGCTAGTGAAAGTCTTAAATAGGCTATATATATAAAAAAATAAAATAAATAAAAATAAGTAAAAAAAGTAAGTCTTACTATTGTTTTACTGAAAAACAGAATTACAGTCCGGTATAAGATTATTCGACTTAAAAAACAAACAAACAAACAAAAAACCTATCATGGGTTGCGCTGTCATAGGTATTAAATATTAGTTACATTAATTGTATAGATTTTACAGTTTTCATTACCATATGAGCAAAATCTGATTTCAACCTCTAATTCATAGGCATTGGTATATTATTACGTGAAGCAAAATACAAAAGTAATGTCCGCAGACTGATGTAACAATCATGTCTTCAGGCACTTTATTACATGAACCAATTTAAGTACATGTGTAAATATTGAATAAAACATGTCTTCAGTATTTTAAACTTACCCTGTTTTGCAGTTGAATGTGTGCCCTAGCATGTTTAACTAAAATACATTTAATATACATTTATTTTGAGATTGTACAGTATGGGTTTGTTCTCTTGGGACATACGGTTTTAATTTTATTTGTGCAGCTCTTAAAGCGTCTTAAATTTGATTTTAAAAACCATAGTGGCTTATATTGCATTCAAGGTATACATTTTATTAGTTTATGCATTTCCAGGAAATCAATTTTTATTTAACAGATAAAATAATCATCTCAACCAATAACTGCTCTGTCGATGGTAAATGTTAAATTGCCCTTCTGTGTTTCACAGAATTCTATGAAAATTATTATAAAGTTCCTCTATGTGTACAGTGTAGTGCATCGCATTCTTAATTTATAGGCCATTTGTACTTCACTGGCATTTTGTAGGTGTGTTTTGTAGATGTATAGCCCATACGAGTGTACCGTCTCTTTTGCCAGATCCTTGTGATTCATCATCAGACTCCAATTGGGAGCTGCGCTACTTACCACTAGAACTCCCTATTAGAACAACAGACAGGCCCACAGGGCCAAAATCCGACAGATACGGAGGAGTCGTCTCCCTCATTACCTGCTCTGTGTGTGAAAAGATGTTTCTCTCAAGGGAAGAGGGTAAAGAGATTTGCCTTTGAAGAACAAAAAAGAACACTATGGGCTGTAGGAGGAATGTCTTCATTATGCAAACAGGATAGAACAGAAACAAGAGTTTTTGAGCCTCTGATGGCGTTCAAGAGATGCTGCTTTCGGATGCAAGTACGCAAAGCAAAACTGGGATGCTGCTGCATATTTAAAGATGTGATGCTTTTTGGATCTTCTCTTGTCTATGTGAGCGTTGCATAACAGAGCGACTGGGATAGAAGCCGTCTAACCCTCTGTGTAGCATGCAGAGGGATATTATGAGAGTCCACTGAGATCTACTTCCATTAGCACCTGCTGCAGATACTTCAGATACTTGTTTCATGCAATGCAAGGGCCCTGCTATGTTTGTGTCCATTCTGTGTTTATTGAAACCGCTTGTGCGGGATCTTTGAACTATTCGAGATGTGAATCAATGATGCAAGTTGCTCTAACATGTGTCCCATGTGTGTTTTCAGACTTGATCCACTGCACCAATGAGATGAATGTGAATGTGCCCCAGCTGGCCGACACTCTGTTTGAAAGAACCACCAACAGCAGCTGGGTTGTGGTCTTCAAAGCGCTCATAACCACACACCACCTAATGATGTATGGAAATGAGGTGAGAGATTCTGCCCTGGTGCTTCATACTTTATTTTTTCTTTTATTGTGGCCATGCATCTCTGTTACCACTGATGATCATGACAAATACATACATGACAAATCATACCTCAGCAGTCACAATGTTCCTGTTTGTGACCAAGCCTTTTAAGACATGGTGACAGTAAAAGCATTTTACTTTGCTTTCCTGTAAATCTGTTGTAAAGCTGCAGCAAATCTGTGGTGTAAAAAAAAAATAAATAAAACTAATTATTAGTCAGTGACCCAAAACAACATGAAAGGACTGGACGAGTGGCACTTCTAAGCCCAGCTGCATGCATAAATCTTCATCCAGGCATGTTCATCATGTGTACATTCTTAGTTCAAAGTAAGTGTCCATTTGAGACCTCATGTATGTCAATATTAATATTTTAAGTATTTAAATATTTTACACTATCCCTCAAAAGTGTGGAGTGTGGATTTTTTGCTCACTAAGGCTACTTCATCTTAAAACACAGTAATAAAAAAATACAGCAGAATGGTAATTTTGTGACTTTAATATTATAGTTTAACTGTTTTCTGTTTGTATTAGTTTTCAGCCTGAAAATTATTAGCCGCAAATGGCATTTTCGGCTTCCACTCTCCCTCTAGCAGCCATCACTGCATGTTGTGACTCAAGATTCGCTTTATGCATTTATGCATTCTGCTTATGTACAATCTCTGGTACCACTCATGCTCACCCGAAAAAGAAAGAGCTGCTAAAATAGCTTGCCAATGTTTATATAGTATACATGTTTGCAGTAGCGCTACTGTGCTGTAACGTGGTAAATGATGCTACCCTCTTATTCACTGAGCTGCTCCCTGCTCCCCGCGCTGCTTCCGTCCGCACTCATCCACGATTAAGTATACTTCCAAAGCTGCGAGGACGCGGTTGTGCGCGAGACGGAACGGAACGCGGAAAGTGAAGTATACCCGGACTGACGCGTGCGGTGTGAAACCGGTCATCACGCCCGCTGTGAGTGATTGCGTGTTATTTTAAGATCAGAGGAGTTATGCTCGTCTCCTGTCCTTAAAAATATATTTGGCCAAATCGTATAAATACTGGATTTATATCGTGTGGGGGGTCGAATCGAGATCGCGATCTTTTAAAGATTAATTGTGCAGCTATACTGTGTGTGTGCATAAAAAACCCCTGATATATTTAATTTTATTAGTTTTTGTGTTACATCGTCATAGGGGACTGGTAGATATGTTTAACTCCTGTTGGATGTTTCTGTAGATGATTTATGAATTTTGAAACTGAAATGAAAAACACTTGCAGCCAGTACACTCATACAGTGTTTGAGTTTGAAAGTGTGAACAGTTGAAATGCAGCAACAAGAGTTAGATACTTCTATACAGGCACAACCATGTAGTCCACTAATGATAAACAATGGGTAGGTGAGAACATGACACACACATACACATTAATGATATATACGGTTAGGATGTGACCTAGATGTGCACGTGGCCCGCTTAATGCATTGCTATAAAATGAGCACCTTGCCACAGTAAACGAGGACATACCAAATGCTTGTTCTCTTTTTAACTAAAGCTAATTGTAACTTTTTTTACACACTACTTTGAAACCGAAACTACGTTTTTTTTAATTCTAACGCATTTATGAATACTTTTCACACTGCAGTTAATTGAGCTCTAAGAGATTGAGTAAGTTCAGTCAAGGATTCATCTGCTTTAGATTAATAACTCATGAATCATTTGCATGATACATTAAGAGAATTGCCTCATGGTTATTTCTTTGTGAGTTGGACTACACCCGTCACACTTTGTTTGTTTTTAAGTGCAGCCAGTGAAGAAAACACATCTATTGTATCATACCATTGTTCTTTCACAGTACACAGTTCTTTTTATCTCATCACATTCAATTTAGACTGCAAGCTCACAACTCGGGAAAAATATAATTACATTTTCTGTGGCGCTGTAGATTCTGCTGGAAACAGTAGCACTTGCATGCACAGAAACAATGGCAGCACTAGTGTCTCTCACAATCGTCCTTGATCATTTACTTGGACTATAAAATAAAAAGTCCTTCACTTTAGGTCCTCAGCCCGCCAGTGTCAAAGATAGAAAGCGTGCAGGACTGTCCTTCAGCACAACCCTGTTCTGCGGCATGACGGGGCACTAATCAGCCAGGGTGGTTTCTGTTATCAGAGCTGAACGTCTGGTCCAGGTCGAGTCTGGTTTTAATCCTTTACCCCGTTATGGCTTGAAAAACACACGTTTGGTTATCGCTGTCCGTTAAGGAGTAGGGACGTTTGGAGGACATTTGTCTTGTCAGCAGTAGCCCTGTGAGAGGGCACAGGAAGGGCCACAGATAAGGTGTTGTTGATAACGGCGTTTCCACATGCATATGTGCAAATAGGAGAGAAAAAGGGTGATGTCACTCACTGATAGCCTAGATGCAGAACGCACAATTTGCTGTAGTGACGTCACTGGAAGCGTATGTTGTGGAGGGTAAAGATAGAGTGAAGGGGGGATTGAAAAAACATCTGGGTTAGGATAAGGAACTTTAAGAGAGACAGAAAAAGGCAAGGGACAGAAAGAGAATGGGTTGGAATTTTAAACAGCTGGTTCATGTGGGGTCACACAGTGGACAAATTGCTTAACCTTGAATGGGGTCAACCACTGCCCCTGCCGTCCATCGAGAACGGTTCATTTCGGATACCGAGGGAAGACTGAGTGGGCGAATGAGCTAATGCTTAAGATGGAGAGAGTCTGTGAGTGTGTGTGTGTGTGGGGAAGTTCATTGGATCTAGTTAACGCTAGAGGCTCAGATAAAGTTTTGTTTAATAAAGACAAATAACCCCCTGCTGATTGTGTTTAAAGAGACCTGCCTCAGTCTGCTGAGAAATATAAGAACTTATGTTCTTTTGGTTTCGACATTAATTTCTGTCAATGCTATTTGAGTTGAATAGCCCTTTGACAAAGCATACATTCATATTCACAAATACACAAACACTAACCAGAAGACTAATGCAAATAAGATTGAATATGATATAAATCGAATAGGATTGTGTAATATTTGTTACTCTAAAAGTTGCATCAATTTTTTTAATAATCATTAAGAGCATGCGTGTATGTGCGTATATGTATGTGTGTGTGTGTATGTGCGTGTGTGTATGTGTGTATGTATGTAAAAATGACATTCAAGAGGACCGTCCAAAATTTCACAAGTTCTTAACTTTTAAGTGAATAATCCACCATTATCATCTCTTAAACATGTTTTAATAACACTTTAGAAAAGGGACCAATTTTCACTATTATCTAGTTGCTTATTTATCAAATTGACTTTTTATTAATACTTTTAAAGCACATATTCTGCGTCACCATATTCTACATTCCTGATTCTTCCCAATACCAACTGCCTTACTAATTATTAATAAGCAGCAAATTATGCGTTTGTAGTTAATTGTTTGTTAATGGAAATAATTGGGTATTATTGTGCATTAGTGTGACCCATATTTTATTAAATGGTGCTGGTTCAACTTCTCTCAGAATTTGAAATGCCGAAATGACACCAGCCAACCCAACAATAAATCCTCATGCTTGTGCAAAATGTGTGATTGTTTGATCTACTCACTGTTGTCTCATGCAGCTGTGTCTACAGAAAATCAAAATGAACTGTATTACTTTACTACATATTTCTGGCCTTATTATGCAGTGCATGTTAGTCCAACGATGAAAAAAAAAAAACTGGACTTTGTAATCTTTCATCAAAATTTAATTAACTTACTCGCATCTGAAACGTCTTTCTTGTACGGCTGATGTCACATAGGCCACATGGCCTCCTGGATGTTAATCAATAGCCAAATAGCTGTAGGCATTGTTTCAGGCTATTGCTGTAATTAATGCAGCCTTTCTAAAATACCACTGATAGTTAACACAGAAGATTAGTGTCAGCCTAAGACCACCAAAGACTTTCAGCATTTAAAGATGTGTTTTCAATAAATCCATGTAAATGTCAGTCTTAAAAATGCCTTTTGCTCTGTGAATGTCAATACAGGTGTTCAGCATGTACTCAGGGATTCTGATGCGTTTCTGAAGAACAGCCTCTGATTCATACAGTGCACTTGCAGAAATTAATTTGTTGCTATTTATAAGACTAGAATGTGCAATGTATAATCCATGGAGTTGTCAGTTGCAAGATCTTTCTCTTTTTTTATAATTTCAAAAGAACATGTAATTGAGCATAAGAGCATAATTGCTTCTGTTTTTCAGACAGTCCATAAGTGACTACTAGATTTTATAATACAAATTTGTGCATGCATTGAGCATCATGTAAAATTTGGAAATGCATCTCAAACTGCGCAGGGAAAACAAATGCTGTTTCATGTTGAGTTTCAAGGCTTTTCTGACATTTCTGTGAAATGGGCTGCTTAACATTCTGGCCATGTGCTGACTCTGAGTTCAGGTCTCTCCTGTGTGGGATCTGTTTGCATAATGGATGCTGTTTGTGAGTGATGTGCGCTAGGTAAGGTAATTATTACCTTTATGAAACATTCTCTCACTCCCCTGATGACATTTCCTTCTTTACCCTGCAGGCAGGAATGGCAAATCTGGGCAGAAAACAAACAGCTGCTGCTCGGTAATCAGTAATTCATAAGTAGATAGTACGGATAAACTACATGTGGGAATTGGTGACTCACCTTGTTGAATTGGACCGTTGACTTCTTTACTTTTTTTGCTGTATACAAAGTGGCACTTGACATACGGCTCCTACTCGCAGTTACCCATGATGCTTTTTTCACTGCTGTAAGCTATTGTCCAAACTGGTGTGCGGGAGGGTCATTTTATTGATTTACAATTACCTTTTTGTATTTGCTGTTGTATTTGCTGTTTGTGAAGGGTGAAACAGATTTTGTGAGCGTGAAACAGCACTACATTATTTTTTTTACATTTATTTATTATTTTTATATTTGGTCACGCATTTGTTTTGAATTTTGGTACAGTCATTGTCGCTCTGAATCAGATGTGATTCCAGCTCTCTAGTTTACAAACAGAATGGGTTTTGTGTTTGAAAATAATCGCTATCGAACAATGCGCCGCCTTTCGCATCCTGTCATCATCTTTTTGTGCTCGCCGTTTTTCTTTTAGCCTTTTATTTTTTTTCTAACCACGGTAATTGCTCAGGCCGTATCCATAGAAACCTCAGAACATGTATGGATCGAGAGAGCGAAGACCAGCAGCCGGCATATTATCAGGGCATCATCATGCAGCCTGTTTACACATGTTCCCTGCAGGGTTAGCGCACCGACACGCACACATGCAGATTTCACATAGCAGTTCCAGCGCTGCTTCTGGATCGGTTCCTGACTGCACCAACGAAATCAGTGGCTAAAACATGAGCAATCCCTGTTTCCAGATTGCTGATATATTCCCACAGCCTGAGCTGCTGTGTTAATAGAAGCTGCTCTCTTTGGGAAGGAAAGCTCCCTGCCAAAGAGCCTCCTGCCTTAATAATAAATGATGCTTCACTCTCACACTACTTGAGGTTTGTTCTCACATTAATTATTTGCTTAGCAGAGAATGCCGGACCCTTCCTGGCCTATCAATCTGTATTTGTCATCCTTACTTCTGACATCCATTTTGAATAACCTCAGCTATGTAAAAAAAAAAAAAAAAAGGCATTGAGATTGAGGATTTCATGCAGAGGAGCAGACAGGCGAATGTGGATTTGCGGACTCCACTGAATTAGTAATCTATATTGATCTACGCTCTGGAATGGAGCAATATTCTTTTCAGTTTGGTACACACTGGCTCGGCAATGCATTTTCCACAAGGTTTCTCTCTGAGGTTAAGCCACGGTGCCAGATAGAGCTAGCTCATGCTCCGCACAGCTGCCATCCTGGGGATTTTCGTCATGGTCTGAATATGGTACGCCTCACTCTGCTTCTCGTCTGATCCCTAAGGATTTCAGACCAGTATTTGAGGCAAAGCAGCGCAGAAGTATCTCAGTAGTATTCTGTGAGAATGATTGGGAACACAGTGTAAGAGCAGATTTTTTTGATGCAAAGAACCTTAGAAATTTTGAAAGGAATCCCCTTCCTAAAATATTAAGACATCTACACTGGTATAATTTTGTTTATAAATATTCATTTATACCGTGTAAGGAAAAAGTGATTTTTTTTTTGCGCTTAAATGCCATTGTGCAAATAATATTTTATTTTATTTTTTTATTTGTACTGTACTGATTCATAACTTGATAATAGATCTTTTCAAGTAACAAAAGAGCCCAATTAAGCTTTGCAGAAAATATAAAAATATTTATTATTCCATAATATTGACTGACTGTTATTTTCTTTTATTTTTAAGCTTGCTGACACTTTCTATGCACATTGTGCCTTTGTCCATATTCTTAAAAAGCAGCTGAATTTTGCCCATTTGGCTGCAAAAATTCTAAAAGAGAATGAGGAACCTCACGCAAAGCCTCAATCTCATGACCAGGCCCACCCCAGGCACCATGAGTT
This sequence comes from Enteromius mattozi, assembly GCA_032359235.1. NCBI lineage: Eukaryota > Metazoa > Chordata > Actinopteri > Cypriniformes > Cyprinidae > Enteromius > Enteromius mattozi. Next base: position 6,855,001 of record JAUMHE010000053.1, on the reverse strand, counting down.
CCTTTGAGATCAGAGATTATTGATCTTTCAAAGGGTGGGTGGCCTCTTTCCCTCTATATGCGCACCAGACTGTCAGCCTACTGCTGAGTGGATCGCCACTCTTGATCCGACAACTTAAGCAGAGCTCTAGGAATGCTGTATTATTTATTTATTTATTTTTTAAGCCTCCCGTTACTTCAGATGCATTTTAGGAACCTTCTGTGATTTCAGTGACTCTCAACCTTTTTGCCACAGGCTGAAAATGGCCCATGCCAGGACTATTTTATTCCTCTGTGCCAAGCAGATTTTGCCTGACCGCAGGGCCTGTCACCAGGTCCTCATGCTGGTTCTCCCCTGGGGTGAAACAAGCCTAAGGCTCCATCCCAGTATGTAAAAACAGTTTCCTGCTGACTCTCTTTCTCTGGTGTACTGATTTATGAAATAAGATCAAGGTTACGCTTGCTGCATTCTGGTTTAGACTCAGCGTGGGACTGGTAACTTTGTATTTGTCAATGTCATTAACAAAACACTTCAGTTTCTAGGAAAAACAATTTGTTCTATTCAGATTTACTCGCCAATCGTTTGTTGTCGTACCAGCCTACAGTGTGTTGCAAATAGGCACAGGCTGTTTGCACTTGTAATTAAAGGGATACTCCACCCAAAAATGGAAATATTCTTATCATTTACTTACCCTCACGCTTTCCCAGATGTGCCGTCCCAGTTACTTTCTTCTGTGAAACACAGAGATTGTTGCAAAAGTAATAAAATAAAAAGGTTATTAAAAAGTCGTTGAAAGTTGAATCTTCGTTGTGATCATCTCTGTGAGCAGGGTCCCTCAAAGTTGATGCGAGTATTTTTATTTATTTATTTTTTTTAAATATCTTTGTGTTAATCTGAAGAAAGTAAGTCAAATACATCTGGGACAGCATAAGTTTGAGTAAATAATGAGAAAATTTTCATTTTTGGGTGTTCAAGGTGCACATAATTTAAAAAGGAAAAAAAAAAGCATGAATTAAAAAAATAAAATAAATAATTACACAATCAAATTTTTTGATCTCGTAATTTTTAATGCTGGGCTTTCGTCAGCAGTTTAAATCAGTTTAAAGCTTTAACCGAGCCCCATCCTCCTGTGTGTTTTTTGTTTTTGTTTTTCTTTTAATGTTACTCTCGAATGTGCATCACAATACAAAAATAAATGTGTCTCTGCTTCAGTTACATCACGATTTTAAACCCTGTGGTTGACTGACAGGTGAGTGGGCAGACCTTGAGATGTAGTCACTTGTGTTTCATTTCCTAGTCTCAGAATAATTTTTATAATCCGATATCACCAAAACATTTTGATTGGTGTTGAGCTCTGTGTAAAGGTAAAGTAAAAGTTTGAAAGTGTTTTTTTTACTTTTATTTTGAGAATGAATGTCCACCACATGCATGAATAAGGTCAGAAAAATTCCCATCAGGTCTGTTCACAACAGCATCCAGAATGCTGTGTGCTTCTCTTTGCTCTTTTCCTTAACGCACAGCTGGAGGGACAGGGCTGGACAGAGTAGGGGAGCTGCAGCAGACATACTTGGCAGCTCAAAGAAAGCTCAGAGGAGTCTGGTCTTGTACAAAGGTCTAGGTTTCACACAGTATACTGCAAATTCAGCAGCGGGGAGTTTCCACACGTCAGATTAAGAGCTGCAGAATCACGTCTAGTTATAGTCCTATATTTTTGTCAGCATTTTGATTATCTCTTCTCTGTCCCCACAGCGTTTCATTCAGTATCTGGCCTCAAGAAACACGCTCTTCAATCTGAACAATTTCCTTGATAAAGGTGCATTGCAAGGTATGTCAGAAACATGAACACCTTTCCTGTCTCTAAAGCATTGTACACACATTTGCACTGATGTTAAAGCCCTCAACCTTTCCCTCAGGCTATGACATGTCCACGTTCATCAGGCGGTACAGCAGATATCTCAATGAGAAGGCCCTTTCCTATAGGCTGGTGGCTGTGGACTTCACCAAGATGAAGAGAGGGTGGGTAAACCTCAGTTCTGCCTCTGTAATATTGCCTGCCTAGAGTCAAGATTGTGTTCAAACACATTGTCTCAGCAGGACGCAATCTAATCAGGCTAGCTCATTACTCCGATAATTAAGTTGTTTTTAAAAGCTGATTAAGTAGCTGATTTTATATATATTTTTTTAAACCGCTAATTAAGATTGCGAGTAAGTGGCAAGTTCTGATTGTTTGTTTATCTGTTTGTGGTGCAGTATTGATGGAGTCATGCGCACCATGAACACAGAGAAGCTGATCAAAACATTGCCTATCATTCAAAACCAGCTGGACGCGCTGCTGGATTTCCAGGTTTGTGATGGAGAACATGCATGCTTTAAAACTCAGTGATTCAAGTAAAATCAAGATTGATTTATTTATTTTTATTTAATTGGTTTTCTCCTCCCTTGCTCTCTTTTTCTTGTCTTTTTTTTTAAAACTGGCACTTACATCTTATATGCTTTATAACCTCCTATTACAAAAACAATGCTATAGGTTTGTGGTTGGTAAAATGTTTAATATTTTTGAAATAACTCTTGAATGCATTGTTGATCAAAAATGCAGTAAAAACTTTAGTCTTGAACTAATTAACATTTACAGTTTAATTTAATTGATTTAATTTTATTCAAATTGCACTTATGTGTTTTAAGCAGTAAATTACTTTAGTCTTTAGCATTATCAGAAATCATTTTAACATTGTGATGTGATGCTCAAGTAAAATTTGTTGAAATTGTGTTGTGATGCTTAATATTTTTGTGACTACTATGAATTTTTTTGATGATACTTTGAAGAATTGAAAGTTCAAATAAACAACATTTATAGGAGATCTAAATCCTTTGTCACATTATAAGTAACTTTACGGTGACTTCTGATGAATTTAATGCATCCTTGCTAAATAAAAGTTTTAATTTACTGACCCTAGACCTTTAAATGGAAGTCTGTATGTATTAAAAAAAAAAATTCAAGCTGGTTGATGAAATGCAAGAACATTTGCAGTTTTAAAAGTTCCTTAGTTCTTGTAATTTTCCACTCAGCTTGGATAGATTTGTTGGTATATAATACAGATTATTTGATTGTGCCAGTGATTTAAGGGAACTGGTTATCACTTCAAATCAAGTGACCCTGAAGCCCTAGGTTGGAAAACAGAACAACATTGATGTTGATTCAGTTCGAGCTATTTGGTATGATGTGTACTCTCTCCTGTGGATGTGTTGGTGTGTGTCCGTAGGCTAACCCTAATGAGCTGACTAACGGAGTGATCAACGCTGCCTTCATGCTGCTCTTCAAAGACTCCATCCGTCTGTTTGCTGCCTATAATGAGGGCGTTATCAACCTGCTGGGTAAGAGTAATCCACTCCCTTTCACTCTGGAGAGCGTACTACTCTCACACTCTGCTTTAGGGGTAACGTCTTACTGCTTTCTGAGCAAAGAACAGTGCAGTTGAACTGCAAGAGCTGGGTCTTCTTGTACGCTATACATATTAAGTACTAGTATGAAATGCTTTCATCCAAACAGCATCTGTGTACCACAAATAAATGTTATTAAATCAATCCTGTTGTTGGTAGAATTAGTTGTGTATATTTAGAAAATTGTTGTTGAATAAGTGTCTGTAGACTAACCCACAACTGTTTGAAGTGTATTTTGATGCTTTTAACTTTAGTCTGTTACTTTTTGGTTGATTCTTATAAAAAGATTTAAATGAAGAGGCCAGAAATAGTTTTGGATTAATAAAAAATTTACTTTTTATACTTTTTTTGTGTGTTATTTACATGTTTCTAGCATGCAGCTAAGTTATAAGCAGCAAACAAATATTACCTAAGCAAGTCTTGTTCTTGAACCTCAGGAGCAGAAACGAGGCTTTAATTCCTTGAATTCCTTTTAATTCACAGTTTGAGTTTTATGAGTCAGTTGTTAACTCATTCATTTTTCCATGATTTTTGTTGTTTTTAAAAAATGTATGTTGTAACACATGCCCATTTAGGTTGATGGTCAGAAAATGCATTAGAGTGCTAGCTGTCCTTGAGAGAACCATTACAACAGCTTTTATATGCCCCTGTCTCTGTCAGACAGCCCAGAGTGTTTTGACAGTCCTCTGATGGGTAATTGCAGTCTTTATCTGTTTGAGTTGCTCTGCTAATCGTTCTGCTCTGCCTCTGTCTCTCTCTTTTTTGTCCTCCTGTTTCAGAGAAATACTTTGATATGAAGAAAAACCAGTGTAAAGATGCCCTGGACATCTATAAGAAGTTTCTATACAGGATGACCAAGCTATCAGAGTTTCTTAAAGTGGCTGAGGTACCAGCGCAATGCGTGCACGCTCACACACACACACACAAAGTGTTTTGATACGACAGGTCTGAGATTAGACAGGCTGTTCAAGGATCCCTGCACTCCCACGATTTCTCTCTCTCTCTGTCTCTCGTATCGTCCATCCTACGATGCTCTGGCATTCATATTCACTAGACTGATGCGTGCACGGATGCCGTATATGTATGCACAGTCCTCATTGAATGTTTCCATAAACACATATGTGCCTATCCTGCCAAAAAGCATTCAGATGTCAATAAGTTTCATCCTTTGTTTAAGTATAGATTGAACTGACCTCTGTTTTGGTTTCTCTGTAACAGCTCCTAAAATATCACAATTGGGGAAAAAAAGGTTGAAATCAGCATAACATCAGTCTGTTGATTGAGGGTCTCATTGGGTACATTTGTACACCAAGTACAATTGTTGAAGTTTTTTAACCTACTTATTATCTGATATTCACTGCCGTTCAGAAGTTTGGGGTTAGTACGATTTTTTTATTTCCGTAGAATTAATACTTTTGTTCAGAAATGATCCATAAAATCATCAAAAGTGACAGTAAATAGATTTACTGTAAAGGTATAAAAAATTTCTATTTGCAAATTATTGCTATAAAAATCTGTTTTATGTCAAATAAATGCTGTTCATTTTATATTTCTATATATGTTTAACAGATTTTCCCCAAAAAATTAAGCTGCGCAAATGCTTCCAACATTGATAAAGTGTTTTTAGAGCATCAAATCAGCATATATTAGAATGATTTCTGAAGAATCAAGTAACACTGAAGACTATAATGGCTGCTGAAAATTCCTCTTTGATATGGGATGAAGTCTTACTGATCCCATATTTTTGAACGGCACTGTACATGTGAAAATTAACCCCCAGCAATCTCCACAATGATTTTAAATGAATCTTTATCCAATACTCATGAATGACTGGATAAGCTCTGGAAAATCCATGTAAACTTATAGGTCCAAAGTGTGGGAACCCTGCAGAGAGAGTGTACTCCACTAAGACTGCTTTATACAGCTGTTTCTCTCCTGTTATCCTTGCTGTGGCCGTTGACGGCTGTCGTTCCTACTGTGTATTCACACGGTGTGAGACCTTTAAAGTCTCTCGCTCCTTCTGGCCCAAATGTAGATCTGTTTGGTGCTAATAGGACTCTCACTCCCTCCTCTCTCTCTGACACTACTGAATTCCCGTGCTGCCTCTTCCTTTCTCTCACTTCCCCTCTTAGTCCATCCAGCCAGGCGTTAGACTGTCTGGTATTATTTCCAGACCGGCTCCTCCTCTGAGGGATTCAATTTGACAATGAGTTTCTGAGAACAATGTCCATCACCATGTGAGATTCTTGTCTAATTTTCTTTTATTTTACCCCCACCGGTTCTCATTTAAAAGTCATCATTGTAAAAATTGTTTTTGAATGTTAACCACTCCACACCTCACAGTCTACCATGTGAGACATTATCAATGTCTGTGTTCGTTCCCGTTGGTCCTCCGTGGCTCTCGGCAGGCCACACTTTTATTATTGTTTATTTCTTTCATTTTTAGTCACTGCATGAGGTAATGATCTTTTATGTTTGTTCTTTTTCTGATTCCTCCCCACTCCCCTCGTTTGTTTGTTTGTTTACCGTTTTTGTTTTGTTTTGTTTATGACACAGCAAGTTGGGATTGATCAGGGTGACATCCCAGATCTCACTCAGGTCAGTGTACATTTCATCTCCACATTCTGTTTCTCCTCTACTTCCTGACTACGCTGCTGCTGTCACCCATCGTAACACAGCTCTCCCTTCCTTCGTTTCTCTCTGTGTTTCACCTGTCCTCGTCTTTTCTCTTGTTGTCTTACGTGTTGTTTTTGTACCCATGCTCACTGTCTTTAGACGTTCTGTTTCCTGTCCTCTCTCCTTTTTGGATGAAAAAGTCAGGCTTAATATTAATAGCTTCAAGACTTGTGGCTTGACAGATGTTACCAAACACTCCTCTCTCTGTTTAGTTCCCTCTCAAATGTGTGTTTAGTGATGATCACACTGTTTCAGTATGACTTTGTGGAGTTGCACTAGGCACAGTTCAAATTTGATGTCTTTGTTTGAGTGTTGACATTACAGAATGGGGTTAACACACTATATTCAATGAGGTTTAATCCCCTGCGGTAACACATTGTTTGTTGTTCCTTTCAGACAACTAGAGGATCTTACCTTGTAGGTGGTGGGTTATATGCACTGCTTGTATTTGACATAACTGTTCTACTACTAGTGCTGGGTGATATATCAAATATTTACAACATATTGAGTCATTCTTTTGTAGAAAATTAGCCATCATCGTTAATACTGCAATCATTTTTATTTGCCCATCCAATTTATTAGAAACCTGTGCCAATATTCTAGTTTTGCACTCACTGTACTGTGTGTGCAGAAATTATTTCATATTTAAAAATGATATTGCTATTTAAACAATGGGCTTACAACAATTGAAACTGAAACATGACCCTAAACCACAAAACCAGTCATAAGTGTCAAATTTTTGAAATTGCTACAAATATACCTCAGCAACATAAGACTGATTTTGTGGTCCAGGGTCACAAATGTCTCATTATACACAGAAACATAAAACTGATTAATGTTTCTTTTAAATAATGTGATTAATTATTCTAATTTAATAATATATTGTTGTATTGTTCTGTATAGCCCCTTAAGGGACATGGTGGAGGAAAAAATGCGAGGTGTGTGGAAGGAAAAAATGTTTTTCATTTTCTTGGAAAACTTTTGCGTTCTCTCTCAAACTTTTTGTGTTCTTACGCAAAGATATTTGCGTCCTTTTGCAAACGTTTTGTGTTCTCTCACAAAACTTGAGTTCTCTCGCGACGCGTGTGTTCTTGACACATGTGAGACTGTAAAAAAATTTGCGAGGGTTCTTCGGTGGAATGCAGATATCTTTGCGAGGGAATGCAAAAGAAAAAAAAAAAAAAAAAAGTATATTTTTTACCCCAAATTTTTTCCACCACCATGTCACTTAAGGGGCTCCATAGTATAGTACCGTTGAAGTGAAAGCAAAAATATTTTTAGAGTTTTATTTATACATAAATAATATTATGTTTAATTGTATGACATAATTATGTAAATATTAATCTGTTCATTTAATATAAAATATTCTTAAAAACATGCTTGTTTATTTATTTTTTTTAAACATGCCTTAAATTTAAAAGCGCAAATACATACTGTATGTGTTTAAAAAGTAAATATTGAGGTATTTGTTTTAGCTGTATCTCCCAGCCCTAGTTTCTTTCTGACTGCATCAGCGGATTCATTCCTTTTTAAAACCAGGCTAACTGATTGAATGTGGCCCAATCTGCCATTCCTTTCCCCGTCACTTTACAGGCATGGCTGTACATCGCTATTTCTGCTGATCTGAGACCAGATGTGCAGTTGTCTCTTTATAGTTTGATCAAATCGCTAGCTCAGATCAGCATAAAAGCAAATCTCCGTCTGGGTTGCATGACGGCTTTATGCTTGCAAACCCCCTGACCATCAAAGTGGGAGAAGGTGGAGCTCTTGTGAGAGCTATATGATTTACCCAATGCCCCGTTTCTCCTTTACATGAGAAAACTGCCCTACATTTTTAGGATTGTGATGAAGTATTCATGTAACCTCACTTTGTCCTTTGCGTAGCCAAGCGCACATCTATAATGTAGCCATTTAATCAAAAGCCTGTTCGTGCCGTGTCTTCTCCGAGGAAATCAAATCAGACAGGAAGGAAGCAAATTAAAAGTGGTTACACTTTCATCTTTCTTTTTTATCTCACTTCTGTGGAAGTAATACATTTTCTCGCTTAGCCGAAATGTGCGTTTTTAGTTCTATTTGAATTGTAGACTGCTGCATATGTGTGTTGTTTTTTTTTTTTTTCTCTCTCTTTTGGCTTCTGTTTTCGGTGGAATGGATTAGACCCAATCTGCCCTCTCAGCGATGTGGAGAAAAAGCCAACCTAGATCAGATCCAGACATGTTGGCCAGCGCTGCCAGCTAGGCTCAGTCGAAGAGCTTACCTTACCTTTAGTCCATAAGAGCAATTTATACACGGGTTGTCTGTTCTGGAAACTTGGCACAAAGCACCTGCTCTTTTCACCAACCATGAGCGCTCTGAGCTTATGCTAACATTTGCTCTCATTTGAATAAAGCAGCATGGGGTGTGTGTGCTCTTAGGTGCTAACATACACATCCTGTGTTTGCTGATCTAGTACCTGTGTTATGCTTCCTCTTGTAGTTGTTAAGATAATTCTTTTTTAAAAGGAGCAAATCGTAGATCACTATAAAGGGCTCAGGGGAAGGTTTTAGCTAGATTTGCAACTCAACACAAATCTCACCGAAACCCCAAAGTACTAGTTCCAAAAGCCAGTGTTTAATGCCACGGTCCAATAATAAGTTATATCAGTGACCTCATTGGTCTGTCATGCTTTTGAGGTTTGGATCTTCCAGTTTGCATGTCACTTCCTCTCTTTCGAATTCGTACTCTCTCTTGTTTTCTGTGCTTGTTTATCCTTTGCCTGTACGCCTCTTACTAAAAGCTTAAAGCGCATGCTCCTGTTATTATTTGCTGAAACTCCGGTAGATTGAGTGGGTGGGTGTGTGTGTAAGTGTGTTTGACAGTGTGAGAGTGGAACTAAATCTGTATGTTGTCATTGAGTTGTTGACCCTTTTCTTCCTCCTGCAGGCTCCCAGCAGTCTCCTGGAGGCTCTTGAACAGCACCTGGCCTCTCTGGAGGGAAAGAAAACCAAGGAGCTCTCTGCTGACAACAGGTACGAAATTCAACAGTTCTAAAAACATGCAGCATCACACACATTCACAAATATCTGTGAAAATAAATCCATGTTAATTTTAGGGGTTTATTTCAAGTCATCTGAAAAACATGATGGCTTTACATGATGAACACATTTAATTCAGGCTTTTTGTAGGTCTTCATATTTTTATTTTTGTTAGTTTTTGCATTTTTAAAATGACAAAAGATCTCTAGCTGAAATTGCAAATTAAAAAATATCATCAGCTGAAATTCCAAATAAAACATTTTAACACAAAAAACATTGATCTGTTAATTCTAACATTCACTGACATTTATTGCTTTGAAGATAAGACAAAAAAGTCAAGCGCAAGTTCCTGTATGTGCTGTATAAATCCTCTTAACAGCACTTTACTTCACAAGCCATATGTTAAAGCGCTCGATACAGCAACAACAAACCATTAGCAAGAGATTTATATATATATATAGCCTCATACTGTACGATGACTTTTTTTGGCTTGTGAAGAGTGTTAAATTAATCAGGTCCTAAATAAAGAACTGACAGGGAAATCTCACTTCTGTGCATATCTGTGATTTTTCTCTTTAGAGCCAACACTCTGTCCAATGCGGTGTCATCCCTGTCCAACACGGGCATGTCCTTCTCCTTCTCATCCAGCAGGATGGACGAAAAGGAGAAACAACAGGCCCTGGAGGAAGAGCAAGCCCGTCTGCAAGCTCTCAAGGTGGGTTACAATCTATCTCATGAATCAACATGTTCTAATTGCGAATTAAGTTTTAAATGTGGACAGGAAGTGATGTTAGCTTGTTCTGGGTAGAGAATAAAGAGTACATGGCCTATCCCAGCTCCACCCAGAGAAGTTTGGTGCAACTGAGATTTGGCAGAATTGAAGCTGCTGTTCTGGGAACATTTTGTTCAATACATGGAAGTGTATGTGTGTTTACACAATACGCCCTTGTACCTTCAATTATTAGCCTGCAACAGTACGTGGTCAGGGGGTTACTCAAACCTCTGTGTCCCATCAGGATGTACTGTCATACCTTGTGGGACACACACACACACACACACACACACAAACAAACAAACCGAGTGACAGGAACGTCACTGGTATGGAATGTATCCCCTTATGCACCATGGCTCCATATCTAGATATAGTTCAAACATTCCAAGCAATTTCAAAGTCCAACATCAAAGTATTTACACAGTCCATGTTTGGATAAGTTTGTGTTAAATTGAACTGGTGTTTCTTTGTGATTGTGTTCTCATCACTCCAGTGTTTTAGAGAGCTATCACTTTCTGTGTTTTCTTTTGTTCCCACATTTTCTTGTTGTTGCAAGGGGCATAAAACCTTGCCATGTCACAACCTACTTCCTCTCTCTTTCAAATCTAGAATCTAGGGCTGCACAATTTAAGGAAAAAGATCAGATAATGATTTTTCTGATTAGAAATGTAAAATCTAAAATGTGATTTAAAGAAAATAAAAGTTTTAGGTTTATAGGACAGCACAATTTGGCCCAAAATGTTGTTTAATCTATCAGTATGATAATAATGATGATGATGATTACATTTAATAATATAATAATTATATCTAAAAATAATGCTACACAATAATTACTGTTCTTGTTAGGCTAAAAAATGTTCTCGTTTATCTTTAGTTATCTTATTGCGAAATAAAAATAATAAAACAATATAAACTTTAATAATTTTATTATTGTAATATTTCACTGTAAAGAATAAAAAAATATTATAACTTTACAGTTCAATTGGTAAATCTTAATGACTAGTAAATATGCCTGTCTTGATTCATTTTTAGATGTTAATTCCTAAAGGATTTATTTTGGCATAAATCCACAGGTAGCTCTTGTGGCTTTTCTTTTGTCGACAACAGTTGATTTAACTGTGCTTTTCTTTACAAGTTTTGGAATATGGCTAACACACATTGTATTCTTAAATGCATGTTCTTAGTGACTTAACCTCAGAGCAAATTTACAGTCAAAGTTTTTGCTGTGACCGATGCCACAGGATCATGAGCTGCTCAGAAGTAAAAGAAATCATTACACAGCATTGGTCAAAAAACCAGTGGCTATACTTGACTTTCGGTTTTGGTTGGTCTGTTGTCAAGTAGTTGTGCTCTAGTGAGTTGCTTAGCTTGAAATAGCTCTACATGCTGACGATTTATTGACTTTTCTTGTTCTTTTCATATGGTCGCTCTAGGCTGCTCAAATAGTTGATGTCTTTGAGTTGTTACTAGTTCCTGTCCAAGGAAGTGTGACCTGGGAGATGATCTTTGACTTCAGCCATCTCTTCTACAGTACACCCACAAGACACACACACACACACACACACACACACACACACACAGACAGTAGATCTGAGCTGTAGCTGACTGGCACTTCAGCTGCCTGAGCGGCTGTAATCTGTCTAATTTCACAGAGCTCAACTGAAGGAAATAGTCTCTACAGTGACCATCGCAGAAGGAATGAGCCGAGAAGCCTTTACATTCTTCATGTTCTCTCTGAATGTTTTCTTCCTGTGTTTTGTGATTGTATAGAACCAGCGTCTGAAGGAGATCAGCATGCAGACCCCCTCTGCCTCTCCCAGCACACAGTCTATGGGTAGTGCCAACAACCACACTGCGGGCATGGACCTGTTCACAAACACCACAAGCCCACCCTCAACAAACAGGTCACTAACATGCTGTACATGGCTGCAGTACATATTGTATTGAAAAAAAAAAGGCCCGGTAAAGACATGTATGGATTTAAGAATAAGAAAAAAGTATTAAAACAAACAATAAATGCTGCGTACATTGTATAAAGTAAAACCAAAGAATAAAAACAGCATGTTCATCACTGTGTAAGTTATAATTTTTTTTCTTATTAATGTCACAAAAGTTATTTAGCTGTCACTTTAAGAGCTGCCCAGAACCAATACACTGTTACACATTTTCTTTTTCAGCTGTTTGCTTTCACTTAAGGCTTAAATTACTGTTTATGAGGATACTTGCAAATACAGGCATTTTGACACAAGTGTATTTAACCATTCAAGGCCTATAAAATAACTCTGACAAAAATAAATCTGTTAAATACTCCTGTACTCTATGAGCACCATCTTCATGTGCGTGTGCCTCTCTGACGATTTATAGTGAAATGCATTCTCTTTTGCTGCTGATTGCTTTTCAACAGCTTCAAATGACCACAATGCTTAAAAGTGCATGCAAATGATACTATACATTTTCGTGACCACGTAACAAAGCTATGTGAGCATGTGATGGAGTTCAAAATCGCTACTGGTTAACACATTTCTAACACGTATCTTTCACATACAGTAATGCAAAGCTCCATAAATCTTAAATATATGCTATACCATATGGTCCAAAAGTCTGAGATTTTTTTTATTCAAAATAAATTTAGACCGGGAATAAAGTTTGTACTAATATCAGTGTTATCTTATATCCTGTACAATATTAGAAAGTTAATAATAATTTAATAGATGTCTGGTAGAACTGCTTTGATTTATTTGACAACTGTTGGGCTGTTTGCTGGTTTTAAACCCTGTTGTCATCATGAATCTCATGGTGGTTGTGGTGGTTGCCTTGCTGTTGATGCAACTCCCACAACAGGTTGATTGTCGTAAGAAGTGAACGGACAGAATCTTTTCAACCCGTCTAGCTTTTAATGGCTTTTTGAGGTGTTTGTCATTTGAATCTGAAGCTGCTCATTGATATAATGTGTCATTGGTGAGAATGAAAGCTTTTATACTATCTTTAAAAACTGTGCAGTGGGCTTACTAGTATCTCTAAATGTAGCCTGCATGGACAAAGTGAAAAGGAGATCACTTTTTTTAAAGGAAAAACCGAGCCGCTCTGTTTCCGATTCCTTTTCATATCCTTCAAAGCCAGTAAAGAACACACAAGACTAAAAAACAGGATATTTAGACTGTGCTGTACACTATGTGTGAGAGAGGGAGAACTAGATGTCGATGTCTACAGAAAAAGACAGACACGTCAATACCTGCTGCTGTCTGGATTCGCTCACTTTCTCGAGCTGATGAAGCCACTTGACCTGGTGGAGCAACTTGAAAACACAGTCCAGCTGCTTTTCACTTAGTTCTTCCAGGCAATGTAAAATGATCTAGTTTTTAATTTCTTAAACAAGTGCACTGTGTATGTGCTATAAGTATTTCAGTTTTACACTAGTAAGATTTCTTTTGAAATGTTTTTAAAAGAAGTACTCTTATGCTCACCAGTGCTGCATTTTTATTTGCTAAAAATAAAAACAATATAAACGGTGATTTACTATTCAAACTTTTTTCTGATTAATTAGTGCTGGGCAACAAGTAATTGCATCCAAAAAAAGTTTGTTTAAATAATGTATATGTAAATTTATTATGTGTACATATAAATTACGTATTTATATTAATATAATATTTACACATATTTGATATAACATTAATCATTGCCCAGCAAAAAATGTTATGTTTATTTTAGTGAAAGTCATAGTAAAAAATTTTTTTTTTTGCTGTTTAAGTCTTCACTGTTTACAAGATCTGTATGGTAGAATTTAAATGTAGCTTTTGTGCTAAACTCTGATTTTCTTTTCTACAGCATGCCAAACCTCAACAGTGACTTGTTTGACCTCCAGCCTGCCTTCGTTCCTGCTGTGCAGAGCACTCCTATCTCCACCGCCAGCAGTGCCTGGGGAGGTGCGGCCCACTCCACCCACACACATACACTCGATCACTGATGCTGCATCCATTGCTTTACCATTTTAGATCACTGACCTTTAATTCAGTCCCTAAAAAATCATTAGAACAGATCAATCCTTTGGAATGAACTTGCAAGTGAACGAACAGATAATTAGGTGAACATTTACTGCAAGTTAACAATGTTTCAAATCCTTACAAGCTGTTTGTAAGACCTGTCCCAAAAGCTACCATCATCAGCCCTTGGGGTTCACAGTTTGGTGGGATAATGGTATATAGATTATTGGGCCGTACGCAGCATTTTAAGGCATCAATGATGTCTCAAAGAACTGACCCATCAGCTTGCTAGGTTTTGCAACCCACCCAATGTTCGGTTGTGTTTGTTCTCCATATTCATTCATCCTGTTGTAGGTTTAGAACAATGTTTTCTAGATATGCCGAAGCGTGACCGATTTGGTGCTTTTCCACCAAGGGATTATCGCTCTGGTTGGGAGCTGTGCTGAGTGTCAGAGGTTCATTTTCAGTAGTTCAGCACATCTGCTGGGCTAGTGTGAATTGAGGACACAAGGTGCAAAGTGTAGACACACTGCCAGACTCTTAACTATGCCAGGATTTGTAGGTCACCGCATGCACTTGGGGCGTGCGCATTACAGCTAGTGGGCAGGTGCGCCAAGGGCTAGCGAGACACGCAGCAAGACTCAGGTCTCCAGAGACCCACATATACTACTAACGGTGCAAAGACACACCAGTGTAGACAGATGGAAGGATGAGATGCCTTAAAAAAAAAACAACTGCTGAGTAATGAGCAGAGTAGTGAGAAAGAGCCACAGGCACAGATTTATACTGTAAATTGTTATTTACATAAGAAATCCTGGAATAATAATAAGAATCCACCCAAATTTAGGCCATTTCAAGCTCTTCAGCTGAAAATGGTATTTAATGACATTTTTAGACAAAAACGCATTTAATGGCATACTCAGATGGATGGAAACTGTTATCAGAAACTTTATTGTAGAGGAAAATGTATGCATGTAAAATGGTCCAGCTTTAACTGGGCTGCAAAAAAAAAAAGAATATTGTGATTTTGACATTGCGACAGTTGTAACATGATGAACATTTAAAAAATTTTTTATTGCTGCTGTTTAGATCTTCAGACTTTTAAAATGGCGTATGCAAAACCTACAAACTAAATAGATTAATAAACCATTATTAAAGACCCATTAACACCAAGCATGGTAACTATAAAGATAACGATATTGTCTGTTTATTGTAAGCTCACTCGCGTCTGCTTCTTTAAATTTCCCAGCTCGTGTTAGCTGGTTGGATTCTAATTGGCTGTCAATGTTTGTGTTGTTCATCAGCTGGAAAAAATAATTCTGAAAATGCTTGCAATGATATTGTTTCTCTGTGCCTTTATCATTATTGTTGTGTTGTGCACTCTTCTATTCTTTTATATATTATAACCAATTTTTAGAACTATATCTTGATTGTTATCTTTATAGTTATCGTACTTGGTGTGAACAGGCCGTTAGCCATATTGCTACTCAGATTGTATTTAATCTAAATGGTGGCAACTTGCAAGAAAAAAAGTTATGTATATTTGCATTCAAAAGTTGGATTTTATTTTTTATTATTATTTGAAGTAGAGTTTTTTTTGTAACGCTACATAAATATCTTTACTGTATTAAAGCATTAAATAAGTATTACAATAGAATTAAAATCTTACTTACCCCAAACTTTTCTGCAGTAGTATACACAAATGAGACACACGTGCTGGCTGTACAGTGTTTGGTAATTTGAACTTAAATTTTAAATGATAAATTTGATTTTGGTGCTTCACTGTTATGCGCTCAAACCTGATCCAATGAACAATTGCAAAAGTCTTTAGAATTCATCGGTCAAAAGATGAGGGAACACTTTCATGTTTTTTTTTTTTCTCTCCGCACAACAAGCATAATGTGTTGTGTGCCATCTTTCCATCTTTAAATGTTTTGTATGTGTGTGTTACTCTCAGGTCTAGAAAGCAGCACTCTTCATCCCATGGCTTCCATGCCCACCATGAATGTAGATTTTGATGCTGTATTTGGGACTAAAGCTTCCAATAGTGATGGGAAGCCATCATCTGGTAAAATGCTTCATACGTGTGATTATTAATAACGCTTATTAATCTCTGAAGGTTTGACCCTTGCCGCGGTGCTTAATAACTGCAAAACTTAGTAACCTTCACCCTAAAATAAACCTCTTCTGCTGGTTTTGCTGTATGGTGAATTTGTGGAGCTTTGCTGCTGAAAACTGTAACAAACAGCTGCAGCACCTGCTGCCTGACTCGGTTCTGGAAAGATTTGGAATGTTCTTTAGGGAATCGCTCATGCTTTTTATTTATTTATTTATTTATTTATTTCTCCTCTCCACTTACTCACTTCGCTGCTCTGTGGTTGTGGACAGTCTGTTATCATCCCTTCATCCATCTACTGTGCGTGTGAGTGGAGGCTTGGTGCTGACTAGCATTTTTCTCCATCTGTTAATCGTCTGTCGCCACACTCCTTATCTGAACACAGAAGAGACGCACACATTTCCACTCACCAGTTCATTCACTCTCTGTCTGCCCCTATTCTTCCCTTTTTTTTTTCTTTTCTTTTTTTTTTTTTTTTTTCTTTTCCTTGGCCCTTTTTTTTGTTGTCTCCCCCCACCCCACCCCTATTCCCTCTCTTCTGCTCTCTTTCCTGGGTTATGATGGCTGATCTGATGTGGTGAGTGTTCTCGTTCTTTTTTTTTTTTTTTTTGTGTCTTGGCCTCCTTGTCCCTGCTGGCGAAGCAGGAAGTAGAAGTGTAAAGATATGGCATGTGTCAGCAGGCTGCCTCTCTTGCTTTCTTTCTCTCATTTACTAAAAGAATTAGCAAAATTACCTGTGTTTTTTTACCATTTGAAAACCAGTTTGAAAGTAAACATTTAAATTGCATTCACAACAGTGTTGTGTTTTTATTTTTTATATATATAGTATGTACTATATATAGTATTAGTATTTTGAAATAGCCTTTAATTTTATAGCTTCAGTTTTTTTGTAATTTTTTTATTTTAGGTTTTGTATTTTCATGTAAATTTTACATTTATTATTGGTTTGAGTTTATGTATTTATTTTCTATATTTTATTTCAATTAATACTTTTAATAATTAGGCATAACTTTTTTTTAATTGCCAAGGTAAAAAAAAAATTTCATAGTTTTACTTAACAACAACTAACTATTCACAATGCATTGTACTTTTGTAATGGGATGTATATTCAAGCAAATAGTGGGCAATCCAGGGCAAACGTGTTTTTTTTTTTTGTTCTTTTTTACAAAACGTTTAAGATACAGAAGGTATAATTCATTTTTTAAAAGCATTGGCATATTTTTTACTGTTGGAATGATTTTAGAAAGATTTTGTATGCAGCAATATCTAAACAGCTGTTGGATAGCATTTAATCAGTAGCCTGTGTGGCCTAAATGGGGAAAAAAAGCTAAGAGTTTTTACATTTTATTTAAAGACTTCAAAGGCATTTTTCCTGTTTGAGATAACATGCACTGATTAATCGTCCACAATAAGATGAGAAACATAAGATAAGAAAATAAAAAAGATGCAATATTTAGCAACATTTAGAAGTATAAGAAAAAAGGGGATGACATAGATTTCCAGTTAATTTAAGGAGCCCTGTCGTGTTATTTCCTCTTAGATCTCAGGGTGGTTCCTCCCGTCCTGACCTAATGTTCTGCTTTAGATCTCTGTGGGTCTTTTGTCATGCCGTGAGTGGCCTCACAGAGGCTCATCCCCGCTGCTTGCATCATTATAAACATCAGCAGGACTCCAGCACGCTTTCTCTCGTCTCACTCCTGTCCCTCTGCTCTATAACACTTATGCCCTAACCAGGCCCGATGCGACAAGTTTCCAGCGACAACCAATTTGTGTGTCCACATTGAAAGCGTAACAGCTGCTCAATGTGACACTGTTACAATCCATTGCGGGTGTTTTTGATGTTTAATGCACAGCATACGTATTGAGATGTTGCACTGACCCGGTTATTCTTTCTGATAACTCAACTAGCATTGGCTATTACAGAGTACTAATCTGATACCATCTGTACAAATTAAATTTTATCCTTTCAGATGACCTTAACAACCATGACCAACACACAGAAACGGATTTGGTTTGGTCAAGTCTGTTATTCAATTCTTTTTAAAAGGTCAGCATTGTTGAAATAGAAAACCTTTACTGCTGGTTTGCTTGACGTGTCGCTTCTGGTTAGGAATCAGTCTGCAGCAGCAAAAACAAGTGCTTTATCACTCTCATAATATTTAATCATTGGAATAATATAGGTTTCTCTGTCCTTTTTCCCAGGTTATGATGCATTAGGAGACTTGTTGAAGCCCACGGTGACGGTTCACACTCAGGCGCCGGTCATGGCTCCTCATACAGGCAGTAAACTGTTGGCCAATGACCTGGATTCATCCCTGGCCAACCTTGTAGGCAGTGAGTCTCTCTTCTGCACAGCATTATTGGTCTGTTTGTTTGGCTTTCTTTATTTACTTGGTCATAAGTCCCTGACCTTCAAATTGCGTTTGTGCTACTCTACTGAACAGAGAGTCAGCAGCCATATGGTGCTATAACGCCATGTGTGTGGGTGTTGGACAGAGATGAATTAAACCCAGCTTAGGGGAAATGAATAAGTCTCTGATGCCTCCAGTGCTGTAAGTCTTCTAGTATTACGCTGATGTGGGGCTGTTCTAACAGTCTGTTCCTTTTTCCCACTCTCTTTTCAGACCTGCAGTTTGGGGGAGCACCAGGCAAAAAGTGAGGATTTACATTTAATTATCAGAATAATTTCGGATTGTAAAAAGAGGCAGTGTCTGGATTCTCTTTGTGTGTGTTTGCATGCAGGTCTGATATGCAGTGGATTCAGCCTGGAGAGAAGAAGCTGACCGGTGGCACTAACTGGCAGTCAAAGACAATGAGCAGCACCACTGCCTGGAGCCCCGCCCCCTTGCCACCTGCTGCCATGCCACCTGCCGCCATGCCCGTGCCACACATGGTGAGAACACACCCATGCGTACACACACACAGTGATATACAGGCACCTAAATATACTTGAACTACCTTTTAAAATGTTGGGGTCGGCAAGTCACCAAGGCTGCATTTATTTGATGAAAAATACAAGAAAGTCAATAATACTGTCAAATATTTGTACATTTCACATCGTAACTGTTTTCTGAAAATTATTGTACTTCAGTCTTCAGTGTCACATGATCTATCAGAAATCATTCTGATATCCTATTTTGTTGCTCAACTAACATTTGTTGAAAAGAGTTGTTCTATTTGTTTTTATTATAAATATGTTCTATTTGTTTTTATACAAACAGTCATATATTTGAATTTTTTTTAAAACAAAGTTCAGCATTTGATTGAAATATAAATCTTTTGTATTGATGTAAAAGTCTTTACTGTGATCAAATTAATGCGTTGTTGCTGAATAAAATATTGAATTTATTAAAAAAACTTACTGACCCCAAACCTTTAAATTGTAGTGTACATTTTAACATTAATACTTTATTTTCAATACACTTGATTCTGATTGGTTATTGCAGAATTCTACAGTCATTTGTTTTTTTAATAATGACACTAAACTGTATATTTGACCAGGCAACTGATTTAATGTTTGTGCTGATTTTGTCACTCATATCACTTTGCTGGACTCTTTCTTCTCACATAACATAATTTAATTTACATTTAATATTTCATGTCCATTTATAAGTACTGTAATGAATCAGGGTAATAAACAGTCATTATAGCAAAATAAACAACTTTAAAGTATAAATGGGTCTTGTGACCGGAAAACAGTACATTTATCCATTACTTAATATATACAGATATTCTTGCAAATGTAAACATTCTCATTCGCATGCAAACATTGTTTCAAATACTCTTAAACTTACAAACCTGAAGGAATCCATCTGTTGCAAAGCTCAGTTTACACCAAATATCCAGATTTCATACACTATAATTCAGGGAGGGGGGAAGATCTTCTTTGCTGTTGTGCTATATTGTGTAGCTTCAGGAAATATGAGTGTGAGTGTTTCTTGTTCTCAAGTGGTGTGTATTGATCCAGTCAGGCAGGTGATGTGTTAGTCTGTTCTGAGACAGGAAAGAGTGGAGTTTTCACTGTTTACATATGTTTATGGCCTCTCTTGTCTCTCTCTCAGGGCTTTCAGAGTAGATTGACCTCTGAACCGCTTGAGTTGAGAGAGAGCAGATGTCTGTGAATAACTAACCTTCAATGTCTCTCTTTCTGTCTCTCTCCACCTTTTCTGTGGTCTTCATCTTTCTGGCCCGTTTCTCCTCGTGTCTGATGTCTTCAACTCTCCTCGCGCTATCTGCTCTGTATGTTTCTGTCTTTCTCTCTATCTTCTTTCTTGTGCTTAACCCAGCAGACTGGAATGTTCTATACTAGTTATGTAAGTACCTCCTATAACTGACAGTTCTATTATCTAGAGTATCGTTTACGAAGGATCGATTCTCTTTTATACATTACCTCTCTTATTCCCACACATTTCCCTTCACATTCTCACACCTTATTTCCTGATTTCTATCTTCACCTATTTGGTTCAATGTTTTAAATTGTAATTAAATTCAGGTGAATCGTGGGTGAAAATGGGCAGTTACTTGGAAAAGTTTTTGTATCTAAATGAAAATGAAATATGAAAAGAAAAATATTTCATCAGTGAAATTCAAACCACTGTCAAATTTTTGTTTTGTTTAATATTTTCTTTAATTAACTTTAATTAATTTTCTTAATCCACACTGAAAAATAAAATGTAAAAATAAAGCAGTATTGCACAGATGTTTAGATATCGGTGCATCCTTACCTAATGATAATATTTATAGTTATAGATATATATGTATGTGTGTGTGTGTGTGTGTGTGTGTGTATATATATATACACACACATAAATACATAAATAAATAAAATATGGTCATTATACACAAATACATTGTGTATGATATATTATATAACTTATTTTAGCTGAGCTTGTTTACCACAGTGGCTTTTTATGTTTCATGTACTCTTGAGACTAATTAAAAACAATAGTTCGATGTTTCTCTGTAACTCACTCTGTATAGTTCTAGGCTGAACGACCCAAAAGCAGTTTTCTCACACTGTGTGAATGGGCTAACAAATTTTACTTGGTGTGAAAAGGCCTTTATTGTAACTTCCAGCATCCTCTGACTTCCAAACCCCCTCTATTCCTGATAAACACAGAGAATGTCATATGTTGATTTCCCTGTGACATATGAATGTTTGTTCGGTCTCTCATGCCCTTTCTGTAGCATTTGATGTATTCATCTTTTTGGAGCTTTGACTTGCAAACCAGACCTGTGCAAATGTGTGCGTTTGGGGGCTGCATTTTACGTAACCTGTTTACAATTCAAAACTGATGAATATAGTACATTCTTTGTGCTAACAATTCAGTGCTTGCAATATTCAGAATAATGTCAAAGAATGTTTTAGGCTTTAAAGTGAGTGACAGTTACTCAGGTAAGTCATTATTTTAGGAAAAACTATTTCAGACATACTCTAGCATTCAAACGTTTAAGGTCACAGATTTTTTTTTGTTTGTTTTGTTTTGTTTTTTTGGAAAGGCTGCATTGATTTAATCAAAGGAAAAAAACAAACAAGCAAAAAACAACAGTAATGCTGTGTAATATTAATTACAAATGACCCGTTTTCTACTTTGATATATTTTAAAATGTGATTTATTCCCGTAATGGCAAAGCTAAATATTTAGCAGCCCGTCTTCAGTGTCACATGATTCTTCTGAATTCACTTTAATATACTGTTTGTGCAGCTCAAGAAATGTTTCTCGTTGTAATCTGCACTGAAAACAGTTCAAAAGAAAATCATTTATTTAAAATGGAAATGTTTTGAAACATTGTAAGTGTCTTCACTGACTTTTGCTCAGTTAAATGCATCCTTGAACGGTACAATACAGTAAAAAGACAGTGCTGTGCTATGCATTGTTTTATTTGACTGAGTATTTAAAAACAATTTTTTTTACTCATTGTTCTGTTATGTTTTTTACTCTTAGATACATTTCAGATCCTTGAGTTATATTGTTTTGGTTCAGTGTTGTGCAGTGTTGCATGTGTTGAATGTACCAGCTCAGAAATCAGTGCAAGAGAGTTTAAGTACTTCTGACCTGTCATGAGTACAAAAGAGAGTAATTAAACAAGCTCTTTAAATGAACCAGACATGATTAGTGAGCACAGAGCTGTTGAATGAGTACAGTAGTGTTTGATCAGTAAGTGTCCCATTGGTCATTCGATCAGTGAAGCATTGTTTGATCATTCAGTGCACTGATTGCTTATTTGTGACCCTTTTTAGGCTCCTGCTCCCATGGCGTTTCCCATGACAACACCTCAAGTGCCTGTGTATGGAATGGTGAGTATTGTGACCTTACAGTGGTTGCATGGATATTGTGGAGATTAATTAAATGGTTAATAGCTAAAAGAAAATAACGCTGAATGTTGTGTTTGGATGGATTTAGGTCCCTCCTCAACTGGGACAGATGGGAGGGGTTCCAGTAATGACCCAACAGCCCATGTTGTACAACCAGCCTGTTCTCAGACCCACTAACCCTTTCACCCCCATCCCTGGAGCCCAGGTACACACAAAAACACATGAGTTAGTCCATCTGTATCACACACAGTGACCTTGCATGCATTTAATCCATACCACACTGCTGTAATACACCAAACTAGGGCTGTGCAAACTCGCATTGCAATATTTTGTTTTACTGCAATATATATTGCAATATTTATTGTGATATGAAAAAATATATACAGTGAGGTCAATAAGTATTTGATCACCCTGTGTTTTTTGCAAGTTCTCTTACTTAGAAATCATGGAGGGGTCTACAATTTCAGCATAGGTGCATTTCCACTGTGAGAGAGACAGAATCTAAAAAGAAAAATCTGGAAATCACATTGTATGATTTTTTTTAACAATTTATTTGGGAATTACTGTGTCAAATAAGTATTTGATCACTTGAGTCAAAAAATGTTAATATTTGG
>JAUMHE010000053.1:6804589-6827983 GCA_032359235.1 Enteromius mattozi | reverse complement strand
CAAATACTTATTTGACACAGTAATTCCCAAATAAATTGTTAAAAAATCATACAATGTGATTTCCGGATTTTTCTTTTAAGATTCTGTCTCTCACAGAAATCATGGAGGGGTCTACAATTTTCAGCATAGGTGCATTTCCACTAAGTAAGAGAACTTGCAAAGTCACAGGGTGATAAAATACTATCTGACCTCACTGTATTGTGATATGTCTTTTTTTTTAATGTTTTGTAATTGTAAAAAAAAAAAAGTCTATTTTGTAGTGTAGGCCTGACTTTTAATTGTAAGTGTAATGATGAATGGATAAAATTGCTGATTTGTTTTAACCAGCAGTGAAAAAATAAGTTTAATAGGGCATCAGTATAAATACTGGCCTTTGTTTGTAGTGAAATATTTAAAATATTTTTTTATTTCTGTCTGTGTTGTTATAGATTGTCGCATAGATGCGATTTAATTACAGAACACTGTTCTTTTATCTTATTCTTTTATCTTTAAATTGATTGACAGTCATAATATTAATGTTATATTAAGTTTTTCATAATTATATTTGTAACTTCTTAAAAGCAGCATATTTAAATAGCAATACTAGTTTTTACTATAGTATTAAGTGATGAAATTTCATCGTTATTCAAATTTCAGCAACATACTTCACTGGTATTATATTTTAACACACACACACAAAACACAGCTCCCTGCCTGTGGCAAGTTCACAGATGCTCCATTTACAAGATGTTCAGTGCTGCTGTATTCACACGGTCATTACTGAGCCATTCAGTGCTGTTTTGCTTATTTATAACTCTTTGTGTGTCTTTTAACAGATGCAGTTCATGTAAGTAGCACTTAAGCAGAGCGCCAAACAGGACGGCTGAAAAGAACAACAAGCTAGTGAGAGGAGGATCCGACTACCACCAAATAAAAGGAGATCGAGACCAAAAGAAAGAGCATGCATATGGAGAGGAAAGTGTTTGTGTCAAGAATGCTTACCTCACTGTCTGAAACGGCTCACCCAACACACACACACACACCAGATGAGAATGCATACACTGTCATTTTTCATCTCTTGAGGTTCATTTTTTTCCTGGGGCACAGTGTCTACTGACAGGTGTGATACATCATAGAAATCGTGGATTTTATTGCAGATATTAAATTACCATGTACAGAGCACTCTTCTTTTCTTTTTTTATTCAAAATTAATATGAATTAGATCTAAAGCCCAACACAGTGGACTTCCTGTTACTGTCCTCTTTTGCTCTGTTATGAAGATGCTCATGTTGAGTTCAGGAAAACAGTGAATGTCAAAGTAAATCTTCAGAATAGTACAGCTTACTAGATCATAAACATGTTTAAATGGCTCATTAACACAATGCCCCGGCTTCTCATTTCAGAACAGAATTTGACCCCTTACATAAGGTGCTCTGCACCCCCAAGCACTTTACACATGCATTTATGTGTAACATGATATATAACATCGAGCTGGTCTCTTATAACTACAATGTTTTTCGTCTAATGTTAAAAATTAAAATGTTACTGTTACTGATGGCTACTGTTCAAAATGGTCAGTCAATCCTTATTTGTTTATACTGGCTTAAAGGTTTCCATTTCAGACGTGATGGTGGTCTTGCACATACATAATGTACACACTGGTGTTACATGAACCACATGAAGAGCCCCCTCTCACTGGCCTCCCACCTTGTTTTGTCACTCCAAGGACACTGATAAACATATCTGCTCCTGCTCTTCTGTGTTAACCAAACATGTCACGCATTTACAACTACATCTCAAACTCTGAGCCCACTCCCCCATGTACCACCCACCCTGGGAGCGGGTGACCGGAAGCATTGGAGAAGGGTACAGGGCATGTGGCCCTATTCAAAAAATCAGTTTTTAATGAGGGTTTTGTTTAATCCTATGTTTTTTTTAATCCCTAGAAAGCATGTTATATATATATATATATATTTTTATTATTTCTAAAAATGACATGAATCATGATCTGTTTTATGTTGCCAAATTATGTACATTTGTGATTCGAGAAATGCCATAAGCTAGCTCTTATACTCGGCGCCTGACAGTGCAGTTCGTTCTTTGAAGGACATGCGTATTGGTGTTTGCCAACTTTGGAACCAAAATCAATAGCTAAAATCTACTTTTAGTCTGTTTTTGTGCAGTTCCTCGCAATACGGGGCACTGTTAACAGGGTATCTTTATTTTTGCTTGTGCAGCCAAAGCATTTTCGGTCCTCCTGAAATCCCTTTAACCCTTTCTAGAGCAGGTTTCCACTTCAGCCTTCACATCATCCCATAATTCCTGCTTTGTTTCTTCATGCTACACTTAGTTTTTCCTTCTGCATGGACTGATGGAACGTTGCTGGAGATGTGGTGTGGTGGCAATTGTGCTATAGTTAATGAGCTCCAAAAGGCTGTGCTTTACGGTGATTTTACAATTTGCGCTCTCTGTTGCTCTTCTAAAATCAAATATGTAAACTAGCTTTGTGGAGCCTATAGCTTTTTTTTTTTTTTTTTTTAAATGATCACTACCTATAGCTGGCAAGGTTTTGGAATGTAAACACAGCAACAAACATTTAATACACATAATAATTCTCTAAGCAATGCAGTTCTTCTGCAGTGTTTAGCAGAATAGTTGCCAAGCAATGCACAGTCTCAGTAATACTGATGTATTGAGGTCACAGGTGTGTTTAAATAGCCAGTCAAGGACTGTTTTATAAGATACTGTCATTTTTGTAGTGTCACGTGTTATAGAGAGGTTGACGTGTTTATAGCAGTCTGTCTTCAGAATGGTTTTAGCAATGTGTAAATAAGACACATCCTTTCATCATTCATTGGTAAAAGGTTCAGACCACTTACAAAGATAATCCAAAAATGAAAATTCTGTCATCATTTACCCACCTTACAAACCTGCATTCACTTATTTCTTTTGTTGAACATAAAAGCGTGCTGATAACCACACCAAGTCAGTTCTGTGTTTTGCATTGTATTATTTTTTTTTTTTTGTCCATGGGAACCAAACTATCAGAAAAATCATTTGTGCTTCACAGAAGGTCAGGCATACATGTTTGGAGCTCCATTAGAGTGAATAAATGCTGACAGAATTTTTCCTTTTTTTTTTAAAATTCTGAGTCTGACTTTCCATCAGTTCAAGTGTGGTCATTGCTTTTGTGTGTTGCTAAAGATATGATCGCTGCAAGTTTTTTAAAAATTTTTATATTGTTACTGTAATGCGTGCTGTGTGACCGCCTGCCCTTCTGTTTGTAGAAACAATGTGCATCGTGTTTCTCTGCTTGCTTAATTCTGTGCGAGTGCGCGAGTTGGTTACTAATTCTTTACTGAGCGTCTCTTAACATGCTTGTGAGTTTATTCTCCTTTGAGCGCCGTCAGGGGGTCCGGCAGGTTCAGACTGAAAGCTTTTTATATGCAGGCTCAATGTTGATGCTCTCTCTGGGTTTTGCAAGGTAACAGGGCACCGAGGAGCAGTGCTGTTTAATTAGGAGTGTGTGAAGTGAGAGAGTGAATGTATGATTGTGAGCTTCAGGGAGGGTGAAAGATCTCAAGATGTACAAGGGTGTTATCATGAGCCAGGGTTTCCATGGTAATCTCTAGTTTCTGGTCCTTGGCACGGGTTGAAGAGCACTGCAGTGTTTCCTTCTCTTAGTCATATTTTGTCTTTTTTTAATATATTATTAAAAGCTCTGCATGCATTACCAGCCAGGCTGTGGTGTAGACTGTCTGAAGATGAAAGTTTCTCTGGCAATCTAGTGCTTTTGGATAACCTATAAGCTTGTTGACTTGTTTCACTAGCAACGGGTCATGAATGCTCACAATGTCTCTGACACACCAAAGGCTTTTTTAAAACTTGCTTTTGCTGAGTTGAGGCGTTCAAGGAACAAGCTTTCATTTTTTTTTTTTATTTAGAATCCCTGCTGTGCACAGAGACGTTCTTGCTTTCACAGCTCCCCCTTGTGGTTACTGTTTGTCATCTTTCATATAAACAGCTGTTAGTGTTCTGTTGGCTGTTTACGGGGCGGTTGTGCACACAAAGCAAATGTCTGAGTGTATTGGACTCGCTGCTCTACATTCATCCTTTATTTTAGAGCTGAAGAGCAGCCAACTCCAGTGTACTTCTGAACTACTTAGCCTGATTTTATACGTCTCGGCTTGGCTGATTAGCTGGCCTGGTATACTCAGCTCAGCAACGGCCTTTCAGAATCGATGTGTCAGCTTGTGGTGCACGTCTCAGACCTCTAGTGGGGATGCTTGGTGTTCAGGGTCCTTTTCACCTTCGTGCTGTCATGGAGCTGTCCTGGCTTCTCTGGCTTTAGTGATTTTGTTTGAGGTGGACTATGTGTCCGCTGCATTGTTATTAGCATCTTTTTGTCCTTATTTTCTTGTTACAGAGATGTATGCAGTATATTTAGAAATATGTAATCCGTAGAAGCGCCATCATCCCTGTGTATCAGCCCAGGGAGCAATGCAGCAACTTTTTTTGTAATTTATTTATGCAGACCATAAGGAGTTTATTCAGCATGGTGAAAATAAAAAGCAGAAATTGTGGGATTGTGTTTAACTTGTTTGTCTTTCGTTTTTGTCTGACTTTCATTCACATAAATAAAGTCCCTTTTTATTCCTGAGTTGTTGGTTATTTTTTTTGTTTGCTTTCATTTTGTCTGTCATCCTATTCATCTCATCAGTTTTATCCCAAGCAGGAAAATCATTACCCTCAAGTTCATTTTGGATGTCCGGCTCTTTTGTTTTGTTTTTCTCTGGCCTCTTGAGATTGCACTTCATGCCTGCCTCACGGCCCATAATGCAGGGTTTTTACAGTATGAACGCACGTTTTAAATACCTGGTCAATTTCTGTGTAGTGCAGTGTTGTGTTGTTTTCTCGTCTGTCAATGTGATTTCTGTTGAATTTATTGCACGAGTTTCACTGCAACAGGAACCACCTGATTATTTCTTTGTAGCACTTTTTGACAGTGGACTCAGAAGCAGGAAAATCAACCAATGTTTCTTTGTGTATCTTCTGTTTTAAGACCAACTTCAACTGTTTTTGAAGTTGTACAAACAGTGAAACATGTATGTGGAGCTGGGTATAATATGTGGAAAAGGATGTACAGCAACACCTGCCATTTTGTGGTCCTTTTTTTTCCCAACAAGTCTTTGGCTGTTCGGTCCATCTAAAAGATAAAATGGTTCTGTGAGAGGTCAAATTACTTTAGACAGTTTCCCAACATGGCTTGAATTTAATTCCTGGACTATATTGGCAGACATTCAATCTGATTTCACTAGTTACTAAGTAACCGATCTGGTTTAGATCGTTCACTTGCTCTCTACTCTTCTAAAGGCTAACGTCTGTGATTTGAAGCCGTGACTAGTGATGTTCGCTATATAAATTATTCGAGCTCAACCACGTACTGTTTTTTTAATTCTGTACCGTTGGGGAAAAGGAATCAGACATGTCTGGTTGTGCTTGTACATCAACTGGTAGGACGCTTGTATCGGTTGTCAGTGAAACCTTTAATCTGTAACTAAACCTGAATCAAACACCCTCTTCATCGACTTTTCATCTGCAACTGTGAGCTTCATGAACCACGCAGCACTGGTTGAAGTCAAGGATCTTATGATACCAGTCTCTCCTGAACTGTCGTTTGTACGCCTGCAATGAGATGCTCAACCCAGGACCAAGAGACCTGATGGATTTAACTCCATTTTCTTTCAATCGCTTTATAATTTGTACCTGTTTTCTTGCATGTTTTTGTATCTGACATGCCTGGGAAAGTTTCACAGTTCCATGTAACGTTTGCAAAGTTCTATTAAATATGGTGCTGTTTTTTAGTAAGCAGTTGTTGTCGTAGTGATGGACGGGTTCTGTGTATATCTGTTAATTTTTTATGATTTATCAGTGGTTGGTTGTGCTGATCTGGTATGTTATATTCCTCCTTGCGATTTTTGCTTGAGTCAGTTTTGTAAGTTCTTTCATTCATTCTTTCTGTCTTGGTCTCTGTTTTGTTGTCTGTATTTGTGAAGAAAATTTATGGTTGCAAGCCTCTAACCTGAACCACGAGTGAATGCCTTGTGAATAAATGGATTTAACGCTCGCGCTCACCGGTTTCTTAATAAAGGACATTTTTAACAGATTTGATTTATTTGACTTATTCCAAATGCCTATTAATATTCATCTACACAGTCAGGAGTTGTACCTGACTCCATTCCTCAAGTTTTCTCTTCTGCAGTTTATTAATTGCAATGTCTTACTACTTTAGTTTATGCCTGTTTTGTTCCAAGACATTGTTTGCGTGTGTAGATCTGTTTCTCCAACCCAACAGTATAAAACTCCATCTTTCAATTTTTTTTTTAATTCATGTTTGTTACATTAGACAACATTTGGTTTTTATCTTCTAAAAATTGCATATGTATATGTTCAATAAATGACATGTTCTTGTTTTTTTCAACCATTATTGACACGGTTAATAGAAATACAAAAAAAGTGACACAACCCAGCTTTGGTGTAGTTTTGGTTTATTGTGTGGCATTTGTTGGAGGTTTTAGTGATTCAGCTGTGTCCCCTGCCCCCATCGGCCCATCTCTCTGTAGACCCCAGGAATGTCACACACTCTCAGACAGACCCTAACAGCTGTAAGGAGAGAGAGAGCACATGGCACGGGCTATTTTTAGTTCATTCAGACTAGAACATCTCTTCTCTTTCCCTGGACGTGGCTGTTCCTTCTGGATCTCTCCACGGCTGAAAGTTCTGGAGAAGTTTCACAGCGGCCGTGCGAGTTCATAAGTATCTGAGACGAGCGCAGGACAGCGCATATAAACAAGGAAAAGAGTCCAGCGATAAAGTGAAAGCCAACCTAAATATCTAACAGGTCAACATGGCTCTACTGTGTTACAACAAAGGCTGCGGAGATCGATTTGATGCTGACAAAAACTCAGATGGTAAGATTTTAATCTATATTTACTTTTCATCAATATATAGCCTAGCCTATTGAAAAGAAAAGTAATATCCTGAATGTACATATTTTAACTTTTGTACATATTTTCACTTTATGCATCGCTGTGAAACAGTTGTTTTGGAAACTGTGTTTTATATAAATACACAAAGAGAGCTGACAGCTGATTGCAGTGTGAATGAGATCCGCTGGCTTTAGAAAGACTGGAGGCCAGGACTTAACTTTGATTTCATTTCGCAACAAGGCCTCCATTTATCCTTCCATATTTATACATTCTGAAATTGTAGAAAAGGTGATTTAGCTTGTGTCTGTTCTTCAAGGTTTCTTGGATCTCAAGCGCATTTGGAGGTGTTCTAATCAAATGTTACTTCCATAAACGGCTTAATCTTCCTACTGTCTCCTCTGCTGAGCATGTCTGTCACTGTATTGCGTCCTGTTCATAAAAAATAGTAATGAGGATGGACTTGTGTAGATTAATGTCTCCAGCTAACCCTGTTTTCTCTGTCACCCCTTGAAGATGCCTGCCAGTTTCACCCCGGAGTGCCAATCTTCCACGACGCCTTAAAGGTGAGCTCAAATGTGTCTGGCAGTCTTTGTTTAGACAGCAGCACGCGCTGCGTACAGACCGGTTCTGTCGTTACTTGATAAGCGCCTCGTCGGCGTGTTTTCCTGCTGCTTAGGGAGCCTAATATCCATGTTTTTGTTTTGTTTTGTTCTTGGCCGTCTGATGTGTTTCTTTGTTTGGGTTTTTGTCCTCAGGGCTGGTCCTGCTGTAAGAAGAGGACGACAGATTTCTCGGAGTTCCTGTCAATCAGGGTATCCTAATAATATGCTAATCGCAATGTTTTCCTCTCACGCTGCTCTTCATGCACTGCACGTACAGTAGTACATGTCTGAAACCCTCTAAATGACACTTTACAATAGGGTTCCGTTTGTTAACTTTACATACTGCAAGTAGGCCTGTAGGTGAACATTATCTGCTGTTTACAAAATCTGTAACAGTTTACAATTAACATTCATCAGTGCATTAGGCTAACTAATATTAGCTAACAATGAGCAATACATTTATTAATCTTTGTTAACATTTAATAAAAGTACAACTGTTCATGTAAGCTGAGGTCCATTAATTTACATATGCAATTTTGGATTTTAATAATGTAGCCTATTAGTAAAAATTTTAAAATTGTTACAGTATTTTTTTTTTTTTTTTATAGTTAGTTCATTAATATAAATTTAGATAAATAAATGTTTTAAAAGTTGTCATAGTATTTTTTATTTTTTTTTATAGTTCATGTTAATTAATTTAGATAACAACAAATGTAAATAAATTGAACTTTGATTTTATTTATTTTTTTTATAGGTTGAATGACTGCTGTAAAATGGTAATTATTTATGATATAAATCGTATTAGAACTGCAAAATGTTATAAAATATACCAGTATAATGAAGTCCGACATTGTCCACAGCAATTTAATTAGAAAAATAATGATTTTAACTTCATTTCATTATGAAAAATCATTTGTTTTGTACTTGGAATAACGAGAAATGCTATTTGTTTTATTGTAAATAAAATTCAGTGGCAGTTTAATATTTAATTAATTTACATCCAGGTCTAAAAATCACGTTTTTTAATTGAAATTTTAAGTCTCGGCCTCTTAGTTAAAAACCACTGATAAATAAGAGAAAAAACAAAGCATGTAAAAGCTAAAGCAAATCATATAAAATAATTGAATTCAATATCGTTCAGATGTCCACATATTTATATTCATTTAGCAGATGCTTTTATCAAAAGTGGCTTATCAAATACCAAATAATCATACAGCAGCCAATATTAGCAGTGCTGAATGTCAAGAACTACAAAAGCTAGAACAGATGTGTAAACTCAGAAATGAGTAATTATAGTACAAATAACCGAACTAATCATGGAGACATTCACACAATCTCAAACATGTCATTTATCTGCTATGTGTCTGCTGATTATTTTCTCTCTGTCACACGCTGATTGGCACATTCTGCTTTCTGTGCATGTCCTCTCAGGGTTGCACTCGCGGGCGCCATAGTAACGAGAAACCTCAGGAGCCTCTGCGGCCAGAGGTGACGTCTGATAAGGGAGACGTGAAGCAGCACAGCGGAGACGAAATGATCTACCAGGGACCCAAATCTGCAGAAGCCCTGGAAAAAGAGAGACCCTGGTATATAGAGTACCTATGCAGCTCACACACAATGTGTTCTGTCTCACAAGCCGACTCGATGCTCCGAATACAAAATTAGTTTTCTTTCTCTGAAGCCCTCCTTTGTCCATTTGTCAAAAAAGAGAAGTACAGCTCCTCTGACTTGAATAAAAACACACAGTGACGTGTTTTTTCGATTCCCTCCTTCACAGCTCAGATGAGCCAAAGACAAAGCTGCAGGTGAAGATTGCTCCCTCTCTGGCTCAGATCGCTGAGAAAATGGAGATCACTGAGAGAGAGAAGAGAGAGAAGCTAGGTGAGCAGTCACTGTTAGTCCTACAGCTCAGGATCACCTGCAACACGAGCACATTCGTTGTTCTTTACTGTTCTCTACTGATTTAATAATGTTAAAAAAAAAAAAAAAAAGCTAATAATCCACAAAATACATTGCATTTAGCACAGATATCGTTTAATAAAAGTAAACAAAAATAAACTTTCAAATTAAGTGATGCAATGTATTAGTGTTAATAATGAGCTACTATTAATATAATAGTTTAATATTATTAATCATATAAATAATGCAAAAAGGCTAAATGATATTGATAATTAAAAAGCATTAATCTTTCCATAGCATAGTACTGACATTTTAGTTTAATGTTAATAATTAAAATAATGCAAAAAGGATTTATAAAGTGTATTAATCTTTACAGCTAATAATCCCCAAATGTATAATGTTTAGTACACCTTTATTTGTTGTAAGTGAGGTTGTATTTAATATAGGGCTTAATATCCTAATATACTAAACTAAAACCATTAAGAAAAATAAACACAAATAAAAGAATTTATTTGAAGCAAAATAAATGTTAAAGTATAAATAAAATCAATTATGTATAACAGATTTAAAAAGCAAATAAAAATGACAAAAACTCTAGTTACGTTTTTTTGTTAGTAGTAGTAGTAGTAGTAATAATAATAATAATAATAAAGTTAAAGCAGAAAACATCCAATTCAAAATACTAACAAACAATAGTACATCATTAATACTAAAATAACACTGATCCCAATCAGTTAGTTGAACTTTATTATTTGCTTTGTTTTTTTTGGCCAGCAAGTCCTTTTGCTCTAGTGAAGTGTTCTGTATTATGGCTTTATGTTCATGTAGCTCTTGGTTCTGCTGAAGCACATTTCAGTCCTTAGTTGTTGATCTGACGTCCACCTCTCTATAATCTGTCACTTCCAGTGGGACACCACAGGTCTGCTGTCGGATATCTGTTTTGTGTTTTGTGCTGCATGACTTTCATTTGTTAATATAATGTGACTATTGCACATTTTGAGAAATCAGCGGACTTGAAGTTCCTCTAACTGTTGTTTTGTCTTTCTCCTCTCACCTTTTCCCTCTCGCTGTCCTAAGAGAGTCAAGTCATGGTGGTTGGGGTGAAGTGCAAGAATGCAGGATGCAAAACAGTAGGTGCTCATGTAATATGTAAATTACAACAAACAAATCAGCTTGCCTTACAAAATTTACAGTTCATGCCATCTAGTGGCCATAATAAGGAATGACACTGCAGCACTTCATGCAGACTAGAGACAGTCTCCATTAAGTGTTTTAGTGTAACAGGACTGATCCAGAGACAGTCTACTTTGGTCATAACTAGTTTTATAAGAACAGGAGGAGCAGGGACTGATGCTAGTTTATCTTTTGTACCGGTGTAATATTGAATGGACCCAGAGCAGAAGATGAGCCAGAATTAATGACTGAAGCCACAGGTTCAGATCCCTTACTGGGATTTGACCCAATGCCTTCTGTTAAAGCTCTCCATCGTCTTTAATGGATAAGTTTCATGGAAAAGTTCATCATGTTAATTACTCAGTGGAGCTATTCTTTAGTCCGCGTGAGAACTAAACCTGTATCAGCAGGGCTGGGTGTCATTCACAAATGAATTAATGACTTAAGTAAGAGTAGTTTCTCTTTTTTGTGTGTTGTTTCATTCTTTTCACAATGACTTCATCATCGATGGTTTGAAATGTCACCAGGAATTTAATTTAGGTATTTCATTAAATTATGCACCGTGGTCTTTGAAATGGACCCAGACTTTGAACTGCAGTTTAGTAAATTCCTCTTGCTGTCGTTCCCATTCAAATTCCATTTCATCCTCTGTGGAAACTGAAATCTAATTCTTCATTTCTGAATTGTGCTCAGTCCTACTTGTCAGGGTAAAGACAAAATGTTGGTTCTCTTCTGTCAGGTGTATATGTTCTGTCATATAACTCTGTTACAGCTTACTGCTCATTTATCTATTTGGATGAGTAGAAAAGTTAGTGTATTTTCAGGTGTGAAGGCATAAACAGATGACACCGAGTTTATGCTGAGTTCAGGTGCATCAGCACTTTAAAGTTTAGCTTTTGTAAATATGCTGAGTTCCTGTGAGTGTTTCCCTGGAGCAGAGATGTCTTTGTGTAGGGTGTATCTGTGTTGACTGTGATTATCAGTTCAAATGCTGTGATCATTTGTGTTCAGATTTACCAGGGTCCAGAGACTGATGTGGAGATCTGCACATATCATCCTGGTGTGCCTGTCTTCCACGAAGGGTAAGAAACTTGCAGCATTTGGGTCTTCATTTGGTCTACATACCTACAGTATCTGTTGTACCCTGTTCTGTATCTTTGAAACATACAGTACAGAAAGGTCTGATTTCATTAAGCTTCTCAAGGCAGAGAACTGATCTGGATTCAGATTCAACAAGAGATAATGATGCGTACTTAACATCTGCAATTAAAGATATTGTTTTTATGATATGAGACGGGAGATACATGATAATTCACATCTGCTGATCATTGTCTAGATATAAGTACTGGAACTGCTGCTGCATAAAAACCACAGACTTCAACACCTTCCTGGATCAGAAGGGCTGCACAACAGGAAAACACTGCTGGATCCCCAAACAGGTGATGGCTAATGGACTTTTGTGATCAGTGGGTGTAGTTATTTACATGGACACATGCTGTATAACCAAGAACAGTCGTTCTGAAATCTGTATGTTGTGTTTGGTCTGCAGGACAAAAAGAAGGTGGCTTGCAGGCATGATTGGCACCAGACAGGAAAGCAGGTCGTGGTCACAATCTACGCCAAGAACTCCAGTCCAGAGCATTCCTATGTGGAGGCAAACCGCACAGTGGTGAGTTCAAATCAACCTTTAATAACAGTCGCCACATCAGCATCCAATGACTTTTTATAAATGATCTTTGTCCATAAATACTTTTTTATTTTTTGTCTCTGTCAATCTGCAGTTAACCTGCCACATTCAGTTTGAGGGTGACAAAATGTTTCATAAGGACATCCACTTATGGGGGGTAAGATTGCTGTACATTCACACTCTCTTATGATGTACAGTAACAATGATATACAGTGCTGCAATGTAGAAAGTGATCTAGAAAATACAGTTTGTACAGTATATAAGCCATTATGCTTATAGAGAGTCCCCATAAACCACAAAAACCAACATGTGTGTTTGTGTGTTTTTTTCATATAAATATAAAAACAATTTCTCTCTGTAAGTCAGACATCTGTGTCCACTTCTGGTTTCTTAGGTGATTGACTTGAAGAGCAGTTTTGTGAACATGGTGCCCTCTAAAGTAGAAGTGACCATGCGGAAGGCTGATGCTGTAGCCTGGGGGAAACTTGAGGACCCCAAACACAAACCTGAGCCAGAGGTCACCAACGAGATGAACACAGAACAGGAAGACGTCAAACCCGACTGGTACATCTCAGATGATGACATCAGTGAGTCCGACTGGGAAGACGAAGAGGAGGACAAGAAAGAGAGTGAGGAGAAAAAAGAAGAAAAGCAGGCCGATGATGGACCCCCTGAGTTAGAAGAGCCTGCTGCTGTCCCACCAGAAAAATAAACATTTATTCTGAGGTTATGGATTGGTTTACAAGATCACATGGGATTTATACAGGACTGCTGCTTTCAAGTAGTTAGCCTTTTTTTTTTTAGTTTCTCAGTTTTTTTTCTGCTAAAATATATTTTACAGCATTTTACTGTGTGCTTAAAGGTTAGAGAAGTCTTACCCTTGTCATCCAGTTTTGCACACTTTTTCATAGACATTTTGAAAATATCACTTTAAAAGTTTGGGGTTGGTAAAATCTTTTTAAAACCGTTTGAAGGATTTTAAATAACTGTTGTGTATTATATTTGAAAATGTAATTTATGATTGGAAAGCTGAGTTTTCTGCATCATTACTTCCAGTTGTCAGTCACATCATTTCTAAAATCATTCTGGTGTGCCGATTCAGTGAAACATTTCTTATGATTTGCTAAGAAAAAGTTGTGCTGCTTGATATTTTGTGTGAACTGATTATTTTTCAGGATTTTTTGAACAAGAAATTGTAATTTGACTTTTTTTTTTTTTTTCTCTTTTACAATTACGAAAATCTTGCCTCCAACTTTTTACTGGTAGTTGAAAATATTCAATGCAGATTTTCAGCACTGACAAAGAAATGAACAAACTTTCTTTTTTAGTTGAACCATCTAAACTCTGCAAAACCATGGTAATAAAGTGCAACAAATCAAACAGCAATGGCCACACTTTATTTTTGTATCAACAGCAACAATCCTGAAGTAGGTGATTGCAGTCAGACAAGAGTCCAAGGCCATGGAAGCTTGACTGCAACCCATATGGCAAAATACTTTAAATAAAAAGGATAAATAATACAGCTTAAAAGTAAACAGTAGTCTTGACAATGAAAAGGAGCGGTACCTGTTTTAGTTCTTTTTCTCTGTTCAAAGAAAAATAAAAAAATACATTTTCTGTTCATAAAATCATTGCCTTCCGCTCGTACCTGATTAGCACAGTCATAATCGATGTGCTGATACGCGGAGATGGTCAAAGTAACGGCAATCCAAACTGAACAGCACGCAGCAACAATTCATCACAGATCAGGAAGTTTGAAACAAACACATGCAAAATGATTATTAAAAAAAAATACAGTCCAACTTTAAGGGGCACAATCAGCACCTAGACGGTCCATAAACTTTCATATGGAGACCATATTCGTAATTTTCTTTTCTTTTTTCTTTTTACAGAGCAATACTGTTAAGACTTTGGCTCGCATCTATCATGAAAACAATTAAAGTGTTCAGTATTGTGTATTTTTTTTTTTTTATGGAAAAAAAGTTACACTGTACCCTTTGTTGATAAATACTGTTTGTGATCCACACATTAGGCGAGTTCAAGTTTTGCTTTCCCACAGGGTTACCATGTACAGATTGACCCCGAAAGGGGCGACAGTTGAATAACATTCATAAATTGGATTATATACTGTCTTATATGTAACATATCTCATCATAGGTTGGCCATGAATGAGATACCAGTTTTCATATGATAAAACAAAACGCACAACCTTTTAAGTTTGCTTTTTTTAAACATTTGTTTTCTATATTAAAGTGCAAGGCGAGATAAAATACATCTTGAAATGTACGACATACAGCATCACTTTCTTTCACGAGATTTCCCTGCAGAAAAAAGTAAAGAAACAGCTCACTTTAAACCACTGCGCTCCATTTACTCACTTGGCACAAGAGATACGGCACTGAAGCTTCTAGAACGACGGCTCAATTGACACACTAGTGATACACCATCACGACTTGGCTGACGATCCGAGAGTAAAAAGAAAAAGTAGACCTTTTTTTTTCTGCATAAGGGCATAAAAGGCATGCAGAAACTAGATGGTCTTTGATAGAGCGATACAGATACTAGATGCGGATTAACTATTCAGCCAGTTTGACGAATAATACAGGTCCACCATACATTCATTCATCAGGATATTCCTTTTTTTGCACGTGTTTACTTGTCTTCATTTTAATACAGTTGTTTCGTTTGATTTAGTTTGTTCCTTTCTTGTTGTTCAGGCGGCGGGCCAAAGAAATGTCTTGTTTTTTTTCCTTTGGAGAGCAAAGAAAGTTTAGAGTTTGTGTCTGACGGCTTGAATACTAAGAAACAGAGAAAAAAGTAGCACAATCATAAAAGAATATTTAAAAAATGAGCGGATTAGGTCGTGCACGGGAAACAGAGAGAGATGACGGATGATCCTGCTCTCTGATGATGAGCATTTCCCGTGACGCCATCCGCGGGCGCAGAAGAAGCGCAACAGAAGCTCAGTAATGCAGTGCCGGGCCGCGCACAAACACTGGGGTGGGGCATGTGTCTGCACGGGGGCTCTCCTGTCCTCCCTCACTGGCTGCAGGGTCCCGTGGCAGAAGGTGTCCTGACACACCACTGGCGAGCTCTTCAGTTGCCTGCAGGATCCACATCACACATCCCGCCTTTAATATCCCAAGATCCTGAGCGGTGCAAACAAATGTGTGAGGAATAAGGGTGAGTTTAAGTATGACTAACTTGACTAATTATTTCAAATAAAGTCAGAAGTTTGGAAACATTAAGATTTTTGAACGTTCTTAATAAATCTCTTATGCTTAGTAATACAGCATTTATGTACTCAGGAATACTAATACTAACTGTGCTAATAACTGTTTTCTAAAATGTCATGTACTTCTGTGATGGTGAGATTATGAGGCTGTTTCTGCTTGTAATGTGTCTCTTACCTGACAGAGAGCCGCTGGACCGCTGCTTGTGTAACCTCTCTCTCTCCTTCTTCCCCTTGGGCATGATTTTCAGCTTCATACTGCTTTTCCCAGGCACACGGGACGTGTCCTGGAATTAAACCAACAACAGGAGGACAAGAAGAAAGAGAGGGGGTGATGTGCAATACAGTCTAATAATCTGGAATCTAGTAATGCATGTGATGTATGTTGTTTTTGTCACATGATCAGCTTTATGCCATGATGCAAAATGATTAAAGATTAAATGCAACATTTTAAACATTGACTTAGAATTTAAAAACACTTTTTTGAATGATACCATAGATGATGATGCCATTTACATTTTTATAGACTACCATTCAAAGGATTTTTTTTTGGATGGAAATGTTTTTATTATCAAGTATTAATTTAAGTATTTTAAATTAATATTTTTATTCAACAAAGATACATTACACTGATCAAAAGAGACTGTACAGACATTAAAAGGTTACAAAATATTTATATTTTAAATGAATTTATATTAGAATAAAGGATCATGTGACACTAAAGACTGGAGTAACGGAGTAACACATTAGGTTTATAATAATATATTAAAATATATTAAAAATAGAAAACTTAATTTCACAATATTAATATTTTACTGTGTTTTTGATCAAATAAATGCAAATAAATAAAAAAGGTAGTGTAACATTTTAAAAGAAAAAGAAAAAAAAGCTGAAATCATACTAAATGGGAACAAAATGTATTATATAGTAAATTAATGTACTTTTTACTTCCCGAATCCAACTGATATTACTTTATAAATGAAATAAAATAATGTTAACTGAAATGGTCACACTCAAAGTTAAGCTCTGGAGACATGAATGCTGGGTAGGAGACAAACCTCTTCAGAGCAGTGCATGCTGGGACAGATCCAGTGAATGTCCTCCAGCTTTTGTAACTCAGCGCTGAGGCTGTCCACTGTGGAAAGAAGCTCCTCTTTTTGAGAAGCCTCCAACTGCTACACACACACATGCAGAAAATGTCTTTATCATATTTGGCCTGCATTACTTCTGTACAAGAACAGGCCAGAGTAAGAGAGAGACAGACAATGATGCCGCTCACCAGCAGTTTCCCCTCCAGCAGCATCTTGGTCTCTTGCTGGAGAACTTTACTGCTGTTGACAATGTCTACAGCTGTACTGCGACTCAAACCCTGCAGAAAAAACACACACACGGACACAGTTCAGGTTTAGTCTGACTTCCTGACAGACCCTTGCTGTTCAGTGATTAACACACAGTGCTGTTTAGTTCCTTCAGTTATTCTTCTATTGGCTGGTCAATGGAGGCCCTGTGGAGAACAGCATGAGCAGCTCAATAAGAACTTGCTGAAAGTCTCAGCAGGAAGAAAGGACCTGCTATTATTCCGACTGAAGTCTAAAAGGTGCACTCGGTAACATGGACTGAGACTGGGCTGATCCTCATCACATCCCTCACTGCTATGAGCTATGAATACATACAGTGGGGTTCTCACTCACATGACATTTAACATTTTTAAAGGAATATTTGTGACATTAACTTTATAATGGCTTCCTTGATGCCACATCAGGTTAATGTGGCTTACAGTAAGTATAATACAGCTGGAATGTCTTAAATGAGTTAATTGTGTTAAATTTGGTTGTTACACAGTCCAACAACAGTAGTTTTTTGTTCACCTCGGGACTGGAGGGTTTGGAGGGGAAGGCTTCACTCAGGACCGCAGCACTGGCATTGACAGAATGAGCTAATTCCTGCTCCACCACTTTATGAGTCTTGGCCACCTCCCGAATCCTACAAAACACCATTACGACACATTCAGCTGTGGCAAAAGACATGCTTTTCCTTCACATAAGCCTTTAATACATGGTAAAATAACTTAATTAACACAAGGAAGTGTTGCATTTCTGAGGATTAGAAGTTACAGTAATGGGTGTGGTTTCAGGTAAAACAGTAGCAGTGTATGACTGCTATATTGATATTCACTGTGGCATGGCATTCCTGTTGGGTTACAAACTACATGTGTGTGTGTACTCATATACACACACACACACACGAACACTGACACACCTGTTGATGAGTGTGTCGGCCACTAAACCAAGCTGCTGCACCTGCGCACATTCCTCTTCTGTCAGATACTCCATGGACTGCTGGGAATTCAGTCGGGGCCGGGTTGGGCGGCTGTCACCTTTCCGCTTGTCTTCCCACGATTTCAGCGTGCTCTCGAACGCCTGGTGTCACAGCAACACACAATGTTCACAACATCTGCACTAAAGTTTTAGGTCAGAGATTTTTAGGGTGCCATCTGGCACTGATTGCATCTGACGTTGATAATAATAATATGAACTACTCACTGAGCAGTAAATCAGCATATTAGAATGATTTCTGAACAACTGTGACACTGAAGAGTGAACCTTTGAAACATTCAGCTATGCCATCTCATGAATAAATTACACTTTAACTATAATAAAATATAAAACTAAAACACAATTTTTTTAGATTGTAATAATATGTTACAATATTATTGTTATTGTATTTTAAAAAATACATGCAAAACATAAATGCTAAATGAAGAAAGCTTGAACTGACTTGAACAAGAGATGATGACACTACTGTTTTTGTAGAACTGCTTTATTTCTTATAATTGTCTTTGTTTTATAACTGACGAATTTTACAACATCAACACTGAGACTGAACCTAACTGAATCAACACTGAACTCTAGCTGCATAACATCTCTTCTGCTA
The DNA here is from genome assembly GCA_032359235.1 of Enteromius mattozi. Lineage (NCBI taxonomy): Eukaryota > Metazoa > Chordata > Actinopteri > Cypriniformes > Cyprinidae > Enteromius > Enteromius mattozi. Next base: position 6,809,488 of record JAUMHE010000053.1, on the reverse strand, counting down.
TCTGTAGAGCTTCTTATCCCTAAACTGAACTCACTTCACAACTTATTTGTTCTGTTATTAAACTGAACTGAGCTGAACAATTATTGCCCGTGTTTAACAGAATCATTTACGTTTATCTCAATTTGATGAAATTTTGTCTTGAAAAACTATAATTGTATATAATTGTAAATAAATAAAGAGGACTTGACTAGATTGTGCAGTGAATCTGCAAAACTAAACTGATAAAGCTTGTTTTTCTGGTGAAACTGGTTCACTAAGGAGATCTTGCTGGTCAGGTTAGTGGGGACAGCAGCTTATCAGAATCCTATACAAGTGAAAATGATCATGCAATGCATAGAGGTGAATTCCAATGCTGGGCTGTACAGACAGTTAAAAAGATATTTCTGAAAGACGATGAGCGTGCACGCACACTGACCCGGTCTCTGGTGAGCATCTGCGCTCGGTTCTTGTGGACGATTTGGACGATGCCAGGAGGCTGAATCCAGGCCTCACCGTCCACCTGCACAGGCACACCTTCATCACCCAGGATGGTGATCTTCACCTGCCGACACTGAGGAGACAGTCAGCGTCAAGTACATGCCAGCTAATATGACTGATGTGAGATCAGTTCTAAATGATGTTTAATTCACCCAGGTGATGCATATTATTAAACTATGCACCATAAATGACTCATGCAAATTTTCTCAGAAACAAAACAACTTCATGGAAAAATACTTTTCTCTGAATGCTCTTATTTACCCTAATCTCTTAACTAAGTAAACTAAGTACAGTACGATTAGTTGGACATTGTGTTGTCACTAAACTGTTGCATTTCTTTGAATTTCAATTGCAAGTCATGTCATTCTGATTCTAGTCCTATTAAGGTGTGGTTAAATTTAATTCAAATTCCAACACACGTCTTCAAAGAAAGATTGTTTTTAAATTGTGTGTTGTGTGCTTGAGTTCAGACCTGTGCGATGCGGTGATGCTGCAGGTTAATGACTCGAGACATGGCCATCTGCATGCTGCCGAACACAGCCACCACCTCCAACTTCTTATCATCAAAAGATGGAGCCCCAAAATTCTACACAAATACGACAGCAGACAATATTTCAGAAAGTCTACCACATTCTCACTATCTGATATTTGATTTACACAAGTGCACATAAATCCATTTGAATTCGTCTTTATCTGCATGTTTGATGGTAAGAAACTACGATAAAATCAAATGAAACCCAGGAAGGACCAGATGTCTTGTGTACACCCTAACTCCAGCTGGGAAATGACATTATTATATCCCTCTTTGCTAGACAAATACATTTTACAGGAAAGAATGTGTTACAGAGCTGGATAGATCCAATAACAGAGTCACTCCAGTTAGGATGGTTTCCTCTGTAATATATATATATATATGTACTTAGGAAATATTGCATGAGCAAGAGCATAAAATACAACTCTTTGCTAGTCTTCAGTGTACTGTAAATTAACAAACTTATTGCATTTGCACTGTGTTCAGTGCTGTTTAACATTCTCATCTTTTTCCATTTTCCATTTTGCTCTCCATACAGGTTTCATATTGCTTCTTGCTTATACGCCACAACACACTTTATCGCACTGACAGATTGTTCTAGAAAAATGATGATGAAAGGGAACTGATGGATTGATGAGTGGCTGTAAATGTGGTTGATGCATTCTGAAAGTCATATCTGCAGGAAGATACTCTGGCCAGGAGCCATTGTTTATTGACAGCTCGGAACATTAAAGAGATGCACTGAAGATAAATGCAGGGCGCAGATTCATCTGTTCAGCTCAAAGATGATTTTCACTTTGCTGAACTGCCCTCTGGAAAGTAAAGTTATAAGTACTGGACTGAAATTTGGTTTCATTGATGGACTCACATTGTCCTCTTTGGTGCCACCCCAGAAATTAATGCCTCCTGCATAGCTGGGGATGTTCAAAACAGCGAGGCCCTGAAGACTTGGCAAGGACATGGGCACTCCATCACACTGCATACAAAAAGAGAAAGAGAAAAAGAGAGGGGTTACATGATGTATAGGGGCTTAGAAAAATGTTTAAGACATGAAACCATGACCTCTTACACAGATGAACAGTACATGTGCAGAACATTATTCATAGTATGTGAAGTGAAGTAAAGTAAATAGCACAAAGAGTGCTTTCTCTTTCCATTACAAGTAGGAAAGAGAGAAATGCGTATGTTACCATCTTTCATTTCCTGTGCTCATACCTCCAGCTGGACTCGTTGTTCCAGGTTCTTATAGGTTTTCTGCACCAGTTCTTTGGTCCCTAGCACTCCATACCACATCATGTTTTTAGTGCGACTACTGTTAAAAACATAGATAGGTTTCAGTCAACATTATATGAACACAACATTCAGCAAAAAACAAGATAACTGAAAAACTCAGATGTGCCTTGATAAAAAGAAAACAAATGATTTAAGCATATGTAACTAGCATATATAACAGCTATAACTAGTAATGCCACTTCTCTGCAAGACGTTTTCATATGGATTAAGTGTACTCTATTCAGCACTTATCGAACATTTTTTCTTTCTTATACCTGCACTTTTTTGGGTGCTCGTCTCTCTTGTTGTTGAACTCTAGAGATATTTTGGCATCCAGCCCAATGCCAAAATAGTTATTCATCACACACTTTTCTGTGCACTGCCTGTGGAACAAAGAAACAAGAAGGAAGAAAGCATGTAAAATGGGTCACTTACGAATCAAAAACATTTTTGGAGTGCTAAATGAACAGCAAAGGGAGTTGTATACATCATACTGACATTGGTCAAAATAAATAGTGAGAAACTGTGTTCATTTATATATTAATAGATGAAATTGAGGTAATGTCACAAAGGTGAATTATTTTGGGTTTGTTGGATCTTTTAATGATAGCCATGAGTGCTGAGATTGTAATAATCTATTAACATATACTGTACAAAAAGTTTGGGGTCAGTAAGAACTTCTACATATATAAATACATCTATATATATATATATATATATATAGCAGTAATTTTTTTCAACACTGAAAAAAAAACATTTTAAATATATTAAAATATAAGAGATTTATTATTCTTACAATATTTCGCAGTATTACTGTTTTACCTGTATTTTCTTGATAAGCATAAGAAATTTTATCAATACTGTATTTTTTATAATTACAGTCCATATATTTTCACAAAAAACCACTCATATGCTACAGAAGTGGCAAGATAAGGTCCCATTAGATCAGCTATAGCCTTTGACCTTATATTTATTTCCATTGCTGAGTTTAGCTGTTTGAGGCTTCGTGATTTGTACAGTGCACACACACTACCATTATCACAATTTATATTTTAAGTATATCCTGGAGTATGCATTAACCAAAGATAATCTCTGAGAGTAAGTGAAACGAGTCGAAAGAAGGACTCAGTATGAAAACAGATTTATGTCCACTGAGACTCTGCTGGACCAGTGTATCAGTGAGTGGAATAGCAAGCACACTGTGGTATATTACACCGTCAGCATGGTTTTAGAGCTACAGGAACCACAGATGTCATTACTGCACTTCTCTGGAGGAAGATAAGAGCTCTTTAATGTGCGTGTGTGCATGTGTGTTTGCATGGTCTTACACAGAGTCTTCAGAGAAAAGCACAGTGCTGAAGCTCTCTGATTTCTCCAGCAAAATAGGGGCTATAGTGGTTGGACTCAATGTGTTTTGACCTGTCGATGAAATGAAGGGACAGAGAGAGATGAGAAAATGAGAAAAAGCATAGAACCAGAAAGAGAAATAGCACAACAATAATAAATAATAATGGGTATCACAACACTGTTAAAAAGGGCTTTTGAATTGTTTGGATTTTTTAACTAAAATAATCTTCTTTAGGATATTTTAAGATTTAGACGTTTACGCTAATAGTTATTTCTTTGTAGTTTAAATTATTTTTATGATTTATACCTATGAAATATATATATATATATACACAGTATATATGTATATATAGTGTTGGGGGTAACACATTACAAGTAACGTGAGTTACGTAATAATATTACTTTTTCCAAGTAACTAGTAAAGTAACGCATTAATTTTTAATTTTAGAGTAATATAACTGAGTTAGTTTTTCAATAAAGTAACACTTTGTTTTTTTATTTATTTTTACTGACAAGTCTCTTGACCATTGTGTGCGGTGTGTGAATACAGTGTAGTTCTAGACTAAATGTGAATGCGCATTAACTCATCTCACTCTCAAAAAACAGATTTAGTATTCATCAAAATGAATTAAAATAAACTCAGAATATGATGCAAACCTGCAATAATTAAATTACATACATGTATCTAATCCCATTTTATTAATCAATATCTTTGCTGCTGACCTTTGATGATCCAGTTTAACCACACTCATAAGCAAAAATGACTTCAAAAACAAACTATTGTGCTTCTTTGGGTTTTTTTTTATTGCTGGAGTACTGAACTTTCTTCTCCTGTATTTTACTTTACAGATGTGAATTTACTTTTTCTTCAGCATGAGGTTTATTCATTACACTTGTGTGAAAGGGCTTTTACATTTGCTATAAATAGAAATTCTTATATTAAAAACAAACACTCAAGCTCTGCCCATATTTTAAAAGTAACGTGAAAGTAATGCAAAAGTAATGTATGCCTTACTTTCCACAAAAAGTAACTAAGTAGCGTAATTAGTTCCTTTTTTTAGGGAGTAGCGCAATATTGTAATGCATTACTTTTAAAAGTAACTTTCCCCAACACTGTATATATATATATATATATACTGTACATACAGTACTGTGCCAAAGTCTTAGGCCACTAGTATTTTCACCAACAAAACATGGTTTTAAGTGGGTTATTTCTATCTTTTGCTGTAGCGTGTCAGTTGGAAATATCAGTTTACATTTCCAAACATTAT
>JAUMHE010000053.1:6762993-6804489 GCA_032359235.1 Enteromius mattozi | reverse complement strand
GTACCGACTTCTGCCTGCCTGACTACCCATTAAAGATAGCTGCAAATGGATCCAACTGACTCTGGGAATTTATCACAACAGTAAACAGTAAAGCCAATTAACTGTAAAGTATGTGATTTTAATTTGAACTGCAGTGTGTTATTCAAAATCTCATTTAATAAGCATATTAAATATTAAATGTACTCAACTGCATCCTCACTTTTACAAATGTGTAATTACAAATATATTTCAATACATTACATACAAACATAAAAATAAAATTGAGGGTCAGGTCACATATGAAGGGGGGATAAAATCAAATTTGAGCCACTTTCAGGAGCAATGTCAATGTAACCTCACTTTTGCAGGTGATTATATTCTCCACATGCCTTTCAACAGGTGTCTCATTTTCTCCACCATGACTCCCAACAGAGCTCATAAATGCATGTGCGTGGGGACATAACTGCCCTCTGAAGGTAGTTAAATCTGTCAAATCCTTCCTTTGAGGACATCTGGGGGTCATTTTCAACTGGAAAAACTATTTACAAAATAATTAGATAATGATTTCTTGGAGTAGATTTAGGGATTGTTTTAGTTTATAATAATATTTAGATCAATAAAAAAATTGCAGAAGTCCGTTGTATGTATATCCTCATTTAGTAGGTTAATGTGCATGTGTGTGTGGGTCAGGTATTGCTATTTTTCTTGAAAACACCTAAAATCAATTATATTATGAAAACGAAGAAATATATTTGTATTCCAGAAAATATAATTAGCATAGAAAACAACTAAGTTCAATAAAAAAAAGAGCTGTGTGTGTGTGTGTGTTTAAAATGAAACAAATAAGTGTGTGCAAGTGTAGGTGTGAGAGTCTAAACTTCTGGATATCTGCCAGTGAAGCCTCCCTCTACACCAAGACAAGCATCAGACCCAGACATCACTCACTTCATCCTTTCAGAATAGAGCTGGTTCCATATTCATAAAAGATGAGGACATCTTTGATCTGTCACAGTGTGCAAGCAAACACATTCTCTCTCTCTCTCTCTCTCTCTCACACACACACACACACACACACACACACACAGAGTGATGTCAGTTGGTGACTCAGAGGAACTAAGGACAGACATCCTCACACAATGATTGCTATTTTTGTTTAATCTCTTCTTCCTCTTCTAATCCTCCCCTCTCTCTCTTTTTAGGTTCCTCTCAAATCCTCAGCTTCTGTATTCACCCTGCTGTTCTCTTCCTCCTCTCTCTTCTTTCTTGCGTCATTCCGACTCACCCTGTTCATTCCTTTCCCTTTTTTCTGTCATCCTCTCCTCCTTTCTCTGTTTTATCCTCCTCTTTTGTCCTCTCTCTCTCATTTGAAGGGCACAGTGCCTCTGCAATGCCCTACATAGAGGTAGAACTACAAATCCCATGATTCCTTTCAGCAAAGCTGATTAGATCCAAGTAGTTATAAAAGCTGGATAGAGCTATCAGTCAGCATTCCTGCTTATGTCAATGGGAATTGCTCAGATATCGTATGCAGCCTTGGAAGGAAATAACTTGGATTCTGCCATTTTCATTTATAGGTCCTGAGATTGTTAAGCTTTGTTTTTGAGCCAGTCACTTATACATGGCTACCTTTGAAAGGAAGATGTTTTTGGCTCCATAATGGTGTCGTTACATCATACCAGAAGGGAATAACAAGCACAGCTAACCAGCCAAACCTTGACCTCCTGATTAGATCCACTAGCCTGTTGTTCCCAAGCAAACACATGCCCTTGTGACGCTGCTGTGGTGTGAATACTAACAATTCAATCTTACACATTCAGTCTAATTACATTTCCCAGTTTTTTTCTGCTCTGAAATTACCTTACCCTTTTGTAAAATATGGCTTGTGCTTGTGAATTTCCTTGCAATCTTTGTAAATTCAAAGATTGCAATATTATCGAAAGACTTAATGTTGTTTCTTAAAAATGGAGGAATATGTAATCTTCTGATGCTAGAATTGCCGTTAAAGTGGATCTGAGTGGCTTTTTAAGTCAAAGCAGTGGAGTTATTAGGAAAATCATGTCATTATACTCATAATATGACTCAATAACTCATCTACAACCAAGCTAAGCAACTATACAATTTCTGATATTGAAAGAGATAGGACAGAAAGATTATTCCAATAAATATGCAAGGGAACAATGGGGAAAAAGCAAGCATAGCATGATCTTCAAAATATTGAATCCCCAAGCAATAAAAGCGTCATTAACAAATTATACAACTCCAAGATATCGCTTGTCCATTCAGGAAGTATCATCATAGATAAACAAATTCAAATGCAATAAATCTTAATTAAGTGTCCATTTAGAAGAAATCAGAAACCAGAGCAAGTGAGACACATGACCCGCTGCCAAATGCTTAACATTTAACAGTACAAACTTAACATGTACTTATTGACCTTAAAGAAGAACACTGCTTTGTATATTTTACAATGCAGAACACAATCAGAGCAATAGCCTAATTTCAGCTAATCACCCTTATCTATCAGTTGCCATGGAAACACCAATGAGCTGTCAGCAAACACAGCTGTCATTCAAACAATCAGTGTTCCAAAGGCGTGGCCAAACATTGTGCAGCACTAACAGCATGCAGGGCCATAAGCTTCACTACCCAAAAGCACAGGTCAACACTGTTGCTACATTTTTCTATAAAAATTAATGAAGACATTTTCTTTGTTCAGCAAAGCCTGGTTAAACACAGATCTTAATCATCAAAACAACAGACTGGTTTTTCCCTCAAGAAATCCCTTGTTGATTCAGATATAAAACATCCCTTTTCCACCTTCTAGACATTTCATAAATAATTACACACAAACAGAACTGAGCTCTCTGAAGCTTTGTTCAGACAGGCAGGAAAAATCAGATGTTTTGGCCACATCTGACTCATCTGTCTGTATCAAAGAGTCAAACCAAATCTGATTTTAACAAACTGTAAAAAATCTAATTCACAGTCATATCTAGTTAGAAATCTGATTGAAATCTATTTTTATAATATGTCTCTGAAAGGTCAGTTCATATTTCAAGCAATATTTGTTTTGTGAATAATGGCTTAAAATTGGTTTTACTCTCCTTACAAAGCTTTTGTGACCTTTTTGCTCTAGCATACAAACTGCTCACATATTCACTTTTCCGATATAGAATCTTATGCCTGAAAGTATAAATACTGTAATGGCTGCCAATTATGTCCTCTCTCATGCCGGGTGAGAAGATATACGCAGAGGCACAATTTCCGCTTTTCCTTTCTTCCTGACAGCACTCTCAGTTGTCATGTAAGAAAATCACCACTATAGCAACAGATGCAGATATACCGGATATTGACTACACAATCAGAGCAAACGGATCAGATTGCATCACTTACCGTACAAAATGACACTTCTAAAGATCAGATGGGATTAACGTGCAGTGTCAACAGTATGTATGAGACAGTCTGGGTTAGATAGTACAGTCTGGTTAAAGTTGAGTAAGAGCCAGACCAATTACCCAAAGCCCCCACAGAGACTATGAGTCCCTTTCACAGCTAGTAATTAACCTAATGAACTGATTACAGCCCCTGCAGTACAGCCTATGTGTGTGTGTGTATGTGCATGTGCAGCTAATTACAGACTAAATCACACAGCCTGAGAATTTACTACCTCTGAGGTGTCACCCTGAAGAAGCCAAGACTCATTCAGTAACGGTGTCAGATCCTACACATGCAATGTGCTAATGAGAACTGCTGAACACATACTGTGTGAATCACACACCATTTAGCATATTAGTTTTATTGAATGATTAATAAACACAATGTGAGACACTAAATTGCTATAATAAATGCGTATATGTTACAAAGGGCTAGATATGGATAGTCATCATATTTACTGATTTTGGCTTTGCAATGGGCAATTTAAAACCTCTATATTTGGTTTAATGCAAAATATAAATAGGCCTAAAATAGGAGTAGCTCAAACATAAATGAAAATTTGCTGAAAATGTACTCATACTCATCTACATCTTGGATGGCCTGAGGATGTTTCTTTATCAGAAGGCATTTGGTTAACTTTAGCATAACATCACTTGTTCCATAATGAATGGGTGCCGTCAAAATGAGAATCCAAACAGTTGTTAAAAACACCACAATAATCCACACAACTCCAGTCAATTACTTAGCATCTTGTGAAGTAAAAAGCTGCTTGTTTGCAAGAAACAAATCCAGATTCTTTATTAAATTTCTCCAAATCTTAGAAACAAATGAATCTACATCTTGGATGTCCTAAGGGTAAAAGTAAACTTTTCTTTTTTGAGTGAACTATTGCTTTAAATCAAACTTTAGCTGAATTAAAAAGCTGTACTTAAAATTAGGGCAACATCACAGGCTGAGAAAAACAGAAAAAAGCACTTTCAAGTCCTAAACGGGAGGAAGCTATCCACCAGAGACTGATTAAAGACAGAGAGTTCTTTGAGCGGCAAAATGGTCAAGTGATAGACTCCCCATGCACCCCAGAGAGCATCTAAAACTGCAACCATGTGAGTCTGCTGTTTTAGATATTAGTGTTTATTTGATGATAAAAAATAATACATTTTGAGATGTAACCACAGGTTGTGTTGCAGACCTCAAGAGAAAGTGGTGTGCATGTAGACACACATGTGATCCAATCTACAGACTGCCAGGACACATAAGATCACTCAGCGGTCGATGGTATGATGAGTTTTTAGCCGGCGACTGACAGAGCTGATAAACGCTAATCCTAAATAACACATGGCCACAGAACATCAGTGTGCATGCTGATCCCTCCATCAACAGACTTTCAAAGATGTCTCTTCATTATCGTGTGACAGAAAAACAGCAACTGAGTAGTCAGGAGGCAAATATGTTCCTTTTTACAGAGTAATGCTAATTCATAGGTCTAATAAATCAGCTTGCTCATGCATAGCTTAAAACATCAGGTTCCATTAAATTTAATTTAAGTGTCAATTTAAAAGCTTCTAAAATAAGTGGCAAAAGCATACCAAAATACAAAAATCACACATTTTGACACTATCAAGATTTTTTTCCATAGAGGATAAGGATATAAGATTACCAAGGTCTTTAGCACACTTAAATTGAGATTAGTCTGTCAAACAAATGTTTCAGTTACAGTTATTAACCTACAGGTCTCTGTGATTTCATGCACATTATGTGCATAATTAAGGAAGGAATTAATTAATGTTAGGATCATACTCAGTACTGTGCAGTCAGGTATGACCCCGTCTGTGACTGGATATTCCTTATGGATTCATTTTCTTTTTACATTTGAATGGGACACGAACAGCAAGCTGTTATTTCACTGAGAAAGTTGGCAAAAAGATTACAGATCTGTTCTGTATTCAACAGAGGTCAAACTAAATGAGAAGCACTGCAAACAAATTACATATTGCAATCGAAGACTGGGCTGTAATTTTTTTCCGATGTTGTGTGAAAAAGCAGAGACACGTTTGAATTTACCTGACGAGCTCCAATCGAACAGGGCTTTTGTCTGAGGAGAATAAACCTGAGAAGCAGAAGCCCTTCATTTAATCTCATGTCTATAGAAAAACATTGAGATATTAAAAAGACCTTATTTGAATAAAAACCTTGCATTGTACACTATGAATACTAATGGCTCTGTGACAAAGTTGCTTTGGATAAAGCACCTCCTAAATGCATAACTGAATATATAAAGTGGTGATTTTCCCATGCAATCACTGCTACACATACTGTATATATAAATTTGATAATAACAGTGTCTATGCAGACATCCCAACCTGCAAAAACTCATTTCAGGGAGATGAGATAACCCCCCCAAACAAGCACACAACTTTATTATTTAATAACACAGCGAGTGATTTAAAACAAGTATTTTTACATATGGATTTTACATAAATAGAACATAACTATTAACATTAGTGTAATCTAAGGTGAAGCGATTTTTATATTTTCTTTGGGGGGTGCACTTTATATAATTTGCGGGCATCAGGGAGCCACTATCAATATACGGGAGACTCCCGGAACTTCCGGGAGACTTGGGATGTTTGTCTATGTGTCTTTAACTATCCAGACCATCCAGTTCTGTTATTTATTACAGGCTTTACATTAATGCGGCGCTAATCAGATCAGCACAAACGAGCATGTCCTGCTAACCCAGATAAACCTCATGACGTGTACACACACACACACAGACACCTCCTCCTTCATCTCTCGCATACAATAAATATAAGCCAATACACATATGCACAAAGCCAATCATGAATCATCTGCTGACAGGAAGTGATCACCAAACGTATGAGACCGGGATGAGACATTCAGCCTCACAACCAAAAAAATCTGATTATAACTAATATAACCATCACATAAATGTTGCAAGGCTGCAGTACTCATTCTAGTGAAAACTACTCAAAGTCAAAGCCTATCCAAACCTGTGAGAAGACACTATTGCTGATTGTCTGTCCTTCTGTTGTTCTTACTGAACTGCTGGAGGAGGTTTCCAAAAAGTCTTCTTCTCTTAAGCAACTGGCATCTCCCTTCCCACCTTCATCACAGCCAAACAAGAGCGGGGCAAAGCAACACACACTGCCTGGACACAGCCTGTGCATGATGGTACCCTTCAGCCATCGACATGTACACACACACACTTACAGAAACAGAGGAACATGCCGACTTCCTTTTGGCTGCACCTGAAAGACACACCTTCTTTTTGAAAGAACTTCCTCTTACAGGTGAAGTGATAAGACCGCCCATCCTATTACACCTGGACCTACCGTTTGAGAATGAAAACACACAGAGGCGTGTGAAGGTCTATATTTAGAACTAGATAAACTTGTTTGGTAAGCATCAGTACTCACAGAGCCACAGAAAATCCCAAGCAGCTATAGGCAGAGACAGATGTTCCTATTGGATCAGGATTGAAAAAAGACAATGAAGCCTTTGTAAACATGAACGTTCAACTGTGATAATGAACCATCCTGTAGGAACTAAAAATCCACAAATAAAACAGCTTCTCCTAAAAAGAAATATGATTAATTGGAGAATGAAAAGTGAAAGGAGACTGTTGCAAGATGTCTTTGGCTTGACAGATTTTTTTTTCAGATGAATAATAATAATAATAATATTTCTCATCATAACACATTTCTTTGAAGGTTTTAATGGATGTTCCAAACTGTGCTAAAATTTGAAAGATACTTTATGCTATACATTCATTTTTATAAATCTACACTGAAAAAATGTGTGAATACAAATAACACAGCTAATTCTTTTTGTGTTTTTTTTTGCTAAATAAATTGAAAATACATTTCACAAACAATTAAAAATAAACACACAGCAAGTAATACAAGTGGGAAAAAAACTAAAATAGTATTTTATTGTATAATGTGCTCCAATAATCTTTCATGTTATTTTATTTATAAATTGATTTACAGTGTATATTTTTAGCATTTTATGTCTCCTAAGGAAGTAGTTTTCAAACTCTTTTTGAGAGAACTCAGTCCTATAGTATATTTATGCATATATATCTACATGTATATGTAGACCCACTTAAAATTAAAAATAAAAACAGTATTAGCATGTATCAGATATCATCTCTAAATATATAATACACTAGGCTATATATATATTGGATTAGAAACTATGATTTTTTAATTTGCACTGGCAAATTAATCTGCCAGGAATAAAATAATTAGTGAATAATCTTATTATTATATTATTATTAATGTTGTCTACTAACATCTTTCTGCAGACCCCAGCTTGAAAGCCCCTGCCCTACATTAGAGAAATTTTTAAAACAAAGTTGATCATTTTTTGAATTCCATGAAATGTTTTGAGCTATGAAAGAGCAGTGGCTGAGGAATTCATATTTCCTGTTTGTCATCTGAAGCTCACAGGTCTGTTCCAAAACAAACCTACATGCAGAACATTCAGAAATATCTAGTACACATCTTGCCTGTGGAACATACCTAGAAGTGTCTGTTACAGAAACAGGTGGGATGTGGAAGAGATGAGCAAGAGTCATCTGGTGAGAGGTGGAAAAAGATGGAAATACAGACCGAAAAACACAGTGAAGCATGAAGGGTGGGCTCTGATCTGATTTTTTTTTTTTTTTTTAATGAGCGCTGGAGAAGCAGACACTGTAATGAGCAAAACTGTAATTGACAGCAAACACTGAGCGAGAAGTGTTTCTCTGTCATGTCTATGTGCAAACCTCCACCCAGACTCTTTATCTCCTCTTCACATATTACTGTCGCTATAAACCTCCCAGTCTCAATGTGTCTACGGTTTTACAGCCTGGTAATGAGATAAAACATCTCCTTACTACAGGGCAAGGCTGACTGAAGGAAGATATCATTCCTTATGGCTGTGTTTATAAGAATAGGATGAACGAGTGCTTTTGTGGGTTGCAGTTCATCGTGAGGACACTAGGTGGCAGTAGGTGTTGGAGCTAAAGCAGCACTGCAGTTATTTGTAACTGTCTGTTGCCATCTTGGATACACTGATGCTGAACACACACACAACACATTATCATGCCACAAACACAACATTCACACTGGCTCGATTTCACATGTGAAACACACATTTACACAGCTGATGTTACATGGCGGCCCATGATATTATGATGGCATGCTGGGTTGTCATAGAAACTACACTGGCCGAGGAGACGGACTATCTAAAGGGCCACCAGGCCACACAAAAACACTGTAAATCAACACAAATTCCCACATCAACATGCTGGGTTGAAGGCGACCTGCTGCTGGAGAGGAAATGAAATGCTTTGTCACTTCCTGCGAGAGAGCGAAGCAAACGCAGGGGGATTGGCAGAGTCACACAACATATGGGGCTGAGCCAGCTAATCTGCGTATGGAGAGAGAGCCCATTGCCAACATTAAACCTAATGAACCCGGGCGTCAGATTTAGTGTCTGCATCAGAGTCAACACGATTCCCTCGGTGGATGTAGAGCGGAAATTCTCCTCCGTATTTAGCCTGATTAAACATGACTGGATCCAAACGTAGATTATCTTCCTGCGCTATTATGATGAAAATTAGAAGAGGAAGTTGAAATGACACTTTGGGAAATTTGATGAACATATGAACATGCACAAACACGCCGCTGCTGCGGGAGATCGCTCTAATCTCATTGCAGAATTACTGACAACTGCTTCCAGCATACGCCACGAATCTGAGACTGATTCACATAATCCCTTGAGTAGGAGAGAGACAGAGAGGGACTGAGCTTCTTTGCCGCTTTCTTTTCTTTTGTTACAATCTAAGTTTGAAACAAAGGGAAAATTGAGAAAGAGAGTGTCAATCAAAACATTTTCATACAGGTTCAGCAATTTAAATTTCAAAGTAATGTAGGTGTGATTGTTTTACAGTATTTTAAAAAAATCTGATTCTCTCTCACAAACACACACAAATAGAGGGAAGTTAAGAATAAATAGAATAAAAAATAAACATTGTAAAGTGACAAGGAACAGTAACATAATGTAATATGTAAAAATTAAATGGAAAAAAATCAACAAATATCAAATATTCACAATAAATTCTTTGATAAGGCTGTTAAACAAATAGAAAAAAGTAATATCAAAAATAAAATAAGGTTACAGTAATTATAATATATAATATAATATTATATAAGTAAAATGAAATTAAATATAAAATTAAATAAAATAAAAAATATTAGCAAAATAAATAATCCCAGATTGACATTCAATAATATTGTAATACTGATAATGATAATAAGGTACTGGTAATTATTAAATATTATGTTAACAAGATTTAAAAAAAAATAATATGTAAACAAAATGAAATAAGTTCATCATGAAAGTAACTATTATGACTTCTTTTTTTTTTCGTGAGAACGCAGAGTCATCCAAGAAGCTGAAACTCTACATTCTCATTGAAAAAAAATGGAAGTCAGTTATTTATGTTTATAATTAAAAAAAGAAAGTCAGATACCCCTAGGATGGCTTGGGGGTGAGTAAAATATGCCAGGATTTTCATTTTTGGGTGGTATTTCTTTAAGGGACATAAGGAATATCCTAGATTAATAATCATAAATAAAAATGCTAAAAAGAAAGAGAAAAGATTGTATGCAGTGTGGATGGAGGCTAATGGAGAAGAATAGGGATTGAGAAGTCCCACAGAGTTGACAACACCTATGGAGTGAAGAACACCTGCTGCTTGTGTCATGAACAAAGGCTTGACTAAAGTCCTGTCACTGCTGCTCCCCTATGACACATAAACTAACGCTGGGCTCAGTCACGACATCCTCCTCAACCCTGAGTGCTCTGCTGCTTGTTCCATTTCCACGGGAACAATCCCCAGCCATTTCTGCGGCAGCGGGATGAGTGGCGTTCTGCTAAAGAGCCTATTGTCCCTTCACACACTCCTCCACACACAAGCTCTGGATCACCTCATCACACATACGAGTGGAATATGTCTGCCGCACATGAAGTACAAATGAAGAAATAAAAAAAGTACCATGCAAATGTCAAGTTTTTCAATTTGATTTGATTCTATATAATTAACTGGAGTTCTAATATACCCGAAGAGAGTTTTCCATTAGCATTACCATTTATCTAAAAGCTGCTGCCTCTTTATTTCGTAGGCACTAGGTTCCAAAACCAGTTTTCTGAGTTGCAAGTGCCATGTGACTGATCACTCTATAATAAAACTCTCTGTAGAGAGGGAAAACACACAAAACTGTAATTCAGATGTTGAGTGGAATTTTATCAGTTTATATTTTTAAATTTAATTTTATTGAAAAAGAATTGCTTCGTAGGGGCCATTAATCAGAATTTTCCTTTTTGGGTGCACTATGCCTTTAAGGTTGTGATGCAAAGGAAGATGTGACAGATCTTTTCTTACATGTTGTTACATTCATCTGAGTAAAACAGACTAATGAAAATAAAAAATAATTAGCATGGGTACTTAAAAAAAAAAAGAAAAACTTTCTAAAAAAAAATATAAAAATGAATGATTAAGAATAAAATCTATGATATGAATTTACAATGACTTATGTCAAGATGGTGCACTCAAATGACTATAAATGAGGACAAAGTGCAACAAACAATATGGCAGAATAAGTGTTGCCTTCTAAATAAAAGAGCCCTCCTCCAGAGCAAGTTACTTCTGGTATGAAACAAGGTCTAGATCTAGATCGCCTGTCAATCAATCTCTTTGTGACTGCAAATTAGTAAAGTAATCTTGTGTCTGCATATATGGCTACCAAAGTGAACAGACCTACCTTGAAAGAGAATTTGCTTTAAGCTTACAAGCCAAAAAATTACCTCCTTTATTCAGTTGAATCTGGTTTAGAGTACTTTTATTTGTATGTCTATAAATAAATGAGCATTCAGAAATCTTAAGTTTTGCTTGTAACGTAGAAAATAACAGAGTAGAAAGCTGATAATATGTCAGTCTAGAAAATAAGGACTACAGTATTGCTTGTGATTATATATCTGTGTAAGAGTCCCACTGTGTGTGTATATGTTGCCAGATTCACAGTCACAAATTGTCGAGAAAGCGAAACTATAAAACACAAGAAGCTTAATCAAGTCTTAATAAATCCCTACACCACAAACACATAAACACACTGAACATAGTGAGTCCAGAGGGAAAAATGGATTACAAACCACATATAGCTGTTGTGTATGTCAGTGCACAGAGAAAGATAGAGCTGTTCCACTTAACCTTTCCAGTGAGAGACACACACACCTGACCCAGCACCTGTTCTGTGTGTGCACGTCGCAGCTGTACACCTGTGTCATCTCCTTTCCTGACTGTGTTCATAAGTGAATGTTATTATATTTCAGTGTGTGAGTGTGCTCTGTGTGTGTGTCTCGTCAGCAGTTCTTCTCTTTACTGGCAGCACTCGACTTCCTCAGGCAGCAAAATATTTTCTGCTGAATTAATCAATCACAGAGCATGATCTCTATGCAGATGAATCTCACTAGATAAATGAAGAGAAAAGAAAGTTTCCAAACATTCAAATAACATCCTCTTAATGTCAGTTCACATTATGAGTAAGGTTTATAATGACTGGGTTCCTCATGAGGCTGTACTGTAGGCTGATCACATCACCTGATCTCGCTCTCTCTCTCACACACACACACATCACTTTTCCAGCATTATGGTGAGTCAGTGCTTGGCTGGGGATCTGAGGACCTGTCTTAATATTCACTGACTTTAGTTTTGAAAACATACAATAAATTAAAGTAATTTAATTTAGCATCTTTTCACAGCTCAAAGAGCTTGTTATAGAAAACAACTATACTTAAGATGTTTGTCTTTGCTTCCTACTGATGTGGAATATTACATACTTATTACCGTAGCTAGCTAAAAGGTTGGTCATATTTTTAAAGGGGTCATGAACTGCCTTTTTTATTATTTTGTATTGTTCTCTGAGGTCCCCTTACGTTACTTATGTTATTTTGTACAAGATTTTTACATCAAAAAACACCATAATTCAGAAGTAATAAGCTATTTTTCTGTCCTGTTTTAAACCCCATCCTCAGAACGCTGTGTCTGAATAGGCGTGGTGGCCTGTAGGCTTGGAAGTAAACACCCAATGATTTGATTGACTAACAGTTTATGTTTAATTTCCTTCACACATGGAAACATAAATACTGTTGTGGCCTGGAACTTCACTAAAAATAAAGTTTGTTCACTCTTTCCTAGCTTTAAGTTTAGAAGGAAGGCAATGCAAAAGACTAACTTTGTACTGCAAAGTGTCATAAGGCCTCTGTGGCTCTGTCGGACCGTCATCAGCGGGAACCTTCCCCGGAATATTAATGTTCCTACCCGGACCGCTTTGACCCACGCACCTCGGGGATTTCCGCCCCGATGTAGCGCATTATCTCCCCTTTATAAGGGAGATAATGAACTCAGTTCGTCGCAAAGTTTTGTTCACCTCGGTAGCAATTCTAAGCGTTCTTTCCTGTGGATTATTGGACTGATCTGTGTATTACGTGGACTGCCTTTTGACTCATACCCCGACCTTCTGCCTGGACTTACCGTTTACGATTCTTGCTTGTTTCCCCGACCTTCTGCCTGCTCTGTGGTATTGATTTTGCTCATCCTGCTCTGTTCCTGTTTACTGGTGATTGACCCTGCCTGTCTGACTTGATTTGATAATAAACAGCGTGCAAATGGATCCGACCTCTGCTGATTATTCATCACAGAAAACTTCACCAACTCAGGTGCCAGCAGCTGTTTATCAGTTGGATCACGAAATGTCACGACAAGGATCGGTCTTGGCCTCTAATGAACACCAGCTGGGGGATCTAAAGCGTCTAACGGAGAAGTACGATGGAGCACCAGGGAGATGTAAGGGATTTCTATTACAATGCTCCATCTATATTAATCAACAGCCCAGTAATTACACGACAGATGACAGCAAAGTGTCGTTGGTGTGTTCGCTGCTTACCGGAAGAGCGCTGGAGTGGGCCACCGCGCTCTGGGAAGGCCAACAGATGGCGTTTCCCGATTATCAGGCCTTTTTACGGCAGTTTCGCGAGGTGTTCGATCACTCTGTTGGAGGCAGAGAACCGAGCGAGGAGCTTCTAGGCCTGAAACAGGGGACTTCCACGGCAGCGGATTACACACTCAAGTTTCGCACGCTGGCAGCACAAACGGGTTGGCCTGCTGAACCGCTTAAAGCTATGTACCGTCGGGGCCTGAGTCATGATCTGCAATCTGAGCTGGCTTGTCGTGACGAGGGGAAAACACTTGAACAATTCATGGAGCTCACTATTCAAACTGACAATCTCCAACGCTCTCGGCGTGGACGTCAGGCTCCATCTACTCGCTGGGCTCCACTTCCTCCATGTCATCCTGAACCAGAACCGATGCAGGTCGGCTCCACTCATCTCACACAAGAGGAGCGTGACAGGAGGATTCGCAGCCATCTATGCTTGTACTGTGGACAGCCCGGTCCGGCCTCCTCGTCATGCTCCACCACGGGTGAGTCTCAATCATTCTAGCCACTCTATGACAATTCCTATTATCCTCAAAGTTAAGGGGCAGAAAATTGAGACTACTGCTTTCATTGACTCTGGGGCAGAGGGAAATTTCATTGATGAGACCTATGCTGAGCGTATGCTTGTTCCTCTTGTTCCATGTGGACCCCGTGTGGCTGTGGCAGCCCTAGATGGCCGACCTCTGGGCTCAGGGAAGGTTACCTCTATAACCGAGGATCTGAAACTTCTTATCGGCCCACTTCACTCTGAAACCATCTGTCTATTCACCATTCAATCTCCTGAACACCCCATCATTCTTGGACTCCCCTGGCTCGAACTCCATGACCCTGCAATTTCCTGGACAGATCATCAGATCACACGGTGGTCAGCTCACTGCCACAACCGCTGTCTACAAGGCCTACAGGTGACTCCTTCTCCCTCAACAACCTCCATGTCACACGACGAATCCCTCGAGGGTCTTCCATTCTCAATACCAGGATCTCAAGGAGGCCTTCCGGGACCTCAAGTCAAGATTCACCTCAGCTCCCATCCTGCGACACCCAGACCCTGAACGGGAATTCACTGTCGAGGTGGATGCCTCCAATACCGGAATAGGAGCAGTTCTCTCTCAACGACACGGTAACCCGATGCCCTATCCCGCCAATTTGATCCACAAGAAACCTGTAACCCGCCTAAATTCATCATCCCTCCTCCTCGTATTGTGGCCCCTATCCGATGGGACATTATGGCAGAGATCTCCGAAGCCCAGACCACGGACCCCACACCTCTTGACTGCCCCCAAGATTGGGAATATGTTGCTGAACCTCTACGATCCAAGCTCCTCCACTTAATTAATGACACGCCCAGTTCAGGTCATCCAGGTATCACTGCTTCCACAGAACTTGTAACTAACCGCTTCTGGTGGCCAACCCTGACAAACAACGTCACGCAGTTTGTTCGTCGATGCGCCACTTGCAACATAACAAAGACTTCCCATCAAAAACCAGCAGGTCTCCTACATCCACTGCCCATTCCCCAGAGACCCTGGTCACATATTGCCATGGATTTCGTCACGGATCTTCCTGCTTCCAACAACTTTACCACCATACTCACCATAATTGATCGCTTCTCCAAGGCCTGTCGTTTCATCCTTCTCACAAAACTGCCCACAGCCTGGGAAAGGTCATAATGGAACAAGTGTTTCGATTTTATGGAATACCTGAAGACATCGTCACGGATCGTGGACCACAGTTTACGTCTCGTCTATGGCAAGCTTTCTGCTCTCAGATGAACATTAATGTCAGTTTGACCTCGGGTTACCACCCTCAATCGAATGGCCAGGCTGAAAGGCTGAATCAAGAACTTACCCGTTTCCTGAGGTCTTACTGCCACGCTAACCAACAGGACTGGAGCCAGTACCTCTTGTGGGCCGAGTACGCCCAGAATTCCCTCCAGAAGCCAGCCACAGGAATGACTCCATTCAAGTGTGTTCTAGGGTACCAGCCTCCTCTCTTCCCATGGTCAGGCGAACCATCCAACCTACCTGCTCTCGATCACTGGCTCCAACGAAGTGAAGAAACTTGGAATCAGGCTCATGTCCATCTCCAAAGAGCCGTCCGCAGGGTAACTGAGCAAGCCGACCGCCGACGACCTAATCCCACCTATGAGCCCGGACAGTGGGTGTGGCTTTCTTCCAAGAAACTGCGGCTACAACAGACCTGCAGAAAGCTAAACCCGAGGTACGTGGGTCCCTTCAAAATAATTAAACAAATCACTCCTGTCTCATTCCGTTTAGCATTACCAGCCCATTATAGAATCTCACCCACCTTTCATGTTTCTCTGTTGAAGCCCGCTGATGCTCCGGAAAGACAGAGGGACCAGGACGAGGCCGCCCCAGAGATACCCCCCCTGATCATCGACGGAGAGGAGGCCTAACAGGTCCAAGAAATCCTGGATTCTCAGCGTCGTGGCCGCACACTTCAATACCTCATCGACTGGGAGGGATATGGCCCAGAGGAGAGATCCTGGGTCAACGCCCAAGATATCCTGGACCCAGCTCTCACGGAAACCTTTCACCAAAATCATCCCGAGAAACCTGCACCCAGACCTCGCGGTAGACCCCGACGCCGCCCCCTCTCGCTTCAGGAGCCGCTCGCAAAGGGGGCTTTGTCATAAGGCGATCCTCTGTGGCTCTGTCGGACCGTCATCAGCGGGAACCTTCCCCGGAATATTAATGTTCCTACCCGGACCGCTTTGACCCACGCACCTCAGGGATTTCCGCCCCAGGTGTAGCGCATTCTCTCCTTTATAAGGGAGAGAATGAACTCAGTTCGTCGCGAAGTTTTGGTCACCTCGGTAGCAATTCTAAGCGTTCTTTCCTGTGGATTATTGGACTGATCTGTGTATTACCTGGACTGCCTTTTGACTTGTGATTCTTGCCTGATACCATGACCTTCTGCCTGGACTTACCGTTTACGATTCTCGCTTGTTTCCCCGACCTTCTGCCTGCTCTGTGGTATTGATTTTGCTCATCCTGCTCTGTTCCTGTTTACTGGTGATTGACCCTGCCTGTCTGACTTGATTTGATAATAAACAGCGTGCAAATGGATCCGACCTCTGCTGATTATTCATCACACAAAGTCTTGTTGTCTTTTGAGTTACCTTTATTGTTTGGTTTCTGTGGAAAATGTTGGACGGGGCAGTGCTGTAGAAGCAGGTGTTGGTCATCTTCTGTGGAGGCAGTGTTTAGCCACACTATTACCAGTGGTACATTCCACAACCTGCCATTTTGGCAGATTGTTAAGCTATTTTTAGACTGAGAAGGTTTTGAGTTCTGAAACTTAGAGGATGTTTTTAAAGAAATGTTCTTAATAATTTACTAAAATGACAGTTAAATTAAATGATTACACTTGAAAATAACTGCGATCCAATAAAACATAATTTATACCTGTGTTGGAATAGCTGAATTTTCAGCAGCCCATGATCCTTCAGAAATCATTCTAATATGCTGATTTGGTCCCCAAAAACAGTTAACATTGATATCAATTTTTAATTCAGTATAGCTGCTTAATATTTTCTTGGCCCATAACTAAATTGGAAATGGCCCAGGTGCTGGCATGGGTACCACTATCTCTGCAGTGGAAAACTGTAACACACACATACATATAAACGGTGTGTGTCCAGATAGTGAGATTCAACAGCACCCTGTGATCTCTCTCTCTCTCCCTAGGAAAACATGTTGCCCAGTGTGACCAGAAAACAGTCCCAGTGGCTTGTTAACGGATCAGGCTTTCCATTGATCAGCAAGCTAATTATGACTCACTCTCTCTGTCCTTTTCTTTCTCTTGACACCCAATACACTACCATATGAGTGTGTGATAAATACGTGCTACCTTTTTACGTCAGATCGGATCTTCCATCTCTCTGGTCTTAGAAGTAGGATGTGTGTCGATATCATCTTCCACAGGATAATCAGACAGAGTCATATAACCTGTTCCAGTTCAATTACAGTAAACCACTCCAATCAGCTGCCTCCAGCAATAACACAGCTGGTGACGTCCAGTTAGTATGTGTGTGTGGGCACTGGAAAACAACCTACTCCTCCTCTACTTCAGCTACAACATCATTTCTCCATCTATGGCTTTCTCTTGCTCTCTCCACTCCACTCCAGAAAGTGCCCAAAAGTACAGTAGTATTGCCATGAATTTTGAACATGCACCATTCCAAAGTACATGAATAAAGCAATCATTCAGCACTATGGTATATACCAGAGGACTGTAATACATCACATCATCACGGTATCTCAGCCCTCTCTCCATGTGATGTCATACCATCACTATCTCTGTCTCTATATAAAAGGAAAGGGTATGTGGGTGGATCCCTCAATACCCTAAAGCAGCCCATAACAAGGAAGACAAGCACCTTACCATGGTGACCTTGCAGTGCTTAACAAAGAATAAAGAATAATGTTTCAAAGCATTGAAATATGCATCAATGCATGCGTTGTTGATGTTTGGACATTAATGACATTTATAATGTTAAACAAGATTTCTATTTTAAATAAATGCTGTTCTTTTGAACTATATTTATTAAAGAATTGTGAACAAAAAGCAAGAACCACATCAGAATGCGTTCTGAAGGATCAAACTAAAAGGCAATCTGAAATTTCAGCTTTGCAATCACATAAATGAATGACGTTGAAATATATTAAAACATAAAACAGTTATTTTAAAATTTTATAATATTCCACAATATTACAGTATCTCACAGGTATTTCACCTCCTTCAACCTTCAACAAGTATTTTTCCCCATTATATTTTAGAAGGGCTCGGGCTCGGCACAAACGGCACAAATCGAGCACAAACGAAGGGCACTAGTTTGGAAAGATTTGGACAACATGGAGAGTGACGTCACTGCCCCGAAACGTTTTTGTTATTTCTAAGAAGTGGAAATATATTTGACATTCATTTCAACGGCACAAACCGGCACAAATCGAGCACAAACGAATGACACCAGGTTTGTGTGATTTAGACGAACTGGGGTGGAGAGCGACGTCACAGATCTGAAAATATTTTGGCTATATCTAGGGAAGGAAAACAGATACAGCGTTTGTTTCAACGGCACAAATGGGCACAAATCGAGCACAAACGAACTGCGCCACATTGGAGCGATTTGGGCAACATGGGGTGGAAAGTGACGTCACACGGTCAAAAAAATTATGTTAAATATCTTAAACACCAAATCAGCACAAACGATCGTTTTTGCTGCACAAATCAGCACAAATGTAGCACAAACGAATGGCATAGTTTTGGACATTATTTCTTTTTATGGGGTGCCAACTTCACGGAGGTCTGTATTTCACCTGTCCTGAATTTAAGAATTTCAAGTAGCAACACACAAATTAAAAACCACTAAATGTTACTAAAAGTAAAATATCTCTAGCTCACTAATCAAAAAATAACAAATGTTCAAATGATCAAATATTCTTGCTTCTAAACTTATGGAGGTCAAGTGCTGTTGTCATTCAAGCGAAAGGGGAACAAACAAAATACTAAGGCATTCTGAAATTCATGTGCAAAATTGTTATGCTGACAATATGATTTGCTTTGAAAAAAAGCAAATCTGCAGCAAGGAGTTCCTCTGTCATTTCAATGAGAATGCAGTGGCACTATTTTACGTGGTAAACAGCCTGTGACAGCACACTGTGTCAGTACAAGAGATTCGACGCAGAGGCAAATCTGTGTGTGTCTGTGTACAGATTACAGTACATATGTGCTGGAGAGCATTCAGAGGTTCTTGAAGAAAGAACTCCATCTGTGTGTGAGTTTGTGATTAAGTGCGTGTGGGTTTACATGGCTGTAAAAGAGAATGTCTGTTAGATATTTGCTTTAATTTTGCTTTATTGTATTATTGTATTTATTGCATTACTATATTGTATTACTATATTTTACTTATTTGTTTACTCTTCCTATTTCAATTTATTAGCACAACTTCTGAGTGTACGCAAACATACTAAAAAAACTTTGGTTGTACTAAAGTGCAGTTTTTTGGTCACGCCTGTAAAGCTCTAAACTGACAACTCAGAGTGTGTGTGTGTGTGTGTTTTGTCTGGCAGACCATGTGAGAGTTTTGCTATGAGTATGTGTGTCCAGTGTGGTAGTCCTTCAGTGGGGGCGTGAAAGGCTCTCCCCTTCTCTCGCTCCATCCACCATGCAAATGAGCCCTATACACAGCTCTCAATAACACTCAACACACAACCCGACACTCACCTCACTGTCCTCCCACTCTCTCTGTCCTCTCTACTGCCACTCCATCTTTTCTGTCTATTTCAGGTCTGCAAGTCATTTCTTTTCTTAACCCAACCCCCCCTTCTCATGTCTTTGTCTTTTTATACCTTCATCTTTTCTTAAGTGTGCTTTATTTAGCAGAGCAAGGCCCTAATTTACATAGCCTATGGCCATTGTGAAAGAGAGATAGAAAGAAAGAGGGAAATTCCTTTGGCCTTCTTGATGGTACTGGAGGTTGCATCCACACCTCTCTCACCATCTCTCCCTCACGCAAATGCTCAACACAAGCCAAATAGGGAATCGAAGAAGAAAAACAATAGCGCTGCCAACTATCTCTCAGCGTGTGTCTTCCTTTGCATATGATCATGTTGTTGCAGGCAGAGATGTTTTCACATCATTTCTCAAATAATCAACCCAAGTCCCACATCTTGTTTGTTTTTAAAAGACAACATGGATCCTATTGAAAATAGAAGCACCATTCAAATCGTATTCAAAACATACAGTTTGTAAATAAAAATAAGCTTCTAAAAATAGCCCACATCAGTACACATGATATAATGTGTCAAGGGCTGAATTGATTCTCGGCCTACACATGCTCACCTTGACATGCAAAACGGACAGATTTACAAGTCAAATTTCAATTATATGATGCCATGCCAGAGACAAAACAGCAGTACATATGAACAAATATTCATTTGTGTCTTTTTAACCGAAGCATTATTTGATTTGCTATAATAATAATTACATTGCCATTTAAAAGTATAGGGTTGATTTCTTTCTAAGAAAGTTTATTCAGAAAGGATTCCACAAGACTATGAAGCACCAGCAATACTTTCAGTGATAATAAAAATTTCTTGAGAACCAAATCTGCATATTTGAATGATTTCTGAAAAGATCAAGTGACACTGAGACTGAAGAAATGGCTTCTGAAAACCGGAATAAATTATATTTTAAAATATATTAAAATAGAAAATAGTTATTGTAATTTGTAGTAATATTACTGTTTTTACTGTATTTGTGATTAAACAAATACACCCTTGGTAAGAATAAGATACTTCTTTAAAAACATTTACAAATTTTGAAACGCCAATTTTTTGAATGGTAGTATACATGGTATGTATGATTCTATATTAGCTTTCAGCATCTTTGTAGCATACAGACTTGAATGATACTTCAGACAGTGTGCAGGAGTGGTGTGTTTTCCTAAATAATTAGACTAATGAATTTTGCTACAAAAAAAAACAACAACCAAGAAATAGATAGATAAATAAAAAAATCAACTACATATTCATAGACCAAAAACCACTCAGAACATCTCAGCAACCACACGGCAGGGCCCTGGCAAACACCCACAACACCCTAGCATTGTGGAGGCGACTTCTGCATGGGCAAACACCACAGATTATCTTTAGTACAAATGTACATTTACTTCATTGCTCTTGTTTGACAAAGATAAATAAAACGAAATAATCAGAAACCAGAAAGAAAAAGTAAAACCAAGTCACTGATGATCAAAATATTCCAAGAAGAATTCTACATGATGTTGATTTTCTAAGAGAGGGCATGCTTAACGTGAACACATTTCTAGAAAGTGAATAAAAAATAGACATTGCTTGGAGCTATAGTGAGTGAGAGGAAGCAAAACCGTGTGTGTGTGTGTATTCTCCTCCGCAGTTTGTTAGGGTCAGTGTGAAGAGCGCTGGTGTGTAGTGTGCTCTCTCTGGCCGCCCCCTCAGGCCCTGCTGTTGTGTAACCACCGCATTGCAGTCGCACACACAAACACATAATGACTGAAGTGGCATATATGTGGGATAACACAAGTGTCTTCATGCATAACTACAGTGTGGGTCAAGATTTGCCCACACTGTAGAGACCAAATACCCTTATAGTGATAGTAAAACCTGAAATCATATTGTACAGTAGGGACCACTCAATACCCACCAGAAGGGAAACCCCTTATAAACGTATTAAATAATGTCATAATAAAAAAGTAAAAAAGCAAAAGGGATTCAATGATATTTATGTTTAGAGCAGTGGGGCCATTGCAAAGATGTTATTTTTTACTTAGAGAAAAAAACATCTAAAAACACAACGCTCATTGTGGGACTCTTAATAAAAGCATAAGATGTGATCCAGCAAGTGAATGCATATGCTAATAAAGAAAAGGATTAGAGTTAGAGTTAACCTAAAGCAAAGAATGAAAAAATTAATATTAATTAGGTATTCACTTTGGATATTTAGTAGTCATATTAGTATCAACATATTAGCTCAATATAAAATAATATAAATCAATAGAAAACAATAAATATTTGTGTATGTCTTGGGGCTTGAAATTTCCTATAGACTCGTAAAAATGAAGGTTCATTATTGGCATATATAGTTCCATGAAGAACCTTTATAACATCCATGGAAACTTTTTGCTGCACAAAAAGTTCTTTATAATGGAAAAGGTCCTTTAGATTGTTGAACTGTTCTTCATGCAAAGAGAAAAACTGTTCTTTAAAGAACTGTTCATTAAAAGGTTCTTTTGGGTTCTTGCTGCAAACCCTTTCTTTTTGAAGTTTATGCTAAAAGATACAATGCTAAATTCATCCCAGAGAGAACACCACAGAGAAAGTGGGCTAAAATCTGTAGATAAATATAGAAAATGATAGATTTGTTATGCTCACAGCAGGTGTGTGGAGCCTGACCTGAATCTTCTGCTAAAGCTCCAACAAGTGTTAGAAGAACATTTCCCATTGTTCCTTGTTTTGTCAAGCAATCATGGACAATTGGTAAAGACTGAGAGGAGAAAATAATCTAACCACGGGAACACACGTTCTGGTCCCTGAGGGCACTGTGCAACACACACAGCTTGACATGATTAGAAACCCAGTGGGAGACAAGTTAAAACAGTACAGAGAGAGAAAGTGGGAAGGGGCTGGATAAATGGCACTCTGTCTATTTACCAGTGACATCTTTCCAATATCCAACAGCAGGTGATAAACAACGTGCAGAGAGAACAAGAGTGAATGATGGAGACAAAGAAAGACAGAGAAAGTCTGCTAGAGTAAACACATTTTTTGCCACACAGAGTCATTTCTCAATATTATTTCTTCACCAGTTTCACACAAACACACAGAATTTCAGCCATCGGTGTCACAATGTTGCTGTGAAAGAGATAGAGGCCACAGACGGGGACCAGACTGAGAATAAATGTAGCTGGTCTAAATTTATTCCACTGAACTCTATAGTTAGAACTGATCAGCATCGGAATAAGAGGGAAGCACCAAAGACAGTTTCCAACGACTGTTGTTCAGCCCAGCAGAGAGCTGTGGTGAAATCTGTACATTGCAACGGGCCTCCAGGCCCTCACTGCAATAAAAAGCTCTTACATGGCACTCTTAGGCAAGTTTCTGAGAGTTACAAAATAAGTGAAATAGGTCAAAACATAACTGTGCTGGGTCATTCTAGTGGTCAATGGAGGTTCAGTTATTGCAAAAAGTGTTTTCAGCAAAACTTTAACTTTAAAGAAAGCATTTTCAGTTTTTCAGTCTCAGAGATAAAAAAAAAAGGAAAATTGTTTTAAATAAAGTCACAATTATGGGACACACAAAAAAAGTCACAGATGTACA
This sequence comes from Enteromius mattozi, assembly GCA_032359235.1. Lineage (NCBI taxonomy): Eukaryota > Metazoa > Chordata > Actinopteri > Cypriniformes > Cyprinidae > Enteromius > Enteromius mattozi. The sequence goes on along the minus strand of JAUMHE010000053.1, from coordinate 6,781,130 downwards.
GTAAAGCCACAATTATGAGAAATAAGTTGCTATTGCAATATATAGGTGCAAAAGTGCTTTTATTTATTTTTTACACAGACATTTTTTAAACAGGCTTCCATAATAATATATCTAGTGAAGAAAGATGTCATATTGGTTTGTAACATGAATAGACAAATGACGACAGATTTTTTATTTTTGGAAAATAAAAACAAAAGTTTGTGACGTTTTGAGGAAAGGAAGCACGGATGTGGTTTGTAGTGCAGGACAAAAAAGGTATACATGATACTTCTGTTTTTTTTCTCACACATGCACGTAATACAGATAGACATATGTGCAGTGGTGTCTTCTTTTCCTTCATCTTTTTTTTGGTCTCTGTACTCAGGCATGCTGCTTCCTTCCCAAACCCTCAAACGCACTTGATTGAGGAGGTGTGTGTGTGTGGGTGGGTGGAGAGGGTGCTTCAATGCTTTCATCTCAGGGTGACACAGAATCCCTCCCCAGTATTATATCATCTGCACCTGCACTCAGTGTGTGTGTGTGTGTATGCCTCATCTGCCTCCTTAATGTAAACTCTCGATGTTGACAATATCTTAAGATGGTAAAACACCATCTTAACCCCCCCCCCCCCCACCACAGAATATGAATCAACAAAGCTTGGAATTACAGTAAGAGTGTAGCTAAAACAATACTGTACTTCTGTATATTGTGTTTAAAACATAGTTTAAGGGATAGTTCACAAAAAAATAAAAAGGTTACGTTGTTTTAAACTTGTATGACTTTCATTTCCTCTGTGAAAGGTGAAAAAAGAAATTCTGAAGAATGCTGGGATCCTAACAACATTGGACCCTTTTGACTTGGATAAAAAAACCCTGACATTTAAAATAAAATGTAACAAAATAAAATAAAAAATATATAAATAAATAAATTACAGATTTTTTCTTTTTTGGCTGAAATACCCTCTTAGAGTTAAAGAAGTTGAGAAAATGGACCACAAAATGAAGTTGGATATTAAGTTGGTAGGGTGACCCTGCACAAACATTTTGAAACAATGCATTTCACAATTTAGAATAAGAGTGCTTCATTTTATCAGAATAAGTGTGCTTCATCTGTCTGGTGACGTATAACATACTTACATTTAGATCTGCCTCCATCCAATCAGTAACTGACAAATAGAAGTTTCCACTATACATTCTTTTGCATATTTATATATATATGTATATATATTAATTTTTTTATAGCTGTTTTCAGACAATATGCATTTGAAAAGTGCAACACAGTTAAACCTGAAATACTTGAATGCGTATTTTCTGCTCTCTTCTCTAGAGCTACTGTATAACTGCAAATCTGAACAAACACATTTTCAAGAGGACTTTTACGATTAAACAGCAGAGAAATGAAGAGTGCTCAGGTCCTGCCACAGATTTTGAATAGAAGAATTAGTTTTGTGATCGGGGTGTAACTGAAGCACCAAGGTTTGATTTAGTCCTGACTCTTCTGAAGAGCTGTGTGTTATAGTGTGTCGGGTAACTGATACATGCTGCTCAAGTGTTCGCAGACAGGATGTGCTCTAACCTTAAGTACAGACCTCAGAGCTGCAGGCATTTTTCAAAATAACTACACATTCACACATGCACGACCATAAGCGTTTAGCCTTAAACCTTTATAGCCCAACCCTAATCTTAACCCTGTGTTTTCTTATGCTCTGAGAGTTTCTTTCTACCTTCCTCATTCTCTCTGCTGCTCTCTTTTTTTTTGTTTTGGTCATCTGAATCCTCTTTTTCCACAATCCTTTCTTCTCAGCTCTAAAAAGACCTGGGTATTCACCATACAGCATTATACCCAAGCAAACACATACACTGTAGGGCAAAGCTGAAGTATTTTTGGAAATGTTCACAAATATCATTAGGTGATGACCTCTTCCTCTTCACAACATCATGTGCATGTGTGTGAGACGGTGAGAAAGTACCATAAGACACTTTCGTCCAGTCTATGTAGGTGTTTGGTGTGTGGGTGCGAGGGTGTGTATGTATATGAAACTGAACAAGTTCTCCTTCCTCAAGCTATAATCATTACAGTACTCAAAAAAATGCTTTTTTCCCATTACATTTATATAGCACAGTTCGGAATCTAACCAATACCTAAACTGATTCCTGTTCTAAATAACACAGTGTGCACACAAATTTGACCCTGAGAACAGAAAGCAACACCGTCCTACTTTGTTCGGCTTCAGTCCAGCCCTCTACACAATGAGAGACGTTGCTCCCTTCACAATGAAGAAACCTCAAGGAACTGATCGCTACAGACCTTCTACAGTTACAGCCACGAAACACAGCCCGAAGAGAGTGAAATATGGATGAGAGACACTCTCTCGAGTGCTACATGTCGAATAACATGAAACGAACAGGATGGAGGAACTTGTAGAAAACGACTCTTTGATTAAAAGTGAAATATGAGACATCTTTCTAAACTCCGCCTCACTGTCATCAAACCTGCCAGCAGGTTCCACAGAGAGAGAGAGAGAGAGAGAGAGAGAGTATGTGTATCCTCTTCTAATAAGATTAGACGTTGAGATGGGATTAGTTTCATCCTGGCGACATTCCCATTCCAGGCTGCCCTAAAGACAAGAGCATCAACTTAGCTGCTCTGTCAACATTTAAACTAATGATCACAAACAGAGCTTAACCTCACAGATGGTGCTTCATCAGTGCGTGACATCAGAAAAACAGAAAATATTCTTTAATAATCCGAATAATGTGTTTCCTTCTGATAAAAGATAAGACAGAATTGAATTCTTCTGGGAAGACATGCTCCTGACACAATGAGCAGTGATGCTACTGCAGATGATACAGATTTGAGCCTGGCCTGCAACGTCTCTTCCCTGCAGGAAATTTAGGATATTTTTTGCTAGTTTGGCCCTGATAAATATGTAAAGATTCGGAAAATGGTCCATCAATAAAAAGTCTCATATATCCTTATAATGTGAAGTTTCAGCTCTTAATACCCCACAGATCACTTGTTGCATCATTTTGATAATGCCTATTTTGAGTAGTAGCAGAAACAAGCAGTTTTTGTGAACAGGCTGTACCTTTACAACCCGATTTACTATGTCTATCATGCTAAAATGATGCATTTTAAACCATATTAGTTTAAACTTTTTACAGAACCTTTTATGAGCACGCATCCAAAGCATGTGCACAGAAAGCTGCTTTCACACAGCAAGTTCTCTTTCATGTCTTATTGCACTTAAACTGTCAAATGCACACAAATTGGCAGTAGTACTTTTAGCTTAGCTTATAGCATAGATCATTGAATCTGATTAGACCATTAGCACCATGTTTAAAAATGACCAAAGAGTTTCGATATTTTTCCTATTTAAAATTTGTCACTTCTATAGTTATATCGTGTTAAATTCACACAGTTAGACCCATGTAAAATGTCCATAGCACTTTCAGGTGCTTAAGCAGTGCCTGAATGTAGTGGGAGTGAATCTTTATGTTTACAGACGTGACGTAATGACAAAGTGCCATGCTCAAATTCCCCAATTAGAAAACATTATTATAAGATAACTGTTCTGAATCTGGCTAAAGTAAGGCAATAGTTTTATTGCCTTACATTGGCTGGTTATGTACTTGCTCAAATATTGATTTTATTTCAATTTTAACCAAAAAAAGTTATGGACTGCAGCTTTAAAGAATAAATTGATTCATCAAATTTACTGGTATACCATTGTCACTTGCGAAAACACAACAGTGGCGGTGTGGGTGAAAACATGCAGATTGAGGTGTGGCAATATTATAATTAGATTACAGTACCTCACAGGAGAAGCAAAATCTGAGCGGTTTGTTTTTTTCACAAGCTTGCAGAGAAAGGCTTACCAATAAAACATTAAAAATTCACATTTTCAGGGATGATAGATGAACCAGGTACCCAATTATAGCACTTAAATGTGGAACAAGTCAGATTTTCATGTCACCTTCAAAATCTGGGTCACCACATGTTCTATTTTTTGGTCACATTTATAGTGACATTTATTTCGGTCACATTTATCATCTTTTTCTCATTTCTTCCTCATCTTTCCTTTTCCATCATTTCTTCTAACTCATGCAGTAACCATGGTGTCAGTTTCACCTTCAAGGTCAACACAGGTAAAGTAGGACAAACGCAAAAGTAAGGCGCTTGAGCTTAATGTGTACCTATTACTAAACATCTACGTTAAGCTTCAAGCATGACATATAATCGCATTCACTCAATGCAGTAGACATGATGAGCAAACCCTCTGCTACTTCACACCTCCCGTCAACAGTGGCATTCTGGGAAATCTGACCGCAATGTCATGGCACCCCGCTTGCTTTCAGTCTGTTTCTCTCATCTAGCCAAATCTTTCTCTCTATCTTTCTATGTATCTCTCAGTATGATAACTTTTGGACATGTTTCTGTTGGAACGTCACAGGAAATAACAAGCACACTAAAACCATCTTCCTGTAGACCTGACCACAGCCACAAATAGACCTGCACCAGAGTAAAAATGACTGACCTGCTAGCAATGCTTACTGGAAGAGAGAGAAAACAAGAGAAAGATAGAAAGAAGAACAATATGAAACTTCTTTACAAATGAAACCAAAAACCACTTCCTTGATGTACTGATGACAATGGCCCAGATATAGAAACGCTGATCTCCACCTCCAAACCCAAAGAGCTCTATTTAAACAACATGCACTGCTGTAGTAATGGGTGACCTAACATTGCTAAACCAGTTGGCATTGCTGCATGTTTTCAAACCAGACTACTCTAAACATCAATCAAGAAACTGATGTGCTTCGTTCTGAATCCAGCTCCTCCGGATCACACATCACACAGCTTGCACGCATCTGTGCTCAAATGTGTGCATTCAGTGTGAATTTAGGCTTTCACACCAGTTCATGTGTGTGTGTATGAGCAAGGCTTGCGTGTGTCCTCTGTTTACACTGCAGTGTTGTTTGGTGCAGTGCTGATGCATGTGATCGCCGCTGAGAGCTTTTATAGTGGACCGCTCCAGACTTGACAAGAGTGGGCACAAAACAATGGCCTTTGATTAGAGAAGAGGTCTGTCTCTCTCTCCTCTAAAACTCCTCAAGTGGACCAGAGTGACGGTGTAAAAAAAAAGAATGACTCATTCTTCCCCGTTGTGCCCTCTCTCTCTCACTCTTAGCTTTTGGCCTGCATGAAAGTGTAGATTGTCACCATCAGAGGCATATTACTCTGTCACTGCCCATGACCACAAAACCAACATTTCCTGTGCCTAGTTTAAGGTCATTCATTCTCATTTCAAACCCTCTGTGTCTATTTTTCAGAGCAATAGTGCAGATCTTTGATCTCTGATGTCTTTTTTTATAACCGGATATTTACAAGCCAATCTGAATCTGCTGATCTATACTAGTGTTGTACTATATCAGCAAAAGTATCATGATATCAAGTAGTATTACAATCAGAAAAAGGTACAAAGCTGTTGCTGGAGCAGAACCCTTTTAAAATGTACTAATATGTACACTTTAGGGACTACTAGTTACTTTTAAAGCACTAATATGTCTGAGGAACTAATGTGTTTCATTTAGAGGTAAATAACATACAAAGACATAACTTTCAGTTTTTCCTGCACATGTGACAGCTTTATACCCACTGATCTATATGACTGGATCACTCATTGTGTTCTAAACTGTTGACAGGCAGTGAGGCCACCGGAAGTGTTCTATCCGCCATCTTACTATTCACTACCAGCAGAGCGAATCAGTCACTCGGGATTCATTTTTATGTTATGTGTATGTAAATGAATTTTTACTTCAGATGTTATCGGCAATGTTTATGGGGTTTTTGGGCAGGATAAGCTCTATATTTATATCGTTCAGTTGGGTGTGTCTGCTGCGCACTGCCGACACGGGTAACTGATTCAACAAAAAATATAGCCTATTTCTTTATGTATGTAATTATTCAACATGAATGTATTAGTATCAGAAATTTATTTGAATATACAATTAATAATACAATAGCCTCTGTTGCTCTATGTTGTACTGAAATTAAAAACTTACCATCCATTTTGAATTAAAGCTTCATGTTTGTATTGTACAAGACTAATAAAATATTTGTATACAAAGCATAAATCTTTCTGCAGATTTAAGGGTGAACACTTTGTAATTTATATATATGTGTATATGTTGAGGTCGCGTCTGTCCATTTATCATGTTTATCTGTCCACTACTGTAAGGAACCTAACTTTTCCACAAGCAGGGGAAATTCCCCACTTTAAAAAATAACCTTTCACATGCCTAGGGTGTTTGTACAGGGATACTTCAGATTTAAAAACGCTGACTTGTTAGGATATGTTATCTCATTAAATTCGTATGATTTCCTATTAAATCAATGGAATGTATGGGAACAGTGAGGAATACCAATATGGCGGAGTAGTGCTTTACTTTCATGACATCATGAGCAATCCAGTTCTCTATTATAGATCAGTGTTATACCTTTTTTTTTTTAATTTTACCTCTATTATTTGTAGATCACCTTTCTTATTTACAGTTTTTATTCAAAAATAATATAGTGAATGCATCTTTTAATTTCTTTACTTTCACACATTATTGCAATTTAGTTTTCACAGAAAATTAAGGGTAGACTTTGTTTACAGTAAACTCTGCAATAATGAACTTGGGTGTTTGTGTTTTTTTTTAATTCCCGCTTTTAATTATGTTCTATTGCACTCTCATATGCATGCAACAAATGTATTTCCAAGAATCACAGTATTACTGTTTGAAATACAGTACATGCTGTTACATACTATTTTAAATACTATTGCAACTAATTATTGAATTGTACATAAATTGTAAGTACTATGGCACTGCTGCTACTTTGAGGTTTGGGCAATGCAAAACTACTGTAGCACACAATAAGTAAACCATGCAACCCTAATGCATACAGTACTGTATGGAACCAGTGCTGTAAACATATTATGCTGTAAACATATATTACATTTGAGAGTAATGATTAAGCTACAGTCATATCTGACCTATAGTCTCCCTGCATCTCCCAGCATTACTCATACTGGGAAAACCATCTGTGATCATTGATAGATCTGAGGGGAGAAAGAAAGAAAGAACAGCAAAAAGGCATTCAATGTTAAAGAAAAAGGTGACTGATCACCAAAAAAACAAACAAACAAAACATCTGACTAAACTCTGTCTACACTAAGTTGTGCTTCACTGTCCTGACTGAAATAAACCCCTGGACGCTTCCTGTTTTGTGGAGTGTGTAGCGTGAATCAAAACCCGCCGCTGCTATTTTTAGCAGCAAAAACATGCTCTGAAATGCAGAGAGTGTCAAAAGAGGAAACACAGAAGTAGACTTCCTTCCTGCTTCGGTTTTCTTCATTGAAACGATGAAAAGAATAGATGAGAGAATGTGAGTGGGCGTCAACATGGCCTGATGGCTTCCATTTTGTCCTGACTGGGGATGCTATTGCTGCTACGCGCGTGTCCGTGTGCTCATCATGACTGATGCTGTGTTATGACATGTGCTATCTGTCTTCACTAGCAAAGAAGATATGGAAACTGACATACACACTCTACTATCAATCAAACTAACAACCCAGTAGCTCATTCTTCCTCTTTTTCAGAGGTACACATTAAACTTTATGACCTAATTCATTTGGCTTGTGTCCAGTGGAGTTTCCAGCTTTTCATTTTTTGAAAGTAAAAAATAAAGGCTGTATAAAGTGACAAACTGACAGTCAGTCAAAACATAATTCACATTTTACATACAGCTATGCGTTTTGAACCAATGGGAATGTCACTCTGGGTGAAACACGACAGAAATAGAAGCCAAACAACTGACAAATCACAAAGAGGTAGACTGGAGAGATTTGATGTATCACTTGTCATTTCCACGCACCTGGTTAGTGTGTAACATAGAAGCTCAGTAGACAGCATGTGCTGGGTTGCCCTGGGCAGCTGTGATGATTGGAACTGAACTAAATGCTACCTGCTGCATCTGTGCCTCTTGTTCACTTGTTCTCTGCACTCTCTGCCACCTGTCTCTCTCATACATGTGGCCCCACAATATAAGAAAGACAGAGCTCATTACGGTAGACCTTTCTCAAGAGGACGAAGGGCTGCTAGTGTGCGCGTGTGTATGAGTGTGGATCACTTATGGGTCCAGAAAAATGAAAACAACATGAAAGGAAGAAGAGAAAAAATATGCATGTACATGTGTGTCTTTTCCTATGTTACATTGCTTAGTGCTCACTATAAGAGTATACTGGCAAGAAAGAAAAAGAAGGAAAGAAATACAGATGTCTGGAAGTTGCTGCCCTCGAAATGAGACACTGCTAATGTGACCATTGTGTAATGATTCACCAGTGTTCAAATGACTCATATGAGCTAGTTCTTTTTAGTGAATCGATAACACACACTGTGACCAGTGTAGCTAGATTTCCAGAAAGAAAGACTCTTAGGAGTCGGCTCGATCATAACATACAGAGTGACCAGTACAGTCCAATCGATTCATAAACAAATAATTGAACTGAACAAAGAACTGTTCTATTAGTGAATCAAAAACATGCTGTCTAAAAAAAACAGATTTCCAAAATTAAGCACTCTTAGGAGAATGAATGAATGAATGAATTAATGAATGAAACATTATATTTTGGTTTAAGTACAGTTATTTAATATATGTGGTGAATTTCGGGACTGCAATTGTGTTTTGAAAACTATATTTCAGACATAAAAAGCAAAAAAAAGTTTAATGTAAACATTTCACAATAATTATTTCGTCATTTGGCAATGCAATTGCATTTTTTCATATTTTGTTCCTCTCAAAAGTACTAAAATAATCTTTAATGGAGACTGCAATCATACGATTTTCATCTCTAATTCCTGGTGCTCTTTATTTTTTTTGTTATAAACATTCGTAAACAGCTCCTCTGTTTCAGACGTACACAAACATCTCGCCATCTCTCTCATACACAGACACGTTCTGACAGCTAGTCCTGTTATTTAAATGCTCTGCAGTCTTTCTGTCCCCTCTGAACCTTCTGGACAAACCAAAGATCCTTCAGGCCTCTGTCAGCCTCTCTTTCTCTTTCTCTCTTTCTCACATTGTCTTACTATGTCTCTCTCCCTTTTTTTCTCCCTCTCTCCGCTCCATTGCCTTAATGGACTGTCAAGGCAATGATGGACGATGCTTTTCTAATTAGGTTTTCAAGTTTAACCTAGAAAGAGAGTGAGAAAAAAAGAAAGGGATGAGAAAAGAAAGACAAGCAAGAATAAAAAAGAGAGATGAGACAGGTACTGCGAGGCGGACGCAAAAAGTAAAACAAATGATAAATGATCAGAAGCTTCAAGGGCTTTGGAGTTAGGGTTCAGTTCATCCAAAAATGAAAATTTGCTCACTTAATTAAACTATACTCATTATTTACCCATTCTCGTGTCATTCCAAATCAATATGCTGTTATTATTTCTGCAAAACACATTTTAAAGGACTGTTACTGTTTAAAAGACTGCTTTGCAGTTCATAGTGGCTGGGAAAACAATACAGTCCATTTGACTTACTCAAGGTCCTCTGAAGAGATTTATGTGAGGAACAAACCAAAAAATAGCATACAGATTTCAACAACATGAGCGTGAGTAAATAACGTTTAGAGATTTAAGTATGAGTTCATTAACAAATATTTATATGCATTAAAGTCTCCCTTCTGTTACTTCTAGTTCCCTCTGTCTGTATCCCTCTCTCTTTGTCCTTTGCAATAATGTATTTGAGTCTTTCTCTATAGGGACCCACAGAATCCACTGGGACAGAACATCAATACAAAAAGAATTTAAAGCTTCTTGTGAACGAGATGAGAGACAGACATATAGGCTGTCTTTGTTTCTAATTACTTTTAACTTATTAAAGACAATCAACTTAACGGACAGTCCATAAAACATAATGTGATGTTAATTAGAAATCAAGGTTCTGTAATTGTTCTAATGTGATTATGACATCCTGTCTATACAAAGCTAAAGCTAAAAAGTAAGTTTAGACTAAATAAGTGGAGTAAAGATAGTGGATAGAAAGTTTCTTGAAAGTTCAGCTGTCTGAGAATTCAGTCACAGCTGTATTCTTTCAGTTTTGGATATATTTGACATAGTTTAGCAGGTGATACCAGAAAACAGGCAACCTTGGACGTCCATAATTAACTATGAAATCTCATGTTACCCAAACCATTAAACAGCCATTAGTGATGGGCTGAGACTGAACTCACTGTGGGTTACTCTCAGTCACAGCATAAGGTCACCTTCTGGGAAACACAACAAAGGGAAAAAACACTGGGTCATTCCTAGACCTGAGACTACCCATTTCCCAATGTAATTCTACAGGGGTTTTGCACACACACACCGTAACCCTTGACCTTTTCCTCCCACTCAATACAGTTGGTCTTCAGTATCATCCACATGAATGTTCAAACAGAAACATTCACAGTACCCTTCAACATTCGCACGGACCATCTTCTTAAAAGACAGAGGACATCTGCTACAGTATTCTTGTAAAACGTTTTCTAATACAGAATTACTAAAAACTGTAAAAACATATTGATGTGACTAGGGATGAAGTAAAAATTCTACACTATTTTGTCTATAAATTAGAATTCAATTACTTAACATTAAAAATCAGTAGTGAAAACAGGCATCAAAACATTATAATGTACAACATAAAAAAAATAAAATTTTGAGATGTTTACAATTAACAGTGTTATTACATTACTAAAAATATAATATCATAATGATGATCGCTATGGCAAATTACATCACGATAGACAACATTAACCTAAAAAAAAGTTATATTTACACATTTCCTCATTGTCACACCCTTCTTCATGGTGAGTGCACACTTCACTTCTCTTTTTTTAACTTTTAACTATGCTTTCTATTTTTTTTTTTTTTACTAGAAATTTATTTTGCTCGGCCCTTGACTAAATTTTAAATCTTTTAGTCATATCCAGCCTTGCTACTGGCTTTTAAAATGGCATTTTGCATTTCCTGCTTGTCTGTAAGAAACATAAGCTCACACATTTGAACATTGTGAACAGTGAACAGGAAAAAGTGCTGGTTTTGTATCAGACCTCTTTCTTCAGACTCATTTTTGCGGTGAAAACTGTAATAATGCCAGATACTGGTCTGGTGGGGTCATAGCCTCATTTGGTCCACTACCTTGAGGAGAAATGGTTAATTAGTTTTCATGTAACTCTGCCCCGATTCTTCCCTTAAACTTTGGCTGAATTTGTCTTGTGTCATTCTGCCTCGCAGCAAACGGCCTGAATGGACACACTCTGTGTTTCTCAACAACACACATACTTTTCCTCCTTGCCTGCCTCCAGTTTCTGCGCACAAAATTAATGAGGGCACTAACAAAAAGGGCAGAGAGAGAGATAGAGTCTTATGTAATTCTTTACCCCTTGGAGAGGAAGAAGGAGAACAGGGCCATCTAACACACAGAGAGTATTGACAGTGCGTGCTGATAAAACGAGACCCTCAGAGGAAACCTGTTACAGGATATACGTACAAGCATCACTGTTACTCTCTTCTTTTTCCTAACTCACGAACACAGATATAAGACCCCTGTATGCTTCCTCCTCTGTTTACCGTAAGTCATTCGATCTCATTTTTCTCTCCACAAGTTCAATAATAAGAATTAAAATGCTTTAGCCTTATACAAATCATCATCTATGTAACCTTGGCGACATACTTACATCAGCACAATCGAGCAGCATTCACAAAATGTTGTTTGCTGAGCCCTGCACACACTTATTTCTCAGATATCGTCCTATTCACTAATCCTGTCAGAATCAACATAATCATAGACAAAAACACACACAGGGCATGTTTCGAATGGCACATTTACTACTATTTTGTAATGTAGCATGCAATATGCATACTGTACATGGGGTGGGTCTTCAATGTTTACATATGAAGAGTTTATACAACAAAAAAATCATGTTTTTATATTACATATTTGAAATGCACAATGAAAAAACATGATTTCTGAGAATTGATCTGTTTCTGCAAACTCTTTATATATAAACTACAATTCAAAAGTTTGGGGTCAGTTAGATTTTTAAAAATGTTTTTGAAAGAAATCACCAAGGCCAAATTAGAGGAAAAACTGTTGTATTGTAAAATGTAATTTTAAAAAAAGATAGCGAAACTGAACTTTCAGTCACATGATCCTTCAGGAATGATTCTAATATATCGATCTGGAGCTCAAGAAACAGTGTGTTCCTTCATGTTTTCTGGATTTTCTTATAAACAGCAAAATTTAAAAAGAAAGAGATTACTTCTGATTAGAGATTATTTAAAATAGTTTACTTAGCTTTTGATCAATTTAATGAGATCTCGCTAATTAAAGAATACTGACATAGCCATCATATAACATTAAATATTTTAACATCCAGCATGTCAAACATACTGTAGTATATTAAAATACATGTTTGTAACACAATTTAATCAATGCTCACTTTTCTATTTAAAAGTGATCATCATAGCACTCATATGGGGTAACTGTCTAAGACATTTGCAAAACTCACAGTATGTTAACTGTGATTCAACATCTTTAAATGTCAGTGTGTGCACAGCAACAACAGGTAACAAATGAACGTAGTCAGGCTTAAATGACATGTCACACTTCATAATGCTTAGCAGGGTTTAACAAGTATGCTAATGAAGGGGAAATCACTAGAGAGCAAGAGGAAGAAACATGCAGTGTTTGCTGACACCAATCTAAGCACACACACAAACACACAATTAATTTCCATCAGGCATATGCTGTACTGAATGTCACATTCTGCTAAGCAGCATTAGCATGCCATTAGCTACGCTCAACATCTGATGACCCTCCGACGGACCTTTCACTGACCGTTTATTGACTGTCTGATGCTCCACACGAAAATAGTAATCGCTGACTAATATCACCATTTCCTGTCTGATTGACTGGGGTTGTGAGGTTATAACACATGCTTCACAGAGAATAATTAATTATTGTAGTAAAATCTACTGAGCGTAAATGTGCCCCTAAATAGCACATAAATCAAAAACCAACTGTGGTTGATCAGATGGTCTCTTTTTGTTATTTTGCTGCAATGTGGATCATTGGTCATGTCGGAAGTCTGGCTACACAAGGCTAGCTTTTGACACAGTGTACAATCATTCAGATCCTTAGGCCCATATAATGTAAAATTTGGAGTGAAACGGTATCTGCAAAATGTACCTAAAGCTCTATGCCTCTCTCAAGTAATATAGTGAGTGCTTGCAAAAAAAAAACAGATTTATGTGTACGCAGAAAAATGAAAATTAAAGATAAAATTTTCAATGGATTTCTCTGAAGTACTATTTGTGATATTATAAGGCATTACTTTTCAGTCTGAAAATTACGTAACCATTAAAAAGCTTGGCATCAGTAGGTTATTTTTTGGCACTGTCACCATTTTCTATATTTCAAGAACCCTGAAAATGAATCAAGGTTTCCAAAAAATTATTATTCAGCACAAATGGTTACATTGCCGATCCATAACATTTGAACAATAGTGTGCATCAAAATAATTTAAAATGTTCCAGGTTGTAAGAATTGTCATAGAACTTTTAAATAAAGTATTAGCAAAAAGTCTTAGACACTATTTGAGTAAATGAACATATTAACTTAATTGGCATCTGTGTAATTGGCAGATTCAATTAGTTCAGCTTCATTGGCTTGCTGATACTGACTAATATTTGGCTAATTTCATCAGTCGCGCTGTTAAGATAAATATGACTGACATGTGCTGATCTGGGATCAGGTTCATCTTATTACAACTATGATCTAAATGTTCAAGTACACAAAGCCATTGCTTATTTGAGATCTGCTTACACTAAGCAGATCAGATGCTATAACTGAGCTGAGGTCAGTTTTCAGCTGTTTAAGAGAGAAGATGCAAAGGTGTTCGTGGCCTGATCTAAGATCGGTTTAAAACGAAGCTTCTAGAAATGATCCAACAAAGCTGATATGATTTATTATGGTGACAGTGCAATAAACCTTTGCACTCTGTGAGTAGCATTACAGAGTGTTAAATGTAAAAAGTTGTTCAATGGGCCAAGGCCAAACAGTGTCAGAAGAATAAATAGCTAGTTACTAAGTGACTGCTAAGCCTAACTGTAGAGGAAAGAGATCTATAACCTTACATTGTTCTGTTATAATGACTCTCAGGCTACAAAACAAGTGGCCTCACTGTTGCACTCACTTTTAACACTCAGGATCTCACATGGGTCAAAGGAGAAAGGTCACCTGATACATGAATACTGACTTGTGGGGGGTGGAAACCACAGGTGAGGCACTAGCCTAAATTCTTTTACACTTTTTTGCCTGCAGGGTAAAGTTTTTTCTATTGTGGAAGCTTTCTACCACAGGATAAAAAATGTAAATGTAAATTGTACAAATGTAAATTGCAAATATTTATTTCACAATTTAGCCATTTTTCTGAGATCTGCAAGATATAAAAATCACAATTGCAAGTTAACAGCTTATCTTTATATCTGATTAATGTAAAAAAAAAATACAAAATTTGCATTTCTGAGATTAAGTTAGAACTGTGAGATGTAAATTCACAACTGCAAGAAAAAAGGAACTGTGATATAAAAAATATATATATATTTTTGGTGTAAGCAAAACAACATAAAATTGTTAGACATTTGGTAAATGTAAACTCTGAATTGTAAGGAAAGTAAGATTTATGAGTTTATATCTCTTAATTCGACATTGTGAGAAAGTTAGGTTAGGGTTAGTTAATAGTTAATTGTGAGATATAAACAATACAATAACCTTCTTAATTTTTTTATCCCTTGTCAGAATCAAGCTTCCAAAGTCTTCCCGCATGGATAGTTATATATACTCGTTATTATATGGATTTTTACACTCTGTCTGCTCAACAATTCCAACAATTCTGCTGCTCTCATCTTATCAAAATACAACACAAAGCTGACACAATAAACAGGGACGTGTGAGGGGTCAAGGGTCAGGTAAGCCCTCAGTGTGTTCATGAACAGACTGACCTCTACACCAAATTCCCCTCTTTGTCAGGAAATAAAACCATTGAACTTCAAACTAATTTTGAAATGAGCTGAATTAATTAATCAACAGCATTTGGACTTTTGATTAACCAAAAACATGTGCATCCACTCTGTAGACTAGATGCTGTTTTGTGTAGCATAATAAGCTTACTAATGACTGTCTCATATCCTTTTACCCTTTCAGGAATAAACATTAGTCCAAACTGACATTGATATTGTGCATACACTGTCTTGTCATAGCATGCCAAGTATTGACTGATTCTGAGCCATCAGTGACTGTCCCCTGGATCAATATTCACTGCAGCTACGACTATACAATGTCTCTATGTGTGTGTGCACACTTGGGTATTGAATACTTAATCTTTTGGGGTATCAAAGTGTGACTTCAGCAACTTTTCTCACAGAAAATAAATAAATAAATATGTACTAAGCATGGCCGGAGTGGACAACATCTCATAAAATTTCATATTTTCCTCGTGAAATCCTACCTTGGCTCGAATCTGACCAGAAGTGGACACTTTTCGGATGAGTTTGTGCGAGGTCTCCTCGGGCTCCCCGTCACTGTCCGATGATTCGTCACCCGCCTCGACTTGAGGGTCCGGAGAAGTCAGGGACTCCCTGACATAAAGAACATTTGGATTGAGCTTCGAGGCCATGTCTGTGCAGGGGACACGGTTTTCACAACACTCGTCTCCTTCTTCGTGCCAAGTCAGCTCTGAAACAGAGAAAGCATTGCTCAATGGCAGCCAACGGTATTGATTCCCAAAGAGACTTGTTCTTCTTTCATTTTAAAGCTCTATGAACTATAGCGTTCATAGCAAATTCAGTTCCTCTATTTTGATTGTGCTGAGCCTTAAGGCCGACAAAAGAAACCACAGCACAAACCAAAAGACGGTTGACAACAGCACGGGATTACTTTGTCTATTGCACAACAGTATTAAGGGCCACTAAAAACAGGATATCTGAGGTGACAAAAAGAAGAATCTTCTAAAACACAAGATCTTGTGATATTTGTGTTCATTTTGCTTTCATGCAAAAAGTGGTGTAACAAAAAGTAAAAGTACTAAAATATTAAAATATATTGTCACATGACAACAAATGGCAAATTCATTTGACAAATTAACAAAAGTTTTCAATTTTTTTTCCATATTTGATTTTAAAACCAAATGTCACTTTTTTTTAAAGAAACAATAACGAAACATTATGCTAAACTACTTTTTTTTTTGTATCCCTTATTCCTGTAAATAGAGAGAAAGAGAGACATCAGCATCATCAGACATTTTACCTTAGATCTCACAGAATCAAATATCCAAATGGATTTCAATTCATAAAGTGAAAACATATTAGGCTAATCATACAAAACGCATCCAGGGCATTTTTATGAATTGCTTTTTGCATAACAATAGATCCAGACAAAATAATGAGCGACACGCCATTGACCCATACGCAGACGGTGAAGCCCATTAGCGCTCAGAATCGATACAAACCCATCTGACATAATCCACAGACGGTCGCTGTCAGGGCTTTGAGAGATACATGAACTCGCTGACTGTTGCGCGCGTGTGTTCACAGCTGCGCATTCGTTGCGCTTACAATCGTTCGTTTCGGCGACACTCCGTTATCACCTTTCTCGCCGTTAATGTAATTAAATCACCCCTTGTCCCAAAACGTTGCCTTAACGTGTCTCCACAGACAAAACGCGACGCTTTCAGCATCGGACTTCAGTTTACGACACACACACACACATCTCCTGCAAACATGAAATAACTACCTGTTATGATGTCGCGCGTCGGCTGTCTACGTGTGAAAACGAGCCAGTCGCTTTGTAGAGCAATAAAGAGACGTTAGAGTGAATAATGCCATTACAAATATTTAAACCCAAGCGTCTAATGGATTTGAGGAGATTATATTGACACGGATATCTCTGACTCCGTAACACACCAGCTGTGTTCTCGTGTCTTTCAAACCAAAAACAACCGTGTTGTGGGCAGTACATATACAATTTAGCGAAATCACGAGAGCGGCGTCCTCCGGCTTCTACAGTTGAATAAAACCGTTAACGGTTTGATTCATTGAATGCTCGCGGCATTCGGCCATCACTTTCTGAATTGACAAATAGACTCAACTGTCACTCTCGCGCATGATTCCGCCTGCCGCGGTGGTTCAGACTAAGTGAAAAGGTGGACGTGGATGTGATGTTTTACCTCTGTGGTGCGTTGTCGGTTCCCGTTGACCCTCGTTTGCGTGTTCTTGTTGCTCTCGGTGGGCTCTCGCGCAGCGCGGTGAGATACTGTCAAATCTGCTCCTGTCGCGCACATACGCGCGCGTACGCATAGCATCGGATAAGATTTGAATCGAATGGGAGGGGTGAGCGTCTGTGTGTCAGCACATCTGGATGGCTCGACAACAGATATCTAAGAAATGTTTGAGGGATTAATCCATCACATACTGTCCTTGTGCTGCGGTTCTCTATGCAGATATGTAATGCTTCGCTTCTGAAACTTCTGGCTGCAGGGTGTTAGCATGAAGGAAATCCTTCGCTGAGGAAATATGTGACTTGTTGCTACATGCTGAGCCAATTTACAATGTTCTGACCATTGATGGGATACGCTAAGTAGCCTAGTCACAGCACCACTGGACAAAAAGGTCTATTGTGCTATCAAAATATTCACATACCTTTTTCGATGATAGTAAAGACATGTCATTTTAAAAAATCAATTGGATATTGGTTCACAGTGAGTTTTCTTTACACTGCAGTGGAAACCTTATTGACTTTAGGAGCACTAAAACAACTGGTGATGTCAAAGTAATGCAGTTAACTAGCTAGCAACAGCACACTGTAGTACACTAAACTGAATTAATTTGGTGTAGCAGGAAGTGCAAAAGAGAAGAGACTGGTTATACCAACTGCAAAAATATAGACTACGACTCATGTTCTGTAGCTATCAGTCCTCAGTCTCCTTCAAGCAGCATCATAACTTACAGTGCCCTCCGCTAATATTGGCACCCTTGGTAAATCTGAGCAAAGGTGGCTGTGAAAATAAATCTGCATTGTTT
>JAUMHE010000053.1:6737007-6762893 GCA_032359235.1 Enteromius mattozi | reverse complement strand
CCCTTCTCATCAGTGAAAGATGAGGTTGACCTGAGAGAAATTGTTCAATTTAGAAGACATTTTCAGGGAAAAAAAAAAGATTTAAACAACTTTATACAATTTGCTTGACAGATTTTGACAACTAGTTCAAAATTTTTGTATGTAATGACTCAAGCAGTGAAATGAGGACTATTAGTTTTATATGGAATGACTATTCACAAGTTTAGTTAATTTTGACTGACATGACAAGCAAATGATAATGTTATAAAACAGCAGAGAGTTGTATGAAAGCAATTGATGCATGTCCAAATGCATTTGCAATTTGTTGGAAAGAATAAGAAACCGCTACTATGATGTGCACAAATAACTAATTGTTTTGAGAAATGCATTAACTGTTGTGCAAATGTAAGTACTGTTGTGAGAAATGCACCAAAGTGACTGAGAAGAACTGTAAAATAACACTGCCCTGCAACATTTTTGTTCAATGAAATCTAATACTTGTCACTTGCCACACAATTATTTTGTTTTGATTTAAACATATGATGTGCATTTCACTGCATTTTGCTTTTAACAACTATTTGTAACATGAAGGAACCTTGTAGGATTCGCTTGCCCCTTAATAACCAGAAGAACAGCCACAAAGACATGATTCATATCTTCCTTTCGAACCAGGTTACATTTCTTTTTCAATTCTCAGCTGTATAAATTATTGTAAACACCATTTTTTTTTGCCTAACCCTGATTTCAAGTTTGGGATTATGGATTATTAACTTGCATTTATATAAAGTTAAACACTAAATTGAGTATTTGAGCATATTTATTATACCTTTGCAGATTTTAAATTAAATGATACATTTTGAATACTTAATAAAACAAAAATGTTGGACAATTGGTCAAAAATGTTGGTTGTACAATACGTCGTACAGTTGGTTTGGTAATGGCAAGACCTGCACCTTAAAACAAAGCGTGACCAATTAATTTATAATACATTTTTAAATAATATATAACACAGAAGAGATTAAATGCAAGAAATACATTTTTGAAATAAATGAGTCATTAATTAACAAAAAAGACAATATTTTAATATGTTGACATAACACTTCCCGGCAAGCATGCAAACTGTAAGTTGAAATAAATGGTTGTTTTTGCACTCTGTCCACATCTTCATCTTAAAAATGAGAAACAGACATTTGGAGGACATTCACAGTCTGTTGTGATTGCCGTGGCATCACAACGCCCATGAATCATGAGACAAATCCCTGGTACTTTTTTTATTTTTAAATTCAGGACGCCTAAACCCATAATTATGTCGCAAATGTGTGAGTGTGTGTTTGCTGAGGAATGTTGTGAGAGACTATGGTAATTAGGATTTGTTTGTTTGTTCGGAAACTTTACTTGCTGACACAAATCCAATGGCTTTCATTGCCCACACATAGACACAGCAAATAAATAAATAAACAAACAAATGAGCAAACAAATAAATGGATAAGAAACAGCACTAAAAGTGGGCTGCTTTAGTGCTAAAATTCCTACATCTCTTTGAGTTCTTTCACTAAACTAGCCACTTGAAAGCACACATAATCATTTATCATCACGAAGGCTTTGACACAGTTTGTGTGCTCTGCCTCATTTCTGACACCTAACCAAGGCCATTTCTGTACCTGCGGTTGCTGCTTTTGACTTCGCACTGACCATTCGGCTCTGAAGAAAACTGAAGCTTATAGCTGAAGTGGAAAAAGCTGCTAATTCTTCAACTGAATTTACAGATGAGCCAATTGTCACTGAATTCAACACCGAACTGTGGACCTTCACAGCTAAGATTAAGCCCTAAGCCTTCTCTCAGTTACATGGTCACACATCCACCTATGTGTCAATGCAGCGTATGGATTTGGGCTTTGTGGAAATGAAGTACTGAGGGAGGGCGAGAGTCTTTCTTTCTTGCGGGTATTGTCTTTTTTCCCTCTAAACAAACAAGAAAGTAAGCAAGAGTGGCAAGTGCTCATTTTAAAAAGCTTTCTGTAATGGTTTGTCCTAACAGGGTCCCTGAGACTGTTTACGGGGGTTTGTGTCATTCTGTCATCCTCTTCACCTCTTTGAACCTCCCGCTGGGCTTTTTCTCTGAGCATTTGCTCTCATGAGCTCCTGGAGTTATTCTCACTTCATCGTTTCCATGAACGCTGTCAAGGGAATACTGAATGTACTGCCATTAGGATGAAAAGAGGGTGAAAGAATGAAGAACATTAAGACAGCTTTGTGCAACAGCCTTTTCATTGTTTTTGCTTATCATTATTCAACATGCAGCATGCGCATAATTTAATTTGATGTCTGTCATTTGGTCACATTGTCATAGTGCGCAAAAGCATCACTCACTCAGTAAACTACGTGTTCGTTTCTTCAGTCAGGCATTCGGCCATCCATTCACTCATTCATCACTCTCATCTACAAGCTCCCTCATTCATTTGCATACTAATTAATTTAAGCATGCTCTTGCTCTTTTACTGACTCACTCACTCAGTAAACTGCTGATTCATTTCTGCTGTCATTAATCCATCCAGTCAGTTGTTTTCTCACTCGTTCTCTCTCATTCACTGACGTATTTACCCTTTTCACTCATTTGACTGAATCACTCACTGAATCACTCAGTCAGTAACATATCAGTTCATTTATGCATTCTCTCTTATTCTCTCATGCATTAATTATCTAACGATGGATGTATACTTTATAAGTATAATAATGAAAATAATTCTATATAGTTATATATGCAGCGATTTACTAAATATCATTTAATTAATAAAAAAATATTTATTCATTCTTTTATTTATTCACTCACTCACACTTGTCAACATTTATTTATTCCAGAGATCTGACTTGCTTCTGCGTTTACATGCTTTCTCTTTTAATTTAATCACTCACTGAATTATTTATACATTAATTTAGAAAAAAATTCTAAATACATAATTTATTTTTACATAGCACCTTTCAGAATCTCAAGGTCACTTTACAAAGTCAAAACAACAAATGAATAAGCCATAAATCTAAATAATTTAATCCCTCACTGAGTTGAATGTAAATGAATGTATTAATTACTTATTAATTTAATATAAATCTATTCATATGTTGTTGAATAAATATATTATGAATTAATTCATACATTCTGTTATTAACTCATTCATTCATTCATTCAATGATGACCTTATTAATTCACTTACCCATTAACAAACTCATTCTCTTATGGATTTCACATTCATTCAGTTCCCTCATTCTTGCATTTATCCCAGTAATTACTAAGTTACAAGAACTGTCCCTACATCGATTCATCCTACAGCTTCTCATTCTGCGGTCAATATTCTGCTCTAGTGATTGGAATTAATACAGAAGGGACCATCTGTTCCTCCCTGAGGGCCCTTCAACCTGCAGTTTTACAGCGTTCACCTGAGAGCTCCTTCAGCGGGCAGGACTGCAGGGTGATCCGTCAGGAGCTTATCCCCCGTCAGCTGTCAATCAGAGCCGATCACTGTGGGAAAGAGACACGCTTGCTCAGACGCTGCTCTTTTCCACCATCACTTACTCTTGTTCTAATCCTAAGCACCCAAACAATGAAGTAACTCCGCCCTCCCATGAATATTCATTGTGTATTTTAATTAGATGCAAAGCGAGTGTCAAGGGAACATAATGAAAGACAAGCAATTAAGAGAAAACGGAAAAGTTAGTGCCACCTTTGCCCTCTCGTTAAACGCCCAGGAGCCAATTGCTTTGTCAGCCCATTTCTGATCCACTTCCTTTTGAAATGCGAACCATTAAAGGCCAGAAATTATTTGTAAAAATTAAAAGGAGTTCCCTCTTTGAAAGGCTGTGATCATTTATCTTCCAGGACGCTTTAACAAGCCTTTGGGGGACAACAGCTTTCGAATAGCTATGTAAATTAGAATGACTATTTGAAGCGGTTGACAAGAGAAGCTTTTGTTTTAAGGAAATTAAACTGGCTTTAAGTTTTTGTCTGTAGAGAGAACGAGGCCCACTTTTGGGGAGTTTAAAAGGAACGACTAACTGTGAGGGGTTCAGAGAGAAAATAAAATTATATTCATTTACACAATTACAGAAAAGAACATAGTGTGAATAATACTCGTCTTCTGATTTCATGCCTGTCTAAAGAAGACAGTTTAGCAGGGAATGCCTTAGCCTATCTCTCTCTCCTTTCGCTGTGTTTCTCATTATTTGCTCGTCTCTATACACAGCTCATGCACAGGAAAAACAGCTCTTACCTTTTCACTGTCACATGGTCAACGGTGGGAAAAATGACTTTTGAATAAATATGACTTGCGGTCCAACCCCTCACGCATAGTAACAATCACAGAAAACATGCACACTCTCACACACACAGGTTGGAGCACACACACCTAAGGATTTTCTGAGTGTGTATAACGGGTGGCTGAAGAACAGGATGACAATATCTGCAAATCTCTGAGAAAATCGATCACATCATGACTGCATGCCATCTTCATCAGGACTAACGTATGTTATGTTCTGTTTGATGTTGGAGTATAAGCCAAAAAATGCCTCTATTGCCTGACATTTTAAGGTATTTGTCAGGGAGTGTGGTGCAGGTAGGCACGAAGGCAGATACGAATTCACGAAATAACAAAACTTTAAAACTCCAAACGGGCAAACGAACAGGCAGGGTATTTCACACACATGAAGGAACATTGAGACCCGACCTACTGAATGGGGCAGACCAGACTGTAAATACACACACAATTAGGGAAAACTAAGGACAGGTGAGCAGACACAGGAGGAGACGAGTTAACTAATCAAACTAAACAAGACAAGGAACATGAACAAATAAGGAAAACCAGGAAGACACAAAACGAAACCAAAACCAAACAGACAGTACACGTGACAGTATTATGTTGAATAATCACACTGGTCTCTAGAGCTTTTCACACGTAACCCTTGGTTAATGTATTCCAGATAAAAGCTGGTTTTTACCTTAGTTTAACCTCTTAATAAAGTTATATGGAGTGAAACAATGCTGTGCTAAAATGCTAAAGTCAGTGTATAGTCATTAACCGCCGTAATGCTTACCTTATTTAATATTAATGTTTTACAGTCACAGAAAGTTTGAAGGACACAGCTAAAACTGCACTAATTGTACATTAATCAAAGTGATCAAAAAATTATTATTATTGTTGCATCAGAAGATTTAAACAAACTGTATGAACAGTGTGAAGTTATTAGAATAACCTGAAATTACACTTACCAAGGGTTACGGAACAAATTTTTATGTATTTGGCAGATGCAAAGTGGCTGAGGCTGAGATATAAGAGGTATGACAGGTTCACATTTCCATATACAGATTCAATTCTATATATGTACGCAGATCAGCCAAACTGAAAATTTGTAGCTATGCCAGGTTCAGGCAATGCCAGGTTCATGTGCTTGATTCCCAGGAAATGCAATAGCTGATGTATGAGTGTATATGTGCATTACAATATCAGATGCTTTGGACAACTTAAATATAAATCAGTTTGCAACCAGCCATTTCTTCTGCAATGCTATTAGAATACAGAAATAATAAGAATAAACAACTTAAAGAAGCTTTAGCAAATAAATCCTATAAACTGACAATACATTTAATATCAAATCTTCTCAAACCCAAACACATCTAAAGCTTTGAAGGTTTCTAGAAATGTGATCTTAAAGCTGGCTGCAGGTCACAGATGTTTTTATGGAGCATGTGATGTAACAGTAACTCTGTAACTCTGATGTAACAGGTGGAGCAAACATGGCCTGCTAACACACATCCATAAAGCACTTACGCAAGATCCTCCAGGCTCTGTAGGAGAGAGGCTCTTGACGCGAATGTATGTAAGATAGAGTAAAAAAATCTTAAAATAATGCAACAGAATTGTGTTTTGTACATACTTTGGAGCTATACTTTGGAGACTAAAGATAAAGCTGACAAAACCTCAACATGGGGATATGCCCAAGGATAAAATGGTCATAATATTTTTCCTGATAATTAAGATTTGATATAAAATGGTAATAAAAATTACTAAAATAATAATAAAAAACGTTTAAGAGATGATATATATATATATAATGTGGGGAACTATATTGTCCTCACAAACATAGTAAAACCAGAAATAATTTGCACTGCATTTATCAGGAAAGAGTCCCCACTTGGCTTCATAAACTTGATACATTTTAATAAAAAGGGCTTAATAAACATAAAACAACAGCTTAATGAACATCTAAGAGTACAAAAAGATTTGTGTGAGAATTATGTGTGAGGTCAGGGAATAGAATTTTCATCAGCTCAATTATCTACTATAGCTCTGTCTTGCTCCTCTCAGAAGACACTGGCCAGTATCTTCTGATTCACTGAACCAATTCAACCTAAATCACTCCTGGGCGAATCGAAACAATATACTTAAACACCTGAGATTTACTGTGGACACAGGGGTGATATGGCATTCATATACGTGAAATAGAACTAAATGATGAAATACTGTGTATTAGGACTGACATACGGTAGAAAGAGAGGGAGAGAGGATCAAGACGTAATGTAGGAAGACTAGCTCACAGATGAACATGGAAATGCTTCTAATGAGTAGAGCTGCCAACCGTGGATTCTGTATTAAATCCATATGGGGAAAACTTTGTCCATTATGGTAGTGTCTTACACCCAAACAGCTATAGAGCTGTGTGAACATTAACACTGGCTGTTGCTATCGTATTTATGTACATACACTGTATAGCTCGAGGCGTACACTTTGCCTCTGTAGCATTTGGTTTTGTTTACAATCTGGTGAGTTGTCACAGATGGTTTACTTCAATCTGAAATGGCGCATGTGGTAAAAATACACATCGAATGTGAGAGTGTGCCTCACTCTCCTCTGCTGAAGTCGACATCCCTAGTAATGACCGATAAAGAGAGAATCATCTTATATACATAAAACAAGCGAATGTGTGTGAGACAGAGGGGTTGGTAGGTTTGTAGCGGGTGTTTGAAGTAACTAATTAACTGCAGAGACAGATTTGACCTTTCTCTCAGTCTACATTGATTTCCCCTACAGCAGACACACACACAAAACAACACACACACACAGAGAAATAGATAGATCGAGAGAGAATGGCACACTGTAGAACTAACAAACACAAGATGTGAAATAGAAAGTATCCACTGAATGTGAATCCAAAAATACCCACAATGAAGGCTGACCCAGCTATCAGAAAGCCACACAAACACACGCACAGACTCGTTTTTGATTTGCAGTTGTGTTCATGTTAAAGAGACTATATTATTCATTCTCCTGAAATCCACTTATAATGTTAGTCAAGGTTTCTTGCATCAAAAACAGCCATAATTTAATTTTACATTGGTCACAGCATGCGGTGGTGTGCTAAAATGGGAAAATATATCTTCCCTATTATAGTCAACAAATATGTCTACACCCCAATCTCCTGAAGCTTTCAGATGATGAACACCTTGTTCCTATTTCGGTTCCGCTGCTTGCAAATAGCCATTTCACTAAACCACTTTATATTCCCCTTCCTTCTGAAATAAAATTATGAATGTCTATATAGTACATCAAACTCTTCTATTTCATAGAGGAAAGAATATTGATTTTTCCATGATACTGTGCTTATAAGAAATCTTGGTCTTGTTTATTGTGTAATGTTTTGTTATTTTGCAGCACTGAATCAAAGGAGACTGAATTAGACTTTTTGCCACTGATCAACAGTGAAAATTGAGATATAATAAATTGCATAGTTTCCCACACATAAATATGTCTTCACCCGGTCATTTGTGTGCATCCGTCTCCACACGAATAGGACATTAATATTCATTGCCAATATAAAAATTGGCTTTTAGTACTCACATAATTTTTAAAATGGAGATCACCTGTGAGACATCGAGAGATTTAATTTGATTATAATATAAATGCAGCTCTGTCTGGAAGGCTCTGAATAGCGAGTCTGTTTAGTTGCAGAACTTACAGCATGAAGAAGAAAGAACACTCCGAGCAACACTGTGGAAAAATAATTAAAAAGCACAAAGCATATTAGAATACAAGAAGATTTCCAAGTCATTAAATAACCCTTAGAGTATAGTCGAATGGAAACAGTACGGCACAGCTGTAAATGTACAGTACCTGACTGTCCTCAAAACCTGACCATGCCAGAAGGAAACTAGTGATGGAGGTCACCAACAGACCAACTCTGAAGGAGTTACAAGCTGCAGTGTCTGAGTTTGAAGAAACCGTGCATGAAGTACAATAACACTTGTCCAGGTGTTCACAAGTCACAGATTAACAAGAGAGTGGTAAGAGAAAGCCTCTGCCAGCATCTATTTCATGCACAAACTGTGAATAAGCCACAAGAAGTAAACACGTCAGCAGTGTGCATGCACTTCACTGTGACCAAAAAAGATGCTAAAGTAACAATTTGTTTGGCTAAAATATAGAAAAGAAGCTGGTTGCTGAAAAATAAAGACTGTTTTAAATTATCACCTGAGAGCACAACAGAGTGCAATTACCCAGTTACCCAAACTGAATTACCCTAAATTAGTTTTCCATTTCCAGCTAAATAAAACCCTAATTTAGGTTTTGTTGTTGTTTTTTTATTTTACAAAAAAAAAAAGATTATTTTGGTGCATCAATTCTAAACTGGTGTAAGCATGGTGTCGAGCCAAACACTGCGTATCAGAACAGAAACACGCCGTCCCTACTGTGAATCATGATTCATGCTGTGCGGTGGATCCCTGCAGCAGACCTGGAAGCCTTGTGAAATCAACGCTGCTGAACAACAGGGAAATCCTGGAGGGAAACCTCCCGGAGTTTAAGACACCAGCAATTTAGGAGAACATGTTTTCCAGCAAGACAACGACCCCGAGCACAAATCCAAAGCTACGCTAGAATGACTTAAAAACAACGTGTTCCTCTGCTCTACTGCTTGAGCTGCAGGAGTGCATCTGAAAAAAATTTCAGTTAAACAGTGCCTTAGTATTCATAAGTTTTAACAGTATGACTTTTAGTGAAACTCCTCAGCCCCATCTGTGATTATAATATCTCTATTTTATATTAACTAACATTAATCCATCAATTACTTCAGGCAGGGGCTTAATGCTCGTGCCACTCCTTTACGCAAAACAAGCTAAATCTCTTTACTTTTATGACTTTTTAAGGATTAGATGAATGTGAACTCATGAAATCTTGTTAAATCCTTAATGCGTGTGACAGCAGCATCAGTCATGTAGGTCTACAGCAAATGGGGACCACAGGGGTTCTTGAGTTAATGAAAAGCTAATAATTAATTAAATCAAAGGTAAAATTTAAATAAATAAATGGGACTGCACCATTAATCAAAACTAAAATAGACATTGCGATATACTGTAACTCAATTATCAAATCAAAGGCTCTGACTGAATTAAAATAAGTGTAGTCTGTTAGAAAATTAAGCTTAATTTGAAATGTTAAAAATTTAAAGGGTCTGAATATTTTTTTGAAGACATAAATATTGTTAGCCTGTAGTGTAAAAAAATTACTTTTATAATAATGAAATATATAATATATAAAACATTTTACAGTACTCTAATTTACAACATAATATTTGTCTTCATTTTTATTATTAGAGTTATAGAGTATCTATCTATCTATCTATGTGTAAAAAGAAATTGTTATTCAGTGTAGTATAGATTTCAATCTATTTTATGTGTTTTTGAGTGAAGGGAAACATTTATTAATGTTTAAGGTACAGTTGTTACATTTGAAAGAGTTTCTATTATGTTGAAGCTTCCATTGTTCAGTGCAATAGTTACCATTGTGCATTAGAGTGGAGCTTATGGTTATGGATACTTCTCCTCTAAGGCATTAAGCCTCGTTCAATGAGCAGTAGCTTTGCTAATGCTAGTGCAGTACATTCCAATATTTCTCAAGTATTTTCCTACTTGTGCTGTTTGGCTGTATGTCTTTTAAATGTAAAAAAAAAACCTCATAGTCAAATACTAACAGGCCTCACTCAAAATCACAGACTTTTTAGAATCAACTTAAAATAAATGAGCACTAATTATATTAAACAGATTATGTCAAAGATTAATTAATACATGAGATTTTATATTATTTATTCAGGCAGATTACATTAAATATTCAAAACTACTCAGAAATATGTGTAATATTGTTACCATAGTAGTCTATAATTACTGCTAATTTATGATATGCAATCAAAATAAAATTTTTACTGAAATAATATATTTTATTTGTTTACCTGCATACCATTTGGCCATTAACCAATGTTTTTTTAATCTCAGAGGGTAAACATTTTATATCTATAGAGTTTGGCTGACAAAAAAAAAGTTTTGGAACCCCTGGTCTACTGTGAAGTGTCATGATGCAGCAGAGTCTAAAAGCAGCTGTGTGTGTGACCCGGGTCCAGATCCCCCATCACCCTGCGAGTGTTCTGTTCGCTGGGGTTTCTGGGTTCAGTTGAGCACTGGTGGAGGATAGAACACAGTGACCTGTGGTGTTTTTATCTCAAGCTGAGCCCTCCGTTAAGTGTGTGTGTTTCAAGAGGAGTCCTCTGTTAATCTACTGCAAGACTGTGATTGTGAGTGCAGCCTGCTGTGAATCACAGATGTGACTTTGCATGCATTGCCCTCTCGTTCTCTCCCTCTCTCTCTCTAGCACACACACACACACGCGTACATAGACAGACAGATGTGTTTTGTCTGACCCATCAGTGATTATGTAAATAATCATGTGCACAGACTAGAGACCAGTGCTTAGCTGTCTCCACCTGCCTGACCCCTTAGTTTACTAGGATCTTCAAATGCACAGTACTTCCACTCAGTCTTGTGCTTTCATAAAGTGCTGTGTGTTGTTGTATGGGTATCCATATGGTGTTCTAAAACATCCTGCTTTACTTTTTTCACTTGATCTCTTTATATCTTTCTGTGATTGCATTAGCGTGTCAGCCTTAATGTTGTTCCAAACCTGTATGCATTTTTTTTCTGCTGGAACACTGTAAAAAATACAACTGCACATTTCCAGTTTATGTAAACTTTTGAGTCTCAAATAGTAAAAAAAAGCTATTTTCTTGAAACTACATAAAAACCTAGTCATACTAACAAAATTACCCCAAATGTTGTCCCAACTACTGTACTCAGACACAGTTGTCTGAACAAGGAATTTCAAATTGTTGAAATGTTAAGGCTTTGTGAGTTCCTAGCATGCACTGCAGCATGAATAAATTATGCAGTTACTGTTATAAGATTAGTTTAGCTGTTTATGACTTCATTTAAACTTTGTTGTTGTTGTTTTATCATTATTGTTAGTTATTTGTTGCACTGTAATGTAAAAAGCTACTTCTTTAACATCACCATTCTTGCGTGTCTATTTTTAAAGCCTAGAGTATGCTCAGTTTTCTTTTTCTGTGAATTTTAGTCTGTTTAGCTGTTTTACAGGCAAAGACAATGTTGTCTATTTATTAGACTAACTTATCCATTAACATTTGTCATTCATAAGCAAACATAAATTCGATAATGTGGTGATTTTTTAAAATTTAAATATTCTTTTTTTCTTTCAAGAAACAGAAGAAAATTAATTACATCAATGACAGTAGTTGTTGTGACAGTAATATTTCTATTATGAAAAATATGACAGTCAGCATTGCATGAACAAACTATTTTGTGTATTATTTTTTTCCAGTGAAGGGGTATTTTATAGGAATGCTGATAATCAAGCAAATCAATGAGAACCATTGTTTTTAAAGAAAGAAATTGTTGTTTTTTTTTCTGAATATCATATGAATAACATTGTCTTTTCAAATTTCTATTACAAATAAATATAGATTCACGTCACAGCTGTAAAAATCATTAAACTATTAAAATGTCTATTTCTCCCTACCCAGACTGCCTTTGTGAAAAGTGCTGTGTAAACAGGGTGTGTAGATTGATCGTGGAAGTCATCTTGGTGTACAAGAATGTGATTATCTATGAATGAACGAGTTTGTGTGCACATGTCAACATACAAATAAGTGTGTGTACAGCATGTTCATGCATCATTACCAGTGCAGTGCTCAGGTCAGCGTGTACAGCCTGCAGAACCGCAGCTGTCTGTAAAGACTAACAAGAGCTTTCTTAATTAGCCTAGTTGGTCCAAATGAACCCTTCTACTCCTACTGAAGTCCCTAATGAACGATTTCAGTCTTCTGTCCAAATTTCTCTCATCTTTCTCTCATGTTTTAAATGCTGTTTCGGTAGAAAACCCTTGACTCTCTTTGTTCTTATAACAGAAAACAGGACTCTTTGTTCTTGTTTGATGTTTTAGTGTCATGCGAATCAGCATGATCTAGTCCACTTTCAGATAAGATTGACTATTGAGACAGACTCCTCAGACATGTAAAGAGACCAACCAGTCTTTTTTTTTGTGGTTAAGAGTGGGTTTATCTAAAATGGTTGATAACCCCCATACCTTGTAAACACATCAGTTTTTTCCAAAATGACAGAGTGCTTCCCACTTTTGTGAGCTATTTCCATCAGTCACAAATAGCACACAAAGATGGCAACACTCTCTCAGTCTCAGGCAAAATCTAATCTTAGAAATAGTCAATAGAAAGCAGAACAGAAAAGAAATGTGTCAGTTGAGTAAACGTTAACTTAAATGCATACATACTTTACATAAATACATACATTTTGGGCCCCCAGACACAAGTTTGAAAAGTCTTGATTTAGCTCATATGTTAGTGCCAGAACTCTAATTTACTCCAAAAAGAAAAGTGTATCCAAACTACCTCTTCACTAATGTCTGACTTTGTGCTGTTAGTAAAGTGATTTGTCTTCACTTTTCTGTTGTCTTTGTTGGACACATCCATTTCCTGGCCCCTCTGGAGTGTTAATGCAGACAGGAGCGACTCTTTCCTTCAAAGTGGTTTGTTGTTCTAAGTGATTTGATTTGTTGTTCCATTACTCTCCCCCACTATGTCTGTCTACAAAATCTTTGTCTTGCTTCCCATCTATTTATCTTTTTCTGTGTCACCAAACATAATAACACCAAACTGTCTTTTATCCTCCTGGACATCTTTCCATCCTGCACTCTCTTAATCTTTAACCTCCCTCTCATCCATCCATCCATCCATCCATCCAGTCTCAATATTATATTTCACTTGTGAGTCAGGCTTGAGGTGTCTTTAGGTTGACAGGTGTCATTTCCAGAGGAATGTTGGGAAGGAGAGCCCCCAGAAAGACACGCACAGAGAGGTGCTGAATTCCTCTGTCCATCACACTTTCTTTCTTAGAAACTTCCATTCCTTCATTCAGCTCCAAAAGATTTCTGATCTGTCGGTATCAAATTTAGAGTGGTGTGCTACAGAATGAACAGGAAGAGAATACAACAGACTTTTCTTTTCCCCTGGGGTAAAATTGCTCTTTGAAATGGAAATCTGCAATTCATAGATACCAGCAAGAGCAAACAGAGGAACATGGTCAAAAAGGAAAAATCCCAACTCCACAAGAATAGAAATGCACACAAGTGCAAGAAAAAACATGACCTTTAATCAGTCACTTGTTGAAATAGTCATGGTTTACTCTATTCCTTTCACTACTGTTAGTGATTTGAAGAAACTCTTCAACATACACACTTTTCACGAGTTCGCGGTTCCTTATGATAAACAATTTAGGCGTATTTGGCGTGCTGTCCAGGGAGCCAGCCGGGATGTCGGCGAACGCTGAGTCCTAGAAGATGGAACCCTAGAAGATA
The DNA here is from genome assembly GCA_032359235.1 of Enteromius mattozi. NCBI lineage: Eukaryota > Metazoa > Chordata > Actinopteri > Cypriniformes > Cyprinidae > Enteromius > Enteromius mattozi. Next base: position 6,749,160 of record JAUMHE010000053.1, on the reverse strand, counting down.
GAACCCTTACTAGGGCTGAGTTCGACGTCCGGCTCGAATCCCGCTCGCCCCCCGGAGGAAGACGCGAAATAACAGGGCGGAGAAGGGGTGGAGGAGGGATGCGTAACGAGATAAAGAAGGGAAGGAAAAGGGGCTTATTTAAGGGGAAGGCTTATGAATTTGATTGGATGAAAAGGTAATAGGTTGATTAGGAAATTGGTAACAGCTGTAGCTAATCATGTGTCAACGTTCCTCCCGAAACTTGTTTATCAACATCACTTAAAATAAGGTTCTAAACAGCGATTTTCACAGTAATGCCAAGAACTGTTGTGGTTCCTCAAAGAACCTTTCACTGAACAGATTTTCAAGGAAGCACCTCACAACCGCCCAGAACACCCTAGCTACCACATAACAAAACACTGAGAATGACCTATAATATCTTAGCATCAGGGCGGCAAGCTTTACAAACATTTTCATTCACAAATCTACAGTAGTTATTATCATCTCTGTCATTACTATCACCACCACCACCATTTTTAGTCATTCTCTCCAGTCTCTCTTTCTACTGTCATCTAATACGAAACGCTTTTCTCTTACAACTTTCTTTCATGTGTAATCAAACACTCCCTGCTCTCCTCCTCTTCACTTCTTCCATGACTCTGCCTATTAAGAACAATCTCTTGAGCCAGACAAATACCTCAGTTAACGATCCTTTCTTTTGTTCTCCTCTTCCTCAGTCTCTCAAGGTGAAGAGCACCACTTCTCATCTATCAACTGCAATCCTAAACTTTACAATTAGCCTCAAATCATGAGCGTGAATGTGTATGGTTGCAGTTTTTCTTACAGTGTGGGCAACACCAATGATACCTTTAAGAAAAACTGCTTAAAAGTGACAAAATACTGATCTGTCGGTATCAAATTTAGAGTGGTGTGCTACAGAATGAACAGGAAGAGAATACAACAGACTTTTTTTTTCCCCTGGGGTAAAATTGCTCTTTGAAATGGAAATCTGCAATTCATAGATACCAGCAAGAGCAAACAGTATTCAATCCCAACTCCACAAGAATAGAAATGCACACAAGTGCAAGAAAAAAAATGACCTTTAAACAGTCACTTGTTGAAATAGTCATGGTTTACTCTATTCCTGTCACTACTGTTAGAGATTTGAAGAAACTCTTCAACATACACACTTTTCATGAGTTCGCACTTCCTTTATGATAAACAATTTAGGCGTATTTGGCGTGCTGTCCAGGGAGCGAGCCGGGATGTCGGCGAACGCCGAGCCCTAGAAGATGGAACCCTAGAAGATAGAACCCTTACTAGAGCTGAGCTCGACGTCCGGCTCGAATCCCGCTGGCCCCCCGGAGGAAGAAACTTTGCAATTAGCCTCAAATCATGAGTGTGAATGTGTATGGTTGCAGTTTTTCTTACAGTGTGGGCACCACCAATGATACCTTTAAGAAAAACTGCTTAAAAGTGACAAAATACTGAATATAATATTTAGTGACATGTGACATAAAATAGCATACAGTACTATAAAACCAGCAGCACTGATGTGGAATGCCAGAAAAACATCTTTTTGAGATGCATGTTGGTATGCCTTTAAAAACATGTGTCCTTGTGCATTTGTTCATGTGAGTGTGGTTACATGTCCTTCACAGCTACAGTATCTCAGTAGTCACAGCACGCTGCTGTAATTACCAGGTGTCTGAGACTCAACTCTAGCTCAATACTATTTTCCTCCAGAACTTACAAAAGCCTACACAGACACACACATTCACATTAACTAAACCCACACCGTCGCTCAATACCAAAGCACATACACCATCAGAGTCAGTCATATTTACAAATATCACACTCTATCACACAAATCGCAAACATAAATGAAAAAGAAAAAGAAATCAAATAGACAGCAAGGCTTCAGCAATCACAGAATGCATGGTAAAGAAAATCAGCAGCCGGGGGCCCAGCTGTGTGAGATAGGACCCGATATCGATCTGTGCTATCACATCCTTTCAGCCAGTAAGCTACAGGACAAAAAATAAAAAAATAAAACACCCACCTTGGTTAAGAATGTACTCCACCACTTAAATATGAAGGTATCAGCGGGTTCATGCCAATGTATAATTAATGACATTTTAACCAACGACACCTCGGAAGATATAAATAATTTACAGTTTTTTTTTCTTCCCTCACAGCTGGTTAGAGAACGCCTCTGCAGACCAAATCACGCAATACCCCTGATTCTTTACTGTCTGCGTTTAGAGGAATAATGAGAAAGTTGCATTATTTCTGAGGTGATCTACACATACTGCTGTTTTTAAAGGTGCAGTGTCTTTTCTGCACTACCAGCTTCACAAAATTGCAAAAATATATTCAAACAAGTTATCTGAAAACTCCTTTTACCAGCCATTGGTTATGTAAGTGAGATTCCCACCCTAAAGCCACACCATTGGTTGAGCCAATATTGCTAAGCTTGGCTGTTTGAATAAACAGAGCAGCAAACAGTATTACGAATGGCTTACTCGGCTATGGATATTAAATGGTGAAAAGAGAAATAGTTAAACTTTAAAATTGCACATATTACCTCTAATGTTGAGTCTATGACATTATTCCAGAGCTGTATTCTTCTTGGACTGCTAATTAGGCTAATAATAACAAACCTCTTATCATCAGTACGAAAACAAACATGTATTTAGACTCTTTATTTGCTTGTGCATCTGCATATGAGATTGAGGTAAATAACTGGAGGCGGGTTGTTGCTGTAACCTCACTGTAATTTTGTTTTGTAGTTTGATAGAATACTGAATATAAAAATGTTGTTATGCGTTCATTTTGTTTACTTGGTCTCATGACCACCATACTTTGCCTTTGGCATTGTTATTATGATAATAACTGTGTGTGAAGATTAATGAATCATAGGTAGCAAGAGGTGATTTCCATCTCATGACATCTCTTCCTTTAATTTATATTCACAAGGTCCAAAGCTAAGACTTTGCAAAATGGGCTTTGTTGAGAAATTGGATGTAAATGTACTTTACATTACAAATCTGAATTTCTCTAGACTCATTTTGAATGTGTCCTTTGCAGTTGCATTCTGGGATTGCAATAAAAGATACCATCATCAAAACTTTTCCAACAGCATGAAAAATATATTATTTGACATTTGGTTCAGATGCCTGTAAAATGTGTTTTATGGTTTTGGCACTGAGCCAACAAAAATATTACAAACAAAATCTAGACAAGGCTTGTTACTAACAGGTGTGGATTTAAAGAGACTGGTTTGAATATGGTGCTGTAGGCGACACAGTCGTCTGCACTGTTTGACGCAAATATGCATGGAAAAACAACTTGATTATTTTGGCACTAGGAGAAATGTCTCTTTCAAGCATTGTAAAATATGGTTTTATATTCATTAAAAGAACATTTAAGTGGCTGCTAAATGCTCTCAATTCCCAATTGGTAGGCGGTTGGTTAAAGGGGAGATACTGGTTTTCAAGAACAAATCATTAGCAGAACAGGACTGTAAGAACTCTTACAGCAGTTCCCAGCATAATCCCTTCGCACTGCAGCCTGGGACTGAACCTCCAACCTTTGGACTGACAGTTTAATCGCTAAAGTCTGTTGCTCCTTACTGTTCTGCCATACTGATCAACATCTACTTTCAACAGGGTCAGTCTGTTTGAGGTTCTGAAGAAGACAGCATGTGATGAAGAGCAATTTGGAGATAATTTCGATTACTCCTGCGATTCCTGCAGGGATGGAAATAACTGTAATTTCGAAACAGTATTGTTCTCTGTTTAATAATGTCATGCGGATTTCAATGCTTATTATCTGATAATAATAACAACTCTTTTCCAAAACCTAGTGTTAGGTCTAATACACTGACCTGCACTCGCTCTGTCAAGCAAATGCAGCGCGAACATCTGTTTGCTCTCACTGCAGACAGCGTTGACTTCCGGTTGTCAGGGTCATGTAATGACAGAGAGCACCAATGGCTGCTTACACTTACTGAGCTCCAGTTACACAATGCTGTTGTGTGTTAGAGATAACAGTTCACTCCCTGAGTCCCTGCAATGAATTATTCAGACTAGTGGTTTGCGTACGAATGCCAGGAAAAGTGAATACTGGCACCAGCCGTCCTCAGGCATAAAGCACCCCAGAGCCCTCAATATGCCCGGGATCCTTGACAGCTACCTCCTCTCTCTCCCTTGCTCTCCCTCTGAGGGTACTGTATGCAGCCCATCTTTAAAATGCTCTCCTCTGTAGTGGGGTGAAAAGCAGGGTAAGTAGAAATAGTTGAGGTAAAGAAAGTTACAGATACTCGATTACATCTACCATTCGTCTTGGCTGATTCAATCACATGTGAACAGCATTGTGTAAATGAAGTACAAAATGTAATCTGTTCTCAGTAACAGAGGTATTCAACAACATTATGATGATACTGCATTTGTAGTTTTAGAACTTTTAGAGTCAGTCTTTATGCTCAAACAAGCATTTTAAACTGCCAGCTACAAAAAAAAAATTAATAAAAAAATTACTTAAACAATTTGTAAATGTTAAAAATGGACAATGGCGGTGTCAGATGAACCTTTTTGCATTTGGACATGTGTCTACCCTCTACTATCTTATAAATAAAGGCCAAAAAAAATTCTAATGAAATTATATATGCACCACTGTTCAATTTTTGGATCCATCAGACAAAAAAAAAAGAAAAGAAATTAACATTCAGCAAGGATGCATTAAAATGATTAAAAGTGACATTAAAGACATTTATAATGTTTTAATGTAAGATCACCATTTAAAATAAATGATGTGTGTGTGTGTGTGTGTATATATATATATATATATATATGTATATATATATATATATATAAAAGTGCAGTCACATTAGTGAAATTTTGTTGACATTTTGTGGGCAAAATTCTATTGTCTGTTCTCAAATGTGTAGCGAAGTGAGACGCATAGCTCACACAGGAGTCACTTTTAAACCAAGCAGCTGTCTTTTGGTTAAATTGAACCCAACTGGAAATCTGCTTGGGGAAATCTTTCACCCTGATTGCATGGTTTCTTATTGAAATGACAGGATTTTTTAGCAATATTACACCAGAACTACAGTAAATGTGACGGCAAGATGATGTTTTTTAAGATAAAATCTTTAACAATAATAGACCTCAGGGATTTATTTATATGATATCATTTATATGAATATAAATATATTCATGTAAATGCATGTAAATATTTTCATAATATAAACAATATGTGTTTTTCTTTTTATATACATTATAAATTTACACAGTTATTCATACATAAATATAATTGTACAATATTCAACATTACAGGTTTTATTTCATGTATTTCTTTTGTACATTTTAGGGAATAAAATGTCAAAATATTCATGCATTATTATTTTCTACCTGCGAGATCAGTGTAGTGACTCACCGATCTGCTTTAACAGAACTGCTGAGACATGTGGGAAAAACTCTGACAAATTTTAATTAAAAAAGAAGAAGGATAATCTGGGTTTTGCCCCTAAAGCTTTGTTTCCCATGTGTTTTGAGAGAATCATAGCTCTTCAACGTGTAAAGAGTTACAGATGTGTGATCAATACACAGAAAGTGATGGTGCCTTCACTGAGACTGATGTGTAAACACACACACACAAACACACACGGTCTCAGAGGAGAGAGGTGTGTCACGCTTTGTAATTGAGGTGTGTTAAGACAGGCAGATGCGACAATTACAATCTTTTCTCCATTATTCCCCTGTCTCCATTTAAAATCCGTCTCTCTCTTTCTCCCTCTCTCGATTTCTCACAGACTCACACACATAGAATCAATCTCCATTCAAAATCAGCCATGTAATTGCTGTAAATTAGTCTGCTGTAATGAAACCCGTTTAACAATAAGAGACCTCAGGGATTCAATGCAGTGTTCATGAAGGGTGGCCAACAGAATCTGTGATCAGATATTGACAGACCTGCATAGTTATGCAAAATCCTCACTTTCCCAGTGTCTGTCTGTTTATCTGTCTGCATGCAAAAATATGTTATATGCACACTACCAGCTAAAAGGCTGGAAAAACTACCTCATTCATATTTTTCATAATGTTCTCTGAATAAGAGAAACAAATCTATGGATTACAAGACCAAAAAATCTTACATTCTTCAAGTAGCTGCCACTTTGTCTGATAGGAGCTTTGCTCACTCTTGGCATTCTCTCCAACAGCTTCATGAGGTGCCACCTGGCATGCTGAAGGAGTTCCCATATATGCTGGGCTGGCTGCTTTTCTTTCACTCTCAGGTCCAACTTGTCCATTTAACTGTCCGTTCCAACTGACATCACTATTTTTTTGTCGTTAGTGCCATTCAAATCTCAAAGTCCATTAGATTATATTCTATCCATCTACTGTAGGAGTACAATATCACAATGGAAGAAAAAAAGTCTTCCACTGAAGTGAAGCATACTTGAAGTCTCTCATGTGCACCAAGGATGCATTTAATTGATCAATCAAATAAAGAAAAATTATTTCAATTTGAAATAACTATTTTCAGTTTAATTGTTTTTTGAAATGTAATTTATTTCTGATTATGCAATGTCAAACTATCTCATTATTATTATAAGAATTTCTCATTATCACAGTAATATTTATAATTATAATATTTTATATTTATACATTTATAAATTGTAACAGTTGTTGTCACAGACTCAAAGACTGCAATGAGGTGAATATCCACATAAACTCAGAATGTATTCAGGGATAATCAGAAACAAGGTCAGTATTCAACTAGACGTCATCAAACAGGAAATCGTCAAAACATAGGTAAGTCTTTGAGTCCTCAAGGTGAAGGTAGGTGACAGGCAAGGAGCAGATGATAACATTGAGACCAGACACAGAAGAATGAAAGGTGAGTGGTTATATGCAGTAGTGGTGATAGGGAACAGGTGTGTGTAATTAGAAGTCTGGTGACTGAGAGCGGATGAATGGGGCTGGTGCACTGGGATCAGAAGGGGGCGTGGCTGGTGGCTCTGTGACAGAACCCCCACCTCCACAGGTGTCTCCTGACGCCCTCGATCGACGAATAGGACGGCCACGGCTCCTGGGAGCAGGACGATCTGGATGATGCTGATGGTACTCACTATGTAATGTAGGATCCAGGATGTCATTACGAGATACCTATGATCTTTCCTCTGGACCATAACCCTCCCAGTCCACCAGATACTGTAGTTGTCTGCCTTGTCGTCTGGAGTCCAGGATCTCTTTCACCTTGTAGATGGTTTCTTGATGGTCGATTTTAGGAGGTGGAGGTACTTCGGGCTCTGTAGAAGAAGGGAGAACAGGATCAGTGAAGGGTTTGAGTAAGGAGACGTGGAAGGAAGGTGAGATCCGGTAATTGGGTGGTAGTTGGAGCTCATAGGTCACATCATTTATCTGCCTCATGATGGGAAATGGTCCGATATAGCGAGGACTCAGCTTTTTGCATGGCAGGCAAAGGCGGATGTCCCGTGTGGATAACCAGCATTCCTTGATGTAATGTGCAACATCCTGATGCATGCTGGGCCACCAGTATCTGCCTTGGAGAAGTGAAAGATTCCGCTGGCTACCTGGATGCCCTGATCCCAGAGACGTGTGAACGGAGTCCAGAATGTGAAAACGGAGAGGAGTGGGTACACAGATCTTGTCAACAAGACACCCCAGCGGAGCAGGTTCCTCTTGGGTGGCTTGTGCGATTTCCTCGTCTAATGCCCACTGGATAGGGCACACGAAGACGGCTGGAGGGAGCATGGGTTCAGGTTCTTCAGTGACGTGATCTGGAGAGTGAATACGTGACAGGGCATCAGCTTTAGTGTTTTATGACCGGGTTGATAAGATAGCTTAAACTGGAATCTTGTGAAAAACAATGCCCACCGGGCTTGCCGGGCATTAAGTCTTATGGCGTCCTTGAGGTATTGCAGGTTCTTATGGTCTGTAATCACTTCAAATGAGTGTTTGGCCCCTTTTAACCAATGCCTCCATTCCTCTAGTGCCAGTTTTATTGCTAACAACTCCCGGTTACAGACATCATAGTTCTGCTCTGCTGGGGATAGTTTCTTAGAGAAGAAAGCACATGGATGTAGTTTGGGAGGATTACCAGTGTACTGAGACAGAATGGCCCCTACCCCAACTAGACAAACATGCTGTTGGTGAGTATGAAGATCTGGTGAATAGATAAGGATAATATAATCAATTACGAATTTATGAAGCATATCTCATCTATATTTCATTCATTAAATTTTGGAAAACTGAGGGGCTTATGGGCAGCCCATAGGGCATGACGCAGTAACAGTAGTGGCCAGCAGGGGTCACAAAGGTGGTCTTCCATTCATCACCTTTACAGATACGAATGAGGTTATAAGCACTCCCGAGGTAGAGTTTGGAGTAGATTTTTGCACCACGTAACTCCTCCAGGGCTGATGGAACTAAGGGCATGCGAACTAAATGCATAAGTATGCAAACTTTACCGCCTGGGAATTGAGATGTCGGTAATTGATACATGGTCAAAGTCCTCCATCTTTCTTGGATACGAAGCTGCGGGAGATGTAGATGGTCGGATGAATCCTTGTGCAAGGGCTTCGGTGATGTAATCCTCCATGGTCTTTGACTCTGGGATCGATAACGGATAGATGTGTCCTTTGGGCAGAGTGGCACCAGCCAGCTTCAAGCACCAGTAGAGAAATCTCCTCTTCATGGTTCTCTGAGATTAAGTTTTAATGGGGGTGTGCACTTATCTACTCTTCTTCGTTTAAGTGGCTCTCCCTGGATGGTGATGATCTGATAGGTCTTGGGATTAGGAATGGACTTGATCTGGAGAGTTTTTACGAGGTTAGATGATATGAAGTTACCAGAGGATCCAGAGTCAAGGAGGATGTTTACTGGAACAGATCGTTGTGACAATATTAAAATACCAGAGTTATTGGGAATGGTCATGGCAATGGAATTAATATGGATGGGACTCACCATTGCAGGTGCAGGACGGATGGGACAAGAACTGATGATATGTCTGGGATCACCACAGTAGAAGCATAGATTAAGTTGTCTGCGTCTATTTCTTTCCATAGCTGAAAGATGATAATGGTCTGTTTGCATGGGTTCTGGTGGTGAAAATGCAGAGCCAGGTGAGGTGTCAGATGAGGAAATGGCTGGTGTTGGTACAGCATGTAGATGTTGAGATATTAACGCTGCTTTCTGCATAAAACTCTCCAATCCCACGGTGTTTTCATAGATGACCATCTGCTGTTGGATCTGCGGATTGAGCCCACTTCGATATGCTGACAGCAGTGCCATCTCATTCCAACCGCTCATTCCACCCGCTTTTATTTTAAATATAATTTCATCATAACAGTAATTTTGTGTCACAACTTATCAGTTCAATGCATCCTTTTTGAATAAAAGTATAGATTTTTCATAACTGTTAAGAATCGTACTCAACACAGCATATATTTATATTTACACCAACGCATCTATCTATCTATCTATCTAGTATAGTACAAATTAAATCTATCTAGTTTTGCATTATTTATTGCAGTTTTTAAAAATGTATTAACAAAACATCAAATTTCTGAATCAACTTTTAAAGAATGATCATAAATCAATAATTGGTCTTTAAAGTAGACAAATAGAGTACAGCCTTCATTTGTGTTCTTTAAACAAAACAGACATTTTGAGCTTTTAAAATTTTTTTTGCATATATATATATATATAATCTGTTGAGGGTTTATATAAGCTTTTACTTTTGTGAAGTGAAGTCCTTGGAGAGCGTGTGGGAAAAAAGCATGAGGAGACATGAAGGAAAGAGCGTGAGCTGATTTGACGTGAGCAGGGCCAGACCTTCGAGAATCGTGCGAAAGAAAGAGCATATTGAGAATGGAGGAGTGAGAGTGAAGGATTTCTTTGTGTGCAGGTAATGAAGTCTGTCTGCAGCTTGCTGACTCTCTGGTGTAAAGATCCTGATGCAGCCCGCTGAACAGGTATGATAGACTAAATCTGTCACCGTTCTCGATGGCTCCTTGGACAAAGATTAAACCAAGTCCAAGACAAAGAAAGAACTCCCAATGGAGAAACAGCACTGACCATGCAGTTTAATCCATGACCAGGCTTGATACGCTTCTGCTCTATTATGTACACATTACTATCTCTCTCTCTCTCTGTCACCTCTTTTTCTCATAACACTACCTCTCAAATAAGTCCTTTACTGTATAAACATTTACAGAGGACTCTATGGTGCCTAGAGTATTCTCTTTGGCTTGGGGGAAAAGGTATTTATATTGGTGAATGTCATGAAAAGATAATGAAAAAAGAGGGTAAAAAGAAATTAAATTATTCGTATTCAAGATATTTAAGATACTTATATTCAAAATATTAATCCTACTTCTTATTATCATAATGTTTTATATATATAAAACTATAAATATTACATACCCGGTGATAATCAGCACTGACAATAATAGTAATTAAAAGAAAAAAAAAAAAGAATACAAATTGTTTTACCTATTATTAATTAATAACAGATTAAAAATACATAAAAAAATTACAAAGACAACCATATTAAATATATATAATGTTACTTTTTATTGTACTAATTTATGTTTTATACATGAAAATATAGCTATATATGTTTAATTTGCATTTTATTTACTCCCATTTTTAAAAAATCATTAGTAAATTTTTTAAAAGCTTAATACTTTCAAAAACTGTAAATATATCTATTTAAGTATAAAGCCTATGTATTAATATCATAATGTTATATATTACAAAAAAACATAAATATTAACAAATCATAATTACAATAATGGGAAGCATACACAAAGCATAAGAAACACATCGCTATATTAAAAATATTTGGGGGTGAACTTTTTTATATAACACGGCCCAGACATGTTCTTGACAGATAATATAAGATCCATCCATATATATCCCATGGAAGAAGAGAGAGAGAAAAAAAGTGAGAGAGAGCCAGTGAAAGAATGTTATGTTGTCACATCCAAAGTGTTACCTCTAGGGACACAATAGGATGAAATACACTGTCTTCACTATGAAGTGGAAGATTTTTCGAATGCCCTGAGCCAAAGTTTCAACAGATACAGCAACCCACACACACTCGGACAAACACACATGCACACTAGCATTTTGAGCTGCTCGTATCAAACGGGAGGTAAAGCTATGAGTCATACGAATGTGTGCACTCTGAGTGAGAGTCTTCAGACAGCCTCACGCCCAGAACCCATTATTACAAACAAGAATTGATTCTGTCAAACCAAGACTAGAGAGAAAATTACAGTCTTTCTCTTTTTCGGTCTACGTCTTTCTTCTCTCCTCTCTTTTTCCATGGAGAATGATGCAGATAACTGCTGTATTACAGCAATAGGATTCAATATTGAAGTGATTTTGATAAACATAGTCATTAGTGACTCTTAGTCTGACAGGAAGGCCTTGACATTACACTCTTCCGGATGAACGACACACTAATTTAACCACTTCATTACTACCATTTGGTTCAGCTTGCTACTGACTTGTTTTAACTATTTTGTCATTTCAATTTTCCACGTAATTTGCATGTAACTTACTCAATGGGTGGTTTTGCATAGTTACACAATGAATACATTTGAATACATATAAAAGGACTTCCAAAATTATCCTCGGCCTCTCTTCCGGCTGTCGCAGATGTCTGTGCTGCCGTCTCTGCATAACAGACTCTGCAACATAGGAACACTCTTAATTGGCCAGCGATATCATTAAATTACCTCAGCAATAGCCTTCTTGTTGTAACTCTCTACTGCAGGCTGTATTTCATAGAGCTCCACATTCTTTTTTCTTAAAGAGATAGTTCACGCAAATGCTCCTGGAAATTGACATGCTTGTTAACAAACATCTATTTATTTATATATTTTTTTGACTCTGAGATAAATCTATATATAAAGGATCACATATTCGGTACGTGAATAATTAATCTAGCTCAGCATCAGTGTTGCACATACACGACAGCAGATGATAATCACTTATTAAGACTTACATGCCCTGCCTAGTTTTTCTGAATTAATAGATTTCGGTTCGACAAAAGTTAAAGTCAACATGAAGCGGCATTCACATTCTATTCAATAAATGTAATGTAGCATGAGCTCATTTGCACATTATATAT
>JAUMHE010000053.1:6699936-6736859 GCA_032359235.1 Enteromius mattozi | reverse complement strand
TATATATTTATACTTGTTTAACAATATATATATATACATATATATATATATATTTGTATATTTATCTTTGGTGGGCTTATATTTTATTTTTGGTATAGCTTTTCTATTGATTTTTTGGTAGCACTTCCGATTAGGGGACTCATATTCAGATTTCCATCAATAAACTGCTAATCTGGTGCTTATTAATAGTTAGTAAGGTAGTTGTTAAGTTTAGGTATGGAGTAGGATTAAGAGATATAAAATATGGTAATGCAAGGCATTAACATGCTTTTAAAGTACTAATAAACAGCCAATATGCGAGTAATAGGCATTTTAATAAGTATATTTTCATCTATTTTTTCATGTAATTCACATTATAATCCTGACACATTAACTTCATATTCAATAATTAAGGTGTTACCAATGCTTTCTGTTTCTTATAAGAACTTCACATTTATGTTGTCTGTTACTTTAAATGCTTGAGCTCTTCAAAGCAGGATTCATTCTACGATTCAAAAGTGATTCAAATGAAATTACTAGTACTCATATAATCAGGGTGATCTTTTTATCGATGTTTTTGTATTTTTATTGCTATCATTATCGTCTTTGAGCCTTTACTCAGACGGCTGGTTTCAATAATTAACCAACCCCAGAATTTTTCTGCACAGACTAGTACCACTCAGTTATCTATTGATGCCAGAACCACATCATGTGTGGGTGGTTAACAACTGTTGAATAAGCTTAAATAAACCCCTAAACATAATACAAGATGCAGTTATCAACACTCAGCTCTACTAAAACAAATAACATCATCTGCTGAGGAACAAAAGAGCAAGAGCATGGTACTAAATGTGCATTCACAGTAATGTCAAAACATGCTGAGCTCCTCCTAAATCAGCATCACACTAGACATCTGTACCAGACACTCATGAGTATCAACAGCAGGAGACACAATCGCAAGCCTCACGCTCTAAGATTGTTTTGTCCTGGAAAATCACCAAAGAGTTTTGAATAGCAGAGTGTTATGATTCCTTGTCTTGTCTAGTCTTGTGTTTTGTTTTGTCCGTGTACTGACCTCTGCCTTGTTTTGTTTTTTTGCTCTGTCTTTGCCCCTTTGGAAATTGTTCGCCGATCGGCCGACCCTTCCTACTGTACCGGACTGTTCTTGTGTTTGCCTTCACCATTCCTGTTTGCTGTCGTCTCAACCCCGCCTGTATGACCATGTATTTCAATAAAGCCCCGCGAATGGATCTACGCGTTTCCGTCTCTTTCGTTACACAGAGAAACACATTGTTTTTAATACTGCTGTTGTCCTGATGACTGAACGCACAACCAAGTCCAAAAATCTATTAAATAGATATTTTGTAATGGAGTGACTAAAGACCAATTGCTTTCACACAGGCTAGTATTTCAGCTCCAATATATAAATTATTTGTTGAGGAACTGGTTGCCTATGTTGGCAGACGTCCAGATGCTTATGGCTAACTTTCTCAGCAATGTCTGTCTGTGTGTGTGAGACTGCCTCCAGAGGCTCAGAAGAAGGGTAGTCAATAACCAAGCCTCTCTGACAATATGAAAACGACAATAAAAGAGTTACCACAGAGGCCAGAGGTTATTAAAACAGGTTTGAAAAACTGTTGATGTTGATGTATTTGAACTACATAATGCATTAAGCAATTTATAAGAACTTCTTAATTAGTGGTGCTTGCTAAGGTAAACATTATTGGGGGATTTTCAACACATTTTCAACACACTGAACCCTAACTATTGAAATCATTCTGCACAGACGAGAATGAACCTAACTGTGCAGTAGATTGAGGAGACTGAATTGATTAAACTGATGTGTATATGGTCAGTGTACATTGCTACAGAAAAAGAGTAAAAAAGCAGCACAATGGTTTTCAACACTGAGAATAATAAAAAAATGTTAAGAATCACATGACACTAAAGACTGAGTAATGGCTTCTAATAAGCCATTTTTCTGTTAAATTGGCAGAGAAATAGCACAGACTGGGATGGGCTATTTTGTCAGCCCAAAACACCCCAGCAACCACAAAGCAATGGCATCCGAACTTTACAGACTACTTTGTGAAAACAGCATGATGAGTGAGCAAAGTTTGATTGCAGCAATTCGAATGATCATATCTTTATAATAAATTGCTTATATTATATTCCTCTTTTGTAAGTTGCTTTGGATGAAAGCATCTGCTAAATGAATAAAATGTAAATGCATATGAATGCACTACACTCACTCAGAGCATCCTAGCAACTCCAAAGCGACGTCCTGGCAACAACATATGATACAACACCCAAGCGCAGTGCCAGTGAGTTTTGCAAGGTCAAGCACCACTCACATTTTCTTCAGAGAACACAACATTAATGTGCTTCTAGTGCTACTCAACAGGATCACTGAAGTGTTTTAATGGGAATGGTGGGGAAAGGAAATTCTCTTTCCTGCTGACTAGGTACAACCTGTTACCCAAACTGGGACGACAATCAAGCTGTGAAAGGACGTAGATCTGGGGGTACCAATCTCTACCAGCGTAAAGATTAGCAGATGGTGCTTGACAGTGTGAAATTTAGATACAGGTCCGGGAGAGTCAGAACAGAATCACCCCAGCTGACATTTGTCTGCAGTGAAACAGACACATACTCTGGAGAATTATCAGTCACTCGTCCTCCCCTCTCTTCAGGTGTGTGGAGCAGAGTCCCTGTGAGTTGTTTATCTGACAGTGTCAATCTCACTGCAGCCCACAAGGCCACATCAGCACTTACTTTTCATTTACATGTAGAAGATGCTATTATATAATCTGTATGCATTACATTTATCTTATTTTGCAGTGTTTTCAATTGCAGAACATTCCTCAGAACTATGACATATATTTGCATGCATATTGCAGATGCTTTTATCAAAAACAACGCACTGTGAATTTGAACCTTATATTTTATTCCTTATCAAACCAATGACCTTCAGGTTGCTAGAAATACATACACTACGTAAATTAATACACACACACACACACAGAGTTAAAAAGCTGTTGTCGGAACTTTATAATAAACATACAAAAGAGATATTTTAATTTTATATACTAAACTTAAATATATGGTTTAAAAATGCATTGACTGAAATAACTAAAACCAATTTTACCATTAACCTTACTGATATCCAACTTAAAAACAAAGGTGATAATGAATAAAATAGTCGAATGATAAATCTGCATTCATGTAAGTAGCTTTTCCATAAGATACATACTATTCACACAGAAAAAAAAGCATAGAACTACATAAAAGCAAATAAAGTTATGCCTCACACCTTTGTGACTTTGGTCCTCATGCACTTCCTCTCAAGGGAGAGAAAATAAAGGGATGTATTGGAGGAAGGACATATTTGAACTGGTGCTTCAAACAAACTACCCCAATTAATCATTCCGCCCGGAACATCTCGCTTCCAATCAAGGCTGAGGCTTGAGCTCTATTACCTTTAAAAGCAATGTGACCCTCAATAAAGAGCATGAGGGCCCTGCGAAAATAAGCAACATGGAGGAAAGTGGGGTTATTTCTTTTATTATATCCAGAAGGCAGGAGGTTTAGTCAGGTTTTTACAGTAGAAATGGTTGCGGTTAAAAGGTATTGTATAGTATTTTTTTAGAGAAAAGGAGCATTGTCTTTACAAAGACAATATATATCAATTGATATATCAAAGTGGACCAATCTTTATGTCCCACAAATATTAGCGCTTATAGTGTAACAACCATGATAACATAACTAATAGACTACTACTTAACTTGCCCATAAAAAAAAATGCAATAGTGTCTCACAAGAAAAAAATGCAAGCTGTTTTTGATACTTCCAACAAAATGATTGCACTAAACATTTTATTTTAGATACAGTTAATGTGTCAAATGTGTAAAGTTTGTTTTTATCAGCATGCTGCTTTTAATTCAAAATTTTACAAGTACAATTCATAAAAATCAATTCACATATGATATTGTAAATAATAAAGGGTTTGGTGTCAATTAATTTGGAACCATTGTAATAGGGTTTAGCTATTTAAAAAATCTTTTTCATTTTAACCTTTTAAGAAACGTTTTAAGAAAACTGTTCAAAAGAATCATGAATACATGCATTATTGCTTTGAGATTGAGTGCAGACTTTGATTAAACAGATAAGAGACTCTGATGTAACACTTCAAAAGGTTTTATTATTACACAAAATTTCTTCCATTCAGCCATTTTAATGAAATAAGAGAAAATAGGTGTCTGAAAACATCACTTTAACTGAAAAAAAAAAAAAAGGAAAAAACAGACAGCACTTTCTTTGTACACTGATAATTAGTTGGAAACCAATTTCAATCCGAAGCTGCCTAGATGAACTCTGTTGCTGATTGACACAAACCAATCTTATAAAGGATAAAAAATGGTTCTTATATTGTGTATAAATGAAAAAAAAAACATTAATGAGGGCAGGGGTTTACCTAAATCTAATTATCTTCCCCAGGCTACATTAAGACCAATGTACAACATAATGGACACTGTTAAAGTTGTAGTGTTTGTGCTTGTTTATCTGATGTCTCTGAGTCCCCTGGCCTCCACATTGCAGGCGCTGTGAGGACCAGACTGAAGACACACAGCATGCACAATGAGGAGACCAGAAAACCCCAAATTGGACATCTGGTCAATATAGAGACTGCAAAAACAGTAATCGGCAACTTAATTGTGTAAAGTATTTAGGTTTGCATTTATTTCTTGTGCTGTTTTCCAATCATTTTGATGTGGAAAGGGTTTTAAAGTTATATATATTTTAATATGAACGTTTAATATTTCAAATGATCATGAAATTCTGTTCAAGTATATGCATGCAGATAAATAATTTGATCATTTGATGGCACAAAATGCAAATCCTGGAATTCAATCCATCTTATTTAAATGAATATTGACCGTAATGGCTTTTTAGAATTTAAACCTAATGAACATTGAGGGAAAAATGTCAAAAAGTGTATTACCTATAGCATATGACATTATCATGGTTTCAAACACTCATTGCAGATGACCTTCAGAAAACCTTTTGATTGGCTTTTAATGTCTATTAATGTATTTCCACCAACATAAACTACAAACCCACATAAAAATCCTTCTGAAGCAATAAATGGAAGAAATACCACAAAGGTACAATAACGATGACCGTCATTTTCTGAGAACACATCTTCTACTCAGATTGGCAGTATGGTTCAGTGCATCGTCTTAAATGGACCGTGAATTAATTATAACATGCTCGTTTACCCCTGATTTCCATTAAGCTCATAGTCAATGAATCAATAGTCGATTCAGTAAAGGATATCTTTGCGCTCAACCTTCAAAGATCCTGCCACTGGAAATAGTAGTCTGCAATTATTCAGAAACATTAAGTCTATTCGCGATGTTTTTCTTAAATTGTGCCATTGCACAGACACAAGTCAAAAGAGAGTTAATTTCACAGCCTGTTTTCTTTCATGACCTTGGGGTGTTGCTTGACATGACATGACAATTATTGAAATTTTAGTTTTTAATTGGAGGCCAGTGTCACTCTAGTAATGACTGACCTGTTATTACGCTCAGAAATAAACCCACCCGCGTTTTCACCCTGAGTGAACACTTAATACCACAGAAACACAGAGCTTATTGATTTCTTCAAGTATGTTTTGTCCACATACGGTAACATTAAGCGTATCTGTGAGTAAAATAAATGTTCTGGCAAAGTCTTCGGTAAATTATTCCCTGCGAGCGGCACATGAAAGGAAAAGAAGTCAGCATAGTTGATTAGTCTTTGGACAGAGGTGACAAAAAAGCAATTATTTGCTGAATTTGATATCTTTCAGAGTTTAATGGTAATACTTTCTCTGGTATGGTCAGTGAACCTTTTTTTTAACCATGACTAAAAAAGTACTGAGATGAGAAAAATAGCTTTAGAAACCTGTAGTTGTTAGTTTTGTGTGTGTGTAGGTGTTGATAAAAGTTGACTGAGATGCTCTGAAGCGAAGCTGACCCATAACGACCCACGGAAAAGCGTAATTGAGATGAAACTCCTATGAGTCAGTCCTAACACCTCAACCTCTTATGCCATCCAGTCACCTTCACGGACCTTCTGGAACTTTCTGCACCTTCTATAGTTTTTTATGCAGAAATCAAGCCAATCAGTCTAACAAGCTCACATGGGAGGAACAAGTCAACCATACATCATAAAATCAGAAAAAGATCTATAGTTCAGTTTTGGGTGCATAGTCACCTTCTTGTGTGCTTTTCTATGTCTTTTTTAGCTGCTGTCAAACACTTCAGAATGGAGACAGCTCCAACGCCTACTCAGTCCATGGACAGCTTCACACTGACACTCAAACAACAACTAATGAAAGAGAACAGCTAGCTGTCTTCGTTGATAACTGAGAAGCCGAAGGGGGTACAAACCTAACAGGTAAAGGGAAGAGCCACAGGAGACTTATTTGAATGCATGTATGTATGTATGTATGTATGTGTGGGTCCAACAAAACACAATCAAAACTCTCTCTGAGAGGTTTCACTGATTGAAGGCGTAGACAGTTATTAGTGCCTGAGGACCATGAAAGAATCTACAGGTACTTCAGAATCTGAAAACGTCAAGAGGTCGGGAAGTAGGAGGTCAAAAACCTTCAGGGGGTTGTTTTTTTAAAATTTATTTTTCTTATTTGTGCTGTCAAAGAGAACAGGAAAACTGTTACAGACTGATGTGTAGTGTAAAAATGCAATTCAAACTATACATTTGAATTAAATTAGATCATGTTTCTAATAGGATTTAACATTAATATCAGCAGAAAAAGATACAACATTTAAGTCCTGATATTTTTAGATAAGATTGTAGCATTCGCTTTGGCTTCAGTACAACAGCATAGTCAGTTGTAAAGATCAGTCCTTTAATTTAGCAAATATGATGCGGTCTTTATTATGTCATATTTTTTTTTCTTACACAGAATAAGTGGGTCTTTATACACAGACATACATAGGACAGTTGTGTTTACGATGTCGGTAGGAGGTCCTTTTGCAAAGAAATCATGGAATTTCATGGTTGTTGGTAGTAAAAACAGTACAACAATAATTACAATTTAAAAAAAAAAATCTATTTTAATATATTTTAGAAATTAAATTCTTGTCTTTGAAAGCTGAATTTTCAGCAGTCATTGATCCAGATTTCACAGAAAACACTTTTTTATCATTATCAATTTTAAACTGGTGTGTCCAATCCTGTTTCTGCAGGGCTACTGTCCTGCAGATTTTAGCTAAAGTCCCAAATAAATAAATCTGAACCAGCTAAACAAGGTCTTCAGGATCGCTAAAACCTGTTTGGATAAGTTGGGCCTAAATGCTGTATATTGGCTGTATATATATATATATATATATATATATATATGTGTCACCAAAGAAAATGTTGAGGCTAATCCCCTGCAAGGAACCTTATCAACCAGCTAACCAGCAAGCATTTCTTGTCCATCCGGCTACATCTAAAAAAGGCCATGCTCGTCTAATCCCATAAAACACCAGATACATTACAGCAGAATCTGCTGACTCCTCACAGAGTTAAAAGTCGATTATAATAACATTAAAAAGAACTCAGAATCTGTTTTTGAAAACCTTTCCCACATACTGACAAATCACCACAGAAGCGACCAGACGGAGAGAAGGCAGCATGAGTAAGATGAATATTCAGAGGAAATCCTTGCCATTCCTTCTGTCAGAAGAAAACAATTCTCATTAAATTCAACGTGATCATGGCATAACTTTAATTAATCTCACAGTATGGAGCACAAATGCTGCTGCTATCAACCAAACGCATATGTTGCAGAGGATCATGAGTGTGGAGTTGATATCACATACAAACACTCACACGCTCTGTAAATATTAATTGCATTATGCAAGCATGTATCATGGCGTGACCAACACCACAGAGCAGATGGTGCCCAAACTGCATTCCGGTAAATAACAATAAAGTGTCTAGAGATTATAAAAAATCATACCACCGTCATGACCTGATCTACTACACACACTATTTCCATTTCAATGAGATCCCATGACATGGATATCAATTACACCTCAGCTCTGCAGAATCTACACATAAATGCCATGCACAATCGAACCGCACCATTTTTCGTACTATATATTTCAATAAAATTGTACATCCTGAAGGTCACAAAAGCAATCGCCTCTTTCAGAAGCCTTCAACCTGCTTCACAATGTCACTGGAATGACAGAGGAGAGCTACGGCTACTTATCGACAATCCCACATCGAATGATAATGATTAGCCCATCACTTATCATGTTAATGAATAGTGATGTTGACACGGTTTAGGGAAAAGATGAAGCATGGGAGACAGAGAGGAAAAGAGCAAACAATTCCTTCTATTCCCCAGACCGTTGAGCACAACGTGACCGGTAAGGACGAGAGTCATTCATCTCCTCGCGGAAGCACAGAAAATCATTAATAGTGGAGTCTGTCCCGCTCCTTTAAGCGAATCTTTTAATCACCGAGTGGAATCGTGGGCAGGCAGAATAAATGGATGGATGCAAGAGTGATTCATCTGTTTTGTTTGGGAGCCTGCAGGATAAAAGAGAGTCGAATCGAAGGCACTGCAAAAGAAATACAACACAGATTATTCTTTCGAATGAAATAAAGAAGGAAAGAGAGAAAGAAGAGTAGATAGAACTAAAGACACACCAAAGACTCCAAAACCTCTCACTGATTCAAGCCTGCGGCATCAACTGCACTCACTCCCCATTGAGTTTCTGATGTTCGGATGTGTGTGAACCCGTCTGATGGATCCCACGTTTTCTTTTTCACCGAGAGATTTTGCATGTGTGTAGTGCGTTTTAGCATACCCGAGTTTTTAAATGAAATGGACTCCATAGAAAGGGTCCTGTTTCACAAGACAGCGCTGGAGATGACCTTTCCGAAATCGTGTGGTTGTTCTGTGTGTTCCATGCGAAAATGAAGATGAAATTTTAAAGAGGTTATTCTTGGACAGAGAGAGAGATAGAGAGGCGAGAGATTATAGGTGGAATAGAACAAACATTTTATGTTGGACAGTTTCTACTGACCCAAACACACCCATTTCGTTAATAGACACAGCACCTTCAACAGTGGGATGTGCACTTTAGGTCATATTTCATCATCTCACACCTGCGTGCACATATAGCACACACGTGCACAACCACACACTCCATTTCTGGGAAAATCCTGTCAAAAACATGCCTGTGCAGCTGTATCTCATTAGAATTCATTCATACACAACCTTCACTTGTAGTTGGGATGTACAGTGGAGCTGTAAAAATGAAGATAATAAATTTCATTAAAAAATTAAGATGAAAACGTATTGTGTAATTATTACCTTTATTGCAATTTTATGCCCTTACACACATTCACACATTCTACACAGTTTATATATACAATACATGCATATTGATACATACATGTACTGTGTACTGTACATACCTGTGTGTGTGTGTATATATATACACACAGGCCCATATATATATAGACACAAGGCACAATTTTATTATTTTAGCTGTTGACCAAAACATATTCATGTTACAGTTATATGATGAATATTGTTTTAAAGTGCACACTCTGAGCTTTAATTCAAGGGTAATTGCAGGAAAGGTTAAGGAATTTCAGCTTTTTAATATGTACTGTACCTCCTGTACCCTTTTTTTAAGGGTCCATAAGCAATTGTACAGTTGACTCGAAAGCTGTTTCATGGACAGGCATGGGCTTTATTTCACAATTTTTACATCAATTAAGCAGGTAAAAGTTCTGAAGTTGATTCTAAGTGTGCCATTTGCATTTGGAGGCTGTTTCTATGAACCCACATCATGCAGTCAAAGGAGTGCTCTGTGCAGGTAAAAGAGACCTGTTAGGCTTCAAAAACTAAACAAATCCGTTAAAGAGATAGCAGAAACATTAGTAGTGGCCAAATCAACAGTTTGTTACATTGTAGTGAGCTCAGCAACATAAAAAGGCCTGGACAGGCACAGAGGACAACAGCAGTGGATGATCAGAGGATCAAGAGAAGAGCAGAGTGTTTACCACAAGGTAATTCACGAGTTCGCACTTCCTCATAATATGAATAAATTAATATAATTAATATATAAACCCTAGTGAGGGCAGAGCTCAGCGTCTGGCTCGAATCCCGCTTGCCCCCCCCGAGGAAGGTGCGGATTGATGGTGGAGAAGGGGTGGTGGAGGGATGTGTAACGAGACACAGAAGGGAAGAAAACGGGCTTATTTAAGGCGGAGATGCTTAGACCTGACTGGGTGAAACAGAATTAGGTTGATTGAGGAAATGCGGAGCCAGCCGTGTCTAATATTAATGCGTGCTCCTCCCAAAATTTGCTTATCAACATCACAAATAAAAGGCCTGATTTGCCAAAAAAAAAAAAAAAAATTCTATAAAAAGGCAGATCACTTCTGGAAAAGCAGTCTTTGGACAGCTGAAATTAAGATCAACCTGTACCAGAATGACATGATGTGACAGAAGACAGAAGCATCCAGAAGAATTCTGAAGTGTGCAGGGATATAACGTATGCCCAGATTCAGTCAAAGTTGTTTGGGTGGCACTTCATAGTATAATTGGACAACATCCCAAACATACACCAAAAGGAGTTTTTGAAGTAAAAAAGAAAAGTGGAATATTCTGCAATGGCCTAGTCAATCTCCTGATTTCAAACAGATTGAGCAAGCATTACACTTGCTGAAGACAAAACTAAAGGCAGAAAGACAACTGAAGTCAGCTGCAGCAAAGGCCTGGCAAAACATCACACACTGAGAATACCAGAAATTAATAAAAAAAACTCTCAAAACTTAAACTCAAAAAACACAAAGAAAATCAATCCATTACAATAATAAGAAATTTGAGTGATAATATGCTTAACATTCATGAAATAATGTCACAATGCAAATACTCTAAAGCAAGCTTTACTTTACGCAAAGTACATTTTCATATGTAGTTCTTTTGATTTAGGGGATGAGATTGACCCGTTAAGACATAAACTATACCTAACACGCACAGACTCACATACACTTGTCTTTCTCTTTATTTTTTCCCTCTCTGAAAGCACTCACTCTCCTGCTTACATCTGCACACAGACACACACCACACGAAACAAAGAGCAGCTGAAAGACAGATGAACAGCTCCTCTCTTTTACCCTTTCAAGTGTTTCAGTCTCTCTACTGGTATTGCTGGCCATCCTTCCTACCAAACCACAGAGGGAGAATAAATTTAAAAATGTGTAAACAATATCCTTTAAAAGCTTCACTCACCAGTCACGTCCAGGGAACCTGCAGAGGGAGCAAACTAAACTGACTATTAACAAATACCTGGAGTATTTCCATTAAATCTTTCTCTTGATTTAAGCTGGATCAAATAAAACAGGTTGAAAACTTACATTAAACAAGGGGCTCAAGCAATAGCTTATAGTCTTTATTTAAGGTCTTTAACTTATAACTTATAACATATTGCAGTCTTCAAGAAACCCTAGCTATCTCACTGTGACATTCTTGGTAGCACCGACAACAAACATATGCAAACACTATTAACACATTTTAAGAAAAAGAAAAAAATCAGCTGTAAATGTGTACAGTAAGATAAAATCTAACATAATTTTTGAAAATTAAAAAACCCTGGCTTATCTGTTTTTGCAATAAACTCTTCTTATATGCAGTACATATGTGTGAAGGAATTAACAAAAGGTTTTTGTATTCTCACAAAACATTGGAATGGATCCATTAAACGATTACTGAGCCATTACAGAGAATACTTCATTGACTGATTGATAATTCACTGATGTCCTGTTTTTCAAAGCAAGTGATTCTAAGTGATCTTAATGTAATGACTCTTTGCACGTGTGTGGAGATTCATTGAGTATGTTGAATTAGCAGACTCCTGAATTAGTCTTTGCATTAGAGAGCAGATTCATTTAGTGTGAGTTGTTTCTGAATGACTGTTGAGTGACTCTTGGCATTGGAGTGTGATGGTTTAAATGACTCCTGAATGACTTTGTGCATCAGTTGGCTGATGGAGTGGGCGGTGGGGCATAGCAGTGTGATTTCAAGGGGCTAAATATATATTCAACACACATTTAATATGATTTTAGAGTCATAACTACACTTGCAACAGACACACACACAGACAGACAATCAATTTCTCTCCTATTTTTCGTTTTCTACAGATGGACAATATCAATATCAAAATCTCACTATATGTGATAATACCTTAATTTGAAGTCCACGGTACAATTTTTATTGCATAAAAAAAAAGAAAGAAAAATAAAGACTTGGAAAAAAGAAAAATGTTGTACAGTATATAGTTAAATCATTCTATCAAATGCACTTTGAGATTTCCAAATTAAGAGCTACAATCAGGGGTGTGGACTTGAGTCACATGACTTGCGACTATCCATCTATCTATCTATGATCTACTCTCCACTGAGCTGGTCTATTCATACTCAGGACAATGAAAAGCATTTAACACAGGGAGAGGACAGAACATCCTTGAATTCTGTGACACTGTTGAGAATAGTGCGGTGTCTCTCACACTAACGTACATACACACATGACTCTGGTCCTTGGGGATTGAAAAGGACAGAGATCTGATTTTGCACTTAACACACTTGCACACACACACACACACACACAGAGAAGGAGAATGTTCCTCGGGGTCGGCACAGATCAGTGATTTGTCATTGATGTCATCCATCACTTCTGTGACAGACAGAGAGCCGGAGAATGAAAGTATGTGTGATAGGCTGTCTGAATCCACACAGTGGTGCAGCTCAGTCGGGGGTTAAGGTTGGTTGTGACACATCAGAGAGACAGACCCAGTTCAGCTGACAGGCAGCATGTGCTTGTTTTTTAGTGTCACTGAATTGATGCCTCAAATTTGGCTCTCTGGAAAACAACCGACTGACAAAAAAATACACAGATTTCTGACTAACAAAATAGACCCTGCAGAAAAAAAAGTAATGTGTATTAATCCAAAACTTCATTTGACACTCATTGCATCTCCGGGTCGCTGTGGGGAGCACTGCTAAAGGGAATAAAGTGTGACACCATGAAAAGGATGTGAAAAAATTTGTTTGGCAGTGTGAGCAGAAACCTGCTCTATAAAATAAAGAAGCAAAAAGAGGGTGAGATATGAGATATGAAACATCTCACCCATCCGTATTGTTATTGTCGGCCTTCCAAATGAATGATCAACTAATTTAATTTCCCCCGGTGCCCCTGGCTTTTTCTTTCTTACTTGGATTAGAGGCGAGTTCTTCTTAGTTCTGAGTTGTCACCCAAATAAAGCAGTTCACATCAAAGGGATGCATTTGGAAGAGACAGAGAGCGCAGAACTAGTCAAACTGAATGGACATTTGGCGCACACACACGGAAAGGATTTACTCAGCGACTTTCCAAAAGCTAAATATTTTGTTTGGAGTAATCATTTGCACCTCTTTAAATATTTATATCCCATTTATAGCCTCTTTACTGAATCAATCCCAGTGAAGAGAAAAATAGACCAAGATGCTCTACGCTTCAGTGACCTCTCCAACCACACTGCCGCCTTCACACAAGCTGCTGTCTTTATTACTCTTTCTGTTCATCCTATTTTAAATTGTCTCATATATTGTAACAGTGATGCCAGTTTTTCCCCCATAAAACTGACTTGAATTCGCCTTGGCTTGTGATGTCTTGGAGCACAGTGAGAGTCATTTTGTGATCCAGTATTTTTGTCTTGTATGTTTGTCTTGACAGACAGACAGACAAACAGACAGAAAGACAGACAGACAGACAGATACACAGATAGATAGATAGATAGATAGATAGATAGATAGATAAGATAGTGTGATTTAGTGTGTAATTTATCATGTTTACAGTTAATGTTATTGACTATAATATTATGTTAGAAAATATATTTTGATGGAATATAGTGCCATACAGACTGGTTCTTAGCTACAGATTTGTATTGAGTTTGAAACCTTTAATGTAAATTGGTAAAACATCCATTTGAAGCTGTAAGTAATCTTGACCCAGCTTTGAAGTGTAGCTTTGAAGAAATCTGGGTGAACGTTTCAAATTCAAAAAAAGAAAAGCGGCAAATTCCAAGAGTAATGATAACGGACAGGTGCCTTACACAGTCACAAGATCTTCTTTGAAGGCAGGAAACCTACTACTAGCAGAAATGTAAAAGAATAATAACTGAAACTGAAAAACAGGCAATGACAAAAGCCAAAGGTAAAGAAATGTCCCTTTTTGATTAATATCATTTGATTAATCCTGTTCCTTTTTCTCAGTCATGTTCCTTCTTTGTGCTTTTTGATGGGTCAATCCACCTGCAATCCATGATTTTTGCAACATCCAAGATATCAGCTTCCTAAACAAACTCATCGGTCTTAAAACAAATGTCTAGGATACAAGCCATCCATCATTGTATACTAATTTTCTCTTGTCAGGCGTTGTGCATTAAGCATTGTTTGGCCCAGAAGCGGCAGAACACAAAGGATCTTGGATTTGCATTTCCATCTTGTTACACCAACTGGTAAGCTCATTCCTGGTTTATGGGAGTCATGCAGTAGTTTCTAAGATATCACATGGGGGAAGAACTTTCCAGTAATTACACTTTTTTCCCTTCCACAAAAGTTTTACTTCCCTTTGCCATGTTCCAAATTCCTAATGCATAAGATTTCATCCATTTTAATGTTATTTCATTAAAAATACCACTTTGCTCCATCCATTATCGTACAAAACGGAAGACAAGGAAACAAGTACCTGAATAGAGAACCATTTTTAGTGTTTTCACACAAAACAAATAAATAAATAAAAATTCACTCTACCTGAACTAGCCCTTTATAAACGTGCATCCAGTAAAACGGCCCAGTGAGACATGAGATCAAGTCCAAATCGTGTCCAGGATGCATTTCATTAAACATGTGAACAGGGGGTCATTCATCAGTTTGACAGGTCTAATCCCTTTCGGTCACATTACAGAAATATTTGTGGTTTGATGGCCACTGAGAAGGGACCACCAGAAATGGAATTCCAAAAACAAGATTTACTGCTGCCACATGATGAGAAATCACACTGGAGTCTATGTGTAAGATGTGGGAGTGTGTTTCCATTGTCAAGGTTTTTTTTTTTCTCCCTCAAATGATCGCTTGAATGGGAGTCTGCAATGTCTGGGACATTCTGTCCACATTTACTGAAACAATGTCTGTGCGCTGTTCACACAAACGCACTCATCTGCAATCAATACGCCCTCCTGTGTCAAACCTTGAAGCAAAGTAATGAGAAAACAGGATGACTGCAGGTTTTAAAAGAGAAATTTCAACACCAACTCATGAAGACAGATGGCTATGGACTTCAGTGTAGTAGAGAAAACTTTAAGTGGACTTGTTCACAAAGGACCCATTAACAAGTATAGAAGATATTCCCAATACAATTAAAGACCATCTACAGGACCTACTGTAATGTGCACAGGGAATCTTTTTCAGGACTTTTTTCTGTGGATTTTAGCACTGTGAATAACTCTCTAACACCATCCTTCACAGCAAAGGCAGCACAGACGCAGATTATATAAAATAAAAAGTGGAATTTTAAAGTTTAGTAAAAGTTTTTTAAATTATTTGTTTATTTTTTTACATCACGTCATTCCAAACCTGTATGCGGAAAGATTTTATAAATAATAATTGGACTGTAAGAACATCACAAAACACACACACAAAAACTCTTCTTCCGTGTTCCACAGAAGAATATCCTTCTTACAGGCTTATAAAAGCAAGAGGGTAGTAAATATAGAGTAAATAAAGATACAATTTTCATTTTTGGGTGAATTATACTATATTATATTCCATTTCCATAAACATAATTTCCCTCCATTCCTTCAATTTGAACAGGAAAATACTCAATATTTCGCTAATATAACCACAAGACAAACATAATGCATGTTAACATAATTTAGTGCCATGTTAATGAATCCCCACGAATCCCAAAATGAATGTAAACAGCTTTTCAGCTCAAATTGCACACTAGATTTAACAGAAATTTTGCAAGTGCTTTCATAAAATTACAAGGTTTACATTTCGCCTTTTATATTTTTGTAAAAATGTATTTCCATTGAAATTGCGTTACAATAACCTTGATTTTTGGCATTTACAAATAAGTAAGAATGAATTTAAATGAACTTTTATGGCAAATAACTTTGTGCCACAAATGCTGTCAATTGGATTTAACTTGCAGTATAGTTTCCTGAACATGGAATATTCCTTGTTGCAAAACACTAGAAAAGAACATGTCTTCCACCATAAGATTCCTCAAAGACACAATGCTGACTGGCTGACTGGAGCCATTACAATGACCTTTTAACACCATCTTCCCTTTAACACAACTTCAGGTTGATAGGACCCGTAATTTCACACTGCCTCAAGTGGGAGGCAATCACCAACTTTACAGTAAAAGAAGGACTGACTTTCTGAGACAATTAAAGAAATTCAATCTTCTACACACCACATTAAGACCACAGAGGCCATCCTTACCTCATCTATAACTGTCTGAAACAGACAATCACATCAATTCGGCAAAGAGCATAACTGGCTTCAAAATCACTTTTTATAGATTGATCATATGCCATAAATACAACACATCTGCTCAATGTACCAGGCTACTGTATACATTCAGCTGTTTACATTCAATACTTCACATGCAATTTCAGAAGACAGGTTCTACATTGCATGAGTTGTATATAGGGTTTGAAATACACAGATAAAAATCAATAATGCATTTCAACTTACTAGGCAGTTTGGATTCATAGTTATGATTCATAAATAGTGTCTTATCACTTTGCATGCCATCACAGTTTCTCAAATAAGAGGAGCATCCAACATCAACAATTAGCATCAGCACTTTATTAAATAAGCATTTGACCATAGCTATCAGATTCTCTGTAATGTAATGTAATTTTATTTTATTTTTATTTTTATACATTGTTCCCCCCATCCCTGCAACAGAAAAGTGTGTGACAATTTTTTAAATGTTCACGACTCATCAGTTAAGATGTTTACTTGTTCGGTTTACTTATTCTCAAGCGACTTAATTTCTAAGTACAAACTTGACACATAAACTTGTGATCCATCACCTGTCCCATAAAATTAATAACAAGCACTGTACTATATGACAACCTCTGTCCCACAGACACTGACACAAAAACCTACTGCAGAGGAACATGTCATCCGAAGCATCCCATTAATCCACAGTTTTCTCTTACTTTTTCCGCCTCTTAGTTCTTATCTCTGGAGTTACGGGTATATAAGCTCAGTGATGCTTGTCTGCAAGCCGACAAGCAAATGACACACCGTCAGAGAACTTTACATCTCATAACCCTCAGCGGGGCTGCTGGGCAAGGTGCAACTGTTGAGTGACATTAGTAGGAGAAGGGAAATCACAGAGTCAGCGAGGTGTGTGTGCATTCAGGTTCAACCATTTTCCTGGTTGCATATGCACTGCCATTAGGAACCCTGAAGTGACGTAAGTCAGTCTACAGCAATGTCATTTAATCATGGAATGCAATAACGTCAACTGCTAGAGGATGGAGAAGAGAGCAAAGAACAAAGCAGGTACGTGCTGCAATAGTTACAAGAACTCTCATAATTCTCTCCCGGTCTGAAAGCTCCTCAAGCCAGCAAGGTGCCTGTTTCTACAGGGGCATGATGCCAGAATGTGCGTATTTTTGCGTGAGAGGGAGATTTCTCTGTGGACACGTTGTTTGTTGCACAACATGCTGTACAACAGGTTTCTTCCAAGCTGTTATACAGCGATCCCAAAGATTCAAAGTCTCCCTGAGACTGTGGTGCAGAGGTCTTTCTTCCTCACTCTGCTCTGTCATCCGTAAGACCCCAGATAAAAAGATCACAAAGCAAAGGGGATTATAAGAATAGAGGGCAGCCTCATGGTTTGGATCAATTGTAAATATGTATGTGTGTGTATTCTGGACAAGATTTGCAAGGCTTTCTTCACACATTATCATAAACTCCAACTACATGAAATACACTTTCACAAACAGCACGTGAGACAAACTATATCCTTTCACAACCTTCATGGGTCCATTTGGATACAAAAATTCAAAGGCCTGTCCTGAGACCAGAGCAGGTTTGGGTCCAAAGCTTTGACAAGTGCCTTGGACAAGTCAGGTCAGGTCTGAGATTAGTCTGGGTTTTGGTTTACTTTTAATAAGTGTTCTTAATGTTTTTCAAATATTAATGGAACTCCATTGTGTAAGAACATGCAATTATTTAAAACAAATACATTTTAAATAAATTTATGACAATGTTTCTTATCCCTCCACTTCTCTGTTCTCTGTCAGTCTGTGCACTTGTGTGTAAATGAGCAAACTTTCCGGGATACTGCTGTGCACTGCAGTGTACGAGCTCTATATAATGTGCTATGCAATACCTGAGCCATTTGAGAGAATGGGTGCAAGGATTTGCTCATTTATATTAACATAAATATAATTTTTGTCTCATCTGAGGTATAACATAAAGCTATTAGCAATTTATCTACTAAGAGTTGCTCGCCCAAGCATAAAAACTATGCCCTGTTGCCAGATATTGATTAGAGAAAACAATTTGAATACAGTTAATGCTACTAATCAAAATCAAATTAACATACACTTTTTAACATTTTATGGCTTAAAAGCATTTTAAATTCAAGCTTAGTTGGGTTTGAAATAACTGTCATCAGGACTGGGATCTAATTTCATCAGGTGTGTCTCAGTTTAGGTTTCTTCATCTTTTTAATAAAAAAAAACAAACAAAACAAAACAAAAACATTATGCATGTTGACTGTTTAAATACTTGAGTAAATCTCTAAATGAATATCCATTTTTAATGAATGCATTTTAAATATTATGATGCCCACATTGGGCATCAGTCAAACATTAAAAATCAGTTATTGATCATAACAATAAAATAATGATCAACTCATTAGATGAGACAGAATTTTTATATCAGTGCCCCTGCATAAAATCAATATCCAAAACTGCCACTGAAGTTGTGTAATAGAGCAGGCACTCTTCTGAGGACAGTTGGGTAAATCTGATTACATGCAGGTATAGAAACAGGTAAACAAGTAATGATAAATGACCTTTCAACAAGGGACAGAGACTGATCTGGATACAGGCTGACCCTCTTTATTCAATATCTTATTTGGCTGGCTGGCTTCCCGTCCTCTATCCTGCCCCCCTCCCTCTCTGTCTGTCTTATTACTTCACAGCATAAATTCAGTCTCAGACATACCCTTGTGTCTTGTTCTGAGGCCCTGAACTTTAGACAAGCAAAGACTCCTGCCCTTGACAATGTTAATTCGTGTTCTCCACACTGTTTGAATCTCAAAGTCACACCAACCGATACGAAAGCGCACACTGCCTGGCACATAACGGTGAGCAGTGAGTCGTGATGTCACAGAGGGCACACAGCGGGACAGTAACTGAACATGCTGGATCTATTGATGCCACCCCGGAGAGAATGTCAGTTCCCCACGAAGACACAGAGAGGAGATGTGGCCGTGTAAAGCCTGCTTATTTACAAGAAAGAGAAACCTTTAAGGCTGAGGCTTAAACGCTGATGTCAGTGTATCTGCAGAGTTCTTAAAGTCAGATTTAAAACCTTTTAAGACCTGCACAAATAAAATGAATACAGCATTTCCATACAGAACAAAGCCACAAAATTGTAATAATGTAAATAATTTTGTTCTAATGCTGTATGCAATTCTTTCTTTTTCGGACCACAAAAGGAGATTTAAAAAAAAAAAAAAAAAAAAAAATTATGGGCAAAAATCCTTATGGGCAAAATTGGTTTATTTACAGGAATATCAGCACACACAAATTGAGAGGTCAACAGATATGGAATTTTGCTGACATGATAATTATGAGATTAAAGAAAGGCAATAGAAGAATACTGTGTCCGAACAGGTCAAATCTATATATTGATTGTGTTAAATAATATTCTTAGTCTTGTTTCTGTGACGGGGCAGCCTAGAGAGAAGCTACACGAGTTCACCTTGAATTAAATGGCAGATGCAGTTTATTGCATGACCAAAATACAAATAACCAGGGAGAAAAAAATATGTGTGCATTAGGCAGAATTTTAAATTATAACCAACCCCAAAATACGGCTGGGACTCTTATTTTGAAATGTCTACTGCACTCTTACAATATAACCACTGTTATGAAAATATAAAAAAAATTCATCAACAGTAGTTCATAAGCAATGGCTTGGCATAAATGTGTGATATTTACTGAAACTGTCAGCTTGTAAAACTTACAACAGCACCTCATTTTGACTTTGAATGAGCAGCGCTCACATTTATTTTAATTAGATTATTATAGCTATTAAAATGTACTCAAATAAGGCCGTATCCTGTCTTTTGTTCCATATTTAAGACCTCTTAAAATGATAATTATGAGCTTTTGTAATCTTAAATTTGCTAAAACTGAAAAACAAAAAAGGTATTTATTTAATATAAACAAAAGAAGCTGCATATGCTGGATACAGTTCTTCAGAATGAAATAGCAAACTCCAAAAATAAAATAAATAAGTGATTTCTCCATTAGCACATTGATTAGTTCCTTAACAGCCATAAATTATAAAATGATTAATAGGAGTTAGCCAACGAGAATAATTACAAACTCAATCATGGTGAAATTGAATTTACATGAGGAGGGGATCACATTTAAATCCAAATGATAATTAATCTACATGGAACCCAAACTTTGAACTGCAGCTGTAAACTGCAAATCATCTGGATTAAGTCCAATTAAATCTACTCAGTTAAGTTACTAAATGGAAAGTACGTGTAAAAACAGTTGGTGAATAATTCAGTCTTTGATTTCATGTTGCTTCATAAAAGCCTTTTAGATTGTGCTGATTTTTAGTGCGTTAATGTTTTCTGCTGAGTTCAGCATTGTTCTGGGATGCTTTCGGGGTGCAGCACGACGTGGCTCACCTGTTAATGTAGAAGGTGAAATAAACACAAACAGTTTATAGATACAGCCTGCAGTTTTATGGCCGTTAAATCAGTGCAGTTTGTCAAAAATAATTGCAATTTGATCTGTCATGTGAACTTTTTATATTGTTGGCTCTTCAGCTTTGCACAAATCTCAGCAGTAAAATTCATGTAAAAACATTGTAAAAGGATAGTATGGGAATGTGAGAGTGCAATCAGAAAAGAGGAAGAAAGAGGACAGCTGCAGAATGATTGGATTGAACTGAACTTAAAAGGCATTGTGCTGGAGGATGGATGTTTGAATGGCTCACACCTCCTGTAATAGTCGGAGAGATATTTTAAAGCCTCCTTCTGCCACCCTGATCTACAGGGTTTCTCAGTGTCACAGGACAGGACTCATTGTGTGTAAACAAAGACCCACTTCAGCGCTTTTTATTGTTTGACACAGCGAGGACACACAAAAACACACAAACACCCCAGAAGTCAATGACCTGACCTAAAATTTCCAAAATATCTGGTGTAGTCAATATTATTTCAGTTGCTGATAGTAAGGCAACCATCACAATCATTGCTCATACTTTAAGTACTTCACTCATAATAGGTATTATATTTTAGCACATGACAGACAAATAAACAATTATTAATATTTATTACATTTATAGATTCGGCAGATGTTTTAATGCTTACATCGCATTCAAGTAATACATTTTATTAGTCTGTGCTTTCCCTGGGAATCGAACCAATGATCTTGCTGTTGCAAGCACCATGTCTACTGTGTGAGCTACAAGAAAGCTATCTTAGAATGAACACTGTAAAATGAAAATCAAACTTTTAGGAGATGCTGTTTTGATTTGGGTGAGTACTGTAAGTAAATACATAGCAATGCAACAACTCAAAACACTCAAATACTAACACCCCGCCAGCCATTCTGAACGTCCTTGCATTGTGGGAGCCATTTTTGCAATGGTAAGGCCCTCTCAAATTGTCTTTAAAAGGTTTGAATGCATTTTCTAATGAGATCTGGTGCTCGTCTGAGAAACACTGTCAATTCAGAGCCCTTTTTTGGAGGAATTTGTTTTCGGAAACTTTTACAAAGTCTCTGGACGTCCCCGATGTCTGCAGCCACGCACAATAAAAGTAATGACACTACCTGGCCCTGCTCCACGCTTCACAACTTTATGGGTATTAAGCATTTTCTGCTTCGTAAATTAAATATACTTGCATTTTTACGACTACCGAGACACTCCACAGGTGCAGCTGAAGCACAGAGTCTTTGCGTAATATGACATTTGTCTGTCGTGACAATGTATTTTGAGGGGAAGGAACGCAGCATGTTTTAGACAACAGAAAGTGATAACCATGCAGGTAAATGCCATATTAAATCAGCCTAAACTGATGGTCTCCCATCTGGACTCACACTGGGCTGTTGATCTTTTTTTAAATTGTAATGAACGGGCACTATATGTGCTATATGATGACAAATGATATGTTCACACAAATATTAATTTATTCATTTACACTAAACCTACTGCGTGCTTTAAATCCTGCAGCTAATTCCAAAGATCCAAAAATCCTACCAGTTTCTGTCTGTTTATTAATGAGACATGCTTTCTCTTTGTCCGATCAATTCAGCAGTGACACACAAATCAATCAGATTCTAATGTGTGTGTGTATGTTCTGTATAAGGCGATACTGAGAGTACCACGGCAGGCTGCATTATGGTCCGGCTCATATGCATTCCAGGTGACAGCCGACGATTTATACAAAACTCACAGCATTCAGAATTTAAGCCTCACACATTTCTCAGACGCAGGGTCCAAAGCCACATGCGAAGCTCTGTGTGTTTTTCCACAGCCACAACTTCAACACTCACAGTCAGAGACAGACAGAATGCATATGAGGAATTGCTGCTGACACCAGATGAAGTATTTCCAGTAAGTATTATGGAAACAGAATGTCCAGATTTAAAATTAGAACATGACGAAAATAGAACATCAGAACAAAGAAAAAAAGACCATGGCTGTTGCTTAGTTATATGTGTCATGTACAATTTTGTACAATTAAACAAACAAAAAAAACAACATCTGTAGCACTTATAAATGTACTGGTGAGCTACGTACAAAGACTTCCAATTATCCACTCAAACTTTACAAATACAAAATAGCCATGTGTCTGTAATCTAGTCTTACTCTTCTTAAAATAAACAACTGATACGACTGTGTCTGTAATCACCAAAAGGCCTGTGAGCAACAAGAACAAAATGCACAAACAACTTACTTGTTAGTTTTAATACAGCAGATGTCTATAATTCAA
This sequence comes from Enteromius mattozi, assembly GCA_032359235.1. Taxonomy (NCBI): domain Eukaryota; kingdom Metazoa; phylum Chordata; class Actinopteri; order Cypriniformes; family Cyprinidae; genus Enteromius; species Enteromius mattozi. The sequence goes on along the minus strand of JAUMHE010000053.1, from coordinate 6,713,533 downwards.
ACTCATTTGCAATGCAGTAAACAATAGTGTTTCTGTAGCACAACTGGAAAGTGTATCTCTAGCAGTGCTAAGCTTTATGATGTATATCTGGGAGGTCTTTGTTTTGTTTATTTATTGATTTATTTCAGATCATTTGGTGGGTAATGTTGTGTAAAATTGTGTTTTTAAGCATTATAAACCAAGGTTTAAAAAAATAAAACTATTACGTTTTATGTGGGCTTCTTAAATTTAGCTTTAGTTAAAGTGAACCTAAAGCTGTAGTTTACCCAAAAATTAAAATACAAAAATGAAACCTCCCCTCCCCCTCACATTTTTCTCCAGTTTTTTATGACTGTATGTCTTCTGTGGAACACAAGAGAAGATAGTTTGAGAAATGTGTTTTGTTTTGTTTTTTTTCCATACGGTAAAAGTCAGTGGGCTCGTTGCTGAAGTTTGATCATGTCCTACAACATATGTTACTTAGAAGAAAGAAATGCATATCGGTTTGGGATGACATCAGGGTGAGTAAACAATAATGACAATTTAAAACATTTTTTGTGGAATATCCCTTTAACTTTGTATTTTTTGTGTCTAATAATGATATAATAATTTAATTTTTTCACAAAAAATAGCTTGAGATCAAGCAATAATGAGCAGACCCCTGCAGTACCACAACAGACATCCTATGGGTCGATGATCTCCTGTTGAGGACCTCTGGTATAGCTTGAATGCACGGTTGCTGTGCATAATGCATAATGTCTGCAGCTACATAAAATGTAAATGCACATTAGTTCAAGCACAGCGAACTAATAAAACACAGTTTATTCCTGAGTGCAGTAACACTGCAAAACACTATTTAATTTAGGACTCTAATATACTTACACTAGAAATATATTTCTCAGATCTCTGTAATAGATGTTATCGTGCGTACAAATGCATGTGTGTGGGGAATATATAGTCTAGGACTGGTATAAACTTGCAAATACACAAAGCCACAAAGAAAACGGTTAACGTTCCTGTGTAAATTCTAAGTGATTCCAAGTAGCTGGAAAAACAGGTTCTGCAAGACTATACAAGACAAGATATAACAAGACTATAGCATAACATCTTGTTGTGTTTATAATCAAAAGAGTTACCTTTTCTGCGTTTTCTGCATTTGCCTTGGTACTTCATTGTTGAGTCTATTCCACATACACATTTTCACAGTTTGCTTATTTACTGGTGTAACCATTACATGTCTCCTTAAAAATCCAGGTCATGGCAACATAATTTTCATTTTTTGTATTATTAAATTCTCACAAACTTCTGAACTGAAGTGAGCAATGAGCAGTGATGCCACTCTAATTGTGGACACTGACAGTGTGTCTGTTCTCTAGGTGCAGTGCAAGCAAATCGCAGAACCAGAGGCACATGTCTCCACTTATTTGCATATTTTCATACTAGTCTGTCTTTCTATAAAGTACTTGCTACCAACCTCTCTACAGTCCAGGGAAAACCCATTTATATATGTCATATCAAGAATGGCCAGATATTATGGTCCCTTATGAAAATATAGAGGCAACTATATATTTTTTCACATATACATAAACTTTTTTCTGCCTTCTGAAACTTTCTTTTTCTTGTGGAAACATTTTGAGAAATGTTTCAGTGTCTTTTATCCATACAAAGGAAGTAAGTTGTTACTAAAACGATTTTGTTGTCAACATTCTTTAAAATATCTTTGTTTGTGTTTGCAGAAAAAAGTCATATTGGTCTGGAACGACATAAAGGGAGTAAACGGTGATAGAATTAAGCATTACTTCATTTCTAAAATGATGCACCTGTAACTGTTTTTTACACTGTCATTTTACAAAAGCCAAAGTAAATTATTAAAACATGATATTTAATATAAATAAATAAACATTTGCTTTGTTTTAAGTTGACAGCATGACTTTCTTCTACTGACTTTTAGCATAATGTCAAATGAATATCAAGAGAAACATTTTCAAATGAATACAAATGTATTATTATAATACCTTAAATATAATGGCACCAATCAGTTTTGCAGATAATACCATTAACATACATTTAACCCCCATTTTTACCAATAGAATAAACAATATATGTTTTTAAAAAGCAGAATGAAGCCATTATATCAAATACTTGATACATGAGTTAAAAATATATTTTACGTTAAACATATAAAAAAATATGACATCAACTTTGGCAACCCTAAAAAATGTATTCTTTTTTTTTTCTGACCTAGTAACATCCCATGGGCATCCTAAGAATCCATTTTAAAAAAAAAAAAAAAACCTTTGGATAAAACATCAAGCATCTCTAGTATTCACATTTATAGTATTTTGTCACTTTCAAAGCAACCTTCTAGTTCCATTCCTCTTTTTGCTAATAAACTGACTGCTGTTTAAGCTATAGTATATCATGCCAATACTGCATTCTGCTATCGTTGCTGAAGTTTGATCTAAACTGCTGACACCACTTGCACAGTTAAAGGGTGTAACAACTGGAAACAGGCTGCTGAAATGAACATGGGTCTCCACAGACATGTCACTTCAAAAGAACACCTCACCTGCCAAGTCATGTGAAAGGAAAGTAAGAAGTGCAGTGACAGTGCCAAAAAACATTACACACTCATGAATACTGAACAACTGAAGAGAAACCAGCACTAGATTTTTCTCATACTGATCAGTCACAAAATAGTTGTCCAATGTCTGGTAACTCAAAGTGTGATCCTGAGAACTGAACATAACAAACAAAACAACACCACAAACATCAAACAATCATAACACCAACCAAAGTCTCCTGAGGACATAGTGGTTATATGCCTCAGTTTTAGATATTAAATATATATTAACGCCTATAAATATTAGCTTAACCTATGCCTCTCCACCCAAACCTTGTTACTCTACCAGAAGAAACCAGAATTACTCTGCGGTTTAAATATCTGTGGTCGGTAAGAATTTATAATGTTTTTAAATTATGCATCTTAGGCTTACCATACAGCAAAATTATCCAGAAATCATTTTAATATGCTGATTTGGTGCTCAAGGTTCTTTTTATCCTACTTGGTATTTCTGCTAAACAATTTTCAATTTTCTTTCATATATATATATATATATATATATATATATATATAAAAGAATCTTGAAAAAAGTTTCTACAGAAATTGAAATGAAACAGAAAAAAAACTGCATTTATACAAAATAAAAAGAAGTAGAACTGAAATAAATCTTTACTGTCACCTTTGATGAATTGAATGTGTCCTTGCTAAATAACATATATTATAATAACAGTATTATCTTAACAATAAGATAAGTGGCATATGGGCTATCTCTTGTCTTTCCACACCTGAAAAAAAGACAGACTCAGGGGGAAAGGGCCAGAGAACCTCCCCATGCTGTGGCACTAAACCTGGGATGTCTTTAGTCCCCAGGGTGGAACACTGTGACAGGTGGGTTGTTTCTGCAGCGTGTCTCTGGGGCTGTAATCCGGGGACATGGGCATGAGAGTACACCAAGACAAGATCAGATGAGATGAGGGGATGCGAAAGACTGACAGAGAGGAAAAGAGAGAAAAGGGCAGACAGGCAGAAAGGGAATTTTCCTCTGTGAACGCACACATCAGTTTCCCTGCACTGCGTGCATGTGTGTTCGGTGCCTGTTTGGACAGCTTTTGTTTTGCATAAAACAATTAAAGTACACAAAATGATTAAGAGGAGGATCTTCTAATGTGCTTGGTGTTGAATTTAAACTGGAGCGGGTCAGGTCACCAGCTTAAGATTGACGTTCTTTATCCCACCATCTATGCGAGCTGGTTGTAAAAGCCCACACGCCACAGATGTGCCAACAAATGCAACAAAAACCAACTAAAGTAACAAAAATGCAACCACGATCCCAGTCTGAATACTATACTGTGTTTCATTCATGCTGGTGATCCATTCCCACTGGGTACAATCAGATCTGACAGAACACTGACTAAACACGGTCCAGGGCCACACCGACAAAGCCCTAATGCCTTCACCAGGCAGCCAATTCATATTTATGAGAGCAACCTCACAGAGAATCAGAACATTAAACATAAAACCAAAGCCCAGAACACACTCCAGCACAGCCTCACATCATCAATTTCTCTCCAGGGTGTTGACTCAGATCAGATGTCCACTTCAACACATATCCTAATGAGATCAGAAAGAAAATTATAAAGGCTGATTCTAGATCAGCTAAGATGTATTATAAATGCTCTGGAATCAATATTACCAAGATATATGAACAAAATAAAACCACACCCAGGGATATACATTATTCACACACATGCCCTAAAGATCATTTCTAAGCAGAAGTCATCATGGGTAAATGTATATACTGTAATGGCGAACAGATGATGGAAGCAAATGTGATTGTTGTTCCCTTTTTGTGCCAAAAGCTAAAGAAAGAAAGCCACAGCAGAACTTGGATATATGGTTTATGGTTGTCAGACAACAGAAAGATTATAAGAGTATGTTTTGCATACAATTTAAAATACAATTTCGGTCAATCTACTTCAAAATGCCATGTTTAATTTTGTGCTTTTTGTAACTTAATTGCAAAGTAATATTGTTAAAAAATATATATTTCAAATATAAAAGCACTGAAATTGTAGAAAAGAGTAATTATAGTCTGTGAAAAGCATCCATTGATTAAACTGGTTACAGATACCCCCACAGCACTTCAATTTGAATCGCCTCATTACAGCATTACATAATTCAACGTGTTTAAAACGGTATCAAAAAACAATACTCTTTTCTATAAAAATAGGATACCGATAAACTCACTTTAATTCTCACAACGCCAAATATGGCACAATCATGCTAGATCCAGCTCAGATACAAACACACCTTTCTGTAATACAACGTACTGTTTAGCTCACTTTCGTTCCCAAAGGGCAGACTTAATGCAATTTTTGAACGACGTTAAATGTGACAAAATTACGCATGCAACTCTGATGTCGGATGATGTCAGTCGTATTGCGTCATTTCATCTTATTATAGCGTCCACTTTCGAACCTGTTCGCGTCCTCACTCTTTCTCGCGGGCGCGCGCATCTCCAAGTCCCCTTTACGCGTTCCTCAAGCAGCGGGAAGGAAGCTGAAAGGAATCTGGACACATCGCGTCGAAAAATGTCACCACACGAAGCCAACAGTCATAAATTCACAGCTAGGCTCAGAGTGGTCCCACTTATTAAACTGACTACATCAATTTATCATTAATTTTAATTAGCTCAAGGCAAACATAAGTCTGCAACTACAAAGAACGCGTGACCAGTGCTCATAAATCTGTCTCTGCATATCACTGAATCTGACAAATAAAACTGGATCTCTTAGAGCAAAGACGCCACATCTAAATGTCACTGGAAGTGGATTCACTTGACACTGTTTGACATTGACGGTGAATTGCGAATAATTGGGGAAGGACTTGCGTAAGGTCATGACTCTATTTCATGCAAATGTTTGACTTAATGTGTTTATTTCACTTGATTAATAAGATGCGTAATGGATGTGGAGTGACGCGAAAAGGAAACACTAAAGTTCTGTTACACATCACAGCGCATTTCAATACAATCTGTGAGATTCTTCCCCAACTACATAATAGCAAAATCTCCAGGACTGCTGTCATTAAAATAAGATTTCATAGCATTTACAACGCATTGTTTTGACCGCGCACAGGATCGTTGCCAAAGAATGAGAAGCCAAATAGTGTAATTACTTGCAATAGAGTAAATCTGCATTTTAATGGTTTAGGAACTCATTCCCTTTTCCAGCTCACGATCGTTTTCAAAGATAAGTAACTGTAAACACTCAAATTAGACTTTTATATACTTTTTACAAATGAGTCACGCGTAAACGCTCGGGGAAAATAAAAACTGTTAAAGAAATGCGTAATACTTCGCAACGAGAAGAAAGGGGTATATCCATCTAAAACGAATTAGATAGATAAACGCAGCTACATGTGTGTCTTTTCTGGCATAAAAAGCATATATGTTATTTATGATTAACTCACCCATTAAGGAATCGTCTGACCTGCCGGCATTCTCGCGTTTTCCTTTTCTGTTTAGTCTTCCTTCACTTTCATTGATGACGAATTCCTCAAGAACGCAAGCCTGTGGCAGGACGAGGATCGTGTTCATTCACACTGAAGCGCATAGAGTGAGAGAGAGAGAGAGAGAGAGAGAGTGTGTATGCCTGCAGCCAGCCGCATACCAAACAACGCGCGAGGACCCACCGGCTGTCTGCTGCAGCTGCGCTCTGGCGCGCGGCCACGGGGAGCAAGGGTGGTGGCCAGCCAGCGTTTATCTGTAACGCATCTCTCAAGACTCGACGCTCCGGTTTAATTACTTTGAATGTGCAATTAGTGGACGACTGAGCACTTTTCTCACCATTCAGAAAATTGAAAGTCACAGAGATCGTTTCATAAGAAGTCGTCTAACGAAGCGACTGTGCATGCGGTGGAAACGCGGTGCCAAAAGTGAGTTAATAAATCCGGAGTTTAATTGCCCAGTTTCGTAAATGTGACTACTTAAGAATATTAGGAGTCTTTAAGCTCTATATTACAAATAAGCATATTACTTTAAAACGCTGTGTGTGTGTTTATATATATATATATATATATATATATATAACATCTAGCATGTGTAGCGTTGTTATAAACAATAGGGCCATATGAAATGCTAGGCTCTATTATGTCTTTCATCACAACCCCCACTAAAATCTGTGATTAACGCTGTCAGCACCCTTAAATATCTGTGATTATGTGATCTCTCATCACTGAGCTACAGTATCTGTGCTTATATCACTTTGTATCAACACTTACCATTCCTTTAATGTTTAAAAACTTTAACAGTGGTTACATTCAGTATCATTCTTCCCTCTAGTCAGCAGCAGACTCACTCATAAGTGGCAGTGTTTGGCAGTGTTCTGTACAGAGCACTACCACACATACAGCTGCTCACAGATGCACACTTCATTGTCGCATGCAACAAAATCTATCACCTTAACTGATTTACATCTACTGTTAAACAGATGGTATTTGTTTATTAAAGCAGAACTGTCAATCAAGCAAGATTTAAAAACGCATCCTCTACTGTAATATTACTTTTATAACAGTTAAAGTAATAGTTGCATATATTTATACATACAAGCCTACTCACTCTGATGTTATTTCAAACAATACATTTCTTTCATCTGAACACAACATATGCTTTGAAGAATGTTGCAAACAGTTGCTGGCAGCCATTGACTTCCATAGTATATTCCCCGTACTATGAAAGTCTATGGCTACCAGCAACTGTTTGGTTACCAACATTCTTCAAAATATCCTTTTTATGTGTGTGTGTGTGTGTTCAACAGAAGAAAAAAAAAACTGGGTCAACTATTTTCCTCAGATTTCCTATACCGAACCCCTATGACCTTGAATATGAATTTATGGACCTTCCGTTATTGACAATAATGACTTTCATTACATTAAGACAATATTTGGGAGTGCTAAATTGTCATAACACAGTGCAAGACTATCAACAAAAATTCTTGCGACTTAAATGCAGTCAGGCCTCTTGTGGACAGGAGTGTCTGCTCTCTTATGGGGTATGACTAATCGGACCTAACAAAACACCTTTTCAAAGAGCCAATTATGAAGGACTGCATGGTGCTGTGTGGAGCAGAATAGATTAGATGAGAAATGCAGTTGCACATTTTGGCACCAGCCCAGTGCTGAGTGCTATGTGTTAAATTATACAGACCCAGCACGGCTCCTACGAATGGCTTCGTCGTGCCTCTGACATATCATTTGTGACAACAGCGGGGACCTGAGCTTCACCCTAAACCCAGGCTAGGACAGATCGACTGAATGTGCAGAGGCCAAATGGAGCTCTAACATGAGGGTTGGAGGGCAAGAAGAACAGGGCAATAAAACAGCCGGTTTATGATATGAATGAAAATTATGGGGTTTGAAAGGTCATTCGGAACTCAAATGTCTCAAGTATAATCATAAAAGCCAACACTCATTACTAGGTCTACTGGGGTTAGAGATGACTAAAATAGATCATATAATGGTCCAGGAAGTTTAGGGGGGAAGAAACTCTACATTAGAAGAGTATAAAAGCTCAACTCCTGCCTTTAGAAGTTCTGCCCTCCATCAGCGCCTCCTATGTGCATTAGCGTCTGTCTAAGTGGCCTTTATGTGAGGTGATGAGCGCAGATCTCTAGAGGAGACAAATTCTCTCTTCTCTCACCCAGGCCGCCTGTAAGTCTAATGGGCCTCACAGGAACATCTCCCACCACACACACACACAAAAAGCGTAATCAAAATAGCTGAAAGGTAATCCGGCCGCCCTCTTCAACTTTGCCAGCAGACAGGATCATTAGACTACTCAACAATGACGAGGGATATTTGAGGCACATTTCCTCCACTTTCAGGAAAAGTACGTTTGGAGAATGTCAAATGATGACTCCTGCCTACCCACACCCCCACATATGTCCCGCTGATTCCCTGCTGCACGCACACCTATCATTAAGGGCTTTGTAGAAGAAAAAGTAAAAGAGAAACAAGGGTATAGTGATCATAACCTTTCTTCCCTGAGTTCCCTATCTTCCTGTCATATATATATGGCACTGTATAGAGCTTTTCTAAGCCTAAGAAAAGAAAAAAAAACATGCTAAGCCCTGTGGGGGGAAATTTGTGGGTGAAGTCAGTTATAGAAACAAAAATTCACACATTATGGCATCGCATCATTCACCCTGAGGAAATGTAAAGAGGCCTAGGATTGTAGAAGATGAGAAATAATGGCTTGTGATAAACATGGAGGTCGGAAAAGCTACCTTATGCTGTGATTATGGCTTTGCTCCCAACGCATTCTAAAATATTGGAAAGCCACTGTGGGAATTTTCAAAAATTAAAATTCTATCACTGATTACTTGCCTTCATGGTATTTCATAATTTATAACCGTATATTTCATTACGTTGTGTAATGTTAATATACCAAAGTACAATCTAGAAATGCTAGGTTACATAACCCATTGCTGAGTAAAACGTGGAAAAACCTAGCGATTGGGTTGATTTGATCCACTTAAACATTTAACTGTTGGTTGAGAACATTTAGTATTTTTTGTATTTAACCCAGCATTTATTTTCTATTTAACCCCTTATTTTTTAGAGTATCAAATTCTTTGTACTATAATATGTATTAATTACCATCATAATAATACAGGTAAAACTAGAAACCACACAATGAATCAGTTTATAGAAAGTGGTGTGTCCAAAACAAATACTCATATATATAGAATGTACACAAGACAAAACTCCATTAGTGTAACACACAACATTAAAATAATGCAATAAACATTAACCAAGCTTACAAATATAACACAATCATGTGTCATGCAAAGACTTCTGGAGACTACCGTTTAATTTCATAGTAATTCAGTTTTTACTTGCCACGAAACAGAAATATTGACAGTAAAAATGGCATATAATTCAAAGTAGTTCACCATACAGGGTAGGGCAAATCACAGTTAACCAATTAATATAGCATTTTTATAGTGTTTTTCTGTAAAAATTACAAGTATTCTTTACAATGTTCAAATTATTGTCTGTTGTATTCCACAGAAGAAAATCAAACAGATTTGAAAAGACATGAGGGTGAGTAAATGATGATATATTTGTCATTTTAAGTGGACTAACCCTAAAGTCTTGTGTCTGCCGTGAACTGTTAGAATAATGCTCTGCCCAAATGCTCCACCCTTCTGATCACAAGAAGCGGGCAAATGGTTTATGTAAGAGAATGATAAGCAATTGAGCACGATTTTCTGCCATTATCCTTATTTTTGCATCATCTTAGCATAACAAATCACGCTGTTTCAATTAGACGTGCACCTCATAAAGACACTCAAGCATATCATCTGAGAACACAGCATGTACTGTATATTCTTCAGTCGCTGAGTTAATCTGCATGTTTTTCCAAGTCTCAGTGCAAACACAGTGTCCTGCAAATTTTTTATTAATGGTGCTTTATTTTCTGTATAAAACCCTGGACTTGTTTCATGCTCAGCCATGAGAGCAGAGCACTCATGCATTGAGGATTGCATTTGGACTCTGAATCAGACCAGGGCTGACTGTTCATGTAACATCTCTAAATGCAGATCATGGCTCAATTTTACAGTTGTTCGTCTAATGATTAAATGTTCAGAGTCAGGTTAGCAGAGCTGATTCTGGAACAGCCCTTCCCAGGCAGACAAGACTGAGCCCTTAGGGTCAAGTTACATCCTCCTTTCTGCAGAAAAACTTTATATACACAAGTCCCACTGACCCCCAACCCCTTCTTCACGCACAACTGAATTAACCACAACAGGGAAAGCATGCAGACCCAAGCGACACCCCATTTAATGGGTCTCCTCACTGATCCTTGTGTTTTCCCAGCTTCAGCGATATGCAATAATTTGTGCTACAGAGAGGCTTCTTATTTGAACATGGCAAGCTTGAGGCTTTGTAATTGGTAGGCAAAATGCAAAGAGAGGCATCAGTGTGTTCATATGCAAAAGAGAGAGAAAGAGTGATATTATTAGTGACAATGCAAATTCCCCCTTATCTCCTTTCCACCATAACCAAGTTTTCTCACATGCAAATATCTCATACTAGAGATTAAAAAAAGCCTCCATGTATTGATGTAAAAAAAAAAAAAAAAAAGCACACAAATTCACAAACATACACTCAGCTGGGTTGGTGGTGCATGTGCTTATGACATGTAAGTGCAGTAATAATTGAGTGTAAATAGATTTTTAAAAATTTTGTCAAAGATAATAAAGACTAGAATAACGCTGTGCATGATGACGATAACTATAAAACTTTTTTTAAAAACTCCTCTAAATATACAAGATATTAAAATATGGCAAGATGTGTCTTGTTCAAAACTGTATGTATATATATACTTAAGTTCTTGTAATTTGATCTCCACGTTTTCAGAACAATGTGTTATTTTTTTTTAATAGAAAGGTTCATAAAGAATATTGTTTTGAATAAAAGCAAATCCACTGCTAAACTGATGCACTTTGCTAATTAACTCATTTTAACTCAATTTTATTTTTATCAGAAAAAATATATATATAACATAAGACATTAAAAATGTATTAAAGTGCCATTTACACAGTTTGTGCATTTAAACTTTAAAAAGTGTTTGAACACCATATTTTTGGTTACTTATTATGTGTTACTTTAGAAATTCTTTCTAGAATTTTGTTTTAAACAAACGTGAATTAACACTGCCAAACATACTAACTCATTTTAACCCAATTTTATCATTTTTTTTTATATCAAAATAAAACACTGAATCAAATTCAGAAGGATATTGTCACCAAAACACAAAAACAATGATTTAAAAACAACTCTAAAAATGAACACTGGCCTTAAACTCACCCTCTCTCTTCAATTTCCTGCCAAGCTACACTTTAATTAAAAGGAATTAAAAATGTGTCATTAACCTGGAAAGTTGTACCAGTTTTCAAATAAAGGTGGTTATACTAAAGCTGAAAGATAAACTTCACAGACAAATGATTATACTTTTAATAGCAGGTAAAACACCTCACACAAAAAAATCTTTTGTTGACTAGCAGGAAATATTCTACAAATGAAGCCTCTTAAGTCTCTGACAATGAGGCTCATTTCATATTTGTCTGCACAGAAGAACTTCTCATGAAAAAATTCCCCCTAATTCACAGGACAGGCATACACACAAGAATTTGTTATAAACCACTCCCACCACATGACACTCTTTAAAGACACACTTTCACTTGCATGCATTTTTTGTTGTTGTTGTGTTGTTGCACTTAAAAACAAGTCACACTTGATGCTGGAAAAAATGAAATAATAGAACAACGTTCAAATGTGCCTGTCTGACATGTTTATGTGTTCTGAGTCAACAGCCCATGAGATTTAACATAGCAAAATTTCTATCAAGATTTCCTTTTTTTCTTCTTCTTTTTCTTTTTTTTCTAACAAAACTGAATTAACACTGCTAAACTGATGCACTTTAATTTACTTAATTTTATATCTGCATGAAATTGAACATTTAATTTATGAAGGATTTTTTCATCAAAAGACAAAAAAAAAAGTCTTAAAAAAGATATGTAAAAATGAACACTGGTCTGAAATTCCTTTCACAGCCTCTTGCAGATTTCCTGTCAATCTACACTTTCCAAAAGCCCATAAATAATAATAGCAAACTGTCTCTCTCACCAAGATTTAAAAGGTTGGAAATTGGACATGCCATGACATTTAGCAAACAAACATCATGACATTTAGCTGGAAAGTTGTTCTAGTGTTCCTGTGAAGTTGGTTACACTAAAGCTGACTTACTTTGAATTTAAAAACTTCACAGGCAAATGATCATACTTTTTATAACAGGTATTACAGAAAGTCTTATGTTTCCAACCAGGAAATATTCTACAAGCAAAGCTCTTAATTACTGTCTGACAATGTTTTTAAAATATCACGTTTTAATCAGAAACTAAACACTTGATAATTCTGCAAACACCTCAGTAGAGGTAGAGGTATTTTCCTTTACCTATTTCAGTCACACTGATTCACAGAGTTTCACATTTCAGTTCATTCTAATCTATGCCATCTGATCCTAAACTCCAGTCCTGACTGTGACGGTGCACTCAGGTGGAGTGGAGAGCAGAGCACATTTCCTCTGCTGGACTCCAGAGGGCTGGAGGTAAACGTCTAAAAGCAAGGCTCCCTCAAGCCAAACATCTGAGAGCTTGACTGATCGATCTGCTCTCTCTGCCGCAGTGAGGGGTCTTGTGTGTGTGAGTGTGTGTGTGTGTGTAAGGGATTGCACTGGATGGCTAATCAGCTTCTCTGGTTCATAGATGAACTGAAATGGAATTATTTATTGCATGTTACCTTCAAATTTCATTTAACAGAACAGTTTATTCAAATATAAACATTTTCTGAACATTTACTGACCCTCAGGCCATCCAAGATGTAGATAAGTTTGTTTCAGAACAGATTTGGAGGAATTTAGCTTTACAATAATTGCAAAATGGATCTTCAGCAGTCAATGGGTGCCACCAGAATGAGAGTTCAAACAGCAGATCCACATGACTCCAATCCATCAATTAACATCTCGTGATGTGAAAAGATATATGTTTGTAAAGAAATAAATCCATAATTAAGGTGTTTTAACTTTAAAACTGTCACTTCTGACCAAAATACCAATAATTACATGCTTCTTAAAGTGAAAAAGTCAATTTCGTATTGTATTCTCACATCAAAACCCAATGACAACTATTTGGGAACGGTTTGTGCCTTCACAGTAAACAATGCATATTTCTCTTCTGATTCAGACAAAACATTTTTTTTTACTGTAGAAAGGAATATTATTGATATTAGACTTGTATTTTAGCCAGAAGAAAAGGTTTGAAGTTAAACACATCTTGATGGATACGTTTATTACAAACACTCAGCTTTTCATTTTATAAGATGCTGTAACGCCGTAGGCGTCCATTGTGTTCTATGTTGGTTTTCATGTGCTTGTGCTTTGTGTTATGTTTACCTTTTGTATCCTCGTGTCTTCCTTCGTTTATGACTCCG
>JAUMHE010000053.1:6681938-6699836 GCA_032359235.1 Enteromius mattozi | reverse complement strand
GTTTATCAGTACATTACAGAAAATAATGAACTTTATCACAATATGCTAATTTTTTGAAAAGGACCTGTATAATGCAAATAAAGTCTTAGACTGGGTACACACTAAAAGATTTTTTTTTAAATCTTATAAAATCTTCACAATGTGGTGGTGTACACCCAGCCAGATAGATCACCAGAGAGAAGTCATTATCTCTCTTTCTTGGAAAAGATAATGACTGGATCAAGTTGTGACATTTTGATTACACGTTACAAGATTTAAAAAAAAACGTATAAAATTGCTTGATGAATGAATCATCCCCAATTAGAACTATACCATGCGCATATACAAAATAGGGTGAATTTTCATTCTATTGTGGCTAATAGTGTATACTGTAAAAGCAGTGTGAACAGTACAATAGCGTTCCTTTCTGAGCATTTGTTTGTTTAGCAACACTTTCATACATTAGTTTCCCTTGCAGCCACACACACAGAATTCCTCATTCTCATTATCACTTTAAAGGTTGTAATTGGTTGTTAATGAACATAATTAAAACCAGCTGTAGCTGAGTCTTCAACCCCATGTGGATAAAAGTGGTTATAAAGACATTTCTAAATTATGTTGTTTTGGCAATAGGGGAGAATATCTTTGGATACTGTGGATAATCACAATAGAAGGGGTAGGAGGAAAACTGCATTACTGAAAGTGAATCCTTTTTTCACTCTTTCTTCTTTTCACCTCATTGCTTTTTTGTTCTAAGGGTAGCTTGAACACTGATGCTGAAAAATGTCTTACCTTTCTATAGTTTGTAAAGACACTACTTGCAGCATCTTTCAACATTAAACGGCACACCTAGCATTCGGTCTGGTTGTCAGACTTCTCCTTTCCAACTGAATCTCATTACCCACTGAAACATGTACTAATTTGTTGAGTAGGTGTGCAGATTGGTTTTGACATTTTGCTTATTTTCTTGGAGCAAGACCCTGCTCTGTCCATTTATGAACACAAATAACAGAGGTTTAGCCACTGAGCTGATAGCATTATTTTAAAACGGTCCCTCTAGCAAAACATACATTATCAGCGCCCTGTAACTAACAACTGCAAAGAAACTTCTCCGGCTATGCTGAGTTTCTCTAACAGGTCATCAATCTGTCTGATTAGCTTGGCCTGGCTACAGGCAGCCACCCATTCCGTGTTTCCACAGTATTAAGAGGGAATATCCCACTCAATGATAACAAGTCAGGAGTAAACAGAACACAACTAATAGGGATTTAAGAGGTTCATTGCTTATATTGCTAAGCATGCTGTGAACTGCCCTGCAGAACCAAAAAAAAGGGTTAATCAGATGGTTTTACAGAACCTTTAAGCTTTACTTATCTGGCTAGCCAAACTAAATGATCACCAACTAAGTACTGAAGAATGTTTAAAATTGATTTATTATGATTAAGTATGCATTTCAGCAAAAGTTAGATGCTTGACATTACCTTTTTAGTGAGTACAAAAACATGTTTAATTCACCCAGCTGACGGTGTAGACTGTTTACTAGGGATGTCCAGATCCGATCACATGATCGGAAATCGGGCCCGAACACGGGATTTCAGACTCGATCGGAATCGGACGTTACCTCCCGATCAGGACTCGAATATATATGTATATATCCTCATTATTTTTTTAACACATCTATAGTTATGCGGTGGCACAGAATTAGACCTCTTGACACAGAAACAGCAATGCGTGCGGCATGACATCACTTTGTTGCAGAGACGCTATTGGTTTAATGCCAGCAAAGTAGAATACAGAAGCAGCTTGAAGCGTAAAGCGCAAGTATGTCTGCGGTCTGGAGGTATTATGAAGCTGATGACAACAACATTGCCATAGCAAACTGTGAGATATGTAAACTTGGGATTGCAAGAGGTAGAAAGGAAAACGTTACATTTAACACAACAAACCTGAGAGTTTGAAGAGGAGAGAAAAAATGCCCCGTGACAGCACAAAGGCGCAGGACATTACAGCCAAGATAGCACAAATTAGACTTTTTTTTTATAATTACTGTTGCACTAAAGTTCAAAAGTTAAGAATTTATGTTATTTATACTTGATTGTTCAAGCTACCTCACAGAAGTTTGTTAACAGAGTTGTTGTATGTTAAAATAAGCTGAATTAATAAAAAATAATGAACATCCTGTATCTGTTTCTTCGCTCTTCTTTATTCTTTCTTTATGTATTATAGAAGTATCGGATCGGGATTCGGTATCGGCAGATACTCAAAATCAAATGACTCAGACTCAAGGGCAAAAAAACCTGATCGGGACATCCCTACTGTTTACAGATATTTTCTGAAATAAAAACCTAGAGAAACGGTTAAAGGAGAAAACAGAGATGGCTCTGCTTCTGTATGAGCTGTTCAATGCACAAAATCAAATTCTAAACAGGAGCCTAGCATCAATATTTTATATAGACAGATTAATGGCTGAATTATTTGGTTGAGGCAAGGTCATAAAGCTAAATATAATTGAAAAAGTTGTTTTTATTGGAAAACTCTGGGAGAGATAACACTGCACTACTGCTATAATAAGCTGAAAGGCACCACAGTGTGATGCCAAGACTGGTAAACACGGTGGTAGATGCACTAAATGAGCAGTTATCAAATTACAAGAACACTGCTTGCAGTCTGTGCTTTACTGGAAACCCTTTGTCAACACACTTTTTAGACAAAACTATCAAATGTCATTTTACAAAAAATAAACAAAAAATGAAAATGTTTATATATAATAATCTTAAAAAGGTATTTTCAACAGAACAACAATTTATATATATATATCTTAATACAGAATTTTTTGGCTTTACCACATTGTAAAATATTCAATAAATCGTTTGAGCACACAAAATTTCCTCAAAGCAGTTTTGTTTATTTTGTTTTTTTCTTTTTAAAGGTAACTCGACGTGACTGGATGTCTAGGAAAAGCTCATCCCATTTGGTCCTCTCCTGCTGAGAAGCCTGAAATATACTTCTGCTCACAGGCAAGCAGAATGAAATAGATGCTGGGGGCTCGGGCACATATGATCTCCAGTCAGTTCAAAGAATCAAAAGAGGGAGATGTTAGGCTGTTGAGCAGATTTACCATTCAAAGTGAATGAGTGCAAGAGACAGGTGACTCAGCACCATCACTGAACCGTCAGTGTGCATCTCCTCACAAACATGCACCCACACATGTAAATTATACGTTACCTAGCATCTGCCGTCTTCTCTGCTCTTCTCTTTGGAGCTACGCCACGTACCACTCTGAAACAACCTCTGGAAGAACAAGGTCATGGCCATCAGAGCTGGAGAAGCTGCTTGAAAACTGCAGCTTTCCAAGTAACAAGATACTTATTTGACAGTAAAAGTAAACCAGTAACTCAAGGCATTCTTGTGAAAAAGAAGTTAGCAAGTTAGAAAATACTTGTAACACATCATCAATTCAACATAGGTCTCTTGCTAAAGCTGCTTATATTTGATCAAAAATACAGAAAAACTGTATTATGAAATTTTATTAACATTTTAATTAACTGTTTTGTATGTAATGTATTCTCGTAATGACAAAGATTAAATTCTAGCAGCCATTCTCCAGTCAGTGCCACATGATCCTTCAGAAATCCTTCTAATATGCTGATTTGGTGCTCAAGAAACATACAGTAAACAAGAATATGATTTTAAGATAGATATGAGTAATTAGAATAATTAGTAATTTCTACATTTTACCTTCAGTAAATTAACTAAAATCCTGAGTTATGTGGACAGTCAAGGTGGCCCTGTGGATGAGCCTTTAAATGGTTAATCTGATATTGAATTATGAGTGGCTGGTGAAAACCTATATTGTACATTCTAATATATATTCTATATATAATGTAGAACTCAAATGCACTTTTATTGTTTTCTTTTGGATTAATAAATTCTGCTAGTAATATTCTTGTGATACAGATGAAAAGATCTGCTCAGAATTACACCTCTGTACCATGACAACCATAGAGGTTGCATATTCGTACATTTATGGATAAAATAGGTACAAAGGCATACCTCTCAGTGTACTTTCACTGTGACAAACTAAAGGTATAATTTTTGCAAATGTTTTTCTGACAGTGAAGTTGTGCAAAGTTATGACCCTGACTCTCCTGACCCCAGTTTTAGATGAGTCTTTGTGCCGCTTTAGAATGTAAAGACCACACACTTTCGAATCTAAACATTTAATGCAATACAACTTGATGCAGCCTTTATGGAATTTATTCAACATATAGGGAAAAAAATAAATGTTTTATCGACAACTAAAAGGGATAGTTTACACAAAAATGTGAGTTTCCTGTCATTATTAACTCATCCTTATGTTTTTCCAAACCTGTATCAACTTCGTTCTTACATTCAACACACAAAAAAATAAATTTTTAGAACATGTACACATATTTGTTTGTGGTAGCCATTTGCTTCCATAGCTTTTTGATTACCAAAATTTTTAAAAATATCTTATTTTGTGTTAAGCCTTTCCTTTTCCGTGAACAATCCCTTCAAAGTTGTTCTGTTCTTTCATTGCTTGTTTTGAGACAACAACATTTATACTTACGTATTCAATTTCAATAAGCTTGCATTTCAAGTGAGGCTTATCATTTACATTACACAATAGTGATACAGAACTTTCTGAATTTCATTTATTTTGCATTATTTGTTTTTCATACTAAATGGCCTAAAAGTTGACTTCATAAAATGTATGTAATGCTAACTTTTTTTACATTGTACAGTTCAATCAACCTTTAAAAAAAGCTTGTCCAAGAAAAGAAAACTGGTGGAAAAGTTATTTTTAGGAACCAAGTTATGTTATTTTCAAAAACCTGCTGTTTTAAGGAACTCTAAATAAGCAAGATCTTGCCCATCGAGCTGACAGTACTTTTTTAACCATCACAACAGCAGGAGAGAAAGAGAAACTCAAACCCAATTTTTGTTGAGCAGTATGTGTCAAGCTGTGAAAATTTCAATGAGCTCTTTAAAGTCTCTGGCTCAGCTGACGTTAAACTTCCCACCCTCTTAACCATTTGAGAAACTGGATTGAGGCCTTTTCCAGGATTTGCATTAAATTATATTTATCTCTAGAGGCCGGTTTTGTTCACACGATATTAAAGAAATTGTGATTCCAGGATCATCTCATGGATAAATGTACTTAAGAAAATTAACATACTTGTTAAGTTGAATTATAATGGAGTGGGAGTTAAAGGCTGGGGAGAGATAGGCCCAAAGAGTGCTTTAACATGATGCTTTTCTCATTCATTGACCATGTGTGAGTAGTTTTTAACTGCACATAAACTGAAAAGCATCTCAGTAGCTTCAAACACTCCACATGAGCCATTGCGCATTACCCAATAGTGGTACTTACCTGTCAGCGGCAAAATTACAGTTTCTGCTTCCATTATTTGAATGACAGAGACAAAGAGGAGGGAAAGAGGTGTTGAAAAAGGGAACAGTACTCACATGTTATTATAGAGGCAAGGGAAAGGTCATCACATCAGTACAGCAATCTAAAGCTTTTTATGCAAACAAACACCTACTCATCTCCCACTGGCGCAAACATTCAGTCCTTCCTCTCTCGGACTATTAATGAAAAGTGCTTCTTCGAGTTAGCTGTGATGGAGTGCTCTTAATTCAGGAAATTACATTTAAAATGTACCGGGGAGAAATGTCACAACAGCTATTTTCCAACATGAATGGGATGATGGTGAGTATCTGAGCAGCAGAGAGGTGCCGTTGTTGCCACTTAACTCAGTTATACTGAATATAGTTTCTACAGGGAGGTAAAAATAAAGACATGATGCCACTGCCATCTCAACAGCTGGAAATACAGTTAAACAATCCTCACGCTGAATATTTCATACTGCACTGCCAATCCAGGGTGGATGGCAACTAAGCTTACAGGTACTTGCTTAGCTTTTGCTAAATAAAATAAATAGCTGAGTGTTATTATGCCCCTAAATCCAAAGGCTGCAGGCTGAACAAACTTAGAATTGAGAGAGAGAGAAATTGAAAAAGAGAGAGAAGGGGCACTTTCCTTAGGTAAAGATCAAGCAAACATATCGTTAAAAATTATATAAATTCTATAAATTATTCTGTAAGTTATAAATTATATAAATAATATCTGTCAAATAAATCATGTTGATACCTAATACATTCAGATTTTACCAAACTGAACCTTTTTAGACTAGATAATTGTATAACTTGTAATTTATGCAGGTCCATAAAAAGCAAATTAAAAATCTGAATTTTAAAGCTGATTTCAGAACAATACCTGTCCCAGGTCAGCTGTGTAGTGTGATGAGCTACAGTAAAAACTGAAAAAATTAAACAATTCTTTATTAACACTATAGGGTCTCTCAACTAGTTGCTTATTAGCATGCATATTGCTAGAAAATTAACCATTTATTATTAGTAATTAAGCACATATTCATGCCTTATTCAACATGACTTTAACAACTACCTTGCTAACTATTAATAAGCAGCAAATTACGGGTTCATTGAGGGAAAATTTGTTGTTAATAGTGTTCCCTATTCAAAAAATATTTATAAAAAATAAAACAAGTAGCCACTTACAGTAAGTATGAGAATAAAAGCATCAAACATGTTATCTATCAACTATATGTATAATACCATGTATATCCCTTTAAAAGCATCAAAGTTCAACAGCATAAAAATATGCAATTGTAATGAATGAATTAAAGCATAAATTGACAGCAGTTCCCACAACATTCCTTACAATGCCCCTTGTACAGTAGCACCAACAACTGTGTAATTTTGCCATTAAAGATACAACAAAATACATCACTTCCATCCCACACATTGACCACACTCTGCTGAAAACTGTGAAATTTCCTTTTATAGAAGCAGCAGCACACCTGCAGCAAATGAGAGGCGGGAGTGACAGCACAGCTGAGCATGTGCAGAAGATAATACACAAATTAAGTAATTAAATAATCAAATCACACAACAATCAGAAAATGAAAATCAGCAGCCTACACACAGTGTATAAAAGCATTATGGAAATCAAATAATGCAATCGCTTTGCCCAATACTGATTTAGTCACTTTTATACAATCCAAAACATCAAATGGACTACATTAAAGCATAACTGCGAAATAAACTATATATAACAGGCATTTTAGAAGCAGAATCCACTAGCACCCATAAAAAAGTGAGAACAAATGTATCTAGACCTATAGATGGTTGGTTATTATGGTTATAGGTATAGCAATCTATATTTTCATCTTTAGTTAGATTTTGTGACATTATGACTAAAGCTTGTTTCTGGTAATGAGAAAGTTGTTCTCTATAAGGATAGAGCCATGGCCATCACCACTGTGCCCTTAAGAAATGCAATAAACTTTAATTTGCTCTAGGCTTCTGTAAGAATGAATAACGGCATCAAATCAATAAATTATCTGAATTCCCATTGATTTCAGTTTATGATATGTGTTCTCACAGGTAAACTAAATGAAACTAAATGATCTTGTATTGCTCTTAGAAATACTAGTTAGCTTCTGGAAACAAGCAAAGTTTAAAGACCTCAGGAAAACTTTTAGTTTTAGTCTGTACTCCTAAAAGACATCTATACCAAAATGAATGCCTAATGCGCGCATAATCAAATCCAAATCCAATATGACTCTAAAAATTGTAATCATTGTGTTTGACTAGCCTAGTCCTGTTTACACTTCCTTTTTCAATATAGGAAATATGTCAACAAAGCAAAGAAAACTGTGTTTGTCAAACAATTTCAGTTGAATTTTTTTAGATGTTTTAGCTACCATTACTCCAACCTAGAGGGCCTTAGCGTTTTAACTCTTATTTCTATTTTTAACATATTGCTTAATATTACCATAGAACTGTTCTGGGGTCATTTTAAATTCATTTCACTCTCTTCATTCATCTAGATCTGATGAGCAGCCTCGGGCACTGAAGCCTCTCTCTCTGTCCAAAGCAAATATGTATGTGTATGTGTCCTTTCTTCCGAAGGGGTGGGCCTCTCTTTGGGTTTCTTAAAAAGCCTGCTGTGGAGCATCTCTCCCCTTGTGACATAGTGTGGTCCTTCTGTCACATACACTTCCACAGATGGTTAAAAAGCCTATGGGGAGGCTTTATTTCTCTCTCTCAGCTCTGAATGAAAACACCCGATCGCTCCTGGCTATTTGCAATCATTGTAAAGACTATTAATCAGAAAGAGCTTTATTGCCAAGTATGCTTGCACATACAAGGAATTTGTTTTATAATATAAGATAATATATCTGTTTTATAATATAAGATTTGTTTTATAATATAAGATTTTATAATATTATTAATAATATTATAAAATCTTAAGAACTTTTCCTAAAATCCTTATCAGCCTGTTTATAAAAATTTAAATATTTTGAAACCAAATGCCACTGTTAAAAACATAAATCTCTTTGTATTGTATTTGAAAATATCAAAACAAGTGGCATTTATTTTAAAGACACTTCTCTATGAAAATTCACCCAAGTGTGTTAGAATTTTAATTATTAAGTATTTTTGGACAGATTCTGAACTTTGTAGAACATGTTAACATGATGAAGCCCCAATGTTTATTTTGAGTAAACATGATGGGAAGAGACTTAATGCATCCATTTAAAAAAAAAAAAAACACCTAGTCCTAAATAGCTCAGAAAGTAAATTGAGTAAGCTCAAGTAATGCAATTACGTAATTAAGTAATGCAACGAAACGCAAACATTTTTGAGTGAGGATTAGGGTGTGTTTACACAGTTTGGTTCTCAGTAGTTTGAGTCTGGACAAAAAAAGAAAATGACACATTTAGTCCTGGTTTGTTTAGCATTTCTACTGTCAATTTTAACACTGAACCTAAATATACAAAACAAAAAGGCATAAGGATAAGGTCAAAACCTGATTAGACAGTTTTTCAGATGTACACTTTGCAAAAATACACTTTGAAATGTTACATCCCTTGCCATAACGTGATGCTGTGTCCCAGCAGAACCTGATTTTGCTGAGTGCGACATGTTCCTGATCAACATCTTTGTTGACCCTGGAACAACACTGTGATTAACCCATCTGATTTAAAGAACCACTTTATAGTTTTTGTCAAATTTAGGCTTATAATCAGTGTATGGTGCTTATACATCAGTGTCATTCATCTATCATTTCCTCGGATTTTAGGGATTACTCATAGGTAAGGTCAACAAGCACTGCCCTTCACTGCTACAAACTTGCATTTAAATAGTAAGTAGCAGGTTCTTTTAACGAGAAACCATAACTTACTTAAAGGTTGTGAGTCAGAAGCGCCAGACTGTCCTTGCAGAGTTGGCTCACTTTATAGTCACAGCCAGCACAAACTACTCCCAGGTTTAGCAAATAATCCTCCGTACACTGAACACACTCTAATATTTGGGTTGAACTGTTCTGGAACAGTGTAAATACAACTTAACCACTGATTTCTAGTTGTGTCCTCTTTTGGAAGCACAAAGAAAGTAGTTTCACTTTCACCATGACACACAACATCTCCAGAACATGGCGCCGGCAGCAACACTACAGCGAGAAAAATAGCTCTACCTTTTATTTTAAACTGTAGAAATCGTGTAAAACGTAGAAAAGTGGGGGCGTGTTTAAACGAGCCATTTTAGGGGGGTGTGGACAAGTCACAGGTTTTATAAAGAATATCTCTTTGGTTTTGAGACTTTAATCTTTGCAACTTTAGGGATCTAATCTATGCACAGCTTGTAACACTCCAAAGAGAAATGAACTTGAAATTGCATCATATGACTTTAAACGTGACCAAACACTTGAAGCAACTATGAAACTAACTAACTAAAATTTAGACCCAAAATGAACAATTAAGAGTAAATTCAGAGCACATGTTCAAATCTAAGTGCACTTGCTTATGACAGCACAGAAAAGCAAGTGAATTCTGTTGGTAGATGCATGAGTCAGATTTGCAGAGGTGCATATGCTATCACCAGAACACTGTTTATTAGTAGAGGGAATGTGGGCGGCTCAAGGGCAAAGCTGATTATAAAATGATAAAACTCACAAAGAAAGAATATACAACTGCAAAGAGTAGGCTAGTTTTGCATCTCTCGCAACCAAATCTGCTTTTTTTTGCACAGCTAAACAGGTTTAGAATAAAAAGTCCATAATGAAAATAAAGGAGCTAATCTATTCCTCTCAGGCCGTTTATTTTCATCAGACTCACATTCTCTGCCTCTCCTTCCATTCAGAGGGCACTATCGCCAGATGAGCTGCAAGCAGTGAGTCACAGAAATAAAATAAATGTGCTGTTTGGGTGTTTAAACCTTCCTCTTCTTGTTAATATGCCTTACCATCTGTCCTGTCTGAGGAACAGAATGTCTAAAATTAAGCACAGAATTGGGAAAGAGTGACACTTACGTAATAGTTATTTTTAGTTTCACATCTCTGCCCTGCAGTCGAAACAACTAGTCCTGAGACTAGTGTGGTGGTCAGTGTTAAACATCTGCAATCACACTGCTTCAGATTATTCTGTCTTCAAATTGAGCGCTTATGTTGAGAGAACCTGATGTGCTGTTTGCTAGAATTTTAAAATGGACACACACACACATATACATGCACATTTGTGGCATTTTTGTGGTTAGGGACAGCCCTGTGGAGAAACATGACAGCAGACAGATACATTTAGGCATCCCACAACGATACCCCCCACATGTGTTTGCGGTCCCTTAAGCCCATAGTAAGAGATAACTTCAGCTTTAATGATATTTTAAAACCACTTAGTGTCAGTGTTTCATGACAGCTGGGGAGTATAAAAGGAAGAGAGAAAAAAACACAAAGTCACAGAGAAACAAAGAGCTTTAAGTGTTTGTATATATGCATGGCTGCTGGGTATTGGTACCGATTTCCCGATTTGATTGTGATTCAAATAATAACATAACAACGTAAAAATTACCATTCAAAATTCTGAGGTCAGAATTTCTTTTATTCAGCTAGAACTGTTAGAATAATAACTTACATCGTCACAAAAAGGAATATTTCAAATACATGCTGTATTTTTAACTTTCTGAACATTAATAATACACTATTAAGAAGTGTCAATTAAAGGTCCTTAATCACTTACCCCCATGTCGTTCCAAACCTGTAAAAGCTTTGTTCATCCTCGGAACACAATTTATGGTATTAAGAAATAATTTAAGATACCGTTATGATGCCAAATCATTGAATACATTTATTATTCTCATTGCTTCATAGCATTATGGTTGAACAACTGATGCCAGATGGAGTTTTCTGACAATGTCTTTCATACTTTTCTAGACCTTGACGGTGTATTTTACTTAGCAATCAATGGGACAGTCACAAGCCTCCTGGTTTTCATCCAAAATATCTTAAATTGTGTTCTGAAGACAAATGATGCTTTTACAGGTTTTACTTTCAATACGGGTAAGTGATTAATGACAAAAATTTTCATTTCAGGGTGAAGTATCCCTTTAAGCACTAAATCAGCATATTAGAGTGATTTCTAAAGGGTCATGTGTTACTGAAGACTGCAGTAATGGCGGCTGAAAATTCAACTTTTAAATAACAAGAATAAATAAGGCTTCCAAAAACACTTACATTTTTAATTTTAATAATATTTTACTGTTTTTACTGTATTTTTGATCAAGTAAATGTAGCCTTGTTGAGTACAAAACCACTGCGTATAGTGTATTGGACTACACTGGTCATACTGTATGTTTTTGATTCACTAAGATCCAGTTTAAAAGAGTCGTTTACTTATGAATCAAACAAAACTGGTTACGCTGCATGTTAATGTGTGCAGCCCGCAGGGAAAACTTAATATTAAAAAATTATCTTGGCATTATTTCGCAGTACATGGCCTTTACATATTCAATCATATTCAATTCAGAAAGCTAAAATATTACTTCTTTACCATGGAACTGCAGATTCATTAACAGCACTGAAAAGTGGGGCAGGTACAAATTTGATCTTTAGAGTTTATGATTAAAATAAAGGAATTGTGAATTCACCTGAAAATAATTATATTTACCCAGACTTAGTGTATGTGCATCTGTATGAGCGATGCTTGCCACCATGACACCAGAGGCAGTTCAACACACGCTGTGCTAAACTATCGCTCTCAGCCAAATGTGTCAGATTGCATTAATCACTGAAAATCCCATTTTCGGACCAAGGCCAGTGTTTACAACATCTCATCATTGGACTGAACTGATGCAAGTCCAAATTTGGCCCCATGTTCCAGCTGAGTGCAGGAAAAGTTTCACACTATCAGTTTCAATGTAATGAGAGATTACTTCTTTGGTTTAGCCTTTAAATGGTCAAGGTTAGTAATAACCACCCACCTGTGCTCAATCTGTATCTCACCAAAAAAGATTCTTGATCAGCCATTTTTCTTCTAAAGCACATGGCTGATGGATTCAAGCCTTTTTGCATGCAAACATATTTGACCCTGACATGAGACAAGAAGCAGTGAGCATGGCTGCACTCTAAAAACTGAAATCAAAAGGCCTTATGGGTAAAGACAGACAAGAGCGATGTACAATACAGTCTATATAGTCAGAAGCAAGAGCTAGATGAAAAATAGATAGACACACTCCATTAGCTTCTACTACTGCAGTCACGGCTCGGTCTGATGACCCATGGGATGAGGGGTCCGATATATCACCGTTGCAGTGCCAAGGAGACAGAACAGTAATGGATATTTTGACACTGGGCATACGGCTGTTCACACTTCATTTTCAAAACCTGCCTCAAACCTGAAAATGGCCATACTGTCACCATGCTCCGTTAACCCCTACAGCCATAGCCACGGTTAATACATGTTGGCTAAACTAAATCTTTAACCAAATGTCAACATGTCCTAAAATGATATTTTGAAGGAGAAGGCAGTCTAAATGGCTTTCTAGTCCCTAGCTGGCTGTCATGAATTATTTAAGAAGTGGAATATAGCTTTTTATGACTGAACTAGGCTTACAAGGAGAGAAATTTAATCCCAGTTCAAAGGTACGGAAACAGGCCTAAGGCTATCATTGAAGTTGCCTTAAAATGTGCCCTATAGGTAAAAACATTTCATTCTCCAGGGCTCAACAGTAAAGATTTTCTTTCCAGCTTGCTTGGTAGGGCAAAGGGTTAAAATTTCTATTTGCTCTGCCAATATTTTAACTGAAAAAGTTTAAAATCATTTAAATAAAGTATAAAAAATTATAGATTTCTACTTTTCAGTGTGTAAATTTTCTACAAATGATTTTGTATTATATAAATGAAATCTACAATGAACTAAACCTAAACATTTTAAAGTATATACATAAAATATAAGAAAAAAATTAAGACCATAAACACATAGCCTAAAGATGATAAACAATACATGGCCTAATAAATTCTGTACTTATTGTGCACATGTTCATACATGTTCTACTTACAACCCCAATTCCAGAAAACTTGTGATGTTTTGTGAAATGCCATAAAATCAGGAATGTGTTATATATCCATTCTTTAATCTTAGTTTAATTGACTGAAGTAAAAAGAAAAAAATTCCAATATTTTCACTGACCAACTTAACCAACCATAAACAAATGGTAATTTTATTAGCTGCAACACTCCAAAAAAGTTGGGACAGAGCACATGTAACACTGTCACATTTACTTTCCTTTTAATTACAATAACTGTTTAATTGTTTGGGAATTGAGCATACTGATTGGACAAAAATGTAGCTAGAAAAACTTTAACAATCTAGCTTGATAAAAGACTTGCCGTTGTCTGATTCTCGTTTTCAAGACTGGTCATACATTTTCAATGAACTGCAGGCAGGCCAGTCTAACATATTCACTCTATCTCTATGAAACCACGCTGTTATAGCACATGCAGAATGAGGGCTGGCATTGTCTTTATCTAATAACCATGGACTTCTCGTGAAAGACTTGACAGCAGTATATCTCAATCCCAATATATGTCCTTCGCACATATGCCAATCACCCATGATGTTTGCTGCTGCACCCCCATACCACAACAGATGTTTACTTTTGCTTCTGTCTTAATGCTCCCTATGGACTTTGGGACTGAGAACTCGAAATCCATTTTTCCCGGAAACAAGTTGAAATGTGGACTCATCTGAGCACAACACACATTTCCACTATCTTATTGACTATTTGAGATGAGCTCTGGCATGGATAACCCAGTGGCATTGCTGCATAGAACTGATGTATAGCTTTCTTTTAGAGTAACAGAGATTCAAGTTGCATTTTTTGATGCAAGCACAGCAACATACTGTGGCAAATGACAGTGGTTAGAGTACAATGAAAGTACTCCTAAGCCCATGTGGCTATATTTAACACTGCATGACATTTTTTTATGCAATCCCATCTAAGGACTCAAAAGTCAAGCACATTCAACAGAGGTTTCCTGCCTTGCCTTACATCTACTGTGATTTCTCTGGACTCCCTGAATCTTTTCAGAATATCGTGTATGGTAGTTGGTGAAAGACCTAAATTCTTTGCAATTTTGCATTGTTTGATTGATTTTTGATTTGTTTGAGACTTCTCATGAAATTTGTCACATAGTGATGAGCCATGATCCAGCTTTGCTTGCATAGACTGAGATGCTTCTTTTATACCCAAACATGATACCCTGACCTATTACAAATTCACCTGCTTGCTGTGAACTGTTTCAGGACAGTTTAACATGGACATTCTATAACCTTTTCACTTTTATTTTGCCTCTGTCCCAGCTTTTTTGGAGAGTGTTGCAGCCATCAAAATTTGTTCATACTTATACATTTACGTTGGTCAGTGAAAAGGTTGGAAATCTTTTCTTTTTACTTTTGTCAATTAAATAAAAGTTGAAGAGAACTGATTAAAGAGAATTATCAGATTCTTGATTTTATTGCATTTTACAAAATGTTGTAATTATGTCTGTAATTAATCTCTGTAATTACATTTATAATTACACTGTTGACCTTTCCCTTACACCTTAACCCACCCTTAAACCTACCCAAATCACCAAACCTGTCCCTAACCAAACAGAAGCAGAACTGTTTTGCAATACAATATTAACACAATTTTAATTATTACTTGTTATTGTAAGTACAGTTAAGGTCACCTACTGTAATATAAAGTGAATCAAATTAAGAAAAAAATAGCAATTTCAGCCGCTAACTGATATAGTATATATAGTATATGTATTACAATTCATAAACTGGAAAATTATCTATAAAAAGACATTTTTGAAACAGCCAGTTAAACAAATGCAAGTTCACAAAAAAACTGAATCTCACTGCTATTTTTATGCAAACAGAAAATGTCTAAATCTCAATCTTTACACAAAGATTTGGCTACAATATGTTAAACCATGATGGCTACATCTGGTCAGTGTCTTCCACCCATGAAACATAGACAATCAGAGCCAAGTTAAGATGTCAATGCTGACATTCAAGAAGGCCATGCTTTCCATAGCCAGACCCTGTAAACCCCCCAGGCATCAGACGGGTCGTAGAAGGTCAGCAGCATTAACAGACAGTGCAATGTCACTGAAAGGGATTCTTTAACACAGATCTGAGGTCAGTCTGCTGGTTGCCGCTCCACATGCTCAGGGGCTACACATAAAACACATCGCTCTCTGATCTGATATTTGTCGCTGATCTGTGCTATTCTAAGGAGCATCTTCATATTGGTCATACTCCATCTGCACAAGCAACACCCGCAGGGCCAAGTGTGGTCAGCGGATGACTTGCAGGATGGGGAGATGTTTATACATGAAGCTGACTTGCTAACATGGGAAAAAGCATTCTTTTCCAAGTCTGCATCAGTGAGCTTATTGAGGTCAAGGTCATTCTTATTAATATGTGGGGAAGTGTGAATAAAAAGTGTCCTTATTAACCATGACAAGGCAAATATCCAGAGGGAATGTGCACTATCATTCTTTCCGAAATTGCTTTGCAACTGGCTTTGACATTCATGGCCGACTTTGGTGCTGATGAAGACAAAGTGGTAATAATTCCTTGTAATATTGTGGCTCTGGATTAGAGTCACAATGATAAATTCATTCGATAATTCCCCCTGACTACAGTGTGTCTGCGACTGTGGTTCATGTAGCGTGTTTATCTGTTTACACACAGATGCCGGGTTGACACTGCCAGATTGCTATTAGTAGCCATTTGCGTCATCTAGTAGGTTAATGTAAAAGGCTGCCCATTTTATTATAGTTATAGTTTGATCTGAGTGTCCCTAAAGCTTTGCTACACACCACTTTAATAACAGGAATTTCCTTTTAAATTATAGCTGCTCTTTTTCTGACACTTTCATAGGCTTATGCTTATGTGAGCTACCCAGAGAGCATTCGTGTCTTAGTAAGTAACCTTTATTTTCTATTTTAATCTACAGCGGAAAAAGCTGAATATTTTGCTGAATATTGCAATTCAAGGTGGTTTTATTTTTTTGTTGAGTGCATTTGCTCATTAGTTTATTCCTATGAGAGTAAACATTAATGCTGTTAATAGAAAATCACTTTGTCCCTTAACTTTTTTTACACATTTATCCAAACTGTAAGGTCATTGTTCCAAAAAAAAACAGTTAAGACTGTCATTGGAACACTTTCTAATTGTTGTAAATGGTTTCATGCAAATTGCTTCTAATTTATTGACAAAATACACACAAATTTCTCCAATCCAAAGTTGACGCTCCCTTTAAGGCAAGTCAGTTCACTCATAACACCCCTAGGCAACTATATCTCCATGTAAGTAGAGCTTCTGTCTGTTTAAATGGGGAATGACAGATACCTACAGAAAAATCAAAAATCTCAATAACATATTTCAAATCAGTAGAACAGTTGAATTTAGTGGTCCAGCTAATAAACTCTTATAAAGAGATAAGACCTCATTCCTACAGCTGCCATAACGTCACTTTAATTAATCATAGTCGCTGTGCAAGAGGGGTTTTGTAGAGAGTTCATTATAAAATGAGAAGATATAGAGGCTTCGATTTTAACAATAAAAAAGCGAAGGGATGAAGGAATGTCTTTTGTAAGACCTGGTCAATTTCACTACGAGGACACCATTTCTGTTGTGTGAGAAGATAAAGCAAAACTCGTATTGCTAAAGTAAACTTCCTCAACCTCGTCCTATAAAGGAAGAGCAAATGTTTTAAGGATGAAATTGTACATTGTCTCAAGTCGCTTTTAGTACTAGTGCATGAGTATTTTGGGGGGGGGGGACTTAAATGTAAGAGACCTGCAGAGATAATGAGTCATATGCATGCAGGCATGAATTCAACATTCATGCTGTTCTTTATTCAATTGTTCCAAAACTGCTCGAGAAAACATATTGTGAGGAAAGGATGAATAAATTCAGTGGTTACAAAAGCAAAAAAAATACAGAGAAATTGTTCTTAAGTTTAACACAGTTTGAAGTCGAATTATCAAACCAAAACTTCTGAACTTTACTTTTTGTGTAAGTACGAAAGTATCTAAGTATTTCAAAGCAAATGCTTTTCCTAGATTTAGAAACAGACTTATCTTCACGCACAAGTTCGTGAAGCAAACTGTTTCAATCACAATTTAAGGTAGTTACTGTTACGTGAATTTGTTAAACAACTACCATACTATGTAGTAAAATTATGATTTAAGGGTGATGGAACTTGCACACATTTCTAATATTCGCTGAAAAATATGTTTTTTTCAATATACACTAGTTCTGATCTTGTTCTAATCTTGTAAAATTAATATAGAGACCATGCAAAAATGGAATGCATTCAATCTTTCAATTACTCTTGTAAGGCATCAGAGGGAATCAGCCACATAAGATTCGATCTGAACATTGAAACATGAGGAGCTGAATTCCACAGAGTCGTAAATACCTCTTGTAAGCAGATCCAACAGACAGTGTCACAGGACAGCTTGAACATTGGCAC
>JAUMHE010000053.1:6660266-6681838 GCA_032359235.1 Enteromius mattozi | reverse complement strand
AGAAACATCTTTAAAAACCATTAAATATCTTACTGTTCTAAAACTTTTGAACGGTAGTGTATATATATATATACATACTGTATATATGTTAACGCTAAACTTGCTTTTGGAGATCATAATAAGCTTCTGTTGAACACTTGAGCTCTGGCTCATGAGGATCTATTGATTGTTGCTGTTGAAATGGCAGGGAGTTCAAACTTTCTCAAAGCCTATTAGAGAGACACAATTTATACAGGAGAGCTGATGCGCATCCTTTGCTGTCCTAAAAGTAAAGCCTTAAATGTGTGAGTGTGTGCGTTTAAGTACAGGGAGAATCTCTTAATCTCTTAAAGGCCTCTGTTTATCTTAAGTCTTTTAAGTTTATCTTAAGTTCATCTCAGTTTTGAAGTGCAATCCATAACTATGACTTGGAAGCTAACAAAAGTAATACAACAAATGGGCTTCAAAAAATACCAACTCCAATCATGATCCTCTCAAAATTTAAAAGAAACTTGATGGGGCGTCTAAAGATCTTGATCATGCAAACTTTTTCAGACTCTGTAATGAATAAGAACAGGATATGATGTCATGCTCTTTTGCTTAAATACTAAACATAAAAGTACTGTTTTTCTTTCTTTGGCAGGTCCAATTCAATTTTATCCCTTGCAGTCATGAGTTCCATCTTTCTTTTTTCTCTCAGCGCCAATCCACTCTGCATTCATCCTCTCCCTTTATCACTTACTCTTGCTTACATCCTATTTTACCTCAGTAATCCTCCTTTCGCTCCTTCCTTCTGTAAATGTGAGGGAGGTCACTCGCTCTAGGTGGCAAATCCCTCCACTTCTGTCCTGGACTGATGAGGAGTGAATGTCTGTAATAAAGAGAGATACTTTCCAGTCACAAAGTAGAACCAAACTACCCACCATGAAAAAGGGAATTCAGAAAATCCAAAATATTAGAAGCACAGTAGAATTGAGCTAGAGATAGATTGATAGATAGCTAAACCCACAGACAGAGAGATAGATAGATAGACAGATAGATAGATATATGTGCTTGCGTAAGATTTGTTGGGAATTGTGGGATACAGTAAAAGACTAGAAAAGTTGCCTCAAGGCAACATCAAAACCAGAGATTTCATCACCATGAGTGACAGCACGCTAAAACAGACTGCGACGGTGTCAGTAGAATTCATCCTTTTACACAGATCTAAGATGTCTCGTCGCTTACACAATCCACAGAGAAATCTTAGAAATGGACAGCCTGTCCCAAATCAGTTCAAACTGGAGTCATTCAGTCTGAGTGGTATAAAGTTATAAAGCTCTTTAGATGCCATCAGATAAAACTGATTCTGCTTTTAGCAACGAGCGCATCAGAACACTCTTTTAACGGACAGTTCAAGTGAAATTTCTGTCATCATTTTCTTACCCCCATCTCGTTCCAAACCTGTATGACTTGCTTTCTTCTGCACTGCTCCTTCTTTCAACTGTATACAAAGCAAGTGACTAGCAACAACAGTCTGTCAATCAAAATTATCAAAAGTTTGTGATCTGTTCCTCTCATATATCTATTAGATGGCTTCAGAAGACTTTGACTACTCTCGTGGTTCTTCTTTGGTGCTTCTTTGTGCTTAGCACTGGTTTGGAACGACATAAATGGGCGTAAATGTTCATTTTTGGATGAACTATCCCATAACGCATAATATCCTCAGCTGGTGGCTTGGCGACAGACCGTAGGCGGTCACGCTAGTACCTCGGTGGCTTCTCCCCGGCAGTCGTGATAACAGATTGCATCCATACGTGAATGACAAGCTCAAAGGAGCTCTGAGCGTTTACGGTGGGGGGAAGCAAATGAGCAGTGATGCAATCATGAGACAAGCCCATTGTGTGTGAGGAGAGAGGGATAAAGAGGAAAAAAATGGAAGGATTTGGGTGGGAAAATGAAGAAAATTGCTTCTTTATCAGAAAGAAAGACAGAGGCGGGTTAGAATGTTAAGTCTGTCAGGAATTCGGCAAGAATCAGGTTTACTTCTATGTGAGCGTGTTTGTATTTGAGTCTGCCTTATTAGTTGCATCAAACTATGCACCAGCACAGTAATTATAACTTTGTTTATTTGTCATGTTGTCCTCCCATTCCCAAGAGAAGGGGTAGGAGAGAGACAGAACACCAGTGATGACAGTACAGAAAATAATTATCCCTTATCTCCAAGGGACGGAGTCTCAGAAGGTTACAACATGTTTTAAGAAAATAAATAACATCCCTTTAGGAGAAATTATGCATAGATTTTCTAGTGCACTAAGCATGTGTTTTTAAATAACAATATATTATGACTATAAAACTGAAACATGACATATTTTTGGTTGTTTTGTTGATTTTTCAGTTAGCCACCCATTCCCGAGAGACAGTGAGCGTGTACTGATTAACAGTCACCCTGAATGCACTGTTCACACAGTCTGCCAAGTAATCAGTTTTATACGAATGACAGCATGACACCTGCAGCAAGCAAACATCGCCCTGAGATTAGACCCAACTCAGCCGTTATCAAGCTTCTGAATGCATAATGAACACAAAATGCTTATGTTCTGAATGTCTATTAGTCCTTATAATACGTATGATCGATAAAAAAAAGATAGAGGAGCTTTTTATACGACCTTTGTTTTGTTTCAGATGAACTGTGTATGTGTCCTGTGTTCGTTGAGCTAAAGCTTCAGTCGCAGATGAATGAAGAGGTTAATCTCAGCTCTCATCTCAATCCTCTTAATCTCCAAAGCCTGGAGCAGAGCAAAACACTCCACAATTCCACTCCATCTCTCCTTAATCATCAAGGTCAGTGTTCATACCACCCTCTTCTCTAAAGGAAACTCCGAAAATCAGAGAGGGAGCAAGAGCCAGCCAGCGAGACTGGGGGAGGATCAGGATCTGACAGTTATGCATCTGTTACGGCAGAATTCATATTTCAACTGCACATCCTCAGAAATCACTGATCACCATATTCAGCAGATGTACGATTGATTCACACTGAAAGAAAGAAAGAAAGAAAAAAATAGAGACTTAGTGAGTTACATGAATCATTCTAGAACTTCCTCAGGCTCAGAGACATACTTCACTCAACACTTCTATCCCAGTACCCTGCTGAAAAAAACAGCATATGCTGGTTAGGTATGTTTTGAAGCTGGGATGCTGGTTTATGCTGGTCCTTTGCTGGTTTAAGCGGTTGATGTGCAGGGAGATGAATCAGTGTCAGTAAAACGGCAGGTATTTGTATCATAAACTATCACATGGTCAACTGTCTTTATTATTTTTATTCCTATAAACATCCATTGTTTTGCTTCAGAAGACATTTCAGTGGGGTCATATGCGTTACCACAGGTTTTCAAAGCGCCAGCTTCTGGGTTACTAAACACTTTAATTAGTAAACAATCCAGAGATGGAGTGTTTTTCTAAAAAACTTCACTTGAGTTTATCTGAAGGATAGTCACAAACACTTGGGTCAGCATGAGGTTGAGTAAACGATAAGAGAATTTTAATCTTTGCGGTGAAGTATCCCTTTCTAGTTCACCTATAAATTAAAATTCTTCCATCACGTATTCACCCTCAAGCTGTTCCAAACCTGTATGGGTCTCTTTCTTCAGTTAAGCACAAAAATGGTAATTTGAAGAAGGTTGGCAACCAAACAGACAG
Source organism: Enteromius mattozi (assembly GCA_032359235.1). Lineage (NCBI taxonomy): Eukaryota > Metazoa > Chordata > Actinopteri > Cypriniformes > Cyprinidae > Enteromius > Enteromius mattozi. Next base: position 6,678,181 of record JAUMHE010000053.1, on the reverse strand, counting down.
TTAAACCTCGCTAAACGCTTGATGAAAAATCGGTCTGCCACCGCTGTTTTTTTTGTTTGTTTGTTTGTTTGTTTCTCCCCCCCCCTCCCCCTATTTACTGTTTTACTGGCATGAAATCTCGGGACAATTAAGCTATTTCAGTCAGCCTATATGTTTCAGTGTTTAGTATCTTCTGCATTTTATTTTATAAAAACGCTTACACATACCTTTAATTGTTATTCGTTGTATTTTAAGGCAATGCTGACGTATATTGTTACGTTTTATTAGTTTTTTCTGATTTATCTACATTTTTAGATACATATTAATAGCTAATAGCTATAGTAAATCTGCTTTTATATGCTGCACATTGATTATATAAAAGTTCATAATTTAATGCAAAGTAGCACTAAACAAAATTGTAAACCCAACTATAGCCCACATTAATTACCAACAACAATGATATACTGTCCTTATAAAAGCATTGGCCTACTTACAAAAGCGCCAAATGTAATTTATTAATCCACAGACAGGAATTCACTTGTTCAAAACCAGATACTATTTAAAACCTCATAATTAAAACTGGAAAAAAAAAACAATGCTAAAACTGATCAGAAAATTAAGAATAATTATTTTAAATGGTTTAAAGGAGCAAAATTGCTAACATAAAACATCCTTTTTTCTCAGTGAAGAAAAATGAAACAATAAATGAGTGTATTAGGCTGTAAGTCCTGCAACAGATGCATTACTGTAGCATCTTCTATAACCTGAGTGTTGACTCTGGTAATTATTGTCATGGAGACAGACGTGCAGACCAGATGATGTTGGGTACACATCATTGACCTCTTTCACATATTTTACATGTCCATTAGACAGATCATGCATGTATAATACACCCATTAGTAAGCGACACAGCTAGTCACAGTGTCATCACGCTCTTAGTTTGATCTTTTTCACCTCTCACTAAGACAGCTGCTGCCTGCTATTATGTAACTGCCATGTTTATGTGTCCCATCAGAGCTGCATGTGTTCGCAGCTGAGCGTGGCCTTTCATAACTCGATTGTAATGAATTTTCAATTGTAGTTAGCTGGCTAAGGTAAACGCTTCTGTCTTTGAGGCAATTTGCTCTATGAAGCATTTGTGGCCCAAATAGCATATCTGGCTCCTCACTCGTGCATTTGTTTTTGGGTGGAAATGATCATGGATACAACCCAATTGCCTCGGGGTTCTGGGAAAATGACAGGAAAATTGTTCGAAAGCGATAGTCAAACAATGCAAGTCTGTTTTAGGAAAGATAAAAAAGAGGTCGCACACAGAATGTGGATGAGGTGAAAAGTGATGTGCCAAACGAGAGTAATTGGTTCAAAACAAGCTAGAAAGCTGGGGGTTACGTATAATTTTGTGTCACTGAAATTACAATTATTTGATATTGCTCTGTTTTAACAAGTAGACTCTTGCTCTGTCATTCTCACAGAATACATTAGGATATAAGTGAAATGTCTGCAATTTACCACGGTTAATTGTTTTGGTGAAGCCAGGCAGGTTTTTTTCTCCTCAAGGAGAACTTACATACAGTCTTTTTATTTATTTATATATTTATTTAGGCATATTTGCCTTTATTAGACAGGATAGATCAGAACTGACAGGAAGGGATGTGGTAGAGAGATGGGGGGGGTTGTCTGTGAGACATACTTTTTATGTCACAATTAAGCCTTTTTCCCTAGCAATTCTGAAAATGTCTGAATATTTTGAGATATAAACTCACAGTTCGTAGAAAAAAAAAATCAGAAAGCTGTATGATAGATACTCTTCCGATTTTATATCTTGCAATCCTGACTTTTTTCCCCTTCTGAAATTTAAATCCCGGGGTTCTTGTTGCATAAATTCTGAGTTAGCATCTTAGAAATGTTTTTTTTTTTTTTTCTGTCAGGGAATAAATAAGGTAATTGTTACTTTCTCTCAATTTTCTTTTTTATTTTTCATTTTTACAAAAGACCTTAGTCAGGGTAGCAACATATTTCATGTTTGATAGAAAACAAGGCTGTGAGGGACAGAAGTAGTGTGTTCAGTAGGCTGTACTGTGATTTGATCAAATGCCGATTGTTCAGCAGATAAAATAACTTTCCAAAAGACTGTCAGTAAAAAAGTAAAACACCATAAACATTTTCAAAATGTTTTGATATGATCTAGGACCTTGATGCAGTTCATTAAGGAGAGCAATTATGATGAAAGTAAGAACTAAATTGTCAAAACGACCCTGTTTATTTTTTATTACCTTGTGGCAGAAATAAGCTTCCATACCTGTCTCTTGATTTAACTGAAATGTGGTTTAGGAAATGATGAACTGCCATTATACTGACAGAATATGGCATAAAGATGATGTATTATTCAACAGATGGCTCTCCCATTTTTACTCTGCAAGATATTGATGTGTTGGCCCCATTATTCCAATTAATGGAGTCACCACAGACATTTATCCACAAAAGTTTAAGCAACCCGATTATAAATGGCATCCTTTAGCAGTAAACAAATTCCTTGCCACTACTAATGAGAAATCAAGATTTGCATGTCAATTCTGCAGTCAAACTTAGGGATTCACAGCACACGTGTAAAAGACTCAAAACAAAGCCCAGGATCCAATCGGCCAGTGATCAAAGGGTGCTGTCCGGCAAACACGCTGTCTGGGACGGAACACACAAACATCAATGAGTTGAATATAATAACAAGGATTAGAAACAACAGCCTTTAAAGCCCCGGAGGACAAGCAATCAGAAATCTGCCTCCCCAATGAGCAGGTCCACAAGACTTATGCTAATCAAAGCCTGTCTTTTCCTCTTTCAGACCACATCTAAACCACACAGGAGAAACTAAAAGAACACAGCAAAAAGAGCAAACGGCAGAAACCGCTCCGAGACGTTTGTTGTTCGCTTTTGGCCATGATGGATTGGACTGGCTCACAGCTGTGACTCAAGCTGCATCCAAAAACAACCAATAGACGTCAGAGACTGTTTGGACATAAGAACCACCAGACAACCTCTTCTGATAAACAGGAATGGTTTCCTGCATTCAGTAATCACTGGGGTTGAGTGTGATGGAGGATAATTATTTGTTTTCTATAGGTGCAATGATTGAGTGGGATTAAAAAGACACGCAGTGCATGTAGTTGAATGCAGACGCACATAACATGGTGATGGAGGATCTGGGTTCATGCTGCCTCCTACTGGTTGAATGGAGAAATTAAATCAAGTAAATGCAAGAATCAGACAAATATGCAAATACTATTTTTAATCAACCTGTGTTTAAAAAAAACACTTATTAAACATACAGATTAGGCAAACTATACAAAGCAGCACAAAAAGACAAAAACAGATATATGTACAAGATTAAGCATTAAAATGCCATTTTAGTAACAACTTTCAATAACACCACAAACCTAATGACCTAATAAACCGAACCGATGAACGGTTTGTACTTAATCAGTTTTTAAAAACACTGATAGGGTCACTGCTGTGTTTTGGTCAAGAATAACATGGTTGGTAAAAACAACTGAACAGCCAAACGTACAATGGAAAACATGCATATACATGTAAATATACACACATAAACACTTTATTTTGAAAGATTAAAATATAAAATTAAATATTATTTACAACATTCGAAACATTACATATTTTTTTCGGGTCATTTCAAAAACCTCTCCAATGTTTCCAGACTCACTGTGGGGATCAACGCAACTTCAAAGAAAACCCTGTAGAAAAATAAAATAAAATAATAAATAACTCAGAATAATCAAATGCCACAGTCTGGAGTATTTAAATATGAACAAACTGCTTCATTAGTCAAATGCTTTTAAGAAGTCAACATCTGCTGTAGGCAGACGTAACATTAAATAATACATGTCAAAATGCCAATTGGGTTTGGGAAGAGCTTCAAAACAACACAGCAGTCATGCCGAGACTCAGATAAGCAAATAGAATCAAAATTTTCTAAACATGAATTATGGCTAAACTTCATCCATCTAAACTTCTCAACTGAAGTATAATTTGTCCCAAATGCTTTCTTTGCAAGGCTTGCCAACGAACTTTAAAAAGCACATAAATTTTTATATATATATAAATATATATATAGTTTTAAAATTCTAAACGGCAAACAACTCAGAAATGTTTAGACACAAACAGACACAGCAAGAAACCTTTAAGTCAAAGTGTTATTTGTATGGCTGAGATAAGCTATGTCTTTGAACATTGCTGTATAGTATTTTGCTGTTAAAAAAACATACTGAAAAACTAAAACTGTTCAGATTATAAAACACACAGCAAGAACTCCATAGTTCAAAGTGTATTTGAAAAAAATTAAATAAAAAAAATAGATCAATAAATCTGAACATTTTTGTATTTTAAAGTAAATAAATGTATTTTTTAAAAAAAGATAATCTAAGATTTATCTTAAAAATCTAACCCCCGGTTTCACAGACAAGGCTTAAGCCTAGTCCTAGACTAAATGTAAATCTGAGCTGTTTAAACTGAAAGAAACTTGCACTGACTGATCCTAAAAAATGTCAGTGCCTTTGTTTTGTCTTAAGATGCACACCAGTAATGCTTTTTTCTAAGGCATGTTTATAAAAATGACTTATGAAAAATGACCTAATTGAACTGTGTCCTAATCCTGGTTTAGGCTAAACCCTGTCTATGAAACCGGGCCTTAATGTTTAAGACTGAGATAACTGGAGGGAGTAAAAGTAAACAAAGGGCCTACTATTCTGGTTAAAGGTACACAATTTAACCTGCATTGATGACTTACTTGTGTGCATACTTGCTCCTGATGACGGCGAGTTTACTGTCCAGTGGACTGAGGAGCATATCGTGAAGTTTTCTGACCATGGGTGCCAGATCCTCCACACTGTATCCAGAGTGGAACTGCAAACACGGTGTCTAGAACCAGAAGTAAAACATCAGTCAAAAATTTCACACAAACACTGAAGCATAATTGTGAAGCCAGATATCTGTGAGGCTCGGAGGAGTCTAATGACTGTTACATAAAGGGATGTGAGACTTTAAGACTCCTGCCAAATATTTCATGATGCGAGAAGAAAATGCCCTCGAGCTGTCAATAATTTGAGGATATGATGGCAACAACATCCGGAGAGAATGTAAATGAATGCAAGAGTGTGTGTGCACTGATTTTTTTCAGGTAACTGAACTTCTTCATCTCTGACTTCTCCGTGGAGCCACAGGAAGCAAACAAATTACTCAAACGTTGGTAAACAAAGTCCAGCTTCACTGTCATTAACCAAAATACCTCTGTCACAGTCTTAAAGGACAAACCAGCCGAGTGTGAATGTGTGTGCAAGGACAGAAATTAAAATCCATAATGAGTAGTTACCATCACAGAGCTGTTGTCAGCTTTAGCTTATTTAGTGCTATCAGAAGAGCACAGAATACCCAAATCACAGCACACTGTCGAACTCACTGTGAAAGTGTGTCTATGTGTGTATCACCAAGGAACGGTGGCATCTTGTGAAAATAAACGGTATAATTCATGAGCTCTGGGGCTTGTGCATACATTTTAAAAGCAAATATGTAAACACATACCCATCCTCCAAGATCCTTAGTAACCAGAGCGATGAGCAGACAGGCAGAGGCGAGCAAAGACGCTCTCACGGGCACAAACTCCATCTCCATCAGACTCAGCTCACAAATAAAGCGCGCCAGAGTCAGTATGTCCATACCTGCATTCACACACTGCCGGGAGATGAGAGACGGTTAATCATCATCACACACACACACACACACACACAACACAATAAGCATTCATACACTGACAAACTGCAGAGAGGTGAAGTAAAGTTTTATTCACATACAAAACACACGCACGCACACACACACAGAGTCAGTAGCAGTGCCAATACCTTCAGCACATGCAGAAAAAGCACACAAAGCTCATCCAACCTTCCAAGATTTTGCAGTTTTCATTCTTGGCAAATTCAGAGCAAAATTACTAAAGGAAGTGCTTCAGTGAGCCATAGTATGAAAGGATTAAAATGCAAACATCTACATGTAAATTTTTACTAGCTTTACTCTTCAGTGTTCTATTCTTTGAAGTGATAGTTCATCCAAACTTTTTTCTCCTCATCCTCACGTTGTTCTAAAGCCATGTGCGGTTTTTTTTTTTTTGTGCATAAAAGGACATAAAAGGAGTTACATTTTTGATGTCATGATAAATGTCTTCACTGTCGCTTCGGATAAATTCAATGCATAATCGGTGAAAAAGTATTCATTTTTTAAAAATAAACCTTAAATAATAATATTATCCCAAACTTTTGAATGGTAGTGTATGTTCTAAAGAGGTTTAGAATAATATGAAGATGGGGAAAAAAGTAAGTAAACTATTTCTTTATCAATTAACAGTCAAGAAAAAATTGAGTTTATCTACGGTGCCCTAATTGCTTTAAAAATTAAAAAAAACACACACACACTTGTGTGATCCATTTTGCCTGCATGTTGTAATTGCTTTTCTTCAGAAAACTAAGACACCAATTAAAAAGGGCTTTATTTTTATTGTGTTATTCTCTTAATTAACGTTCTCATAACTGAATATAATGGCATTATTTGTCAATGTGTATTTAAGAAGCTAATTTCTTTGTAGAAAGAGCAATTAGGAAAATCAGCCATTCTGCCAGCAAATAAAAACACACAAAAGAAGACATTGTTAAATCACAGAGCTTTAACTAAAGCTCAATTAAATCAGCTGCTGAAAATGAGAATAGATCTGACAGCAGCAAACAGCAAAAACCCATGACAGCTGGTCATACACACACACACACACACACACACACACAGATTCCTCAGGGAATACAGAGGAAACAAAGAGGTCACACCTGACAAACACAAAGACATTCAATGCAGGCTACTCTGCATGGTCTTTCTTTCTTTTCAAACACACACACTTGATGTTGATCCTGGTGTGTGTCAGCTGACTTCTAAGGAGTTCCAGTTATCTCTTCAGTAAGGGTATATGCATGTGTTGTCTCTCACCTTGGCGTAGCGACGGAGGAAGCGGTATGGAACCGGAATATTGATGTCAAAGTTCAGTGCCTGCAGGATGCTGATTTCCATGGCGATGAGCTGAGAACGCTTGTAGGCATCATCACAAATATATAAGAAATCATCCACGCAAGGAGGAGCTCGCTCCTGTGAGGATACACCAGAGTTGATGTCAGTTAACAACTGACAAATTGCACAGTATTCACTGTTTTTTTTTTTTCTTTTTAAGAACGCAATATGTATATTGTGCATAGTATGCAAAAATACAGCACACTGTGCAGTTACTGCAACCCACAAGCAAAGTCAACTTTCCTTTCTTTGTCTAGTGAGAGGGATGTGATTTTCAATATTCCTTTTTAGACACATTTGATCAAAATGGGCAAAAGGCATTTTTACAAAATTGCATTTAGTACACAAATGCACAATAAAGAACTAAATTAGAATAATAAATTACATACATATATATATATATATATATATATACATATGCATACAGCATCCAAAATAAAAGTTTGTTTACAATGTGTGTGTGTTCTATGTATATTATGAATGTATAAATATACACACATACAGTATATATTTTGAAGCTATATCCATGTATTTATTTATATACATATAATTTTTTTTATTTTTATATTTCTAATATACAACTTTTTTTCTTGCATGTGCCTGCATGTGTATTTATGTACACATAAATACAAACAGTACACTCAAATATGCAAATAAAAACTTATTTTGGATGTGATTAAATCTATGTCATAAGTGTAAAAAAGCTGAAAATTATTCTGGATAAATTATACATTTTTATAGGTTTCGAAAGAACCTGGATTTAGGCTTTAAGTGCACACTTTTAATGAATAACTACATTTCTAATAGGGTTTGTGTGCACGTGTGTGAAATAATGCCTGAATGACTAAGTCCTTGAGTAATTACGACCAAGCCCAGAAAAGCGCAAGTCTAAAGGAATGGCTTTTAGCTATCATAAGAAAGCATATGTCTCACCTCAAATTTAGAAGCAATGAGCATGGCAGTGGAACCAATGAGCTGTAAAGACTCCCGTTTGGCCTGGCTCACAGCCAGATAATGATCCGTCATTTTCACAGCAAGGTACAGAGTCTCATGATTCAGCTCGAAATTCTCCTGCAGAATATAAAGCAAGAATAAAGCCACCAAAAGCCAACAACGTTTTACAAGACTTATCAAAACAGCACATTTGAAACGAGGCTAAACAACTTACCTGGACCTCTACCAGCCAGTCCACCAGAATCGCTCTCATATTGCTGTTCAGATTTGGCTGATCAGCCATGTAGTCATGCAAGAGAAACTTTTCCTGCAAATAAAAAAAATACAACTCTTTAGCTTGATGTTGTCTGTTCCTCGATTTGCTAGATCATTAATGAGCTCACTACTAAACCAACCTCTCTGCTCTTGAGGTAGTCAAAAATATTTTTGGCATACTCCACTGTATGTGTAGAGTCACTGAGATGCTCTGAATCAATGTCAAACTCAGGAGGGATCTGAAAGACAGAAGATACAACGTTTTTTGTGTTCAGAAATCTGTAAACAAGAACAAAACCTCTAAACTCTTGATAACCCCCAAAACAATAAAGAATAAGCCCAGCAGGAAGAATTTAATGAGTGATCTTTAATTACATTAGCATTAATTTGAATGTATTTTTTCATTTCTGCTTCCACGTTTAATGCAATAAGTCTGTGGGCATTTACATTCTCATATATATATATTCACATTCATGTCAAATCTGTCATGGTTTAATAATATCCTGATCTTAATATGCATGGAACCAGTTCTGCAGACGTAGGCCATACCTCTGGAGGCAGTAGGTGTGGAGGAATTGGAGCTTTAGAAGAAGGTTCTTCCAGTTTCTCAATATTAGACTGCACATTCTTCAGTTCCTCTAACTTTTCTTCTGAATTCACCACAGAAGATCTAAGAGAAGAAAAGATAAGCAATCTGCATATTCTGGGCCAAACATATCAAAGTGCACAACACCTCAATGTAAGGTAGGGTAAAGCCAATAAAACATGACTCACTTTAAGTTGATACCATTCTTAGAAAGTACAGAGACCTTCTTCTGCAGCTTCTTGATAGGATCTTTCTTCTTGATGGGGTTGCTCAGCTCAATCTTGTGCGCCTTTTAACAAACGTGAATTTTGAAGAGTTTTAAAGAGTGGATTTTCACTAAAAAAAACAATCTGCTGACATTTTGTTAAAATAAGCATGAGTCACACCAAATCAATCAAATTGATCTGAGAGAATGAATTGAAGATGTTAGACAACAGCGAATACAGCCATCATTATAATTTGCATATGAGAGCACCTCACCTGGAAACCAGACCCACCAAAGGAGTACCCATCTGAGTTAATAAAGGTGAGATCTCCTGCTTTTGTGTACAGTCAGTAATTTACTGCTTGAGTATGAATGGGATTTCAATGAACTCAGGAGACATGCAAAATCTGTGCTGATTTGCATCATTTAAGCAACTCTTAGTGTTAGTGGGGTTACAAGATAGAAGCTTAACACTTACGGGTTTGACATCATCAGAATCAAACCGAGGGGCCAAAAAACACTGAGAGACAGCCTAGTCAGGCAACACGAAAGCAATGAAATTGTGGTGCATTCACACAAAAGCATATAAAACAAAAAGGCACCCTTACATTAGTGATGTCCACAAAAGCAGTTCTTTTCTTAGGGGCCCCTTGGGGAGGAGAAGATGACCGCTTGGTCTGAGGGCCATCCTGCTTAAACACATCAATACGATATTGATCAGATCAACAACAATCAAATCAGCAAAAGGTCTGATTTTCATAGTGTAAACTCGTTGTATACCTGGTTCTCCAGTCCTTTGGTGTGAAGTTTGGGGATTTTACTCATGGTGGGCTTCTTTCCTCTTGAAAACGGCATCTTGCAGCTCTGCTTCTGATCCTTCACAGTTATATCCTATTTCAAATGTGAAATATACAAAGGATATATAAAGAATACCAAAGATCACGATGCACTAGTGATACGTAACGTTAGTCAGTGCACACTGTCATCAAACACACATACTCGTTGTGCTCCACAAGGTTAAGTTACTAAACTCAAACAAAGCTTGGTTTTAAATTGTTTTGACCGAAGGAAGCATCAAGTCCGTCGTTAAACAACAACACGCGAGCTACTGTTTCGCTTAGTTTTGTGGCAAATTTCAAAACTGAGCAAAATCGATCTTACCTTTTCACGATACGCTGAACGACCTCAATAAAAGCAGGAAAATATTTTGAAAGAGAATATGTGCAAACATCCACAAAAAGTACAATGAAAAGCTATCAGGACTGAAACAGATACACCGCACTACAGTCTGCACGCGTCCAAAACTACACGCAGCGATTTGATTGGCCGACTGCACCTCGCTGTAGGCCAATGCGCGTCGAGCTAGGATGCCGTTGTTAAGGGGCGTGACAATAGAATTTTCAAAAACACCGTAGCAACCAATAGGAATAGAGCTCGCCTTCCTTTGACTTTTGAGTAAGCGGACGTTGAGAGGCATGTGCTTATTAATAACACAAACAGAGGTTCTGTTTATTAGATAAAATAATTTTAATAATGTTACGTAACTGCGCATATTGTGAACATTATTTATATTACTGTCTTCACAATGAAGCCACACCTCCCAGCCACCCACATTCACACTCAGGCAGTGGAAGTCACACACAGGAAATCAGCATAGTCTGCAAACTGCTTGTGGCCCCATCATTCACATACTCAGGTCTGTCAAGACGAACTTGTTTGACTGATATCCCTCAACAAGGTATGGAAGAAAAAAAAGTTATTTTTACCAGTGTATGAAGAGGTGAATTTATTTAGTTAACTATTATCATTTATATTATTATTTAATTTAATTTATATTATATCTATTTTTGACTTTATATTATATTATATTTTTTTATTTTGCCCTCTTGTTTGTTAGCAATAGAAAGTTATTATGTGCATGATGGATTCAGTTGTATCTCAGTGGCCTACTATAAAATATAGGGATGAAAATCATATCAGGCGTTTTAAAGCCATGTTTTGTGGATTTGTTTTAATATTAAGGGACATCATAAGATGTCTTTCATATTCTGAACAGCATTTTTTGCTCTTTGTTCTACAACCAAAAGGTCATTTTTAAAGTGTTTTGTACATGCTTTTACTTCTCAATATTTTTTAGCAATACCAGGAAATATGATGAATCTCTCCTTCTACAGTTTTCATTTAATGGAGCGTTTGATGTCAAAGAGCATTGCCTTTCCTTGGACCAGTTCGATCACACATTTAATTACTGCTTAGAAAATTTCCATCATCTGTGGTTTATCACAATCTCATTTGAGTGTTTCATGTTTCCTTTGAAAATGTCGAAGTATTATATAATACATAAACAATAGATTAGAAAACCAAAGACTTTTCAAGGTGATGTCGTCCACAACACTGCCCAGGAGACCTTTTATTTCCAATTCTCTTTAAATGACTACTCAAAATCTAACTTGAGCCGACTGCAGCTAACAGGTTTTGCATGTGTTGTAGCGTTCATCGCCAAATGAAATAAATATGTGGGTGCTGCCTCCGACTCAAAGTGCTTTACAAGTGTTAGCCTGAGCTGATGTTTATCGGAGCTTAAACAGACATCCTCTCACTAGCCTCTTTTCTGTTTCTCTTCACACTCATAAGGCAACCTTTGTTTCGTTGGGTAAAGGTTTGCTTTATGATCTAGAAAAATGATCTTTCGTATCACTCTTAATTATTAAGAGAAAGTCTGCAGAAAAATGTAAACTGAAACATCTACCCTCATACTTTTATACTTTCCTGTCAGTCACATGACCTAGTTCCTGTAAGAGCAATTCTCTGATCACTTGCGGTTTTCAGTTCTTTTTCCGCTCATTTGAGACTCGCTTTTCTTTCGTTGTTCTTGGATTAATTTAGTTGGTCAAATATCAGTGTTTTGATTTTAAATGTACTTTTCTTTGCTTATTGCCATTCCTGCACTGTAATATCACCATTATCAAATTTTCAGCTCTCAGGATGTACTAGACAAACACTTTACAAGTTAATGTTATCTAGGGATAAAATAAGGTGTTTATAGGGTGCGACCATACACACATCACAGTTTTCCAAAAAAAAAATAACAGTGATTCCTTTGTCCTTAGCGATAATTGAATAATATCATGTACCACAAGAGGATTGCTCAATCATGCACTTGAAGATCTACCTCCAAAGAATCGCAGCATTCTGTTTCACTTGAAAATCATTGGCAGGTGTGTTAGAAAAGAGTTGGAACAAAATTATGTCTCCTGGAGCATTATTAGGCAACCCTACACTAGAATATCAATGAACTTCTGTAAGCCTGTTGTCCTGAGATACAAAATAAACTTTATCATAGCTCAAAAAAACTATCATATATTATAATTAAGGATGCAAAGATTTTAAAATTGACTCGTAGTGATAAGCCAGTAATTATTTGTCAAAAAAAATTAGATGTTTTGTGCAATAATTACAACCCAAAATTATATCTTGTTCTATGTCTTTTTCAGATGATTAATGAGGATTGGCTGTGCAGCTCATTAAAGCTATGTGATCTAATCACCACTTCAGAATCTGCTCACTCTGATGTAAGTAAGACATTTTAACAGTGGTATAAAAGTATATTAAAGCACGCAAGTACAGTAAATACTTTACAGTTACAGTTTTTATTCTCTTTTAAATTTAGTTTACAAAAATTTAACACCATAGAAAAACAGCTAAAATGTAAAAGTAGAAATTGTTCACTAAATAAATTGTATTGGCAACCAGCTAGAAGTCAAGTGTTTTTATTTTTTCTGTTATGACCTTCTCAGAACTCTGGGCAGGTAGTAATCAACAGTGATTCATACCCACCACCTGCTTATAACCTATCATCAATCCAACACACTTTGGAAACATACAGCCATTTGCTGGATGTAACATTAGAACAGAATTTAGAGCCCATTCAACACTTTGCACAGATGACCGCCAAAACTATTATAGATTCAGCCATCGGAATCAGAGACCCAAGAGAATCCATCAAACTGAGAGGGGACGACGTTGAGATGCTGGCTGAAGAGTTGACCTTACAAGTCTGCTGCAAAGCATTGGAGGAAATGGAGAGGCATCATTATTCTGATGATCTATCATCCAAAAGTGTGAATGATAAAGAGGGGACTTATGGAAATGCAGGGTATAACTGTGACAAACACACATCTGAAATGGAAACAGACAACAAGATGGAAGAATATGATGACACCTCTAACACAGTATATGCTACTTCGTTGAAAAGCATGGCTAGTCTGGGCTCTATCGAGTACCCTGATGCTCCTCCAAGCACCCCTTTACTTCCAGAGATGATCAGGAGTCGAGCCAGTTTCACAAGGAAGCTCAAAGGAGGACTGGCTAAAGAGTTCCTTCCTTCACCCCCTCCACCGACCCCCAAAGACCACATGCAACCATTAGTGGAGAACCAAGTGATAGAAGCATCCGCTGACTTCATGGTGAGACTGATACGCTCACTTTCAGTGGAGTGCTGTCGAAGTGGAGCTCTGGAAGAAGACGAGAATGGAGAAGTTGATGATGGTGGACTCAAAAATGATGTTCCCGGGCTAACTGACTGTGCAGCTCAAATTTCTGCAGATATCCTTCATTTTATCACCACAAATGAGAGAGAATTAAAGGACGATGGCTGTGTGCAAAGCATTGCTGACCGACTAGCGAGTGAAATTGTCACAACGTCTCTAGCAGAGGTGATGGTGAGAGGAGAAAGGACGGTTTTGGAAGAAGAAATGACTTCACACTCAACATATAAGGTAGATGTGGATCCAGAATCAAGGTCTAAGATCTCTGCAAGAGACGGGGTGAAAGTTTTAGCTAGTGAGCTAATCATTAATGCTGTGGTTCAAGCTTTTGCTAAGCTAGGGCAGGGTGTGTTTAAACATGGAACCCAGCCACATCTTTTGGGCCAAGCTGTAGAACCGCAGCCATGGGAAGAAGAGAGATATTCAAACACAGTGTGTAAAGCCTCAATCAACTCCCACAAAGCCAAACCCCTCAGATGTTGCAGCGATAAATCAGAACTGAACCCTTATACAGATGACGCCATAAAAGTGAAATCATCAGTGGAGAGATTTGCCAACGACTTTGCAGAAGACGTGCTTCAGCATTCTGTGCGTGACACTTCCAGCTTACTGTTTAACTATAAGCAATCTCAGGGAGCAGAATTTGGCCCAGAGAAAGACGTTAAACCATGGGTAATCAAGATGTGTTCAGGGGAAAGTCCTGTCCAGGAACTGCAGTGTGCTCTACTCTGGGCCGCAGCTTCTCAGAAAGGGTCTAAAGCACTTCAGTTCGAGCTTCCAGACAAAAGCCTTCAACAAAAGGTACAGAATATTACACTTTTCAAAGACTGACTGTTATATAACCTAATAAAGGAAAATGCGCCTGGTCATTACACTATCTGCTTTGAAGCCATTTACACCAAGGACAAGAACTATAATGATTACTATAATGTTTTAAACATCCACACCACAGCTGTAACAATAATGATGAATAACAGAAAAATAATTACTTTAGAATCACTTTCAGAATGATTTTTTTCCAACTCATGAAGAATAAAAATAACAACAGCCAAACCATCCGACTTTAAATAGCTTGAGGATTTAAAGCAGCAGATGACATAACTATACTGTGTGCTTATAAAGTATGTTAGCACACATTGGTGTGTATATTAATATGATCATTCTTGGTAAGAATATTCTTTTGCTATGATGTGAAATGCGTATTACTTTAACGCTGCATTTTTTTAGGGTGAGTGGTAACAGTAAGTTGTCTAGGACATTGACTAGAGTTTTAATTTTACACATAAACCCAAACACCCAGTCAATCATATTTTAGCAGCATAATTTAAAAAATCAGAAAAAGGAAACATTTTATCACAAATAAAATGGTTAAATAAATACAATAAAAGCAACAATAGCTCAACAGTTAATATGCTTTGAGGTAGCAGTAGAATTAAATATGCAAGCTTATTCATAAATTAAATCAAAACCCAGAAGTGAACTGAATTGATTTTTCATTCTGAAAAGGATTTTGTCCTGTCCTGTAAATCCTTTTGAATCATTTTCAAGTTGTTAAACTGACTCACCACTTTTTTCCAACAATCTTAGTTGCCATCTCATACAATAGCTTCAAGCTTATTACTAGAATATAAGGAAGCACTATAATTATTTGATGGCATTAATTATACTACCCATACAAGCTGAAAAGCTTTAAAAGAACCAATCATTATAATTAAAATCCTCACAAAGAATTCTATTTTCATTATAAAATAATTGTATTACTTTTCCGTAGCTTTGCCGACTCTCTCGGAGCGCCGGCCTGAATGGCTGGACGGTGGGTGCTTTGATGACTTCTCTCGAAGATCTTTGTGACATGCAGCAAGAGACCAGCAGAGGGCTCTATAAGAGCTCTGATTCTCTCCTGGAGCATCTGCAGCACCTGATTGTTAATGTGCGTTTAAACTGATCTTGAAGCTTTATCATTGCAGAACTGGTCAGTGATCCATGCAACACCCCCTGAAATAAAGACGGAAAACGGCAGACATTTATCTTCATTCACGCAATCTTTCACATCCCAAACATTAATAAAAGGAGACAAAGTCATAACAAAGCATACGCAGTTATAATCAATTTCACTCTGACCCATACAAAATGAGCCCTTTAGACGAAACAGCTGCATGCGCGCTGTCTGTTTATACCGAAATAAGATCTGCTCTCCCGGTCCAAGCGCTCAAACCACAGCCATTATTAGGTAAGTGGAAATCTGACTACAAATCAGCTTTGGAAGTTGCTACCGCCCAAAACACACTGACACATTCTTGACCAAAGATCCTTTATGCTGTATGTCCCCCTGTTGTTATTTTTCAAAAATACGTCAATAAAGTGTGTCTGAAAATGATAAAGTGTGAATGCTGTACTGTGGAAGTTGTTTTATGATGGAGTTGCGCAGGGCTTTCCGGGGTGTGTTAAAAGCAGGACTATTTTACTGCATCCCATTAATACTCCCCAAGCACTGATACCTAACATGGCAGGAATGCATTTTAGCGAAAACCTGCATCCCACTCACTCCCACTCTTGGCGACCACAGCTTGAAAATCAGGGACACACACACAAAATCACACATGCTCAGTCTTTGACCCTCTGCCTCGCTCTATCAGTCACCCAGACATGCTCCCTCTTTCACTCTCTCTCTCCTGCACACACACACACGCATATTCTCATACACAAGGGGGACTGACTTCACAGCTGCAGTGTCAGTGAAGACACAATGGCTTTCAGTCCAGCCAGTTATATGCATCTGGAGAAGTGTTTGTTCCAATGTCTGAGGAACCCTCGCTGCCAAAAATGGGAGACGGCGAAAAAACGTGCATGAGGAAAAAAGATAGCAGGAAAAGGGAGTGGGGAAGAGAGAGAAGGGACGAAGTGATTGCAACAGAGCTGACACATATAGAGTCAAATGGATCATGGGGGTTCTGGAAAATCTCCCAACACCCCCCACCCTTTTCCCCAAGCTATGACGCATCGATTTATTCTCTACAATGAGAGCCAGACACATGTAAAGGAATTCCTTACACTAAACAGGCCTCATAGACTTAATGTACTCATATATTTTCTATTCATATCGGTCAAGCCTAGCGAAGCACTGAAGCAATGCGACTTAAGTCAACAGGGATGGAGAGCAATCCTTCATATTTGTATGATCAAACAGGCTGTAAAGGAGCCGGCGGAGAAGGGAGACTGCATAAAAGACTAAATAAATTCAAATAAAATGAGTACGATACATTTAACGTGTTTGCTCTGGAGAATAGGGATGTGTATGCAGGTTTATGGAGTTTTCTAGGCCCTATCTATCTTGATGATAAGGTCATTGTGTGTAAAGCACGAAATTTCTCTGTGATCTGCAGTTTGTAATGTGATACAGTGTGTGTCACGCTATATTAAAGGGATAGTTCACTTAAAAACCAAAAATCATTTACTCACCCTCATATAGTTTCAGATTGGTTTGAATTGCTTGCTTTCTGCAAAAAAAAGAAAGAAAAGAAATTACGATTTTCTGAAAATTGTCTCAAAAGTGTATTTTGAGATGTCACTGACTCTCATTGCATGGACAAAACACTTTTGGTCATCTTGTCCCATAAAATTCCTATCTACATTAATAATGTTTTTACTGAGGGGTTTATTGACAGTATATTATTTGTATATTATATAGGCCTAATATTTTACTCCTAAGAAAAGTATTTTTCTAGATGATGAAAGTATTCTAACTGATGGAGTGAAAAAATTCTAGTACGTCAGAAAAAAAGAAACACAAATTTGGGATCTGGCTTTAATCAATGCTCAGATTTATGTTAAGCAGGAAATGTATGCAAATTAGTGCATATTTAATTAGATAATGTCTTGCTTGCCTGCTTAAGCCAAACATTTCAGAAATCTTGCAATGCAAAACAATTATCTTGATGTTTTTTGATTATGTATAGCTCAGCATGTACCACTGTGTCTTACTTTTCAGATTCATTAACAAATGGGACCAGTTTCCCTTTTATATAAATGACTCTACAAAGTTAAGACCAGTCTTGAAGAAAAAATGTGATAGCTAAAAATTACAGCAGTTAATTCAACCAGCACCAGCTCTTTTCCCTGTTGACAGCATTAATTGGCACTGCTAGAAATTATTTGACAATCGGTAGCAGACATGAGAGATCTGGCCCTGAGCAGATGTCTCACATATACAGTGGGTACGGAAAGTATTCAGACCCCCTTAAATTTTTCACTCTTTGTTATATTGCAGCCATTTGCTAAA
>JAUMHE010000053.1:6639855-6660166 GCA_032359235.1 Enteromius mattozi | reverse complement strand
TCTTATATAGACAGGTGTGTGGCTTTCCTAATCAAGTCCAATCAGTATAATCAAACACAGCTGGACTCAAATGAAGAGTAGAACCATCTCAAGGATGATCAGAAGAAATGGACAGCACCTGAGTTAAATATAAGAGTATCACAGACCATGTGATCTCTATCTATCTTGTTCTCTTTTTCCTTGCATCTTTTTTGTATGACATGCTGCATGTACAGGAACATGCAAGCAAAACAGCCCTGTATCTGCTCCATATGTGAGACATGGAATTGATTTCAGAAACATTTACCAGAAACTATGGTGAAAAAGTAAAAGCCTTGGTCAGAAATCCATCTCTGCTGTGGCCTGGGTGAGATTATGTCACGTTATAAAGGCTGCAGGCGCTCGGCTGTCTGATGAATGGAGAGGAGAGAGAGAGCGCCAAGAACAACAGAGACTCCATCACACACTCACTCTTGGATGATGCCAGACAGAGGGGGGCTGGAGAGAGAGAGAGAGAAAAGGGAATAAATTATTATTCCTTAAGAAGAAAAAAACTGTCGTTTGTTGATTTATCAACACAGTAATGTCAGAAAGCTAAAATTAAAGTGTTTGCTTTAAAAAGCCGTTCATATTTTAACACAGACAGTAATACACAACAAACCGAACACAACGTAATGTACTGAAAGGAAAAACACCATAAATTCCATACACTAACATATACTGTAAATCTTACATGGCAAACTTTATATTTCTTGTTACTCTGGTGTTTAAGTGGCATTTAACTTTTATCCAACAATTATTCAAGAGAGTTGAAGGAAAATGTGCAGAGGTCAAAACCAGCCTGAGGGAGTTGGGTTAAACTTTGGCTTGTTACTTAGTAGATTTCTGAAATCTGAACGGCTTTATGGATTATATGGAATTTTTTTTCCACTGCTGATGAAAATCCCTGTTTTGGTGTTTTTTGCTGAATGGTTTTAATGCAGCGATTCAGTCCCTGATTGCATTTTTAACAAATCATCAAGAGTTTTCAATAAATTTAATTTAGGTAAATCAGGCGGTGTTTGGAACGTACTAAATCCCAGAGCTCAGGCTGGCCTGAGGCGATGGAAATGAGCCAGTAATCAGACTGTTTTTAGTTCAAGACCCGACCGGTGGGACTAATGATCTGGATGCTGGGGTTTGACTGGTTGAAATATGGCCGTCACAGACTACTGAAAATCGGCCCTTGAGAAAGGTCACCTTAAAAACTATTCTTGGCTGTTTTCACCCTCTAGCACAACACAACGCGATCATTTCTTTGCTTAGAAACTGCCATCTTCAAAGGAAAAAAATGTAAAGTGTTTCTGTAATAAAATGGACAATTAACTTATCTTGCTGTTTCGTAACTTGAGGTAAACTTTAACCACAGTTATCTGCCTGCGAGACAAAAAAAAACAAAAAACAAAAAGGGGGAAAGACACGCTCATAAAACTGAATCATCTAGTTTCACATTCCTGTTAACAATCTAGAATTTGAAGAGTCATCACGTCACTGTACTAAAGGGACTTTTTTTTTGTTTTTGCCACAGGTTACAGACAGTATCATCTCCAAACAGGCTTTACACGGTGAGTATACGATCAGTCATTTCTCTGTAATCGACATAATCACAAAGACAGCTCAAAGCATAGTGCTACAGAAACACCAGAAACAATATCAAAAATAGACTGTAACAGAACACAATGCAGTTCAAAGAACAGATTAAAATGTCTTGCGCAACACCAGTAAAAATTTTATGATAGATTTTAATGTGTTGATTGTCTACTGTCTGTCTCTCCATCAGAAGCAAGAGCCATGCCCCATTCATATAATACATCAGGGTCAAAGTTTATGACCACAGTGACACAGCGACCATCAGCCCACCTGACCCTTAGCAGCCTGCAAGGTGAGCTACTGTGTGTGTGTGTGTGTGTGTTTGTACACAATGCCAGCTGACACTTTGAATGTACCCATCTATTCTAACTCCACATTTTAGAGTCACCAACACTGATCAATATTGCATGAATAAATAAATAATATAAAAATGTAATAAGAAGAATGACAAACTATATTATTTAATAAAATAATTAAATTTAGTTAGTTTATGAAAAGAGTTTAAATATCTATTTACTATTATAGTATTTATTAATATTTTGAAATAGCTTTTATTTTATATTTTATTTTTAAAATTTTTATTTGCTTACGTTATGTTTTTTTAGCTTTGTTTTTTATATTTCTATTTGATTTATTAAATTGACCTTATTTTATTTCAGTTACTTACAAAAGCCAAGTTTTCCATGTAATACTAACATCAAAGCTATAAAAAAAAAAGTATTTAATCTAATAATAAACACATTTTAGCCTGCAATACCCTACATGTCTTTTCCCCAATTTTTGTCCTGATTTGCACTCTAGACTAGTCGACGCTGGTTGCTGGAAGTCAAAGCCAGTCTGCAGATTTCTGTCATTTAGCATACAATGCCCAGTTTTTCTCTGTAACCATTTACAAATTTCCAAGTGTATGATGTCTAGTGTTTTAAATCTGTTTGGGTTTTAAAAGTCCTGTAGTGTATTCCAACCAGTACTGTAAGAACATGCCTCATGTGCCTTTCATGTATAAAACCTATAAATCCATCCATCCAGGCAGAGGCAGAGCTTCCCTATGTCAAAAAAGCCTGGCACACAGCTGCAAAAAAGAAGCTCATTATATTGCAGCTTGAAATTGTTTAGTTATTTAGCTACAGTAAAATAATATCACTAAATATCTCAAAATATTGTCTGTTGCTTTGAAGTTTTAATATAGCTACTCGGATCAAAGACCTATTTACTGCGTGCGTGCCAGAAAAAAAAAGAGATTTATTCAGTCACGCATCCCAGAAGGAAATGAAACCAAGTCAAACCAGCTTTGTTTCTGGGGCACAAGTCGAAAGTATGACCGCTAAACTGCAAGGGAGTGTTTTTATTTTTTACACGTGCATGCTTTATTCACTAACCTGTCTGCACGCTGCTTGATGATGGATCACATACACACACTATGAAAACTGCACATGTCGTTAACTTCAAAAAGCTGAATCCATTTAATCCATGAAAACATCTATATTAACCGCTGTGATAGCGGTGGGCTTTCCTACACATCTGTACTTCATGTGTGTATCTCCCTTTATCAACTTTTGTCAGAAGAACGGCCCTTTTAAAACTTTTTGAAGCAGTAAATCAAAGAGCAGGTCTAGCGTGTTATTGATCTTCTTTGAGGAATGTGGCTCATTGTGTTTGAGGAACACACCGCCTGCTTCTCCATGTGTCCTACACCTCCCTTCCTCCCTAGTCTTTCGATTTTTCACTCTGTTCGTTACTTCCTCTCCTGTGTAGCCATACCTTCCTGTTCTGATCTCTCCTGTACTCTAAAGACAACCCCCCAATCTTTCATTCCTCCCTTTTACCTTGTGAATTATGTGCCTTGCCTTAATCAGCACCTGCTCCTTGTCTTGGAACCTTTATTCTTTTTTTTTTATTATTATTCCTTTTCACTACTTTTTTTTTTTGGTGATTAATTATTTGTACATTTTCACATTCAGGTTGCCTTTGGCATTACTTAATGCTCACTTAATGTTTTTAACACCGTTAACTGTAATCCTTAATCTTAATCTCGAAATTAATCTTTTTTATACTGTACGTTTATAATATTGTGATATCTAAATTCACTTGTAGCATTTAAAATGATTTGTGATTTATTAGCAATTTTAGTGCATTTATTATGCCTTGTAGTGCAACTTATATTGCATCTCATTAATAATTGTAACCACAGTTAATGCATTATAACACTGTAATTAAAATGCATGTTACACTATGCATTTTAATTACAGTTATAATTATTTACGGAAAGATATAATATATTACAATGCACATTATGAATAATTCTAATGATGTATTCCCTTTAATGACCCTTAATAATGCATTATACATACAGTCTTTAAATGATACTGATTTAATTTGTTCTTCATTTATACAAAATATTATTCAATATAGAATTTAAAATATGAAAAATTATCAGCTTATTGTTAAGTCATAATTAGCATTTGCAAATTATCAACTAAAAATCCAGCCACTTGCAAAGAGTTGAAGATCTGCCCTACATTGTTCTTTTAATATCTATATATCATTATTAATATTTTTAATTAGCTTTTATTTTTATATTTTCAGTTTTGTTTTTTATTCATATTTTGTTAAATTGTTAGCAATTTTATGTGCTTATAATTTTTTTTACATATTTAGTTTTTATTTTTATTTAGTTTATTTTAAATTTATTTTAGTTCAGTTTTAGTCATTTTAGTATTTTAACTTTAAAAGCGTTATTCGTTTTAGTTTTGGTTAACAGTAACATCACTGGTTGCATTGAATGTCAAAACACTTGTAAAGTTTCTGATAGTCAGTATGTAGTGTGTTGTGGACCCATCAAAATAAAGTGTTAGAAGATATTAAGCAGACAGTCTACTAATACTCTAACGACTACTAATTGACATATAGTTGCTAAGTTACTTACTGTTAGTAGAATGTCTAAAGTGGACTATCAAAATAAAGTGTTACCAAATGTTTCACTCAAAAATACATACTTGGCAGAAGTAAAATGGGTTGTGAATGGCGTTTCATGCTAAGCTAAAGTCCATCTCCTCTTTTTTTCTCAGGTGGCGGTCAATACTTCACCCCTCAGCCAGACCTGCACCAGTCCTGCCGCCACCCTGTACGTTCCTGGGCCAACCAGAGCTTCGGCGCCCATCTGCACAACATGACGCTGGTCAACGGACGCCTCCGTGTGCCCCAGGACGGCCGCTACTACCTGTACTCCCAGGTGTATTTCCGCTACCCCTCTCCCAGCGAGGGCGACCAGAACAGCGTAAGCCACCAGCTGGTTCAGTGCATCTATAAGAAAACCTCCTACCTGAGGCCGATTCAGCTCCTCAAGGGAGTGGGGACCAAATGTTGGGCTCCAGACGCAGAATACGCCCTTCACTCGGTGTACCAGGGCGGCCTGTTTGAGCTGCGAGCAGGCGACGAGGTCTTCGTGTCCGTCTCGTCCCCCACAATGGTATACGGCGAGGATTCTTCTAGCTACTTTGGAGCTTTCCGTCTGGACCTGTAAGAGCATATCAGAGGAGCTAATCCGGGACTACGTTACCTATCGGGTGGATCATTTTGGGGCTGTGACCCAAAGACTTCATCGTTCAGCTTTCCTTTCTTTAAGACTCTGAATATGTGAAGGATGTGTGAATGAGAGACATTTTGGATAAGGTTGTTTCTTTTAAAGACAGAGGAATGTATGTATATTTTTTTACAGATCACATCAAAGATGTGAATCTTCGAAACGGTAGCAAAAACTAAAACTCACACGAAGTGAATCTGTGCCAATGGTGTATAGGGTTTGACGTGTGAACTCCACTCGCGCTCGTCCGCTGGAGGGGAATATTTCTGTGTACAGCGGATCTAAAACAGTTTTAAAAAAACAAAGATATGAGAAGAGATGACAGCGGGAATGTGGAGGAAAGAAAGATGAGAGGGCAAGTATGCAGCTCTACCAGCCTCAAAGGAGCATCCTGGCAGGTTGTGAGACTTCTCCCCGTCCTGTCGGACCAGCGGAGCAACATGCCCGGACAAGAAAAGGACCTAAAAAACATTCACATAAACACAGAGGAATCCAGCTTGTCGCATAGATCGCATTTAAGAACACCCATTCTCGAGTATTTATGGCTTCCACACATGCAAAACACAGCGATAAGATAAAACACATATGTTTTGTCTCATATACAAATTACTTTTACAAGTCTCCCTCTGCTGTCTGGTCCAAGTTTGCAGGAGGAAGTGCTGTCAGGGAGGGACGCACAGAGACACGTGCTTCCCGGCTCACGTGGTGCTGGACATATGAAAGGTTAAATAAACACTACGCTACATGGTTTGTTGAAATGTCGCATTTATACGATGCTTTGTTTTTGCTACACAGACATACAAAAACACACTCCGAGTGCCTTGGAAAACTTTTTGGACTTGTACATCCATCTCTTTCTCTGTGTGGTTGGTCAGTCGGTTCAACCTGTGTATATAATTGTATTTAATTCAGAAACACGAGGTCTGGAAATGAATGTAATGTTCTCCCATGAAAATCCCACAAAATGAGACTCCCGCTGTAAACGTAAACGCCGTGATGTTCTTCAAATGAAACGGCGCTGTGAATCTCGATACAAGGGAAAACTGAAGGAGGAGAGGGTGGGGGTGATTACTTTCCACTGTAAATGATCAAGTGCTGTCACAATGGTGTTTCTGAGAGCGAGCACAAACACTCGCTTGGGTTTCAATGTAAACCACGAGCATGTTTTCTTCTCTCTGGACTCTGCCCCGGTTTTTACTGATAAAGTCAGCGAGCTAAAGGGTTCCCTGCCAAGACAGTGCCTTAAATCACATTATACAGCAAGAGCCAAGACTCTTTGTGGCATTTAGCTATGGACATAATGTTAGTTATACAGCATATTACAAAAGTTCATTCCATCTGACTCTTATCTGCAATTTGTCTGGATTAAGAACTTGGATGTTGATTTAATCCAGAAGGGGAGAACAAGTTATTCTTGAGCAGGTTAATGCTTCTGGCGCAAACTCATTTCTCTCGACTGGTATAATGTGCCGCAATGCCAAAATTTCCTCACATAGGGTGCTCTTTTATGTCTAAGGGAATGTGACGTCAGATACCACTAGGTTTTTTTGTGTGTAAAAGTGCCTTTGAGTTGTTTTTATGCACTGATCGAAGACCGCCACCAATCTTTTATCATGTTATGGGAGGTTCAAAGTATGTTTTAGATCAGTGTTGAAGTCATACATGACCTCATCAATTACACATCATTAACCGCATCATTTTGCACCCCAGTGAGAACTCGCACATCGCCCGCTTAGCGAAAACATTTATTCATTTTCTCACCCTAATGTCATTCCAAACCTGTGGAACTTTCTGTCTTTTGTGGAGCACGAAAGAACTGTTTTGAAAAATGCTTCAATGTGGTTTTTTTGTTCATACAATGAAAGTCCATGGGGTCCAAAACACCACCAGACTCTGGAAAATCTCACTCTGCAAAAGAAACTAAGTCATACAGGTTTATAATGAAATGAGGGTGAGCAAATGACAGAATTTTCATTTTGGGGTTAACTCTCCCCCGAAGGAGTCTGGATAATCCTACCAATTCGCACTGACCGAGCTCATTATCCCCGTCAATCTGCTCCGGCCCGCCCAGGGTCTTGTGTGAGTGTGCACATGTGTATACAAGTTGAAATATGTACCTATCTATACAACGTGGGGGTCGTAGTGGGGTGAGGGGTGGCCTGGAAAGAGAAATATGGCTGAATTCCAGCAGATCTAGACGGATTACAGCAGGACTTGCCCTCTGAACCACAAAGAACCACAATGTGAACACAGAAGACAAATGTATGTTAGGTGCATAAATACGTGAGTGTGTGTTTTTTAATTAAAAGGCTTGACTGGTTTCTGTGGATGTGATGGTTTGCATACTTTAAATCTCACAGAGCTTTGTGGAGATTTTACGGGACTGCTGTGAAAAACTAGAGCGGGGCAGAACACAGTGAAATCGAGTGAGCAACATGAACTGTCAGTTGAAACAAAAAGACTATTGTGTTTCCTTTTCCAGAGTGTTTTTTTTTTTTTTTCTTTGGGATTGTTAAATTCTCTGACCACCAATCTGTGGGACTGTTTCTCATTTTAAAAAAGATGTTATGCACTGTTTACCAATGTTGCGTCTTCATCTTGGTAAGAATGTACTGATCTTTCTCACACTCTCCCACTTTTTATTGTATAATTTTACAATGTCTGACCTGTGTCCTTAAAGCATAAGTTCGAGGTGTCCTTTTCAACAATTAAAGTGCCTTTTTTGAATCATGGGTCATAGTTTGATCATTTAATTGCAAGCTTGTGCATTTTTGCCCATGCCAGTAACTTCCATCATGAATTATATGGAATTTGTTTTCCCTTTCTTTTGCCAAACTTGCACACACAATACAACAGCTAACCCACCCACATGAACACATGGTGTTCTTACACAAAAGATGATTTCACACACAAAAATTGTTTTAAGTAGGCCTAGTCTGTTTTCACTTTTTTTTTTTTGGTATTTTTACAAATACAATTAAATCTGAATATACAAACACACACATACATATTCATACAAACATATCAAAGTACATATCAGATTTTGATAAAACATGTCTAATTACTTTTAATTAGTGCTGTCAAACTAATTAAAGTGGTTAATTGTGATTAATCATATAAAATTAAAGTTTTTGTTTACATAATATGTATGTGTACTATGTATATTTATTATGTATATATAAATACACATACATACAGTATATATTAGAAAATATTTAAATGTATATACATTTATATTTTATATTGTATAAACATTTAATATTTTTTTCTTAAATATACATGTTTTTTGTACTTGATTTAGGATTTATGAATAAGCATGTGACACTGAAGCCTGGAGCCGCTGAAAATTCAGCTTTGCCATCATAGAAATACATTACATTTTAAAAGATCTTAAAGTGGAAAGCATATTTACATTTTTTTGTTATCTAAATTTTTAGTGAGTGTTTCAGAAACAATGAAAAAAAATTTAAAAAAATATTTTATTTATGAATAGGACAAGATCTGAAGTGTCAGAGATCACGTTAAAACCTTATCAGCACGTCTCAAGATGTCACAACGTCACTTTCATCTGTCCCTGGATCTGCACTCACGGAACACACACAAGCTACTTACATTACTTACATAACGCTCACCAAGCAGTCATAACTCATTTTCTAATAATCAGGTAAGTGTATGCAAACTATATTACGATCTCCATAACTGACTGTTTACTGGTTGAACATTGCAACCAGTTGCCAAAGGCTTCTGTCATTTTACATGGGCAGCCACAATTTTTCTTTACACTAAAGCCAAGATAAACAAAGCTCTTAGAATACACTTCCAGACATATAATGACTACTGCTCCCCTGCCTATAAAGCATATTCACTATTGGGACCGTCCCTGAAGGGATATTTTGTCAGATGAAAACCCACATACACTCAAATCCAAGCTTAAGGTCACTCCCCAGCTCTCTGTTCTCATAAGTCTCCCAGACAAGCATCTATGAGTCACCATCTTTCTCACTTCTGCTTGGGGTCCCAATGTCTCACCATCACAAAAACAAAGCACACACACAGGCCACACACACTTACACACCATTTGACTAACTCAGCGTTGACCACACACCAGTCTATTCACTTTTAGATGTGGCCACACACACACACACACAGAGCACCCAGACTGCCCTTGTTCCCGCCTGCACAAATATACCCTCACTCACAACAAATCAAACAGCTCATCACACATTCCCCTCGCCAGCGCTCCCTAGCAATCCGTCACTCATATGTGTCACTGTTAAAGCTTTTCTGCCATTCATTAAGACCACCAAGCATTCCAATTCACAAACCCAACCTTGTCCTCCCCAATTCCCAGAATCCACCAGAACGCTCCGGAATGTCACAGGAATCGCATCCAGACGCTGTCCAAATCGCTCAACATCTCAGCACACACACACAGGATTCACTTATCTCATTCGTTTGTGCAGGGCCTGGAAAGAGTAAACACAAATAAACAAATGGGACAGTCTGCATGGTGGAGAGGCAGCGGGATCATCTCCCTTCTGTGAGACAATGAAGGTCCGCAATCATCCCTCAGGCCCATATCAGTCTCCTCTCCTGTCTGAGACACAGAATTTGTGATCACTTAGACATAACCAAACTAAACATTTTGGTAGGGTGTAGTGTATTTGCATAGGCATTTACCTCGACTAAACACAGGTGTTTGCTGAAGCAAAAACTCCTTTGAACAATGCCTCAGTGTTGTTATATGGTTGTCAAGATGTTCCATGTGGTTGCTAAATAGTCCTTGATCATTACTGGCCCAAGCCAAAAGGATTTTGTGTGTGTGAAGATAGCTCCCATAGAAGAGTGTTCTTTTAGTATTATTTCTGTACTATTATAGCATTTATTCATATTTTTAATACATTGTTTTTATATATTCATTAACATTTTATTAATATTGTTGTGTGCGGCAATTTTGATTAGCTTTTACATTTTTCTTCGTAATTTTATTTGAATTGGATTTTTTCCAGTTGTGTAATTATGTACTTGTACAAAAAATTAGAAATTAGAAATTTTGGCTGCGCAACAGCCACCAACAACCTTTTTCAATCCAACTTTTTCAACTAATATTTATATTTTACTTCAATTAATGTAATACATTTATATAGTTTTTGCGGTAACACTTTAGAAAAGGTAACACTTGTTAACTATTAACTATGACTTTCCCTTCAATAAATTCTTAATTTGCTGCTTATTAATAGTTAGTAAGATAGTTGTTAAGTTTAGGTATTGGGTAGGATTAGGGATGTAGCATAAGGCATTGATATGTGCTTAATTAGCACTAATAAATGGCTAATATTCTAGCAATACACATATTAATGAGCAACTAATAGGTGTAACCGTAAAATAAAGTGTTACCGTTTTTGCTAATATTTATTTAACACTGCTCTGGAAGCCTGCTTTAAAAGTTAAAAATGGTAGTAAATCCATTTTTTTAGATAAAGGTTCAAATAAGATCAAATAAGAGAAAAGGTTTAAAATAAAAAGTAATGTGATATATTAGGTGAAAATGTAAGCAGTTGCAACATTTCATGTATCAGATTTTGAGAAACAAAGCTGAAATCGTTAGATGTAGTTTACCTTTTTATTTCTTCTACTCAGATGCAGAAACGGGCTTCCGTGTGTTACCTACCTCAAAGCGTTAATGGTGCAAGATAAGTAATGTGCTGAAGTTTAATACTTGAGTTTAGAAGTTTAGAACAAAATGTTAAGTACATAATAGCAACAGTTATATAAACAACCGCTACAAGCAAAATGAACCTAAACTGAAGAATTATAAGCGTGCATTTTGTTCAAATATCCATGTAAAATTCTCCTCTAAATCTGTGAACAATTTTCGAAAAAAGGAAAAATAAACTAACAAGACACTTGCGACAGATCATTGCACACTGTTGCTACTTTAAGAAGCATTTGTGCTTTTTCCAAAGACAATATTGCTGATAATACAGTTACAAAGTAATAGTTATTAAAACACTGGCCTTCAAAAGGTGTGAGAAAGTCAGAGTTCAGAAGCAATATCAAATAAGACTCGCCCCACAATCTTGTGGTGTTTTAAGAGACCCTTAGCAATTTCCGTGAAATACCACATTTAACGCGAACCAGCGAGGGTCTGTTTCTACAACCACCAGAGTAATTTGGGATTCAAGGGAATAAAAATGCTCAGATTTTAATGTCTTGGCGTCTTTGATAATGCAAGATAAACCAAAAACTCAAAGCCACAACGGTTCTTTATATTTGGAGCATACTCACATACTTCTGGACCTCTACATGAATGCAGTCTGTGTGGATTGCATCATTCAGATTTATTCAAATGGACAAAGGTTCATTTGACAACATGATATAAATCACAGTCATGTACAAATACTGCAATAGAAAACACTTTTGTGCAAATAAATACATATTAATGTTAACATCTCATCAATAAAACAGACAACAGGTACTTCATCTCTAAGAAGTGCTTTGGAATAAATTACGCACATTTCTTTTCCTTCCAAGCGATTTGGTAATAACCGTATCATCTTTTTGGCGAGAAAAATCACAGGTTTCTTTGGACATACATCGTAAACATGCTTCCTGACACCTGTAAAAACAGTTTACTCAGGTTTAACATTTGTCTTCGACCCCAAACAGGCTGTTTGCATAGAAAAAGGCAAGCAGATGCCAACTAAACAGCTGTTTACTTGCTGCATTGTGAGCTGAAAAGTTAGAAGAAGCCTACGTTCTGTAGATAAGAACACAGGAGGTCTGTGGTGTGTCCTGTTTTACATTACAACATTTAATTTGGTCCCGGTCCTGGCCCGGCTCCTTCTGCACCAATCGAGTGTTGGGTTACAGTGCAAAGAGGTTCAGCACCCACCCGGATTGCAGGAATGAGTGGAAGTCCTTCGTGCCAAGTCTCTCCAATAACCC
The DNA here is from genome assembly GCA_032359235.1 of Enteromius mattozi. Taxonomy (NCBI): domain Eukaryota; kingdom Metazoa; phylum Chordata; class Actinopteri; order Cypriniformes; family Cyprinidae; genus Enteromius; species Enteromius mattozi. The sequence goes on along the minus strand of JAUMHE010000053.1, from coordinate 6,648,027 downwards.
CCCGTGTGACACAGAAGGGACCTTTGTGAAACGATCCCTCCACTGACCAGTGAACACTGTTTAATTAACCTTTTCTCCTCTCCCTCCTCCCATATTCCCATGTTTTCCAAGGAGGGTGAAAGAGAAAAGAATAATCTCTCCTTCCAACACCCTCACGGTCCCCTGCACAAATATTCACACACATGCACCTTTTCTTTCAGTAATCAGAGCGCAAGAATTTCTTTTTTCCCCCCCTCGCTCTATTATAACAGTTCAGAATCGCCTGTTGTTTAAAGGCTGGACCGGAAATGGTCTTTCTAAGAGTGGAAGGCGGTTGGGGCTGCGTGACGGTGCTTGAGGGAAGCGGTCGGGGGACATCCTGGCGACCAAGAGCCCAGACGAGCAGGAGCGAATGGGAACAATAGCCCTCCACGACCTCCCTGCCCCAAATCCAACTCCCGGGAATTACGGCGAGCAGGGAAAGAGAGCGTTTAGAACAGGCATGAAAAGAATTAAATGCCTTTAATAGGTCATAAACAACTCAAATGCCAATGCAAGGGGAAAAAAAAAAACTAAACAAAACAGGAGGGTGGAGGTTTTTTAAAACGCGCAGAGACAAAAAGTTAAACAAGTATGCCAAGGAAAGGGACTACAGTATAGAGTTTAGCCCTTTCATTACAGGGAGGATCTCGTTATGTCATGATCGGATCCTCGCAGACAAACAAGGGAGTTGCCTGGAGATGCTTCGGCGAGGTTGTCTGAGGACGTCCAGCGAGGTGACGGACGGAGGAATGGATTCGCATCTCCAAAGACAGAATGGAGGGGCCCAGGTGCTCAATAAGAGCATAGAGATGTTGGGGGAATGTAAAGAGTCTCGAAGGTAATGACATGAAAGAATGCAGCAACACACCCAGCAAGCAAACCGGGCCAAGAATCTATCAGATGGCGCACAGCGTCCAGAACGAACAGTCTGTGAGATGGTGCCTCCTGGCGGTGCCCAGCAGGAACTGCAGTTTGGGAAGCTGAGTGGAAATTGTCAGTTTGGCAGGCCCTAGAAACTTATTGGAAAACATATGCCACAGGTAAGAGCAAATAGCTTGTTGCAAAAGCATAACGACAGAAGGGCACTTCAACAGAACTATTGAAGGCTTAGTTCAAACAAAAATGAAAATTCTGCCATGTTTACTCGTCCTCGTGTTGATCCAAAACTGTACGACCTTTTATTCTTTGGCAGAACACAGAAGAACAGATTTTGAAGAATGCTGGACAGCCAAACAGTTTTAGTTGCTTTTGGTTTTCATTGTAAAAACACCAAGACTTTCTCAAAATTGTATGTTTTACAGAAGAAAAGAGTCATACAGGTTTGGAACATCAAAAGGGTGAGTAAATGAGTGTTTTTGCATGAACCATTCTTTTTAAGGTTCTTTGTATTACTGGCTATAAACAAACTTTTCAAGAGTGGCATGTTATCATCAAAGCCTCCTTCTCAAAGAGTGAGAAACTGAGGAACGGCACTATTGAGGACGTTTTGCTAGAACGTATACATGAGAAATAGTAAGCGCATCTGTGTGACTTCAACATGATACACTAAATCTCACTTCACATCTACAAAAGAAGGCACATCTTCCCACAGGGATCGCTCGATGCACGCAGGTTCTGACAAGACACCCTTAACGCACGTTTCCCAGATCATTTCAGGAATGTTCTCACCCTTCTGAAGTTCCTTTCGAGGTCAAACGTCACTCCAGGGATGGAAATCCAGCTAAAAGAAATTGCTTAAGCTACTCTTAGATTGTTGGCTGGCTTAAAACCGTCTCAGTCAGTTAGTCTCCCATTCAGATAAATGCCCAAAACCAGCGACCCAAATCCGCTTGAGAGACTAGCAACCATATGAAGCTAGTTCAAGCTACTTTTAAAGTAGAGTAAATCACCTTAAATGGAAAAAACAAAAAGTACAAAAATAAGTTGTTGATCCCCATATTTAAATATTTGTAGGCAGGATAAGCATTTGGTCCACATACAGCAAGTCCTGATGGCAACAATTCAGATCAGGCCTGATATGAGGTTGACAGGTGTGAGAGGACAGCATTTTTCACCTCGTCTCTGTAGCCTCCGGACAGGCTAAACAGCTCCTGTCTGAACAGGTCCAGTGGTGAAAGAGCAAAAAGCTGCCTTAGGCCACTCTCACACCACTGTATATTAGCAGTACCTCAACGACACACACAGTCCCACCACCACCACCTTCATCAACATTATCATCATCGCAGAATGATTCAGCCCTCTGTGTGTGTGCAGGAGTGTCTGTTCAGTCTTGAGTCTTCAGTTGAAGAGGATTGAATCTGGGTCTCTGTTGGCCATCTGTGCCATGTGTTTAAGAATGTCCTTTTTAGTGATGATTCCCAGCAAACGCCTGAAAAGAGAGAAAGAAAAGGGATTCTTGTTTTTAATTAATACTAATCACTTAGCTGTCAGGTCACACAAATCAAACCGACAATAATTGAACAGATGGTCCTTGTTAGCATATGCATGAGAGACTATGTTTGCATAAAAGTTCAAGGCCACATGTTCAAAGTGTGCGTGTGTGTTTCCAGTCTTCTTGCTTTTTATATTATGTCATTTCCTTTTATTGTCCTAGATAGACTTGAAGGGTGGATCACAGGAATCCAAGACCAACAGCCACGTTGATCCGCTCAACATCGGGACCTGATTAGAACACACTTTAAAAAGGCAAAACAACTCCAGCAAGAATCAGCTTCAGCCGTTTCGAACAAATATGGTAGGGAGCGCTCTTATAAGAAAATCACAAAACCTCAGAAACTCAAAAGGGACTTTAATAAGCATAAATGCCCTCATGTTAGAAGTGCTGAGACTTTTGTTTTATTTAATCAGTGCTACACTGGATATTTGCAGTGTATTTATTTGTATGGCGCTATTCACAATGCAGACTGTTTCAAAGTGCCTAGTGAGCATGCCAATGGTAAGAGCGCAGGGGAAAAACTCTCCAAGATGTTTACGTAGTTGTGGATGCAGAAGAAATCTTGGGACGTACAAAGATGAGAAATCCCTCCTGCTAGGGCTGGCGCATATTTAGACAAAGTTTAACAAACATAGTCTAACTGCAAAGTGGAGACAACAGCTCTGTTCTTAAACCTTGTGACACTGCAAATCATGAACAGCCTTCAAGGGAGCATTCGATCTGAGCTAGAACCTCATACAACGACACACAAATAAGGGAGAGTTACTCACAATTGATTGCAATAAAGAATGACACTAGCATGTTGCTAAGCAAACTTATTGTGTAGTACCAATTAAGAAAATGTTTTAAAAGTGATTCCCTTAGTGTCATAAAATATTTGAAGGCCCAAGTTATTTCTGATACTTCTGCTGTACTGGCAAAGCTGCTCAAAAGCCTTTTATTTACAGTAACTAGAACTATAGTGGTATACTATAAAAGTACTAAAATATAAATAATAATTCCCAATAAGTTTCAATAATGTTTTTCAGTGTTTATCATCAATTCAAATCAAAATGACTTTTCTAGTTTATTTTTACTCACATAAAGCTATTTTCAGTAATTCATAACCAATAAAGTATTTTAGTGCTTGACATAACTAAAAGTTATATTAATTTTTAAAAATGTACATGACTGTAAGATTTCATAAATGTCCAGGTCTTTAAAAAAAAAAAAGAAGAAGAAAAATCACACTGTATTCCTACATACAGTATATCCAGGTTTTTCATGACCGTGTTTTTGTCCAAATCAGGTTTAGAAGTTTGTGTAGTGTCGCTGCCACATGTGTTGCCTTTAATGCTTGGTGGCTCACTAGGTTTTGAACCAGAACTAACGTGTAACTTTAGGGGTGAGATTAAAAGACATGAGACAAATGCTGTTTATTTATCTTTGGCCAAGTCAACCCTAAAAAAAGCCTCGGTCTGCTTCTCATGGGAAAACACAAATATCTGCTACACTTGTATCTCATCTACTGCTTCAAACAGAACGCACAGCTATGCACACAGACTCACCCATTCTGAATGACGAGGCACTGCCGCAGGCCGAGTTTGCGAAAGATGTCCACCACGATTTCCATGGGTGTGTGCACAGTGACTGTAAAGGGGCTGAGGTCCAAGATGCTGCGCAGTTTGACAGCAGGAGGAGCACTGGGTGAAATGGGTGGATCACATTCGGTGAAAAGGATGGGAGACATGCTGACCACACCGTCCTGATGCCGCCGGGCATTTTCTAAGATGATGGAGTAGGGGGGGAAAAAAAACAGGAAAGTTAGCTGGATAAACTCAATACTAATACATCAGTTACAACAAGGGTTCATTACCAAAAAAACTCTGTGGCAGCCCATGGACCGTTCACAAACCATCATATTGCACACAAAACTGGCAAGAACTGGCTGAAATCACTGCTTCCAATCTGATTGGCTGGCCGCTCTAAAACGTCTTGGATTCAGTGTACAGCAGTTTTTAATCAGTCATCCAGGAAACAAAGTTGCACTTACAAGGCGCCAGGCTGACAAAATCTATGTGGTATCAACTCTTTGACTGATAATCAAAGGTTTGGTTTGAGACATTTAGTAGCAAGAAAATAAGATACCCACAGGCGCAACTTGATCTCCCTAAATATCAGGGGGAAAAAACTCTACTTTGAGACTGTGGTCGGTTGCATCAGTCAGTTGGCTGGTTTCTAAGACTGCTAACAGTCAAACTGATGTCATGATGACCTGCAAGTAATTTCTACAGAAACAAAGAGCAATATATGGCCTAGAAATAATGTAAGAGTAATTTTTATTCTATTATTTATTTATTTGTTTATTTTTTTTTTTAAATCATACTTAACCCAAAGAGCCAATATGTATACGTCTCTTCTGCCCTTCTCAGTACAGGAAATATATCTATAAAACTGTATCATTTTAATTTGTTTGACAATATAATTTATCCCCGTATTCACAAAGCTGACTTTTCAGCAACCACTACTCACGATTCATGTCACATGATTCTTCAGAAATCATTTCTAATATGCTGATTTGGTGCTCAAAAAGTATTTCTTATTAATAATGATGAAAGTAGGTGTGCATTTTTGTACGTTTCACAGCTGAAGTAAAGCAGTCAGGTTAACATTATTCAGTAAACGGATTTCCACTTTTTCATAGTGAAAACACTAGAATTTCATTAAAATTATAGTGAAAACCGAACTACTTGTGTGTTAAAAAACATGTGTAGTACAAAAAGAGAAATTATTAATCATGTAATGCTTAAACCCACCCCATGACATCACACGTTGTGGTATTGCAAGATGGTGGCTTTCTTGCTCCAAAAAAACATCTTTTCTTTAAAATGGTTAGATTAATCATGTTTGTTATATATTAGTACTGTCAAACGATTCATCATGATTAATCACATACCAAATAAAAGTAAAACATTATTTACATAATGTGTGAGTATACTGTGGTTATGTATTATGTATATATAAACACACACACATAACTGAAACTTTTGTTCATACGCACATGCACCCCTTGTTTTCTTTGACCAAGAAAACCTTGTAAATAGCATAAATATGGGAAGCGACCAATAAAAAGACTCTGACCTAAGGATATGACCAGATCCCTCCTCAACACAAAGCCCACCAATCTCTGAGACTGTTGTGAGATCACCACAGGAAAGCCGCTGTAGGTGGTGTCTGCGATGAGTCTTTCCACCTCCTCTACAGTCATTCTGCTCTCCGTCAGCACAGACAGCGGTGGGTCGCCCTGCCGCGGCCGCATCACATCTGTGGCAAGAGTCTTGTGACGGAACTCTTCTTTGGCCTCCAGGAAAGGGTAACCGTTGAGGCGGATGTGGGCCTCGTAGATGCTCTCACGGCCCAGAGCGTCCGCAACCCATTTGCTGGTCATGGCAGCAGCCATGAGGGGCACGATGTACTCTAAACCTCCCGTCAGCTCAAACATAATGACCACCAGAGAGACAGTCATGCGGGTAACACCACCTACAGTAGAAATAAGACATTTGTATATATAGATGAGAACAAAGCAGCATATAGCCTAATGTAGTGATTTAATATTCTCTATTGCAAAATATAAAACTAATAAAAAACACTCCATTAAAAATGTCAATGACAAGCAAGGTCAAGCTACGCCATTAAATTATTCTACATGGAAGACTGCGCGAAGCAATTTGGTTGCGAAGTAAAAAATAAATCATCTGGAAAAATAATGTTCAGGAAACTTTCACAGATATGCAGAAGAATCACCCCTCACCCAGACAGGCTGCTGCGCCCACCATGGCATACAGTCCCGGCGTGATGCAGTCTGCCCCAGGAGAGCACCAGCCTCTGAAAATGTCCTGTTCGTGGTGGCGTACGGCCAGCTGCTCCATGCATACACCAAGAAGTCGGCCTGCTATGGCCCCCACCGCCATACTGGGTATAAATAAACCAGACGGAACCTGGAGAGAGAACAAAGAGCAAGACAGAATTAAAAGAGTAATGGCAGAGCCCACTTGAAATGCTTTACCAACTTCTCAAAATGCTTTTTAAGTTTTATTGTGACTGGACTGAATCAATACCACATTGTTACCCTTCATATGATGCCAACTTCTGGTACTGCATATAATAATAAATGGATACCCAAAGCAACAAACAAATGAACAAAAGGATCTCAGAGGATGAACAAAAAATAAATAAACAAATAAATAATAATAATTAATAAATGTAATTTTCAAAGCAATGTAATTTAAAGGTCCAAATTTGTTCAAATACTAGATGTAGAGGAATATATCAGTACTGGTATCATTAATCAAATGGAAAACCATTTACTAGGATTGTTCTCACTAATTAAATAAAACAAAAAATATTAGATAAATAAAATACAAATATTAGTAAATGTTAGCAAATTAGTAAATGTACATATAATACATAGTTAAGAAATCTTGCCCTGCTAACTAAATTAAATAAATTGAACTAAAAAAAACTAAAAATTAAATAAACCTATATGGAAAATATTTACTAAATAATGAACCAAATTAATAATAACAATAATAGCAATAATAATAAACTAAAATTAAAATAAATTAATAAATAAACAGACATCCATTCAAATTATTTTTAAATACTATAATAGTATATAACACTAAAACCACTCAGAAACGTAATAAAGACAAAAATCAGAAGTTATATAGCACCATGGTAAATCTGCGGTATTAAAGAGTTACTAATTAAACTAAACTATTAAATTATATTATAATTATATTAACTAATTTAGTGGATTTATGAAATTTTGAAATGCTTATATTTGAATCTGTTTTGCCTTCAAATAAAATTACATCTGGGTCTTTTACCTTCATGCCAAATGTAATCACAGTGAAGAACATCTTCAAGACCAGTGCAAGAGCTAGCTGCCACATGGCTGTATAGAGACCTGTCCCCGCCAGCCGAACCCCCCGACCATTAGAGGCCGTGGCATTAACGCTTCCTGATGTGCTTCCACTGTTGCTGGTGTAGCTGCAGAGTTTTGATGAGTCCAGCAGACCACAGTCATTAAACAGCTCCGAGATCAGTTCGCTGCTGCTCATTCGGGTATACTCGATTGGGAACGCTAACAACGCTGTTAAAAGGGCGACCCCCACAACCTCCAGGACAGGGTAGTGCCCAAGGCAGGTGTTCTTTCGGAGACGGCACCAGGCAATGTTAGCACGAATAAAGAAAGCCCCCCAAAGGCCACCGAAGATGCCCAGAAGCACAAAAGGTATGAGTTCCAGAAGATGCCAGGGAGTGTGGAACTCCACGTAGAAAAGGACCAATTGGCTGTTGCCGAAGGGATTAATGGAGCGAAGGGTGAATGCTGCGACCAGAGCAGCAAAGAACGAACGCCACAGAGTCTTCAGAGGGAAGTAGTAGCTGACCTTAAAAAGACATGCATGAGAAATATGGTCACTGTCAGATGTTAAAACAACATTCAGCAGATGTTTTTACAGTTTAAAACTCAGCATAGACTACTGTGAAATAATTATTTGACCCCTCACTGATTTTGTATGTTTGTCCAATGACAAAGAAATGAAAAGTCTCAGAACAGTATCATTTTAATGGTAGGTTTATTTTAACAGTGACAGGTAGCACATCAAAAGGAAAATTGAAAAAATAACTTTAAATAAAAGATAGAAACTGATTTGCATTTCATTGAGTGAAAT
>JAUMHE010000053.1:6583515-6639755 GCA_032359235.1 Enteromius mattozi | reverse complement strand
GTCAATGATTCTGAGAAAGGTGAGAAATCATCCTAGAACTACACGGGAGGAGTTAGTTAATGACCTCAAAGTAGCTGAGACCACAGTCACCAAGAAAACCATTGGAAACACATTACAACGCAATGGATTAAAATCCTGCAGTGTTCGCAAGGTCCCCCTGCTCAAGAAGGCACATGTGCAGGCCCATCTGAAGTTTGCCAATGAACACCTGAATGACTCAGAGAGTGATTGGGAGAAGGTGCTGTGGTCAGATGACACCAAAATTGAGCTCTTCGGCATTAACTCAACTCGCCATGTTTGGAGGAAGAAAAATGCTGCCTATGACCCCCAAAACACCATCCCCACAGTCAAGCATGGAGGTGGAAACATTTTGCTTTGGGGGTGTTTTTCTGCTAAGGGCACAGGACAACTTCACCACATCAATGGGAAAATGGACGAAGCCATGTATCGTAAAATCCTGAGCGACAACCTCCTTCCCTCTGCCAGAAAACTGAAAATGGGTCGTGGATGGGTGTTCCAGCACGACAATGACCCAAAACATACAGCAAAGGCAACAAAGGAGTGGCTCAAGAATAAGCACATTAAGGTCATGGAGGGGCCTAGTCAGTCTCCGGATCTTAATCCAATAGAAAAACTATGGAGGGAGCTGAAGCTCAAAGTTGCACAGAGACAGCCTCGAAACCTTAGTAATTTAGAGATGATCTGCGAAGAGGAGTGGACCAAAATTCCTCCTAAAATGTGCGCAAACATGGTCGTCAATTACAAGAAACGTTTGACCTCTGTGCTTGCAAACAAGTCTTTTTTTGTTAGAGGGTTCAAATACTTATTTCACTCAATGAAATGCAAATCAGCTTCTATCTTTTATTTAAAGTTAATTTTTCAATTTTCCTTTTGATGCGCTACCTGTCACTGTTAAAATAAACCTACCATTAAAATGATACTGTTCATTTCTTTTCATTTCTTTTTCATTGGACAAACTTACAAAATCAGTGAGGGGTCAAATAATTATTTCCTCCACTGTAGAAGCATAACTGCTTAATAACATTACATTGATATGAAATTTTTTAGTAACCCTTTACTTAAAAGTCTTTAAGTAAATGTATCTTGTAAATTACTTTAAACTATATTAAAATAGAAAACAATTACTATACAATCTGTAATAATATGCAATAATATTGCTGACCAAAATAAATGCAAGATATGCATAAAAATAATTACATTCAAAAATATATATTATATATATTAGTGGGGAATAAAGTTATTTCAGGGAATTATAACAATAATACAATAAAATGCTTTCATTTGATTGTTTATCTATATATCTATATATATATATATATATATATATATATATATAAAAAAAGAAAAGCAGTTTTGTTTATAATATATTTTTTTGTTTTGTTGGCCAAATAAAATGATCATCATCATGACATGTAATGCACATTAAAATCACAGAATATCTCAGTCATGATCATAAAAATGGCCCACTCAAAAATCTGGGTTTATACTGGTTTATTTAGCTGATTGTATAAAAACCACCTTTCCAAATGAAAAAAAAAAGGTGACATTTTATATTAGGTGGCCTTATGTACTTGCATCAAATTTTTGCTGCTATTGAGGTGGGATACGTGTAAGGTTAGAGACTGGTTTGGTGGTATGGGTAGGTTTAAGGGTGGGTCAAGGTGTAATAATAAATGTAATTACAAAAAATTTATTACAGATGGCATTTTTAAAAATATAGTACAATGTAAAAACATGTATGTACACAACAAGTTCATTGTACCAAATGATTAATTTTAAATGCAAGTACACCGTAGTAAAGGCCACCTAATATAAAGTGAGACTCAAGTCAGAAAAACATCTCTTTGATTATGGAAGGACTTCTGAAATATAAAATGCTTACCTCTTCCAGACTGAAAAGCACTCCTCCAATAGGAGCACCAAACGCTACAGACACTCCCACTGCAGATGCAGCAGACAACACCTGATACACACACACATATATACATTATATTTTATTTATATATATATATACACTTATTTACATTCCATAACATTCTTATTTCCCGACTAAGTGCACAATAAGGAGCATGTTCACCCTACTGAATTCTTGAACAACGAATTACACAATCAGCCTAGACAGTCTAGAAAAAGGCTTGTCTGTTCGCTATTTCTATTACCAAATTGGCACTGGCAACTTCCAGCACATCAGTTAACAGAGACCAAGCCAAGAGGCTTATATCAATGTATTACATTACAAGTTTTGATCCAAGACAAAATACTTTGTTACTTTTCCTTCAGTCTATCCCATACTCCCCTCTCCCTTATCTCTCCATCACTCCATTCCTCCTCTCCTTATCTCCCGCCCCAATTCCTCTCACCTCTCGTTTCTTGGCCTCATTTCGACAGTATTTGGTGAAGAAATGGCATAGGATGTTTGCGCAGCAGCAGGCTACATGAACCAGCGGACCCTCTTTCCCCAGACTGAGGCCGGACGAGACGGCCAGCACAAGTGTGATGGTCTTGATGATCAAAGTCCACTTCCCTAGGTACCCCCGAATTATAAAGCCACTCAGGATGGTCTTAATCTGCAAGAATTCAGGATTGGTTATTCAGGGTTCGAAATGACTCAAAAACTGGCCATTTTCCAGACCATAAGTTGAAGAACAGTTTTAATTCACTTAAGCAGTTATTCTTGGCATACGAACATGTCTTAATGGATCGTTTTAAAAACAGCCATTAAAAATGTCCTTAAATCTCCTCTGACAACTCCTCCACATGAATTTAAATCAGTAGTACAACTACAATAATCTTACATGGGGTTTTGTCAGACAGACAGTGTGACTTATGTCAGAAAGCTCTTCATTGTTCTTTCTGCCAAGGTTAGAGAGCAGAAGCAATTGTGGTTGAACATCTGAAAACATTTTGAACATCTGAAAACAGTACAGAAAATTGTAGAACTGTCGAAGACTATAATAAACAGATATAATCTGTATCCAACTGCTTGTCTTTTTTCACATATCTCACTTCACTGAACGGTTTTAAATAGAAAACTGAAAAAAAGATTTTAAGGTATAAAACGGCTATTAAAGTCTGACTCACTACTGTGCGCTTAACAGAGGGGTGTTTTTTAAAATCAAATGAAGCTGAAGAGTCCCTGTGGTTGTACAACTGGAGGAAAGCTCTACAATGAGTGGTTTGTTGGGACAAGAGCTTGAATAAGTAGAAAGCTATATTATTATATTATGAGCATCTCACCTCTGGTATTCCTGAACCGCAGGCATAAGGGGCGAAGGCTCTCACCAGAATCACTGCGAGGAAGGCGAGGAGAAGAGCCCAACACACATACATGAAATAATTCACCACATAAAAACCAGGCCCCTGCAGGACACACACAAAAGCATCTTATACACAGTCACCCCCTACAGGACACATTCATAGTTAGGCCAGAATTATATTTACATGCTATATACCATTTCCTCACATTCTAAAGTCTGTCAAACTTGATTTATAATCGAGCCTAAAAATAATATTAATAAAATTAATACTGGAAGAGTCATACATTCTTGTTAAGGCTTATATCTGCCTCATCAGTAAGGTGTTGGTTTAAGAGTCTTTAAAATAATGCCTTAAAAAAATTAAAAATTAAAAATCAAGACATAGCATCCTAAAAAAATTATCTAAATTCAGATGTGAATAAATGTTTAAATTTAAAAGAACTTATGCTATTTTTTTTATTTTTTACAAAAAGTAAAAATATAATTTCATCTAAGATTAAAATGCATTTTTTATTGTCATTTCTTCAATAACAATATTGTAGGTTTGTCTTCATGCCACAAGGGGGTGATATACACTACCACTCAGAAGTTTGGGGTTAGAAGTCAGGGGATGTTAAAATTATTTTTATTTCAAAAAAATCCTGAAAAAAAAACCATCAACCGTTTCCACGTGATTGTCTTCAACATTAAAAAGATTAAATGTTTCTTGAACACCAAATCAGCAGATTAGATGATTTCTGAAGGATCTTATGACACTAAAGACTGGCACTATGACACTATGACACCAAAGACATTACTTTTTAAAACATTAATATCAGTCAGTCACAACTATATTTTAATATATAATTATTAATATACTTTTCTTCAAATAAATTCATCATTGCTGATCATAAAAGACTTGAAAATGTTTTTTTGAAAATGTTACTGACCCCCAAACGTCTTTGTGGTAGTACTTATCAACAAGTGAAGAACTACAGGCACCTGGAACTCATTTCATTAGCTTTTGCAAAGCAAGTTGTCATACATTTATTTGGAAATCTTTGCACAAAACATGCATGTAAAGCTTGGATTCTGCTAAATTGGAAACACTTATTACAACAATCAGACAGAAAATGAAAAAGGAAACATACATCTGTCCTTCATCTGTCAACATGTCAGTAACTGTGATATTTTATGAAAACAATAACCACGAATGTTTGTGCTCTCTCATTTCATTGGAAAAATTAATGCAAAATTGGATTCAAAGAAGTAGACCACAACATGATGATAAAATGATTACAGATGTACTATTCTCCTCTTGGTATTGTACTCTTGCACTGGTAATATGGATCTCTGTTATGCATTGTGTCTGTCTGGGACAAACACAGAACCCACCTCACTGACTCCAACCATGAGTTCTGCCCAGCTTTTCCACTGAGGACACTTGTCTCTTTCCTGGAAAGTGGTCTCATTGGAAGCCCAACAGCAGTGTTCGTGATTAAACCAGAACCCATTAAAACACACGCCTTCTTTAAGGTCTGTCATCCAATGGGCAGCAATGTCTATACCTCCAGCCAAGGCCCCTGGGAGACATGGGACACAAAAGACATGTTTTTTTGTTGTTGTCATCACTCATGTTAAAATATTAGATCTGACAGTGAAGAAAAATCTTTTGTCAACATTAGAGGTATTATTGCTCACCCTATGTCACAAATAGCTGTGATGAGTTGTGTACTTATGAGCAAGAGTAATACTGTTGCTTGCTTATTTTCTTTATATGGAAGCCCACACACACAAAATGTGGTAATTCTAAATTATTAAAGTCATAATTATGACACACAAATCAAAACTCTGAGATACTAGTCAATTATGAAATAAATATGTATTTAAAAATTATTAGTAAAAGTCAAAATGTTGGTCACAATTTAATTATCTTATGACTTAGTATTTCAAATATACAACATTTTTGCTATAATTATGATTTACCAAAGCATGCTTTATCATTAGATGACAGAAACATGCTTCTATACTATGAAAGCTTATTTTCGAAAATACAAGCCAGTTAGAACAGGATACAAAGGGAATGTTACATGTGTTTACACAATACATAAAGAACTTTTTTTTTTAACTTCTAGCATTTTTACAGTGACTAACCTAGAAAACAGAAAATCCTTTATTCAAAGAAATATGATTTAAGTAACTGAATGCTACATTTAGAGTCAACATTATGTGATCGGACTCAGCAGGAATTGAATATTATTTTTTTTAAGACTTTTAACATTTACAGATGCGCTCGTAGGTATATCAATATAAATGGTGTTGCCTCATTATACCATATACACACTTTCAAATACACAACATTTTTGCTATAATTATGATATACAGACATCATGTAAACAAAAACTTTTATTTTGGATGCAATTAATTGTGATTATTTGCTTGACAGCACTAGTCATAATCATTTTCCTTTCATAATTTCAACCTTTTTGGTCATAATTATGTTTTACCAAAGCATTTTTTCCTTATATGGCAGAAATGGATTTCTATACCTTAATGACTGAATACAGTAAGTGGTGTAAAATTAAAAAAGTATTCAGAAGAGGCCAATAAGCAGTGATATTTAGTAAAAAAAAAACTGTCTGTCAGCAATCAAGATGTGAGAAAGTAAACAAGAAGTGGGCTGACCTGACATGAGTCCAATGAGAAGCATCAGAAGCCAGCCGGAAAAGGCATCACTGATGCTGAAGAGCAAAGCTACTGTGGACTGCTTACTCTTATTGGTGATCTGAAAGAAAGATGATGTTTAAAGCAGGAACTGAAAGGTAAGGTTTCATAAGCGGTTTCATTCCTGCTCACCTCTCTATGGCGATCTCTGTCTTTAGACTTCTCCCTAACCCAGTCGATGGTGTTGAAGTCCTCATAGGTGCCAATGCCAGAAACAGCGTCATCCAGTAGATCCATAAGCTTGGGACTGTTGTTGTTTGGCCTCCATTCTGCTTTACAGCGGCCTACAGGGACAAAACACAACAAATTCTCATGGGAAACTAGCAGACACTCTGCATATTTGCGTGGAGCAATGCATGGCTATGCCATTTTTCTATTGTGCAAATAGAATGCAAATACAATGGCAATTAATCATGGACAATTCCCATTGTGGTGTGAGAGGAATTACAAATAACAATGAGTTCACTAATGCATTGTCAGTCAGAGCTGTTAGCATGTGTGATATCACTGGCAGGTCAAAACTAATGCACTCTGACAGGGCCAAGTAGACTCAACAAAAAGAAAAGACCTCAAACGCTGACCACAAATAACAGTGGATGAAGTCAAAGTCAAAATACAAGCCAGTTAGAACAGGATACAAAGGGAACGTTACATGTGTTTGCACAATACATAAAGAACTTTTTTTTTTTTTTACTTCTAGCATGTTTACAGTGACTAACCTAGAAAACAGAAAATCCTTTATTCAAAGAAATATGAACTGAATGCTACATTTAGAGTCAACATTATGTGATCGGACTCAGCAGGAATTGATAACCAGACAAGCTGCTTTGGCCACGGTCATAACAGAATGAACTTTATTGCCAAGGGTGTTTACAGAGGATGGCTGGGCGATAAAAAAAAAATCAACTCCATTAACTGCATATATTGTAGGTGCTATTTTGATTAATTATAGTCAATTTATAGTTAGTGCCATCATAAAAAAATACACTTGGCACATTATTGCCCAACCAATATTTTAGAAACATACATTTTAGTCAACATTACTCTACTGCGCTGTCTGTTTGGTGCTGTGAAGTTTAGCAGAGAATCACGTGCAGAAGGCACTCCGGACAGCAAAATTTTTTTTGAAGACTTTATAACATTTACAGATGGAATATATATTCCTGTGAAATGCAAGTTATTCACTGAGGAAAACACTACATCTCAAACCCATTAAACAGCCTATCTGTCAGCACATGGGGCGAACCACTTTAAACTACAGTACACACTAACTATATCTTATAAGCGATTTTAAATAAATGTTGATTTTTCAGATGCGCTCGTAGGTATATCAATATAAACGGTGTTGCCTCATTATACCATATCGATTATAAAAAAATATAGGGATATATTACTCAAAATACCGCCAAGCCTTAATGCATACAATGAATTTGGACTGATGACTGAGCGAAGTGAAACACACGTTTCAGATCAAACAAGTTTAGCTGGTCTAACGCAAAAAGACACGAGGCATTCAGACAAAGATTCAGGTTCAACTTGAAACAAGGCCTCTGACAGCACAGCACATAGCAAAAAAGGACAGCAAACATTTGACTCACAACAGAATCTTCAGTGATTAATTACAGGTGCAAGAGTCTTTTTGTTTTTAAATTGTAATTAAGTGATGAAAAAGTCTTCTTGTAATCAAAACGTTTGCCATTCCTCAGCAAAGCTTTTTTTTTTTATTTTTCTTACACTAGCATTTTTGGTTGTCTTTTTAAATGTTTGAATGTCTTAATCATACTCAAATAGACCAAAGAGGGTTAACAGGAAATGTTAGCACTAAAAAAAGATCTATGGGAAAATAAGGTTAAGGGAACAGAGTGGACTTTGACCCATAAACCGTTATTTGAATCTGATGTACTCTGACTCAGTGGAAAAAGGAGAAAAAGATGTTTAAAGCAAGGGAGTTTATAAGGAACCAGCAGCTCTGTAAAACAAGTCTGTGTGCTTTTATTATTATTCTGTAGTATATGGTCTCATTCAATTCACTTTGATCTCATATGTTGGGTTCTTTACTTATGATCCAGGGAAAAAAAACGTTAATAGTAGCAGTACAGAATGAGTGAGAGAAGAAAAGAGAATAGTGAGATTTACTATGAAAAACAGCAGCTCAACCTAAAAAGAACTTTCAATGTACTTTCTCTCAGTTCTTAAAATCTTCAAATCATTCTTAAATTATGTAAATGTTGCAGGTATCTTGAAAGTATAACTCTCCTGACATGATTCCAATGAATTCTGAGCAACAGATCATGTGACTTGTTCTGAGAAATATCATACTTCAAATGGTAAAATGCACACAATGGCTGTAACTACATTTCCTGCATGGAAAAGTGACTCATGACAGTCTCATACATTTATCAGTCTAACCGTATCATGCTCGCTGTAAACCTCAGACAGAATTGAGGGCGCACAGTTCTGTCTCCATGAGCCAGACTCTCTAAAATACTTGTTATTGATCTTTATCCTACTCCCTCACTTTATTTTCCCTTTATCTCTCAGTGCATCACTGAAAACAAAGCCGAAACATACACAGTGCATAATGTTGCCCTAGGCACACACACACAATTTAATATTTTGTCATTGTTTGTGCAAACACAGGAAGAATAAAGAGTTTTAATGCTGAACTTCATTTTAATTATTCAGAACACCCACACAAAACACATGCAAACAATTACATTAACATAATAGTACCATAAACAAACAAGGTAATACTATGGTGCTTATTTAAGTTCCTTGGAACACCATACATCAAGACTGGAGCTCCAGACTACCAAAGGGAAAAGACAGACAGAAAACATGTAGTAGACTGTATACTTAAGCTACGTTTCTCTGCAAAATTGAGTAATTTAGCTTGTAGAAGTCCTTAAATACAAATACAACTATGTTCCACTTCAGGCTGTGGTACACGTCTGTTAGCTGTTAAACCTATGTAAACATATGTAAATAAATGTTAAATAAGTTTTATTTTATAACACATAATTGTTTACACCATGGGGTAAAAAAAAAAGAAATTAAATAAATAGGAATTTGTCACAAACTCAGAAATTTGAGGGGGTAAATTGTAAGATGTAAAGATGAAAACTTTATACTGACTTATCTTACAATTCATAACTTTTTTTCTTGCAATTCAGTTATTTTTGGAGACAGAATTGTTTGGTTGTTTTTTTTAATAGAAACAAAATAGTGCTAAAACGTGAGGATTATACAACAGGGTATGGAGGAGTGCTGTTTTAACACAATAAAAACTAGCTTTGGTCATGTTTAAATAACATTTTACTATGCTATATTATATGCTGGTCTACTACACTGCTATAAAGAGCACCGAGTTACATTACAAGCTATCAGAATTTCATATTTTTGGCCATATAAATATCAGCATATTTTCGCTCAGTTTGGGCCTCTTCTCACTATATCATATATAACTGAACCATAAAAACCTGTTGTATCTAATATGACACTCAGCAAAAAAACAACAACATGTAAACATTTTTAGATTTTTTGAAGATTGTCTAAATGGTTCCATTTTAAAGCAACCAGACTTTCTGACTATTTTCCTGAATGTGGCTTCAAAGTTAAAAGGTAAAACAGACGAGAAGGAAGAGTGAAATGAGGAAGAAGGTGTAGACTGTGAAACAGACATGAAAAAGGAACTTCCTGGCATGATAACAGTCTGTCAGTGACATCACACACAGCATCATCAGTATCTGTGCAGGGAACAGAGTGATCTAATCCCACCAAACTGACACCTAGATGTTTTACAAAGCATACGTGTAATAGTTACTCCATTCAAACTGCAGTCTACGCTTTATCTATCAAATATTGTTTGCAAACCAAAACAAACCAGCTAATCTTGCGAAAGCATAAAGTTCTTCCATAAAATCTAAAAATAAACAGATTAAAAAGATAAAAGTACAGTGCGTCTAATATAGGAGGTTATCATCATCTCTGTAGCGCGTGCGTCTTACCCGCGCTGTAATCTCGGTCCAGAGGCGGGACATCCTCGCTGAAGTCCACGGTGACATCCGAAATATCCACCAGCTCATCATCACTGCTTCCACTCTGATAATGATCGTGGCAAAACCCTCCGTTGTCCATCTTCAACCTTCGTCAGAGCGGAGAGAACATAAGCTCATAGTGGACTTAGCAAAAAAACATGTTATTCTTCGTCCACTTATCGTCCGTAGCGGTCTGGTGCGAAATTAAGACATCGTTCGAGCAGATATGAGCCATCACTAATGAACAACATCATACACTTCCAGTAAATGGTGTGTTTATTATGACTTTTCATGACTGGTAACGCTGAGTGTTATTAATAAACGAGCGGTAAGAGAAGTGATTCAGTCTAGAGTTCAGTGGGTTTTGACTCCCTTAAAAACCGGCAGATGAATCATACACAATCTACACTGCAGAGCCAATGGCGGTGTAAGTATTAGTACGTTAAGTAGTGCAGGAAATTAATAAGACCCGGTTTCCAGCCGCAATGGGGCATCGGTCACCCACCTTTCACCTCGGCTTCTCTGAAATGATGCTCATAAAACTCATTTGGGTTTCAAACTCCACCACTTCCTTAATCTTGCTCCGCTAAGAGTTAACAAACCAGCTATAATATAACACAAACATTTTTCCAAAAACACAACATCGCATGAAGGCTTTTGAGTAAGTTACGTTAGTTAAACACTAAGCAAAAAAAGATTTTATTGACCACTTTTAAAGTCGTCTGATAACTTCGTTTGTCAGTAATTGCAGAGCTACAGCGATAAAGTGACCTAGTTATTGATGCCCTCTGTTCGATCAGTTGAAGTAGCTGATAACACTTTTACCTTTGGATGTTTTACCTCATAAAAACAACACAGATGTCATCTATCTGTCTGTCTGTCACGCGACTCTTCAATCGATGCTAATTGGTTCTTTTGAATGATTCGATCAGTCCAAATGACTCAGTCGGCTGGATCTGAGCAAAAGAAGTTTGATACATACCACTGTGGGTCTTCAGGCAGTGGTCGCTATGAGTTAGTACTGGACTTTGTGGAGGCGCCAAGTCTTGTGATCTGGATTTTAAAGTCCTTCGGTGAAGCAATGCCGACGTAATCTTTCACAGCTGTCCGCCAGTTCCGTCAACTGCTACGTCACGGTTCTCCTGGCTAAAGCATCTCACTGCCTCTGCAGCACGGATGCCTTTATCATGTGATAAAGCTGAAAGAGGAAGGTGTCCGTGTACCGATGCATAGCTGAGGGGTTTATTGTTCCCTTCCTCAAAAACGTGAACAGCTGAACTTGATATTTTTGGAGGTCAATAGCGCCATCCTACGGCTTGGGGAGTAAACGTTACTGAAATCATTTCCTTTTTTCTGCAGAAGCACTCATGTGTAGTAGTGGCAACTTTCTACAGATTAACAATTTTAAGCATTTTTTTTTTCTAAGCGTTGTATAATAGTTTATACATGTAGTTAACTTAATCATTATACATTGAAAGTTTTACTGGTTGACTTCATATTTCTTGAAAGACTTTGAAAAATTAGTATTAAAAATAATTTCAGAACTAATGTAGAAAGGATAAAATGTGATAATAATGCTAACTGGTTACAGTACATGTAAAACGTTTACTTGACTTCATTAAATGATTATGGGGAAAATCTTAATATATAAAAATAATTTATTTCAGAACTGTATGAATTAGATTCGATTAAAATGCTAACCGGTTACAGTACATATCCATTGCATTTAGTATATTTGAAATGTGTGTGTCTATATAATCATAAAATCATTTATTAAAATTTGTTTAGCGTTCAAATCTGTTCTCAATATTATTAGAATAATTTCTAAATCAGGAGGAATAAAGAACCTTCTTTCAAAAACATTTTTAAAAGCAGAAACAGCAATTAATCACTCTTAATCACTTTATTTCATTTAGTTACTCTTCAAGGGCATCAGCAGGACTGTTTGGTGTGTCTTGTTACCCACAATAGGGGCGAAACATTCAGAGAGAGAAAAACCTGACAAGATCACTAGAGGGGATGGTGGCGGCTGGAGCTGCTATAACTAATGAAGTTGCAGGTTAGATTGCAAGTCCATGTAGGAATGACATAAATAACCACCATCCATTATCACTACACCAGCAAATTATGCCTATTTATGCAAACTATGCCTAGTTTGCAGATCTGCAATTCCAAAAGCACTGCACCATACATTCATTTCCTATTCTAAATATATAAGTCTATCACAATATATCTGAGTAAATACATGAACACAGCCTGCCCGATACAGAGAATCACACTTCAGTGCTATATTAGCTTTGCTACCTTACTGGATTCAAGCAAAGTTTTCAGTAGGGCCCCCTTGATCATTCCTGCAGGTCTTGTTTTATGTGGTGTGAAAACCAGTTCGGAGTTACAACGGTATGTGTGGAAAAAAAATTACAGTACAACACTTCATGAGGACAAAAGTGACAGATCATGCCTAAAGTGCTAAAGTGAGGAGCTCTGCGAGTGAAAGAACAAGACTTGAGCACCAACAGGCCAGTGAAATACAGGCAGAGATATAACCTAAACATACACAAACAACACTCGTATGGTTAAGGCAGGTCGTTTTAAAAAGTCAGAGCATATGACAGGCAGGTATTTTATATTGGTTATGACTGTTACTGTACAA
The DNA here is from genome assembly GCA_032359235.1 of Enteromius mattozi. Lineage (NCBI taxonomy): Eukaryota > Metazoa > Chordata > Actinopteri > Cypriniformes > Cyprinidae > Enteromius > Enteromius mattozi. The sequence continues at coordinate 6,627,084 of JAUMHE010000053.1, read as the reverse complement.
TATTTGAGCTCATTAAAGCCCAAACTGTTCACGTAATAACTGCCTGTCGAAACTAAAATAGACTATAAGTGATTTAAAGTTCAAACGTTTTGCCACAACACACACACAAACACAAAATAAGGTGGTTTCTGAATTTTTCTTCCATTAACAGTCATCATCATGCTGTGATAAGTGGCAAAATAAATGTTTCTGCTATACTTTCTGCCCTCACAGTGTATGTTTGGTTCTCAGGGAAGAGGCTGTGCTGTTCTGCTGGCATGGATAGACAAATACATCATATCTTTTCATAATATTTCACAGAAAAAAACATTCTTACACCAACATATACTGTATATTAACATGCCACAAAGCTAGATGCGCTGACAGCTCGTCGCTGGAGTAGGGATGAAGAGAAGTTGTGAGGTATTCTGGCTGTCTGACGGCATGACATGTCAACGTTAAAATCACCTTTTTTACATAGTCACAACGGAAAATAAACTGAATGTGAGAACAGCTACAACAACTGGAAGATTCTGATGTTGTGGAAGGACTTAGCGGGAGTCGTCTGGGGCTGCGATCTTCTCCAGGCTAGGCTCCATGTCCCAGATCTCACGGGCGTACTGGGCGATGGTGCGGTCGCTGGAGAATTTGCCACAACCAGCAATGTTGTGGATGACCATCTTGGTCCATTCTTTAGTGTTCTGTTTGAGAATGAGGAAAAGGCGCATGTTTCGAGTCAGTACCTGCAATGTTTTTCTGTTGTGTGTTAAAGCTCTTTAAAGCATTACATTAAATTAGAAGTGAATTATATGACATATTTCCATATAAACTTTGGTTCGGTCACTGATAGAATGGTCATCTTGAATTTAAAGCCCAAAAACTAATTTTTTTTGGACTTGTAGTCTATTCCTAATTATTGAAAAAAATACAAATACACATTTAAAATGTACAGTCTTCTTCAGGCAAAATGAACTGAAGATATGAATCACTTACCTATCAAACACTACCAGTCAAAAGGTTGGGGTCTGTAAGTTTTTTTTATTGTATATTTTGTTGAAGAAAGCATGCTATGCTCACTTAGGCTGCATTTATTTGATCAAAAACACACAAAACAGTAATATTACTATATTGGTATTACCATTTTAAAGAACTGTTTTCTGTTCTGATATACTTTGCAACGTAATTTAGTCATGTCTTAAATGTCACACAATTGAAAACTATTTATTTTAGCCATATAAAAAACTAAAAGTTAGTCAACTAAATTTGCTTCTTTAAATGTAGCTAAAATAAATTAATTGCAACCACTTGTAAAAATGCAGTAAATTAATCTTTTTTTCTTTTTGTTTTTTAGTTTAAGCTGATTTGGGCTCAAGCAACATGTATTATTATGAACTGTTAAAATAAGTGCTTTTTTATATTTTTGTTGAATTTGTAATACATTTTTCAGAATGTTTTTTGAAAGATTTACTGACCCCAAACTTTTGTTCAAATGTATTTTTGTCTAATAAAATGCTCTCTAGAATTCAAATGTCCTTCCTAACAAGAATGTAGCAAATACAAGTTTAGCCAGGCTATGTCTAAACTGAAGGCTTGGGCTAGAAACCTTTCTTGAAACACACTGAACACAAACCTTATACAGGGCGCTGACTTTGTCCTGACATTTAATGTAGTCTTCATAGTCAGCAAACACCTTGAACCTGCAACCACACCAGATAACCAAAATAATTAACAATTTATGTGACCACTTCTAAACTGTGGCTATGTGAGAAAGGGAATGAAAATGGACAGAGATATCCACAAAAAAAAAAAGATATAGCATTATGATTTTTTGTTTGTTCGTTTATGCTTTTCTTACCTGTCGTGGTGCATCAGCATCTTAACAATGTCTTTAAACTGATCAGGTTCTCCAGGGCTGAAGAATCCTCCAGAGATCTGATCCATGACTTGCTTCAGTTCTGGAATGCGGTTATAATACTCCATGGCATCATACCTGGAAACAAACCAACTTCAACTAAGTCAAGCTGAATTGTACCTGATACCCTGCAACCTTTCCTTCAGTGCAATAAAACTGCTTCTTTTTTTTGCAATTTTAATTGTATTACGCTGTTTTAAAAAAATTACATTTATTAAAATAAATTTAAGTAGCTTTCATAAACATGAGTAACTGAACACACTAAAACAACAACTAAAAATGCTATTCAGTAAATCGTTAGTTGAAGCTTGCTGTCACCCTTTCTTATCCAAAGCTTCTACATCCTTCACTCTCATGCCGAAGATGAAGAGGTTCTCTTCTCCCGCCTCTTCTGCCATCTCCACGTTAGCCCCATCCATGGTGCCGATGGTCAGAGCTCCGTTCAGCATGAACTTCATGTTGCCTGTTCCAGAAGCTTCTGTTCCTGCTGTGGAGATCTGCTCGGACAGGTCAGCTGCAGGAATGACTGAAAAAGAGAGAAAGAAGCAAACTGAGTGAGACGTGTGAGTGAATTAATAAGACAGGAAGCTGATCAGTAAGATTGCATCCTACCTTTCTCAGCCAGTGTAACCTTGTAGTTCTCAAGGAAGATGACTTTCAGACGATCTCCCACAACACTGTCATTATTTACCACTTCTCCAATTGCTGTGATCAGTTTGATGATCATCTTAGCAGTGTGATACCCAGGAGCAGCCTTGAAGATGCAAGATTAGTCAATTAGCATTTAGACTTGAGTAGAACAGATCTGATTGGTCAGTGAAGCGATCAGTCTCACCTTTCCTCCAATCATAATGGTCCTAGGAGTCCAGGTCTTGTTGGGCTCCTTCTTGATGCCTGATCACACAAATAGTAACGTTAAATTAGACTATCTTTTAAAATATTTAGAAGCTTCCAGAGAAACCTGAATAATTATTGACTTACGATTGTAAAGGGTGATGATGTGCAGACAGTTCATCAGCTGTCTTTTGTATTCATGGATCCTCTTCACTTGGACATCAAACATGGAGTTTGGGTTAATCTTCACCTTGTATTGTTCTTCTAGATGTACTGCAAATTTCATCTTATTCTCCTAAAAAATGCAAAACAATATATCATGTGATGGCATCATGTTTATGATGAATATGCACTACATTTCACTTTGATTGTGGGATATTTTTTGTCTCACCTGTTTGACTTTGGCAATGTCTCGAATGAAAGCATCATCATTCACAAACTTCAAGAGATTCTTCAGCTGGCTCAAGTCACGGATGTAGTCTTCTCCAATTCTCTAATGTGAGACATTATGATTTAAATTTCACAGTGTTTCTCACATAAACCTTTTGACTTGAAGTCATGTACGTTTTTGTACTTTTGTATGTTTTCTAAGTAGTGCCCCCTACCTGTTCATACATGTAATGTAAATATTTTTATCAGCAATGTTCTTTACCTCAGCGATAACCTCAGCCAGTCCAGGGTTACACATGACAAGCCAGCGACGAGGTGTGATACCATTAGTCTTGTTCTGAAACTTCTGTGGGTCCACATCATAGAAGTCCTTAAAACTGTACACAAAATTAACCCAACCAAGTTAGATATGACTTGTTTTTCACCATGGCTAAACACTACATCAAAGTATGGTAATTGCAGACATATTATGTAGATATAAACAGTGGCCTTTAAAAGTATTTAGACATTTAAGATGCAAATATATAAATGTCATTGCTGTAGACAAGTATGCTTATGTTTCTTCTTTAAAATAAATGCTTATATTTAAATGTGAGGACTTTCTTTTAAAAGAAATGATCATTTTTGTTAGGCAACGATATATGGAACTGATCAAAAATGATAGAAAAGACATTTTTAAGTTTACAAAGTAGTTCTATTTTCAGGGTCTCCACAAAAATATTAAGCAGCACAACTGTTTTCAACAATGATAATCATAAGAAATGTTTCTTGAGCGCCAAATCAGCATATTAGAATGATTTCTGACACTGAAGACTGGAGTAATGACTGGCTAAAAAAATTACTTTCCATCACAGGAATATATTAAATGTAAAAATAAATTAAAATAGAAAGCATGCGTTAAGTTGTAATAATATTTTATAGTATTTCTGCTTTTACGGAATTTGTCATTAAATAAAAATGCTGCCTAAATTAAAGACTTGAGAAACTTCTTTTGGAAGCATTAAAAATCTTCCCAAACCCAAACTTTTAAAGAGTAGAATATATTTTTAAATGTGATTTAGGTGTCCTAATACTTTTTGGCGCCACTGATCTGCAATATAAAAGCATTAAAAACATACACAGTGTCCTTAATAATGTTGGAGTGGATTTGTGCAACGCCATTAACTGCGTGAGAGCCAACGATGCAGAGATGAGCCATGTTGATCTTCTTCTGTCCGCCCTCCTCAATAAGAGACATGCGTCTCAAACGATCTTGATCACCAGGGTACAGTGCAGAGATCCGCTGAGAAACAAGACAGAAGATGTAAGGTCAAAACAGAGAGTAACAGGCAAAAAACTACACAGGAAGTTACTTTTCTTCATCTGCGATTTACTGGATGCTGAGTCATGTAGAGCAGAAGAGGTTGTTTATATAACCTCACTGTGCAGTTTACTCCTTATTTGGAGTGGACACAGTCCTAAAGCAGTTACTGATCTCCCAAACCCTTCAAAAACATAAAATTCATTTTTATCTACAAGAACATTTCAAACGCAATGTGCCATGATGAGAACATCTGTTCCCAGACCTCCAGGTGACGTCGGTTAATCTCGTAGATGATCTCTAGGTGACGGGGCAGGAGGTTGTGGAACAGGTCAACAGGCCAGCGTTCAAGAGCTTCTGGTAAGACAGTGTGGTTAGTATATGCGCAAGTACGCACAGTGATGTCCCAAGCCTGAGAAGAAAGAGCAAGAGAAAAACAGAAATTATGATGTTGGTCCAAATAGTCAAAACTGAATGAACCTTTTTTCACTTTTCTGGAGATAAAAGAAGAGAAAATCGTCATAGTAGAGTAAACTTTTATAGTGCTGAAAGGAAACTACAAGTATATTTTTGCATTCTCACAAGAGAAAAAAGTATGGAGAGATTCAGTATGGTAGTAAAAAAGTCATTTTTGTCATCAATTAAATATTTCTCTGAAATGTAGCATCAAGGTCAAAACAGTAAAAAATTACAATATGGTGTAATGTGATTATGACGGCATTTTAGTGCCACCAAAAAATAAAAATAACAATCTAAAACTACAAGATTAAACTCATAATATTTCGAGAATAAATTCGAAATACTACGAGAATAAAATCGAAATACTACGAGAATAAAGTCGAAATATTACGAGAATAAAGTCAAAATATTTCAAGAATTTAAATCTTTGAAATTAAAGTTATAATATTTAGTAAAGTGCACTTGCAAATGACCTGCATTGAGAGAAGGCCACCGGAATTTAAGCATATTTGAATATTGTTGCGTCCGAGTGGCCACTTCATCTTACTGGGATGAGATCTAAGAACTCGCGGAAACTGCTTAATATCAAGAATATGATATTTATTTAAAGACTGAACAGGAACAACTTTTTACCTTAACATCAGCTCACACACTCAGTCGGCATTCCTTTAAGGGGGCGATGTAGCTCTCTTATTTAACCCTTTTTAATACACTACAAAAGCATTTATGTGGGATTATTATATTTATATTATATATTATATTTAACGTCTTATATTCATTATTTGTAGCATGCCAGACACCTAGCAATCGCAATAATGTTCCGCTTCGTTGCTTTTGATATAAAACAGCTCAGCTTTCAAATTAATGTGTTTTTCCTCTTTGTTTCAAGTGTATAGCAAGATATAAAAGTGAAGGAACATCAGAAGGCATGAGAAAACAGACTATAGACTAATTTATAATGAAGTCTCGTTTTAACCTGGAAAATTACTGATTTGCACTGCCGCTTAAACTAAAGCGATTTCATATATGTCAGGCTATAATATATATGTCATGTTATAATATACATATTGTTTGTAGTTCGCTATAAAACTGGCAGATTTTGAAAGCTGAGACTTTGGAATATCTCCGGGTGCTCCCAATCTAGGCTGACTTTACTCTCGTAGTATTTCGACTTTATTTTTGTAATATTTCGACTTTATTCTAGTAATATTTCAACTTTATTCTTGTTATATTTCGACTTTATTCTTGAAATATTTCGACTTTATTCTCGAAATATTCCGACTTTATTCTCGTAATTTCAATTTTATTCTCGAAATATTACGACTTTAATCTCGTAGTTTTAGATTTTTTTTGTTTTAGGTGCCACTAAAATGCCATCGTATGTTATAAATGTACATTAAAACTGAAAATATAAAACAAAAACTGAAGAAGAACAAAAATTATTAAAAATGTTCATAGCTCTTAAAATGCCATCACAATCAGTAAAAAGGCTCCATTCTTGAAATCAGCAAATTAAAATTTTATGTCCTTATATATTACCCTTAATAATCCATTTAATAGTCCTACAGTTTGTCTGCATGTTTGTTTGTTTTGAGCATGACAAATGACAAGATAACAAAGAATTTCCAGCTCACCATGTCCCAGGACAGTTTCTCATCATCAATTAGTATTCTCATCAGTTCAGGGATGGCCATTGCAGGATGGGTGTCATTCAGCTGTATAGCAACCTATAAAAAACAGACCTCTTTAATAGTTGTAATGCATTAGGTTTTATTATTGACTATTATTCACATAAATAAAATTGCACCAGATGTGACACAAACTGTGTTGAACATTCTCAGTCCAGTGTGTTAACATGAAGCAAAGAGCTCCCCGGCTGTCTTACCTTATCTGGCAGCGTGGTCAGATCCATGCGCACCACCTCAGTTGAGCCAAACTTGGAGGCTTTGAACCTGCGGATAATGTCCTGGAGAGTTGCAGCCACCACAAAATATTCCTGCTTCAGACGCAGCTCTTTCCCCTCGAAGAACTGACATATACAAACAGGAGGATCTGTTTACATTTAGGCTCCAAGAGTCATGAGATTTGTTTCTTAATATGAAATCACTTGAGTAGACCTGAGTTGCACTCACATTGTCATTAGGGTAAAGCACACGGGAGATGTTCTCAGCGAGATTCTTGTCCAGAACTGCCTGGATGTAACCACCAACATTAACTGGTTCATGGAAAGAGAAATATATAAGACACAGTTCACCCTTCCATTCAACAGTACTGAGTCAGTAAGGTTTCTTTTTTATATATAAATTACATTTACATTTGTGACCTTGGACCACAAAACAGTAATAAGAGTCAACTTTTTGAAATTGAACTGGTTTGTTAGGATAGGACAATATTTGGCTGAGATACAACTTTTTTAAAATCTGGAATCTGAGGGTGCAAAACAATAAAAATATTGAGAAAATCACCTCTAAAGTTGTACAAATCAAGTCCTTACAAACTATTCAAAAATTAAGTTTTAATATATTTACAGTAGGAAGTTTACAAAAATCTTCATAGAACATGATCTTTAATTAATACCCTAATGATTTTTAACAATGTTGTTTGATACTGGTTTTGTGGTCCAGGGTCACATTTATATGTAGGCCTAATACTAAATATTTACAGAATGATAAGTGAATGTTAAGGCTTATAATTAATAGCTTATAATGAATAATAAGGCTTATAGGGCTGGTTAAATGTTTTATGAACATTTGTTGATTGATTGAAGAGAACTCACAATCTTTGAGGTGGAATTCACATGGAGCTTTGGCAGACCAGAGCCTCATTGTGTTAACAATGTTGTTTCTGTATCCCGGGACAGGTGTGTCGTAGGGAAGGGCAAGGACGACCTGGTGAGACAACAGGTACAGATTTAACGGGAAGACATACAGATACATGTAAAAATGTCACATTCTGGGTCTTGCTTTGCATATTAGTTCTGCTTTAGGCCCTACTGACCTTCCTGATGCCCTTGCTAATTAAAAGTATAAATGTCTATCAAAGAAGAATCTTACTCACCCCAAATATGAGTTTGTTTCTCACAATGTGAATAATGGCATCTCTATTCGAATTAAGTGTAGATACATGGTTGCTTTGCTCTTACCTGGGTGTCCACCCATTTCACTCCCTCAGGGTGGTGTTCCACTCGACCATAGAAATGCACAGGACGCATGTATTCAGGCCGGGCTTTTTCCCAAGGATTGCCATAACGCAGCCAATCATCCGCTTCCTCCACCTGTCAGATAATGTCAATCATTTACTAAGACCCAAATGCACCAAGAGAGGTGAAATACATTTCATTGAGATATTGTTGAAATATATGTTTCACCTGCCAGCCCTTCATGATTTTCTGATTAAAGATTCCAAACTCATAGCGGATTCCATATCCATACGCTGCCAGGCCCAACGTTGCCATGGAGTCCAGGAAGCAAGCTGCAGACAAAGACAAATGAAGCTCTCTATTACTACAAGCCCTCTATTAATCGTACAATCAGCACATTTAAAAAGACTAAGTTTACCTGCCAGTCGACCAAGGCCTCCATTGCCCAGGCCAGCATCCTCCTCCATGTCCTGAAGCTCCTCCATATCCAGACCCAGCTGAGAAGAAACAGAATATGAGAGCAAGAGGGACCAAAGAAGGTATGTAACCTCTGAGAGCACAAAACTGCTTTGTTGCCTGATTTCATCTTTCATCACACACATATTTGTAGGCATTTTTAGCATAGCAGTGCATATCTACAATGATTTGCCTTTCATTTCTTAATTAGAATTAAAGAACCAGAGGCAACTGATCTAAGATTAGCAGTATTACAATGCATACAGCTCTAGATCTCATCCATAAGCTCTTTATTTATAGCTCCTTATTTATTATTATGCTATCACTGGTGATGATGACTGAAAATGACCTCTTTCTTTATGCAAAATTGTATTTTTAAAAGTTAAAGAATTGAGATGAATGGAAAACTAACTGATAATGTCCCACATGTATTATAGATCTCCTATATTTGGACACACACCACTGGCTGTGCCAATGTTGTTATGTAGAACACAGTAGGACGGGGTGTCCAAACGTGTTCCTAGAAGGCCAGCATCCTGTAGATTTTAGTTCCAACCATAATTAAACACACCTGAACCAGCTAATCCAGACTCACTAGAAACTTCCAGGCAAGTGTGTCATTGCTGGTTAGAGCTAAACACTAGGATGTTGACAGGAACAGGTTTGGACACTACTGCAGTAGGACCATTCACACAGAGTGCAATTCTTTTTTTGTGCCACTAGGGGTGCATAAATTTCACACTTCAATTCAGTCACATTTACTTCCTTATAAAGTACTGCAAGGTTAACGTTCTTGTAGGCCACAACCTGGAAACAAGTTAGCAAGTTAGCATCATCCTAAATTCAGTTGGGGTTTTTTAATGGGTTTGTGGTTTGCTTGAAATATTTGTATAAATATGTCCTCACCTGATAGATGGCCTCGTCACAGGCATTCTCCAAAGCTAAGTTTACCATGGTGTTTTGAAGGGTCCGTCCCATGTAGAATTCCAGAGAGAGATAGTACACACGCTAGAGGTGAGACAAAGAAAGAGGAAGGTAAAAATAAAGATAATAACATTTCAAAAAGAGCATTTTCTTAATGTTTTTATATTTAACACCAACAGCTGAGAGCCATTTTAAGCAACAGTGAAGTAGGAGCCATAAAAGCCCCTGCTGCTGAGCGGACTAGCCTATCTAGTGACAAGCATTATTGTGACAGGTGCACAACACAAGCCTAATCTGTACTGCACGTCTGAGACCTCACTGCGAAACATTCAATCACTGAAGGTTGCACAATGACAGCTATCATGGAGAATTTGCTAGTGCACAAAAACTAGCTTGTAATATTTAGTCTCTTGTCTGTAATTGATAACATAGGTTGGGACAAAAGAATGTTTGTGCTGTGTCTCTGACACGTTTCTCGTGTAAAAATAGCAGCATTAGCTGTCAGGATTTAAGGTTACATTTAAGGTCAAATTCCAGATACACAGAAGCAATATCCTACCCTTTGATTATTCTTGTCTTTAAGACTGCAAGTCTTTTAGCTCTTTATTAAAAGAAAAAAATAAATAAAAAAACACAGAAAATAGAATTTTAAATTTCCTGTAGGAATTACAAGTACTTACTAAGTAGATAAATTCAAGTTTTAGGATTACTTATGCCTTTCCTTTTTAAAATAGCATTTTTGGATTTAAGAGGAAAGGTTATATCTGCAGTTAACGTTATTTAAAATTTAAGTTGATAACGGGGCTATAATTATTATGTAATATGTCAAGGATGTAAATTAGCTTCCATGTGACAACTGCAGACCTTCTTTTTCCGGTTTTAGGACTTAACCAATCACAATTCTGCATGCAAATAAACACAAGAAAACCAATCACAACAATGCATGCAGAAATTATGATGATATTATGACAACAACATATTCAGTCAATTGGAGATTTCTTAACTTAAATCTAAACGTGTCACGTTTATAAAAATAAAAACCACACCAAATGCTAAAATTATGTAGAAAACATAGTTGTTGTTTTTTTTGTAAATTCAACGGTTAAGTGCAGTAATTTGATTGATGTTTCCAGATGGGCATAAGAGCTTCTTTGTTTTAACATACCAAGATGTGCACAGCCTTTTTTTTTTTTTTTTTTACAAAACTCACACCGTCGACAATTCTAAAATAACAATTTGACCTGTTGATACAGTTGTCAAGGGCACACAGTGCAGCTCTCTCCATACATTAGTGTCATTTGATCTACAGGGCATTGAATGCAGTCGCTACTGACATCAGTCACGAAAAGATTACGCAATTGTTGAAAAAAGGCATTGCCATCTGCTGAAGCATTAGCATTAAGCGGCATTTCCTGGTGCAATATAAACACCACACTATTACGCTTGCAAGCAAGATAAACATGTTTCTTTTTGTAATTTGCAGTGTTGCGGCTCTGCTGCGCAACATTATGTCGCCGGTTGTGTGATTTGACCCTCCTCCCGTCTGTCGGTGGTGTACGTGCGGCCCCGGACTGAAGGATCAAACTGCGGCATTCGAGTTTCTTACTTTAGGGTCCTTCTCGTAGTAATGCTGCTGCGTCCGGATCCATCTTCCCACCAAATGGTCGCGGACGGTGTGCGCCAAGGCGAAGTAGTAGTCGCGCTTCGTTGCAACATTACGGTCCTTTACCAAAGTAAAGTGCAGATGGCGATTAAAATTGGTCTTGAGGTCTGCGACGTTTTCAACCCCGGCGAGACCTCGCACGGAAATTTGTTTCCTTTTCTCTTGGTCCGTCAGTGGCTTGGACATCTTGTAGTTTGTTATATAATAGGAGGTTTGGCGCACCAGGGATATAGTCTACGTGATGCCTCCTGCGTGTGTTCCGACGCGCGTCACTGTGATCTCCAGCAGATGCTTCAGGGTCAAGCGCGCTCATTGGCGGCGCACACTCCCCTCCATATATTCACAGCTAACATATATTTACAGGCTGGGCGGGTCATAATTCATTAAAAAACCTGGTCAGTTATTGGTTAAGTTGATCAACGTTAATGTAGCTGGGGTCCCCATAAGCCAATTGCGTACGCAAAATAATGCTTCGAAAATGATCTCAGAAAGTTGATCTCTCTGGAGGTCATTGAATAATTCGCACACTGCTAACGGAGATTACACAGCGAAAATGTGACACTTTTGAGGGTACCAGTTTTACTCAAAAAATGTTCAAACCTATACAAAGGCTCTAGAACACGTATGCATTACAATAAAAACATTTTCACAGCAATAAATCCCTGCAATGAACCAATTTGATGTCAATGTCACATCAAATACCAAATGGCTATCTTACAATGTTCCCAGAAGAAGCTTCTGGCCTCATATTTGCTTGTTCAGCTGTAATCTTCATTCTCAGGGTGTACCCTTTATCTTTTACTCTGTGCGCAACAGGCGTATCGTTTGTCGTCAAAATAAATTGAAGCCACAACTGCCTAAGTTAAAGCGCCCATTCTTGTGTTTTGCAGCAAGACAAAACAAATAACACACTCTAGTGTTTTTAAGAACTAGCGGCCTGTTTCATAAAACAAGCTCACCAAATAAGCCAGGTTTATTTTAGTTATTTTGAATAATCAAATGACAAAAAGTCAGACTAAGTCTTATTCGGTAAACTTGTTTTATGAAACATGCCCTGTGCTGATGAGCAAAGAAACCACATAGAAGGTACACATCTAGTAAAATTAAATGAGTAAAAAAAAAGGTTGTAATGGGAAAAAACCCTCGCCATCAACCACTGAATCTCAGTTGGTTAATACTAAGTAGAAAGGCCTGATGTTAGTGCATCAAATGTGATGTGATCGATAACAATTCAACACCATGCCAACTTTTATTTAGTTGAATGCTTCATTACAAAAATATTGAAATACATTTGGTGGAAGGCAATTAATGAAAAGTTCTTTTAAATAAAAACAATTTTGAAAGGGATGGGATGCAAAGTGAGCACAAATTATACAGATCACCTAATAAGAGTAAGCCAATCATCTACAACATCTTGAAGACATAAATGTCTTTTTGTACTATGCAGCAACAAATGCACAGTTGGCTAAGAGTGTAAATGGTTGTTTAAACACCTGTAGGAATGTTGCAAACTGAATGTCAAGCAGATGTCATTTTTACTCACTGAGAGAGTTCAAAAAGAAAACATGAAAGCAGGCTGGCAGAAACAAAAACAAAACACACATTCCCTGCACATCAACATTTTGAACAAATATTCAACCAACAGATCAAATACTACAGTTAAAAATCATTACAATTGAAGCAGATTTACACATTAACCACGCTCTCCTCTCTCACTAGCTCGATTTCTGTGTCCAAGCATGGGAAACAAATCTCAACCGAGACCAATCAAAAGAAAAATAAACCTTTAGCAACTAATCACTGTTAAACAAACAGAACTAGGTACAGTCCTGCGATGTATATTTTAGGCATTACTGCATGGTCACAGGGCCATAAAGACTAAACGGAGCCTTTAACTCTGGGGCGGAGGCGGTGGAGGTGCAGGAGGCATCCCATAAGGTGGCATTCCAGGAATTCCCATCATGGTGACAAAGTTAGGGTCCATGGGTGGAGGTGGGGGAGGAGGTGCATACATCATGCCTGCTGAGCCAGGTGGAGGTGGTGGTGGAGGGGGAGGAGCACCGGGAGGAAGTGGGGGTTGGACCCCAGGTGGAGGTGGCACCATAGAGGGGGTGCCCATGGGTGGAGGGGGCTGAGCAGCTGAGGTGGCCGTCTGTTGAGGCTGTTGCCAGGGTGGCAGGTTTCCAGTGGCAGGGGTGGATGTGGTGGTTGTATCTGGGAAAACAAAAACAGGTCAGTCTGAGGCCAAAGTAAAACTTTTAAATGACATCAACTGTGTACTACTGTAACACACTTACTCTGTTGCCAAGGCAGTGGAGCGCTGGTTGCCATGCTGCTGGTGGGTGGTGGGGGAGGGGCCTGCTGTTGCCATGGTGGCAGAGGTCCTGAGGGTGGAGGTGGTGGTTGGTTGTTGGGAGGTGGTGGAGGCGGGGGCATCATACCCATGGGTGGCGGCAATAAACCTGACCACCAGACAAGAGAAGGAAACACCTTTAGCTTTCTGGAACACTTGAGTATCCAAGTATGGCAGCTAATAAATATTCCCAAATAAAGATGCCAGTCTGGATTTAAAGGGATACGCGACCCCAAAATTTAAATTGTGTCATTAATCACTTATCCCCATGTCGTTCCAAACCTAAAAGCTTAATTCGTGTTTAGAACACAATTTAAGATATTCTGGATGAAAACCAGGAGGCTTGTGACTGTCATTCACAGTAGCTCGGTCACAATCACAGCAGCTCTATTTTGGGGAATATTCAAATAGTATCCTTTTGTTGCGGCTGACACACAACAGCGTACAGTTTCCATCTAGTTTATACTCTCCATAATGGCCAAGATGCTGAACTGTTAAATAAAATTTAAAAAAAAACAAAAAAAAAACACTGATGGCAGATGGACTATTCTGTCGATGTCTTTTATACTTCTCTGCACCTTGACAGTGGTAACTGTTTGGCAGTCAGTAGGACAGTCATAAGCCTCCAGGTTTTCATCCAAAATATCTTAAATTGTGTTCCGAAGACAAACAAAGCTTTTACAAGTTTGGAACAACATGGGGGTAAGTGATTAATGACATTTCATTTTTGGGGTGGAGTAACCCTATAAATATCCAGTTTTATACCTCCATTCTTCCAGGTAAAATTTGTACACTTTATTAAACAGGAATTACTGAACATCACAGGTTATACTTACCCATGGGGTGTCCGGGAGGTGCTGGACCTTGATTCATTGGAGGAGGGGGTGGCTGCATCCAGGGTGGAGGCATTCCATTGGGGTTTGGCGGCATAGGAGGGCCGCCCATGTTTGGCATTGGAGGAGGGAAGTTGTGAGGGCCACCAGGACCCTGGTGCATGCCATGGAAATTCCTGTTATCAGTAGGGCCTGAATTCATCCAAGGAGGACGATTCTGAAAGGTGTTTGAGAGAGATCGAGATTTAAGGTTTCTCTGCTTCAAACGCTTTTCTTAACCCAAAATATTTGAATGGAAGTGTATGTGTGCATAATGAAATTGGCCTTTAATAAGAAAAAAACTTTGGGCTTACTGGTGGAGGCTGGTTATTGTTGGGTCCTGTAGGACGAGGTCCACTAGGGGGAGGATTGCTGTGGCCCCCACTGGAGGCAGGAACTGGAGCCTCTCCTAGCTCTGCCATGAGAGACAAGTACTCTTTATCCATTCGGGCCTTATCCTGAGCAGACTGGGGTGGTTCGCCAGGTCGTTGTGCAAAGGAACTGAAGAGCAGAGAAACACAATTAACCTTACTATGCTGTCTGAACTTTATTAGACAATAACCAGAAGGTGGTAAACTACTTGGTAGGGGAAAAAATTATCACTGATAGATGGGGTTACCTGGTAAACTTGCAGTCTGATGAGATGTGACCTGCTCCACCACATTTTGTACAGACAGTTGTGTTTGTGATGCTGCGAGGCTCAGTGCTCTGCCATGGGCGTAAGATTCTGAGAAGGACAAAAAATAATAATAATAATAATAATAATTTTAAGTACACACTGATGAGTATCAAACATCTACAACATTTACTTGCCTACTGCTCAAGAAATCTGCATCTAATCTCTCACCTGTTATCATCTTCTCTCAGAGTGCCATTGAGTCGTGCCAGCTCCCTCAGCTGCATCTTTCTCAGGTCGTTCTGGTCTTCAGGGGTCTCAATGCCCTGCTTGAGGATATTTCGAATCTGTGGACAAAAAGAAATCACTTAACAGGCAATATAATGTTTCTTGAGTCTGACAGATATTCATTTTCATTAAATGGATTTCTGGATGCAAGCATTAATTCTGAAATTTTCTATTTTGACTTCCAAGCATGTCTGAAATGGACTGACCTGCTCTACAGCTTTCTTTACATTCTCCATAGTGTTAGCAGTGACTAGTGCATGAAGAGGTTCATCTTCTCCTGGAAGCATCTGTCCATCTTTTCGACCCACCTTCCCCTCCTTTACTGAGCCTTTACCACGGATCATGATCTTAGCACAGCACTCCTTCTCAATGTTTTTCAGAGTGTTTCCACTGGGAAAAAAAAAAAAACAATAGACCCAAGAGAAGTTACTTTAAAGTAGAGACTCAATTTGGCCAAAAAATAAATAGAGAGCTCAATCATGCAACTCACCGTGGCCCAATCAAAAGTCCAACAAAGTTGATCTCTGGATACTCATCCTGAGGAATCATTACCTTGTCACTGACCCGAGTAGCTGGTGGTCTGAGAAACAAAAACAAATAAACATTTGACAAGTAAATATCTGATATCACAACCAGAGAGAAGGTAAAAAGCAAAAAGTTTATTTGTAGAAGACATACTTGTAGTCAGCAGGGGGTTTGAATTCAGGGTTCAGTCCCACCATTTCTGTAATGAGAGAATGCCTCTCTTCCTCCAGTTTCTTACGTGTCCGATATTCACGTGTATTAAGTCTCTTCCCCTCACTGTTGTAGATAGGCTCAGGAGATGGAGATCTGTGAAAAAGAATGAACAACAGGAAGATGCAGCACAAAGTCAAAACTTTACAGCAGTACTAATACCCTCAACAGTTTAACATTCAACTGCTTGCCTACTCTTGACTGGCATTGTTTAACTTGTTTTGTGGTCATTTAAAAAGTGCATGGGATGCCCCAGAGTGCTCTTGTTGTAATGGGAAAGATCAGAAAAGGGGGGGGGGTAAGCTCTCTATGAAAACGTATTATACTAAATGATTGGTGGTGAGAGAGTTTTGAAACATTAATAAAATAGGTTTTTATAGTCTATATATTACGTGAGATGAAAAAATAGGACAATTATCTGAGACAAACGGGGCAACCAACACACTTGAAAAGCGTCTTTTCTTGAATTCTGATCTAAACCTTTACACGTTCTCAGAGAGCACTCCAACTGTTACCTTCCCCTTGGATGGTGCTGAAAACCTGTTAACCTGCACAATGAGGCTCTGTGCTTGAAAAAAGTTACGAGAGGGGGAATTTGGGTTAGAGAAATAAATTTGGATTAAATATTAACCTTCAACAGCTCTCAAACAAAACAGCCACACAAGCGTGACAAGTTCATGAGAGGCAACCCGAAGAGGAGAAGAGTGGGGGGAAAAAAAGAGGGAAGAGTTTTTCTTTTGGACTGATATCTCCAGCGCTGACAACCTGAAGCACCCCCCAGCTTTGTTTTGCGAGCTGGAAGTTGATGAGCGTTCATTCCTAATTCCTGGAGTGGATAGACCTTTGAGAAGAACCTTTTTAGAGTTGGCGGTGTAAAAACGTCAGATTAAGATTCTGCCGGACAACCTAAGGCTGTTCAGAGAGCAAGGGGTTTGGCTACTAGAAAGACACTCTCACGTCAGAAACATGACATTTCCTGCTATGTTGGATGCTTATGAAGTCTATGAGCGGCCAAAGTGATCAGTGTTAAGGTTATGGTTATTCCAGAAAGAAAAGGTCAGAGGAGTCTCCTCCAAGCGGTCTTCCAGTGCGGAAATCTGGAATTCTGTGGAAGTTCCTGAACAAAATGGTGGCAGCCCCATTATGGAAAATCATTAATGACCATCCAATTAACAACCATTCAGATTTTAGGATTAAGGATTTGATTGTTTTCGACAACACTGCATTTTGGAGGTTAGAAAGAAGGGGCATTAAAAATGCAATGTATGATCTAATAAAATTCAAAATGCATTTAAATGGCTTAAATAGCGGCTAAACCGAAACTGCTACCTTAGACTACAAGAACTACACTACAACCTTAAAAAAAAGTAATAAATTCTACACCAGCCTTCATAATACAACTTTTTTCCTAGAAAATAAACATGCATGCAACAAACAAAAAAAACAACTACAAGAACAGCACAGAATAAAATTAAATGTACTTAAGACGATAAAGATTTCCACTGTTTGCTATGCATTGTCAACAGTTAAACTTCACTGTCATATGATACGGTCTGCAAAACAGCTAATTTCAGAGTATGTAGCATTGACTAGTTACCTGGCAACACTAACTCAATAACATGAAAGTCTAATCTTTGATATCACAATATCCTATAATAATAGCCTTCAGTCATATCTTTGCCTCTCTGTACAAAACCGATTCAAACACTTCTCTAAAATTCAACTAAGCATTTCAAAAACTTTCCAATTTCATAATCAAGACATTTTGTTTTTCTCCAACTAAAGAAAGGCAAAGATATGAGGTAATTTCAGAGCAAGGCATTTAGACTTTCTTCATTTAACAATCACTTACCCCTACATACACATTAGTACACTTACGAACTGGCCTCACATAAAATGGCGCATTAAAAAGGTAAAGGAAATGTTACTGTTGGTGGGTTTAAATCGTTATTCCGACCTGTCCTCAGGGTTAACAGGGATTCCCAGGTCTCCTGTACGCAGTTTACGTGTCAGGTCTTCGATCTGCAGTTGGACTGGAAGAAATCAGGTTAGGAAGAAAAAAAAACAAGGATGGAGAGAATTGTGGTTAACAACAAAAAAAACCCACAAAAGCAGACACAATACACTGTAAAACTCAATGTGACTAAAGTTAAACAATGAATAGAACACAATTACCATGGTAATTGTCAGTTCACTAAGAATCAAGCTCAACTGAAGACTTCTGATTCAAATTTTCTGAAATATCGAAATCCCACCCAGATTTCTGGAAAACATTTGAGCTTGAACGCATTCTTATAAGCCCATACAGATTTCCCAAAATATCTAGACAATTTTAAAGTTTGGCCAATTTAAGATCCAAAAAGCTGGAGGAATTTCAGTAAACAACTATTTCAGAAAAAGGTTCATTGCAACAGGCTTTCGATTTTATGCCACCAACTTCAAGAAGTGAAACTACTCATTCAATTCAAATTGAAGCATACATTTAAAAATACTACTTCACATACTATAGTCATAGTCTAAAAAGGTGGCAAAACATGAAGGCCTGCCAGGAGAAACAAAAAAAGTTGGGTTTCAAGAAAATAAAAATCATATTGGCTAAGTGGTTTGAGCAACTGCATCCTCAATGAGATTTGAAATGAAGTTATTTAGAGGATAACACCAGTGTGAAAGGACTGCAACTTTTAGCAACACTAACCAACCTCATCAGTATTATTCAACACTCATCAAGTCATGACAGCCACTTACCAGACATTTCCAATACTAATAATTTAGAACGGAGATGCAATTATAGAAATAATCAGACAAACAGATCAGCCTTTAGTGGATTGTGTTTTGTTTTTCATGCAAAAGACTAGATTTAATTAAGCCTCAAGCCACACCAAAAACTGACCTGTAATTAAATAAAGTTTTGCATCACTCATGGAAGCATTTAATGGGTTTTCACATGCATTTCTCTATGACATGCTTAAGAGAATCAGACCCCACAGGTCACAAGTTGAATGGTGCAGGTTGATGATAGGTAAGAGACATAAGGTGTCAATAAAAGGACTAGTTCAGGAGATGTAGGTCTAGATCACATTATAGTTGAACAAACACTACACCACATGCCATTGCAAAACAAGTGCCTGACAGCAATGAGAAAGCAATTTACTACACACTGCTTTCAGACACTGGGGATGGAGATGACTTTCGCAATTCAATGTTGGACCTGCATTGCTTTGCAGGCAAATTAGACTTAAGACATTTTGCATAGTAAACATAAGCAGTGATGGACTCCTGCAGCTGGAGACAGTTCACAGCAAGCAGAAACATCAGAAAAACACTGTGGGTTCTTGCTAATGGACATCAGATGGTATGCAAACAGTGCTACTAATACCTCAGTGCTTCCTAAACAAAGAAAACGTCCTCACTTTGCACATCGATGGAGTTAGTACAGTCTAGTGAACACGTGGGCAAAGTGCTGAATTTCGGTTGATTGACTTCTCTGAGAAAAAAAACATCCCTATATGGAGTCATCGGAGACATACAGAGATGGCCATTTGCTTTGAGACTTTCAAATTGATGGTTAGCAAAAACCAGTTGTCCCATTAACTGACCTAAATATATAATCACCAAAGAAGTCAGACTAATGAAATTCAGCAATTACATCCTGCATGTGATGTGCAAACTGTGAGGAAATAATAAACTGGCTTTGGGACACAAAAAGTGAGCTGTCTGGGTGTAGAAAGAATACCCCTCATACACAAACACAATGCAACTTAATAAACTATATGACTTAGACACACATTATAAAAAGAGTAAATTCAGATATTCACCTATATAAGCTCGTTCCTGGTCCCGAGTCAGACCGGGAGGGATCACGGTGGGCATGCCCGGAATAACGGTCTTCTGATCAGGGGTCTCGCTGCTCCAGCGACTCCGTTTCCGCTTCTTCTGGCCAAAATCTAACAGGGAATGGTATAAGGGAGATGTGATTACATGCTAAGTCTATCACTCTTGCTCTCTGTGTTTAATCCTATAAAATCCTCAAAAGCCAATCATACTTGGGGAAAAAAAAAAATTACAAAATGTTTAAGTAGTATCAAGCAAAACTTTTATATTGTTAGCAATATTTCACATTAAACAATTCCGGGACTGAAACAATTTAGGATTACTTGATTATCCATCTGTTTTTTTTAAAAATGTCCAATAAAGAAAAAAAATGCAAAGTAACAACTGCCATTTACATGCATTTTATGCAAGCAGTCTGATTATACTGCAAACTATCAGAACTTACTTTTGGCTATACAAGTAACAGCAACTGTATAAAATGCTTTTTCCTCCTCTTTGAGTGTGGAAAAAAAACACTTATTGTATTTGATGTATTTAATTATTATGAATACATTTAAATACTTAGACTAAAAGTTCAAAAGCCTCTTCCATTGTTACAAAAAAAAAAAAAGGTAACGTTATATATGACGACTATTTTAATCTCTAAATCTATTTTTACGAACTCATGTAAATATTACATGTTACGTTTTTGATCAATCAAAACAATGGGTCCAATGCAGCCCAAACTATAAAGGACCAGGCCGTTTGTCTCGAGTCTCAGGCCCGTCCGCGTTGTTTACCTCCACTCCCCGCCTGAGACGGCAGTCCTACTACGACTGGGTTTGAGAGCGCAGAACTCACGGCTCCGGGGAACTGGGAAAAACCTGGGTTTGGTAATTGCGGTGGCTGTAAGTTCTGCAGCGGGAAAGACACCGCAGGCCCGGGCGGTGCCATTAACCCCGCGCCGGGGCCAGAGTCAAATCCTCGTTTAGCGCCGATACTCGGGTGCAGCTTCCCCAGCGGGGTTGCATTGGCTCCCGTTGCCATTTCTGGGCGTCAGGGGCTTCTCCGTGGTTTAATATATGCACAAAAAGGTGTTCTTCCTTTCTAAATAACTACAACGTATGTCTCCTAACATGCAACCTTCTTCTGTCACCCGCTGATTAAGATGGCGTCCGCCGAGATCGACAAAGGAGATTTGACGTCAATTTAGAACTATCCGATTGGTCGAAGATTATGTCAATCCATGAGTGGCTTACAGTCATTGGATCATTTAGGGTCTGTCGTATTTCCGACGGAGCATTTTAATGATCTTTCATTGGTCGTTTTAGTGCTCACTCAGAAAGCGGCCCAACCTCTTAGCAGGGTAGGTTGGTTCTTATAGATGCGTTTCATCAGCACTGCAACCAACCACACTACAAGTACCATTCTGTACAATTTATTTTCTTACACCGCTAATTATTTACTCGGAAAATATAATATTCATGTAAAGAAACGAGCTAAAGCTAAGACAGACTGTGAACATTTTATAAAAGAAATTAAACAATACGGTACTACTTTACACAATATTATAAACGGAAAAGCTTAAAGGCTTGTGAAGCATCGTCACTTAATTTGATTTTATTAAATGTTTTACATTTTTTCCATTTCATTTTTATCCCTGGCATATATAATTATTTATTTTCTTCTTTGTAAATTCACTTGTTTTAGTTTTCTTCTGTATACCCTTTTTCAAAAAATGTTCTAGAACTGTTATAACTGAGATACTAGTGAAATATGTACACATATGCATAAAAATTATTTTAACACACATTTGTATCTGAACAGTATAGTTTTCAAATACTCTTAAGTACTTTTTATAAACGTAATAGCTTGTAATCGTCTTCTATGACTGTTGATATTCAAATCAATAAACTGCATGTAAATATGAATGCCACTATCTTTTTATATTTAAAAGTAGAATCATCATGAATTTGAGAATCTAACAATTTTGTTAAAATAACATTTCATATTTAACTTACAAACTTATTTGTAAACTTAAGCATTTGTAGCCTGTGCATCATAACTGGTTTTCTTGGACCATTTTATTGGTAAACCTCTTTATCTTAATGGTACGTGCAAAGGCTTTAAAAAAATAAAAAAAATAAAAAAAAGCAGTACAAGGAACAATTTAAAGCAGATGGACTGGTCACTGTCTCTTTGTAAGTTATATGTAATAGTGTGTGTGTGTGTGTGCGCAAGAAATTGTTTTTATTATAAATTATTTTCATGATCATAATTATATTATAAAATATTGCATACATAAAGATATATGTCCTATGCTGATTCAGCATTGTATAAAACTGGGAAAGATGTTGAAGAGGAGTAAGAGGAAATAAGGGTATGGTTAGCACTAAGTCAGGAGTGCTGATAGTGCTGAATCGCAGGAATCGGGGTCAACAGATGTTTAGAAAAAGGTTAGGAAAAACAAGTGAAATATTGTGCATGTATGCTGAACAGCTAGACTCATTTTGCCAAGAGCCCTCCCTGCCATAATGAAGGAACTAAGAGACAGAAATGTTATTGAGAAAAATATTAAATTTTCCATTCAATTACCCAGAGCAACTGCTTACAAATACAATTGCTATGATTTACACAGAAAAAGAAAAGATTTGTTTTAACTTTTATTAATGAGAAGAAAATATGTACACATTTGTATTGACAATAAAAAAAAAATAAAAAAAAACAGCTACATCAAGTTTGTTAAGACGACAAAAGGAGTTTAGTGCCAGGAAGTGGGCCATCTGTACTGTCCTTGACCCAGGCAAAACAGGATGCATCACAACCTCTAAAATGATCCATGAGCAACCAAGAAACACCTGCAAAAAGAAAAAATTATAAAATCATGTCAGTCATTTATCTATTATGTGTCCAAAACTGACAAAATGAATTATGATAAGATACTTTTTTAGGTAATAGGAAGTAACCAAGTGCTTCAATTTGACAAATCTGGCTAAAAATAACAATGTCAGTCTTTCTTTGTTTTATGAATATATTGGATGTGTAACCAAAATATCCCTTATAAAATTATAATGAGGATATGTTAAACAAGCTCATCAATGACAGGAAATCAAACATTGTTAACAATACTTCACTGCGGTGTGAAAGACAGAACTTTAAAGGCATAGTTCACCCAAAAATGAAAAGTCTGTCATCATTTACTAACCTTCATGTTGTTCCAAACCTGTATGACCTTTTTCCCTATTGATCAAGTTGAGCAAATGATGCCAGAATTTTCAGTTATTGTTGAGGAACCAATATCCCTTTAACAGTAATCGCCCTGCTTTCCGTTTGAGCAAACTTAGCTCTAACCTTTTGTAATCCTAAAAAGATCTCACCTGAGTGGACACAGGTATTAGGCTAGTAAGCATAGCGCGTAGCGGCATATGGATCCCGCGGTACGTCATACGCAGAGTTCCTGGGAAGCGAAGAGACAGGAGAGAGGCGCGACCGTTCGTACGCGTATCCCTCCGCCTCTAGGGGAGCTCGCCGGATCGGGCTCCGCTCGCGGACGTAGTAGGAAGAGGTGGGAGCCGGAGGAGGGGGAAGGGGATGGCGCTCATATGGGTCATGGTTAGAGGAGGACAGGCGCTCTCTCACGACCGCCGAGGAGGATGGGGGAGGAGGGACGGGAGGTGGAACCGCGCGTCTATCCTCGAAATAACTTGCTCCGTACGGACGTGCCCGATATTTCTCGTAGAAGTCCACCACCCCGTACGGATCTCTTTCCTCATAGGGCGGTCGCCGCATTGGGTACGCAGGCATCGCACCGCCATAGGCCACGCCACTGCTCCCATACGCAGCCTCACTGCCGTACGCGGGGGCCATGCTATTATCCGTGCCAATTCCGTAGCCCGCGGGCATACCGTAACTCACTGCGCTCTCAAAACCCGCGCCCCTTCCATACCCTGGGACGCCGTACCCTGCTCCCCTGGAGAAGCCATGTGAAAAGTTGCCACCGAAGGCCGGCTCGCCACTGTAGCCGCGATGAAACCCCCGGCCACCACGTTCACCACCCGCACCGAACCTGAGGGGCCCATATCCTGCCGAGCCTGGGCCCTCTCTGTAGGAGCCGTTCTGGTCCATTGGGCATTCTTTGGACCAGTGGCCTTCCTGCCCGCACCGATAACAACCCGTTCTCTCTCCCATTCCCGGCGCGGTACGCAGGCGGCTAGTCGAAAGCTTCACGCTCATCAGTTTGCCTTAAGGAAAAGAAAGAATTTACCATGATATTTCTATTTTGGTTTTTAGCATGCACACGGATCAAACGTTCAGAAGGTCAAAGCAGGCCTAGACTTCACGCTACGTTTCAACAAAGTAAACGACAAAAACACGGACAGAATTTTTCAAATGAAAATCGCCACTATTTGGTACAATTGTAATTTAATGTCAACCTTAAACACTGTTCGCAACCCACTTGATTTTGTAATCTAATGCATTTCAGAGCAAAGAAGGATAAAAAAAAATGTAATGCCTGTTAACTGATAAAAGACGTTATGCATTACTACTTAATTTCTTTGAACACTAATAAAAACACTTAACTAAAATATTTTTTGCACGCTACGAGTGCATTTAGGATCATAACTTTATAATGTTAAGTTCAAAAGAAAGATGGATGAATATAATAAGTATGTGGTTTGAATTAAAAAAAAAAAATTAAGTCATCCTATTAATACAGATGATCTCAAAAAATGGCCAATAGACTTTGAATAATTACTATGCTATTATAAAACAGCTTTTGTGTATTGTACAGCATATTTATTTGTTGCATTTAATTAACAAATAAATGTCAGTAGAAAACAGTAGAAATAGAATTGCAGTTTTCCTCCACTTATCACTTACCAATTTTTCTACTTACCAACCTGCAATAAGGCTCACTTTTGGAACAAACATGAAAAGATAAAATTTTGAGCTAAAAGGACCATACTGGTTCACCTTGAAAGGCTGTGTTGTCTAAGCCACTGATGGCCTCCATGGCATCTTCCACTCGCTCCATGTGAACAAATGCATAGTCTTTCACTATGTCACACTCAACCACGGGTCCATACTCCTCAAACTTGGCCCTGAGTTCTTGGTTGGTGCAACTACTGCTGATGTTTCCGACATGAAGTTTTGTAGAGGTCTTGGGCTTCCCTTTGCTCATCTCCACATTCATTGCCAAACCGTTCAGCACATAATGGTGAAGATTTCGAATGGCTTCATCTGCCTCTGCTTTGTCATCCATGTGCACAAAGCCAAAGTTTTTCACAATGTCACACTCAGATATTTTGCCATACTGAGAAAAGAGGGAGCGGATCTCCTCAGCCGTAGTGTTCGGCGAAAGGTTCCCAACAAAGATTTTTACCATTTTAGTAATGTAAAGTCGACGTTAAGGCCCTGTTTTGAGGGAAAAAAATACATAATATTACGACACTGCAGCATGTGTCTATGAAGGCAGGTAAGCTACAAATAATTATACATGGGCAGAAGGACCAAAGTGTACAAAATAGCATCCTGCTTATATTAAACAGTAAAACACATGAAGAAAAGCTTTATAAACGTGTGCATTGTCATCGCAAAACAGGACAACAGTAACTTAAAAAAAAAAAAATAATAATAAAATCAAACAAGTCTTGTTTTTAATCGAACATTTAAATGAATCGGCTACATCGACATTTAAAATAGTCCAAGGGTCTTTCGAATCATCGATTAGATGACTCGTCGAACAGATCCTATCTTTTGGACATGTCCGATTCTGAGGTGAAAAAGAGGATTTTGAACTGAATGCCTCCATCCCAAAGCGCATACTATCCATTCTAAATGTATATATATGTAATGTAGTCATTTTCAATACCATTTAGTTCTGATAGTATACGCTTTGGGACGTCGGTATTGTATATCACGCACACAAAAAAACTTTATCTAAATATTTTAGAACATGTGGAATCATGCCACATCGGAATGTAAGCGAAACTGAATTGTTCGAAAGAATCGACTCCCTAAACAAGGCGGGCTTCCATCAACAGTAGAGGACAATGGGTAAAAAAAAAAAAAATCCACATTTGCTATGCTGATTTATGAGTCGTGCGCCAGCACAATCTGTACATCTAAAATATCGGTAGAAGATAAGCTTCATATTAATGTCTAAAGAATCGAATGCATTTTTACTGCATATATTATACTAATCAAGTTAGCTTACAATCCATCTAGCCCTGCAACAGCTAGCTAACCGGGAATACGGGCAGAAACACTGTGGCGAACGAATGAAACATCACGACAAAATATAGGAGATGTAAGATTAGAGATTAGCCGTTAAGTCAAGAGAACACTGGGCTATTTTGATCCAGCACAAAAGGTGTTTTTCATACCTTTTCGCGATGCTTGCAGGAGCCGGTGCGAGATGAAATGGCGTCACTCTTGCGTCGCATAAAGCGAGGCTGGCTGGAGAATAGCGCTGCATGGTGTTAAAACAGCCCATCCCCTTTTCTTTTCTCCACTCTCAAAGCCTGCTGTAATAGCTTGCAACTGGAGCTCTCGGAGATTTCAAATCACCACGTGGCCTGATAGATCGTGTAATGATCAGTTACGTAATAAAGCATTAATGTACCAAGAACTCAAAAGACACATTTAATGGAACGATAATCATGCATAAACAGAGACCTCTACTATGAAAGACAGACAGGTATTTTTTTTGTCACCAAAATACTGGTTTATTACAAAAGATAATTCATAAAACACACTCCTGACTTCTGTAGGAAATATACAAACTACAGAAAATCAAATTTATAAACATTTTCACAGAGCTTCCCAAGGCACCCATAAAGAAGAATCACCGGTAAACGCTAGCAGTCAAAAGGTGAATAAAGCCCTGAGTGAGAGTTGGTCAGCACATCTAATGCAAATTTCCAATTCACTCACATGTACAGTCCACCTTTCCATCTAGGTGAATCTTCTTACAATTTAAAGATCTCCTGCCGTGAACAGTAATTGGTGTGTACGGAACCGAAAACGAGTTTGCATCCCACTGAAAGCTGCCCAACTATTTAGGTTGTATATCAAATCATATTTTTAAACACTAACACATCAGTTAGAGGGGATAAACAATCAAAACAAGCTCAAAATTTATGGCCAAGCTCCTAAATCACAAAAACTCACAGACATTGGTAAGAGAAACAAGTTGATCATTCTGTTGAACGTACCAATTAGATACAACACAACAAGCAAGTACAACTCAAATCTGAAAAGTGTGTATATACCAATCACCTGTAGCAAATAATAAAAAGAATGTTGGAATGTTGAATTTGAGTTTATTTTCCCATAAAGCTTTTTGCAGCCGCAGGATTAATTTCAGATTGCCACTCCCCCTCAAAACAAAATGCTGGCATTATTATCGCCAGAAGAAACAGAACCAGATTGTCCTCACAAAACTTAAATCAAAGAAATTAAGTGGCAAGCCAACCCGACAGCTCCAGAAAAGTCTTGGAGCATTAAAAAGAGTAAATAATAGTGGATCACAACTTGACAGGGGGAAATTAAACACAAAAGTACAATTGCAAATCTAACAGAGTCTGTATAATTGCCATTAAAAATTACGCGGACATGAGACAGCCCACCTTACCTCTGGATGCAAGCAAAAAGCAAAGCAAAAACCAAAATCACAACCACTTCTTGCAATCATATACAGATGTCTCCACTGGAAAGGAAAATTAAACAGCAGTTTGTGCATTATGGGTAAAATATTAACACGCGGATCTAATAAGCAATGTGCCTATCCAATCCTGTGTCTTTGAAATCCGATGGAGCATCTGATTGATTGAGGCAAAGTCATTAAGTGGAGGGGAAGTCTCTTCACTTGACAACACCTAAAAGAAAAAAAGAAGAAATATTCTGTGAGATGAAACATTTGACAGGCATTACCTTCAGACTTCTGTACTTTTTAACCCGAGCAAAGCGGCTCCGCTTACTACAGTACTCGAAACGGCTTGCGCTTTAGAACAGATCACGCTGACATCTCATCTGAGCCATCAAAGTCAACGACCCGCTATCGCTCACCTTAGCATTTGTGTGGGCTTAGTATGCGTATCGAACCCGCTCGGTGTAGTTCTCTCTGGCCCGCGGCACGGTGTAAGTCGATGAGCTCCTTGAGACCGGGGAAAGTCGCGAGCGCTCGTACGAGTAGCCTTCCGGACCGGCGCCCACACGTCTGATTGGGCTACGGTCCCGCGAGAAGTATGCCGATGGTGTGGGAGGTGGAGGCGCCAGAGGGCGTCGTTCATAGGAATCGAGGCTGGGAGGAGCCAACCGCATCCTTGAGAGAGAGGAAGAAGAGGGAGGGGGGGGAGGAGGAGGAATAGAGAGAGGCCTGCTATTCTCGAAGAAGCTAGAGCCAGCCGGACGAGCCCGATACTTCTCGTAATAGTCAATGCTTCCGTAGCGTTCTCGCTCATATGTGGACGACCTCTCGGGATAGGCACTCACGGGCCTGCTTGGGTACCGCTCTCGAGCATCCACGCTGTACTCGCCGTAGCTGGGACGCCGGCTCATGGGCAGGGGAGGGGGGAGCGGCCCTGCTGGGTAACCTCTACTAGGAAGACCTCCAGGGCCGCCCATGCCGTAACTCGGGGCGCTCCTTGGGGGGCCTCTACTGCCAGGGAATCCCCCCATGTCTCCGCCATAGCTACCGTTTTGGCCACGTCCGCAATCTTTGGACCAATGGCCCTGTTCTCCACAGATGTAACAGCCAGTTTGGTCTCCCATGCCGGGCGCTGTACGGAGGCGACTTGTGGACAGTTGTACTTTGATCAGCTTGCCTTGTGGGAGGAAGAGAACACACGCAAGACAATGTAAAACTTTCTTCCGCTCACGTAAACCGTCATTTTAAAAGAGAAATATTGCATCACGATAGCCACAGAGCACTTAAAAGGGTCAGGTTGCCCAAAAAAATTCTGCAAATGTTTACTTGCTGTCATGTTGTTCCAAACCCATAAACTTTTGTTCATCTTCTAAATGCAAATTAGGGTATTTTTTAAAGAAACCTCAGAGATTTTCTATGTATGTGTGCTTAATGTTTTAGCAACTTTTTGAATCAGCAAAGTTTTGTTTACTTTAACTTTTAATGAAGTGACAAATTTTTCTTAAAATTTAAAGCTGGAGTCCGTAACTTTTGGCGCTCTAGCAGTTAATAAAAGAACTGCGTGTGTCTTGCGGTAGAGTGCAGTCAGAGCTACTTCTCTCTGTTTATGTCTACGGCAAATCATGCCTACCTATATACCTTGCTACATGTATTGTGTTAGACGTTACTTTAATATTGTCATCACTTGTAAGTTGCTTCGGATAAGTGTCTGCTAAATGACTAAATGTAAAATTTAACTCAGGATTCCAAGATAAACGAAAATCTTGTAAGCTTGGAAAAACATGACTGTGAACACATGAGATTTTAACTATCCCATAAATAACGTATCCGTCTACTGACAATTATGTAAAATGAATTCACTTTAGCAATTACAAAGAACTGAAAAAGGACAACATTCCTCCAATTCTAAAAAAAAAATCTAAGGAGTATAATGCAACCCTTGGTAACCATGGATTTCGTCGTTTCGAGGTTAATGTTCACCTTGGAAGGTCGTGTTTTCCAGCCCACTGATGGCCTCCATGGCATCCTCCATTCGCTCCATGTGAACAAAGGCATAGTCCTTCACTATGTCACACTCAACCACAGGGCCATACTCCTCAAACTTGGCCCGGAGTTCCTGATTGGTGCAGCCACTGCTTATGTTGCTCACATGCAGTTTGGTGGAGCCCCTGGGCTTCCCCTTGCTCATCTCCACATTTATGGCTTGACCATTCAGCTCGTGATGGTGGAGTTTGCGGATAGCCTCCTCGGCGTCCTGCTTACCTTCCATGTGTACAAAGCCGTAATTTTTCAGGACGTCACACTCTTTTACTTTGCCATATTCAGAAAAAAGATTGCGCAGATCTTCCGCGGTCGTGCTTGAGGATAGGTTGCCAACAAAGATCTTAACCATCTTTATTGTCGTGTTTTCCTGGACAGAGGGAGCATAGTTGCGAAATGCACGTTATATCAACAGATGATTCCCTACATTACAGCTGTGTTGGCTTACAAAACCATAGACACCTTAATCCTATCAGAGGTTTTGGTTTCGATTTTGTGGTTTCAGGCCAGAATGATTTAGGCACAACTCAGCATTAAATATGCTGTGTGTGACACTCAATGATCGGTTGAAAGTGCATTGAGTGCGCAAAGTAGACGACCAGGTTCAGTTCTTGGACTTTATGGCGCAGCTGAATTATTTCGCGTTGCTAGGCCACGTATCCGCGTGACCATCACACCCAACGTTTTAATTTTCTTGTATTTTAAGTTTTATTTGTCATCATTCAAGTGTGTGTTTTTAATATCCCGATACACGATTAAGCACGACCGGTGAGCGTCGGTGGTTTTCAGAGCTGTATGCCAATGGTTTCGACTGCGAAAGTTAATGCTAAGCTAAGTTAGCACGACTACATAAAGTTACCCGAGGTAAACGTCGCCTTATTAAGAAACGTGTTATTATATTACAGTACTAGGCCAGACTGCATTACCTTCCTGTAAAATCTAAACATCTAAGAACTCATGTAAAGTAATAAAAAGAGTTATGCAAGGATAGCATTGCCTTACCGTAAAGAGCACTGGCTGCGAAGATGAATGAAGCCTAAAATGGAGTCGCCCGTATAGCAGTCGATTCTGTTCCCCTCAGAATGTCTGTTCCCCTTTACGTATTCATACTATATAATCTTGCGTAGTTGCCGTGTTACCATACGTATTGTCAGAACTTACGTTCTCATGAAGCGCAACGGGAAGCAAAAGGGATCAAAAAGTACCGTCTTTTCTCCGAAGCGCAAAAATAAGTTTGAGAAGCTAGGTTTTTCCTGTGTTTGATTCTTTCTATCGCAGGCCTATTTGAAACAGTGTCGGTCACAGGTGTTTTTAAATGTCATGT
This sequence comes from Enteromius mattozi, assembly GCA_032359235.1. NCBI lineage: Eukaryota > Metazoa > Chordata > Actinopteri > Cypriniformes > Cyprinidae > Enteromius > Enteromius mattozi. Next base: position 6,596,339 of record JAUMHE010000053.1, on the reverse strand, counting down.
TATGAGTGAAATAAAGATGTAGGTGTAACAATTTACCAAAAAAGAAAATAAGACCACAAAAAAACAATGGCTTAATTCAGTTTGTTTTATTGCAAGAAAAGCATTTGTATTCTTCTTCTGTGAGTGGATTATTACCACAACCCATCTGGAACCATCACCCACAGTAATCACAGGAAATCTATAAAATAAAAAGAAATAAATTAATTTAAACATTTTAGTAACATTGTCAGCAAATCTAGTAGTCCACAACAATTTAAATAAAAATAAAAGGTTACCCAGAGATCATCAGCATCCAAGTCATCAAATGTTTCTGCCTCCTCACAAAAGTGACACAGGTCATCTACGAGGTACAGTATAATGGACAAGGTGTGTGTGTGTTTTTACACTAATGAAAGTGATGCACATCAAAAGGCATGACAATAACTTTCATGGTTAAAAACAACAATAAAAATAATAATAACAACAACTATACTATCAAAGATGTTCTGAACGCAAGAAATAGGCCCATTTAAAATGACATTAAAGAACAGGTATTTTTTTACCATTGTAACTGCTGGAAGGTCAATTTAGTACAAGACTAGTATTAACTTCGTTATAAGTGTTTGTATATATCTATATGTCACTGTCAGTATATGAATATCACCTGGAAGGTGGAAGTACGTCTGGGAATTACATATTTTTGCTCTTTTTTAATGCTAAATGGGTATATTCCTTGAGTTTTTTAATTGAAAATTACTTCAAACTTTTTTGGAGCCTTTGTTAAGATTGACAACGCCAGCAACAATGTGGCATGCTCATGCCCAAAATGTATAGCTAGATTAATGATTAATTGATTTCATTAGTGCTCTCTGCAAGTAGGCTATAGATACTACAGCAGCTGTGTATTTACCCTTGCATCTTGTATTTCTTGTTTTGTTAAGTGTTCAAATTCAATATATGTCATGAATTTATTAGTATTAGAGGACTGATAGATTATAATTATAATAAAAATAATTATTATTATTATTATAATATTATATTAATATATTATATATTAGATATAGTCTACAATATGATGCATCAAGTTTAAGATCATTCTACAGAAACGTCCACTTTTGGTGGGGCAAGATGTCTTAAAATGTATTTATTTTTCTAACATTTAAACTTAGACCACACTTTTGACTTTATGAACACATATAAATGACAACTTAATTTTAATTTTATATTTTATTTTACTTTGTGCAATTATTTCAAGACCACATGTACCATGTTTCATGACTTGTGTTTAGAACTATTAAAAGTTATATGAATATTATTTTTATTTGATATGACAGAAAAACACATTCAATGTTTTCAATGATGGAAAATTATTAGTACTTAAAGGTGTATTATTTAGTATGTATTATCCCCCCAGTATTTCAAAGGGATTGAGCTGTGTTCTGACCTGAGGCACAAGGCTAAAATGTTGGGGTTAAAGGCAGAGAAAGCAATGAAAAAAACTTAATGTACATTAAAATTACATGTATATATTACAGTTATACTAGCCTACATTAATGTTACAATTTTTAACAAACCAAGTCAACAGGAGTGTGAGCTTTCATCATTTCTTAATGGTTTTTTTTTTTTTTTTTTACAATTTTCCAAGCCTTACTAAATAACTGGAGGCAGAGTTATTTTTAAGTCAATGCATATCACAGACCACTGAATCGGCTGATAAATGTAAACTTTATCGTGATTTGATCCAAAAAAACACAGCTCCTCCATTCACCGACATTTGTTTTTAAAGCAGTCTTGCCCGGATAAAGATGGCGGGCGCGTTGACGTATCGCAGCAACGGCTCAAAGTGGCCAATGAGGCGTCTAGGTATTTATACGTCTATGGAATCGACTGCTACACCCGTCGACACCGACAGCACTTCCTGTCCACAAATAAAGAAAAAACCAACATGCTTTTACTGGTCGTTTGGAGTGTTTAAATTATTAGCCTATTTCAAATAAGATAAATATTAACTCCCACTCGTTATTATTGAGGCACAAATGTAACTAAATACTATAATTATTTACAAAAAAAGTACTGTAAAACATAACTTAGCTCTTTTTCGAACACCCCTTAAACGTTTACTTTTTTTCAGATCAAAAAGCCCTAAGAACCATATTTCTGTTTAATTTAACTTATGTCTGTGATGCCCTTTAAATGTAACTTTTGTTTTAGAGTTTAAGTTATTGCTTTTCTGTTTGTCCTCACACAACAAAAAAACTTCTTAAATTTAGTAATTTTTCAGTAAGGAAAAACAGGACTTTTTTTTTTATGTAAGGCCTGGCATTAGTGATCCAGTAGGTATTAAAATAGCCCAGTTGTTTTAAATGTAAAGTCACAATATCAGTTACATTTTCTATCGTATTTGGCAGTTTACCTCTGTGCTATAAAGATTTTGCAATATAAATGCATACTAAAACATTTTTATAGTCACACATACACGTCATAATTATAGGCACATCTGAGTTAAAACACTTTACTTGTATACAATGCATGCATAATAATACATACACACTTATACCTTAATACACAACTGCCATGTTCTTAAAAAAACAACCAAGACAGTTTGGGCAAGGAGGAAAAGGCTTTATTGGTTTATTGACAGTGTATTAACCTTAATTGGAAAATAAGTCAAATGTAATGCTGAGATCATTGCCAGAAGAGGCCCATGCACTTGGTGTCCCACAAGTAAACAAACAGCCAAAACTACACATTTTATTGCACAGAAGGGGAAAAAAATATGCAAGTGAACCTAAAACTTACCCTCAGGCATGAATTCATCCTAAAGCCACTTACATCACTTGCACTAGTAAAACATTTGGACCCACATACATGTCATTGAGACACATATAAAGTCTGTGTACTAAAGCTATACCTTGAAAATTAGGTAGTGAAAGGCATGCTGAGTGTCAACAAGTGACTTACCTGGCATAATCAAACTTAAAAAGGACCATTGATTGTTTAAAACACTGGGAAGTCTATCCACTTAATGAATCAGAATGATAGGATTATTTGGACACTGACAGGAATATTGAGACGCCAGTGGTTTAGGGCAATAGCCTTGAAGACGAAGTGATGGTAAATCGCTTTCATTTCGCCGCAGAAGCATTTCCATTTTCCGTGATACTCTTAAACTAGGAAGCATGATGTTATGAGTTTTAATTCGAAATATATGTCTAGAATATATAGCTACTTTTATGCCTATTTAGGCATGTTTAAAAGGTTAGCACAGAAAAGCAAAACGACGGTCCAAGTTCCAGTCTTTTTATTAAAACTTTCAAGTGTTCCTATGAAAGAAAAATGATACAAAGTCCTTTAAACTTCGATACTCTGCAATTAAAATCCACACTACAGCACAATTTCAATAAGCCAGTAGACGGAAAGGTTTTATTGCTGCGGAGATTGTATTCTTACTTGCATGCCGCACTTTAACAGATAGCTTAGAGAGGGAAAAAAGAGAAACAAACAAAAAAAAGCTTTACACAAATGAATTTTTGGTTCAAAATCAAGTTATGAAATAGCGCTTGTTACAGTATTTTAATAACAAACGATAATCTCATTTCAAATTTTAGAAGGTAAAAAATGTACAGTGTGATACATTGAAGTGTTCTTTGAAAGAAGAATTTTTATATGCGTTCCTCTCATAGTCTTTACCAAACCACCAAGTTAACCTAATTGACGTGCTCTGGCTTAGTGCCTCTCTCACCTATCAAATGTTAAACAATAAAAACAAGCCAAAAAAAAAAATAAAGCAGAGTTGACAATTTAGCATGAGGACGATTTTATGCGTGTAAAAGCGGTAGTTTTACAGAATGTGCAGTCCGCAACAGAACTCTTCCACTATGGTGCGCAGGCGAACGAAACGCGCTCTGGCAGACAAAGACGTATCGCGGCACGTGCACCTGGAGACAACGACGACGATCTTGTTGAATAATTTACACCTGGAAAGAGAGCAAACCACATGAGTCAAACGGCTGCAGTGCCATCTGGGATTACTGAATCGTAAAGCTAAGTTAAAATAAAGAGCTGTATGAAGTCTGTTTGATTTATGCGAAGTGAAAGGTTAATTTACCAGCAGAATTTACCATCTAAACACTTCGATACGAAGTTCAGCGTTCCTCGAGCAGTGCTTTTTAAAAGACCATAAGGCCATTAAAAATTTACGACCCAGGCACTTTGATACAAAGTTTACGTTACTGCTACTTGCGCATCAATTACACACGCAGAACAGCGCAAGTACGCACATTCTGGGTATTATATTATTTGGCTTGCGGGACCTATTCTCACCTTGGTTTACAAAAGCGCAGTGGTGCACTTTAATACGAGTAGCGCGCAGGTGGTGGAGGCGGCGCCGCCCTGTCAGCATAGGGGTCTCTGGCCCGAGGCACGTTGTACATCGGGGTCCGAGACATGGAGAGAGGGGACAGACGAGATCGCTCGAATGAGTAACCATTCCCGGCGGGTGTCTGAAGGGTGGGAGGAGCACGTCTGATGGGACTGCGGTCTCGTGTATAGTACGAGGATGGCGGGGGTGGAAGGGGGCGTCGCTCATAAGGGTCAAGGCCGTTGCCAGCCAATCGCTCTCTCATAATGCCAGATGACGGGGGCGGAGGGGGAGGGGGGATGGCACCTGGACGCCGGTCCTCATATGAGGCGGCACCGTAAGGGCGAGCGCGGTACTTCTCATAATAGTCGACCACACCGCGTTCGCGCTCGTATGCCGGCGCTGCACGCTCTGGGTATGGGGGGCGTCTGGGGGGCATGGGTGGTGGTGGAGGAGGGGGACCAGGGGGATACCCGAAGCGACCCCTAGGATAACCAGGGGGCTCAGGCCGGTCACCAGGGAAACGGGGTGGCCAGTATCCACTGTCTGGGGGGCCGTAGTCTTCCTCCTCGCCTCTTGGTCGACTCTTTGAAATCTGCACATGAATTCGTTTGCCTGCGAGTGTGAAAACGGTTCATATTAGCAATTTATATAAACATGCAAAAGGATACGCAAGGAAGTGGCAAGAATTGATTTTTTTACCTTGGAATTCAGCATTGTCCAACCCCTTGATGGCATCCATGGCCTCATCAGAATTGCTCATGTGTACGAAGGCGAAGTTCTTAACGATTGCACATTCGGTGACTGTGCCGTACTCCTCAAACAGCGCTCTGAGCTCTTCATCTGCTCCTTTCTCCACATTGGCAACATGAAGCTTCACTGGGCCCTGGTTTTTGCCCCGACTCGCTTCGACGTTGATGGGCGTTCCATGCAGCTTGTATAAATGAAGGTTTCGGATCGCCTTTGTCGCACTTTTGCGATCATCCATGTGGACGAAGGCAAAGTTCTTGATAATGGCACACTCTGTGACTGTTCCATATTGAGTAAACAGAGACTTTATTTCTTCTGCTTCTGCTTGTGGAGGCAGGTTCCCAATGAAGATCTTCACCATCTTTTCGAATGTGTTATGCAGAGCCTGAAACACACTGTGACGAGATACACTTCAATGAGTTGCCAGCAATGCAAAACAAGTTATGGCTTTTTGCAAATCAACGCAGAAGAACGAATAGACGAAACCACGCCTGGTGCTAAACTGAAATCGAAAGCTTGCACTGTGAACTTCCTGAGAAGCCTATCAAGTCAAACCGGTTTATGCAAATACTTTACATTTTATTTCCCCCTACATACACGAAAACACGACAAAATACAATGTTATTATTGATTAAGTTCTGCGTTGAGTAAAGTTTCGAAGCAAAAAACAAGAGTTCTCCTCACACGTTCTTACATTCGCCACGGCCTCATGTGGTTACTCATTTGTAGCGGACTATAAAAACTCCACAAACATTCAGTTTACTCACGGCGTATTCGTTAAAGTGTTTATGTTGGTAAAATCAGGAGAACAATAATATAGCAAGTAACCGTCAGTTCACGCGCTCATCGCCTTGAGAGAAAACTCCGTTTCTGTTGCTAGGTTTGAATAAGCTAACAACGTTAGCTTAGTAGCCGAACAGTCGTTGCGCGCCGAGATAAACACGATGTATGTACTACTTTTACATGTAACCGATTAACGGAATTTTTACATACCTTATGGAAACTGCGTATATCAAAAGTGCGTTAATGTCGCTTGCAAAACCTTTAATTTAGTACTGGCGTTATAAAGGTCAAAGTATTAAAAAAACAACACTCACCGTCTGTTTCTCACCACAATGAGGAAGAGGGTGGGTCATTGAAAAATATACTTCCTCAGTCCCGCCCACAAGGTTGAATAAACCAATCAAACACAACCATGTGGATCACGCGGAACGTGACAAGATTGTGGAACTTCAAAAAGAAACTGTTCTGAGTAGAAATAACAGTTCTACCCAAAGTCATGCATTTCTGTATGCGTGTTGTTGAAATAGCAATAAAATAAATCGATAAAAATACAATATAATAGATCTCAGGGTTTTTCTCCTTCTTATCTAATAAAAAATCTTCTTATCCAATAAAGTTGTTTAAGTCTCTATCAGAAATGATCCATAATTGCTATCCGGTAAATTACAAACTTGATAAATTCAACAATAGTATTTCCTCTATTCGCTCATTTTGCATTCAGTCTGAAGAAACAATCAATGTTTTGCCTCTGTGCTTATTGTAAAGTGTTTTGGGTTGACTTTTCCAGTTTTGTTAAAAAAATATTTATATCCAAACGTAAGTATAACCCCTAAAATTGTGTTTTTGGTTAGGCTACTTTGAATTCAGACCCATCTTACTGCAATTCTTTTCATTAATTTATTGCAACTTCTTGCTAATTTTTACATTTACAAGTGTAAATTTTCAAATAACACACCTTACTTTGAAGTGTATGTAAACTCTTTAAGAAACTCTAATAATTCGATTGCATGTAAGACTCCTTCTTGGTTTAAGTCTTATAAGCTAACATAATATGCTTTGGTTTTGGTTTGTAACCTTTATTGTCTCTTGTTTCTACTTGTCATGGTAAATGTAGCCTATTTGTTGTTCTTTTTTTCTTTTTTGCCAGCCAAGTCTCCCAAAGAACACCTTATCTCACATGCTGGTTAAAAACCACTTAGACAATTCTTCCTGCTTCTATAACTGGTTAGTGTTTTTCACAAAACAAAATCTGCATGTGACTTGGGCTTAAAAAATGTGTGCGAATAGACTATATATAAAAACAATAAATGTTTTTAGCATGAGCTCTGGTTCATTCTACCAGTAGGTTGCGGTAACGCACCACACAAGATAAGAGATCCCTTACAAAAAAAGTGTTTAATTGTGTAGTTTGCATAACTTAGATTTGTTATCACATATATTTAATATTTGATTTTTATTATGATTTTTTATTACGCTCATAATGTCTTAGATAAGCACGCGCATTACGCGTTTGTGTCTGCTTCCCAGAACGATTATATATTACATTAAAAGATTGTTATTTTGCTATATGATGATGACACCGATATGCAATTGATTTCTCATCCACTTCCCTTCGCTGTGGTTATACAGTTTTGTCGGGACGTTTTGGGGAGTGACTGTCTGATAAGTCATTGTAAATGATGACCATAAACGTGCTCTCAGTCCTGTTTATTCACCTCTTTTATCTGGTCATTAAAACGATGTCATGTCACAAGACAAAAACCGAGTGCTTTAAGTTTTAGCTAACATGCAACTATGCAACAAAGGTTACTTTGGGTACTTTTTTCATCAAAACGAGAATAAAGCGTGTCTGACATATCCAGGTTAAATATAGTCATATTTTTGAAACGGGCCTATAATACGAAACAAACAGTGAAAGCATAGCAGTATTGCGCAACTCTGGAGTTTTTGAGAGTCACATGTCCCGAGCTGGAGATGGGGGGATTTCAGTGCTTCTGATGCAATTCCCTCTTCGTTTGTTGAGCTCATAGTAAAGCGATCTCAGCTTCAGAACAACAGTCCGTTAGTTGATGATCGGTGCAAACAGCTTCTGAAGGTAAGCTACTGTTGTGTTAGTACTAGTACGACACTTATCTAGTACGTTTATTTATACTTTAGCGTAGTTTTATTCCGCTAGACCTATGCTATGCTATCTGTGCATTCTCACTTTTAAGTCAAAATAATAATTTATGCTGCAACATACATTTGTTCACTGTACTAACACTTAACGCTGGTTTTTCCTTAGGTTTAACTGTTAATAAGTTAATTCAACACCACAGAAGGTGCGACATTATAATTCACAGAATGAATGCCAATAGCAAACTCGAGACTGAAGAACTGCATACTTGTCTTCATGTCCATCTCTTCCACCCAAACCAAGCCAGCCGTCCACTCTTCCACAACCTGCCCCTAAATCAGCCGTACAAAATGGACGCTGAAGATCCACTAAGGCTTGGCCGTGATGAACAGACCTGCATCTTCGCCCTAAATGACACCTCTGTTTCCAGAAAACAGCTCTCCATACAGGCGTATAAGAAAGCTGGCAGCTCGTTCTTGAGCTTCGTGATCCAGAACATGAGCCAGAAGGTCAAACTTATGGTCGGTGGGTCTGAGCTGAGATACCTGGAAAGAGCTGAGCTTGATGATAAGGTGCTCTGCCGCTTTGGAAGATATGAACTGCTGATTTGGCAGGAACCAGGAGATTGCGAGAATAAATTTGAGGTCCTCTTTGAAACATGCAATGCATCCCCTTCGCAGGAATCGGGCATAGATGTGCCATGCAAACCACCTGTTATGGATACCAGCACGCTGTGGAGAAACTTTGAAAATGGAGCACCTCTAAGTCAAGAGCCACTGGAGTCAGACGAGACAGTTGTTTTAGTATAAATATTTTTTTTGGACATTGCTCTGACTATTCAGAATCTGTATTTAGTTATTATCGTTGATACTGTGTGTTATGGAAACACTCAGCACGTCTTGTAAGTATAACAGAAGTGAGCTTACAAACATTTCTTCTGGAATGTCACTGAACTGGTTTTGTTGCCTATACAGTGTCTTTGTGTTCCTCCTCTTTTACAAATATTTTATTACGTATTTTGCTGAATTTTATTGGAAATAAACTCAAAAGGTGCTTTGTGTTTTCACTTCTTCATGTATAAGTGCTTTTGGCCATTGTTTTTATTGCATTGTATTGTTTTATATTGACTGTTAGTAGAATGTGAATCACAAGCTTTTGAAAAATGTGAAATGACTATGATTGAAGGGTTATTCATTTACTACTTTCATGATATCTTATATAATGAAATAAACTCTCTTTTTTAAGTATATTGTTCAGATTTTACACACATCAAGAATGATTCGAAAATGTTTGTTTTCAAGTTTATGCTGTACCAAAAAAATGTAAATATGTTGTCATTTTAATAAAACATAATATGTTGCAGATAACATTTAAATAGTGAATAAATAGCTAATTTAAAAAAAGCTAATTATGTAAATCAAGAAACAATGTGTTGTCTTCCTGTGATAGACTGGCCATCTGTTCTAGGTGTTTTCCCCGCTTGAAACCCGAGACACTAGGTCAGGCCAGATGGATGAATGGGTTCACACTTGTAGTTTTTCTCACATGGTATGAATGAGTTTCGATATACGCCTTTGTATTTAAGAAAAGGGGTCCCACAAAAGGCCTTAAAAATTGTGAGCGTCCTTGGGATCAATAGGTTTTAAAAAATAAATAAATATTTAAAGCTAGGACTACTGTATATTTCTTAAAGTGTTTGTATTTACAATACATATGGGTCAAAAAAGTGAATATTTTGTCATTTTAACAGTTTTAAACATTTCTATTTCTGCTGCAAGATCATGATTAGTTACTGATCTTCAGAAAGCAGTTGTTAATGTCTCATTTGGCAAACGGAATTATGTTAGTATAATAATTAAGCAGGACTATTATCACAGTGGATTTTATTTTATTTTTATTTCTTTGGAAAGTTTAAGGATCTTAAGAAAGGTTAATCCAGGTGACCCAGGAACTGAAAATAGCACCATCCCTTAGTACAATAACTGTAAACTCACCTCGGGGCCTTGTTCTTACAAACAACAGGAGCCCTGATAAGCATCAGTTACATGGCAGATAGCTGATTTACAGTAAATGATGTCAGTGGTGAACAGACAAGATCGAAACTCTGATGTAACTCTTACCAGGAGTGTCAGTATTAATCTTTTTGTACATATCTTTATGCATTATTAATAAAATATAGGCTAATATTAACTTCAGCCATTGCTTGTTGAGCAAACTTTCCTCACACATTAGATTATATGTAATTACATGACTCTTTATTTTAACAGTGATTATTTTAAAGAAATTACAATGTAAAAATCATAAAGCACGCTGCACTAAGACTGATTTCCTAGAATAACATTGATTGACACAGATTGAGTACAGAGTACAGACTGTTTCATTTGCTGACTTTTGATGAATTCTAGTTACTGGGAGCTTTGGTGAGTGCTTGCAGAGATTTTCCAACAGACACATGTAGTACAACAGGTCACCATGAGTCATTGTGGTTCAAATCTTTCAAAGAACAAATAAAGAAATAAAATGTGGCGAGATGCGGAACTATGTGGAATTGACAGGAAGTCAGAGAGCTATCTGAAAGAACACAGCTCTTCAGTTTTCAGTAAACAGTAATGTGAGAAGATTAGACATTCAATTTTAAACTCATGAAAAATGTTGGAAATAATAGACAGTGAACTCAAATGAAATGCACTAGATCTTATTTTAAGTATGTTGCATGTTAAAACACACTAAATGTATTCAATAAACTATTGCAAATATGAAAATGAAACTGGATGTGAAACGTGGGGCACAAAGCCAAGGGGATGAAGAGAAGTGCATTTTAGGAGGGTATATACACAAAATCACATTCATTAATATTGAGAATCTCCGCCTCAGCAGGAAAGAGAAAATGAGAAAATGCTTTTAGTGTTTTAACAATTATTACATTTTAATAACAGGAATTTGAAGTGTGAAGTTTCAACATCTTTAATATGAAGAGAAGCTTTGTTTTTATGTGTAAATCTGAAAGGAGGGAAACTGGACATTGACATGATAACAAAATGATCATAACATTAGCTTTACAATGTCATTAAAACATCAGCATCACAAATATGCAAATACTAAACTGCTCTCTACACACAAACCCCATTTTCTAATAATCTTCTTTTATTATATTTAGATAAATATCTGCAGCTAGCAGCAAGTAAACGATTACAAGTATTATAGTTTCTTTTCTTAATAACGTGCTCTAGTTTTTGTAGACCTGTCGTTGCTATCATTCATACTTTAAAACGCTTTATTGCCACAGTGTTAACCCAGCAGTCCGTTTGATCTTCTCCTTCATGCACGTTGTTTTCAAATTATCCAGAGTCAATCTCTTACCCTGGTTTCTGACTAAAATGTTTCGCCCAACGTGGGGCTCGAACCCACGACCCTGAGATTAAGAGTCTCATGCTCTACCGACTGAGCTAGCCGGGCTACATGCTAATAACTCTATGCTAACATTTTTTCAGTGTATTTACTCCAACACGAAATTACTCCAGAACGTCTATTGTTCGGATTAAAGAACAAATTTGAGAAAGAAACGAGACGCAAATGACACAAGCCAGGTATTTCAGATGCAGACTGCGGTGGTTCATTTTTTATTTTACAGAAAACTTCGTACATTTGTTCTTAAGTATTCTGTGACGAAAATGCTGAGATCAATATGAAATTTGTAAAAAAAAAAAAAAAAAAAAATACTACAATGTTACTGTACTTAATACCATTATTTATTTTTCATAAAGGTCCTACTACTGTATTCATAAAGCTCGTTAACTGTCTCTGTCCGGCTGTTAACCGACAGGACGCATGTCTTTATCCTTCTTCAATCGGTCCTCTATACTCTTTGTTTATGCTTTATACTACTGCCATCTAGCGGTGTGAACCAACTCAGAGACTAACGCCTTTATGCTTTATACCACTGCCACCTAGTGGCCTAATAAATGGACTACAATGATAACTCAGGTTATCCTCGTCTCTGTGGCGCAATCGGTTAGCGCGTTCGGCTGTTAACCGAAAGGTTGGTGGTTCGAGCCCACCCAGGGACGAAAATTGTTTTTCCAAATAAAAAATCGCGACAAAGGCCGTTTCTCAAACGGAGGACTGCATCTTTCCGGAACTCACATTTGTGGACCGCACACGTCATAATGATCTTCTTTTAGAAAATTTTTTATTTTGACCATTAAGTGTAAATCGTTGTATTATAGCCTACTTATGACTCGCGAATATAATGATCAGTTAACTGAAATAAACCAGGCTTGAGGACATGTGCAGCTTTCCGTTTGAGAAACGGCCAAAATAAGCCTAGTACCTCGTATGATTACATTTGATCATTTACATTAAACTATTAAGTCTTTTCTCATTATTCTATTTTAAAATATTTATTTAAAATGTTAAACAGTACAGTTTTTTTATAGCAATGTTGATGTCAAATAAGCTGCGTAAATTAAGTTCTATTGCAGTTAGATCTATACCTGAGAAGTCATTTCTTGGTGTTGCATGACAGCTCCCTAGTGGAGGATAGACAACATTTCTTTAAAGGTACAGTTCATCCAAAAATATAACAATAGCTTTAATTCGCTCCTCGATGTTTTTTAAATCTGTGCTCTTTGCCTGATGAGTTCACAGCATCATCTTACTGTATGCAGAGTTTCCCTAGAAATAAGTGGGCGTGTTATTGTTTAACATTATGTGCAGCTGAGAGCATTTGCTTGTTACTGCAATTACACGTCGGCTATAGATATATCAGCTGTTTTCTGCATATTATTCCTCCCTTCCAGATTCCCCATTGACTAATTTCAGGGTCTCATTAAACCC
>JAUMHE010000053.1:6548293-6563174 GCA_032359235.1 Enteromius mattozi | reverse complement strand
CGGGTGGGAACTAGAACTCCGGGGAAGGTTCCCGCTGATGACGGTCAGACAGCGCCACAGAGGATCGCCCTATGACACCTTTAATGCATATTAATAAAACACATAGTTCCAGTCCTTGATTCTAATTGGTTGAGCCGTGTTCAAAGGTGTTACAAACATATGTCTGTGTGTTGCTTGGCAACCACTTTGTTGCAACAACAATCATTTCTAAGGAACTACATTGTTTGGCGGAAGAATAATAAAGTTTTTATTAGTATCATTACATTTTATTTGCTTTGTTTTATTTTGTGAAACCTTGCTAAATAAATGGAATAACCATTTTATAAAAGCCATAAGCCCAGAGAAGCCGTGGTTTACAGTGAATTTATAACAGCTGAGGGGTTTTAGGCTTCTTGGGGCTTATTCCTTTATTATTAATAGTAAATAAATAATGCTAAATAAACACTGATGTTTTCATGTGTCTGTGCAGGGCCGTAAGGGTCTCGGCTCCATCTTTGTTTGGGCATCTGGTAACGGGGGCCGGCAGGGCGATCACTGCTCCTGCGACGGCTACACCAACAGCATCTACACCATCTCCGTCAGCAGCAGCACAGAGAACGGTAACAAGCCCTGGTACCTGGAGGTCTGCTCCTCCACCCTCGCCACCACGTACAGCAGTGGAGAGTTCTACGACCGCAAAATAGTTAAGTCACATTTTCACCAAAAGAAAGCTCATGTGTTCCTGAAAACCATTTATAATGTTAATCTAAGTTTTTTTAGCAGTATTTAGATTTTTAATACAGTACTTCAATAAGATTAAAGGACCATGCACACTGAGTCCGAAATGTCTTTTGTATTTGTCATCCTTTCCTATCAAATGCTTGCTACGGATGTGAACACAAATCATACTTGCTCCGGACAAAATAATTGATGGACGAAAGTTACAGAGGCAGTGTGTAAATGTGATTTACGCAATGTGAGGTCATATTTAATTTTAACATGCAAACATTTTGGATGAGAATTTCAGTCTCGGTGTGACTGTTGCTTTCTAAGGCTGCGTTTATTTGCATTTATTTACAACAATAATATTCTTAAATATTTTTACAATTCAAAGTACCATTTTGTATTTAAATACATTTAAAAAGGTACTTTATTCCTGTGACCAAAGCTGAATTTTCAGCATTATTACTCCAGTCTTCAGTGTCACATGATCCTTCACAAATCATTCTAATATGCTGATTTGCTGCTGAAGAACATTTCTAATTCTAAATGTTAAAAATATATTTTTATGGGTTTTTTTTCCATAGTTCAAAATGAATTCATTTGCAAAAGAGTTATTAACAAAGACCTTAATGCAATTTTTCATCAGTTTAAAGCATCCATTCTAAATAAAAGTGTTAATTTATTGATTTAATTCTTCTTAATTATTGACTGTGGCTGTGACAGACTTAATTACTTGAGGCAAAACCGGTTGAGATGCACTGGAACAAATTGAGCTTTTCAATTTCAAAAGAGCACAAGAAAACCTTGTTTTCCAAGATATGACCTCTTTAAGCTTGTATCTCTGTGTACTCCATTTGTCTTCTCCATCTGTCATCTACTCAACCTTTTGTCCTCGTCTTGCTTTCGGCCTCGTAAGTATGTTCTCTGCTTTATTGGGTCATTTGCTCTCTTGATGCCACATATTGTGTCTTACAATTCATCTCAATTATTTCTGAGACATTCTCCTTTCTTTCCTCCTTCACCCTTTTTTTTAAGTATTAAACATTTGTCCAAATAAATGTGCTGCTAGATTTCTAAGCATTGAAATGTGGGGTTTTTTTGTCTTACGGGTGTAAAAAGGGTTGAGAAATCCCAACACTGATGCAGAGATCTATCATCCTTTTAACCAGAAATGTTGTTGTATATGCATGTCACTAGAACTCTGCCAAAACTCAGTCATCTTCTATAGATCTTCTGTCCCAGATCCTGTTGCTCATCCTGCTAATACAACTGAGCTCTTGTTGTTTGGCTGTTTCCACAAATATCTATTGATGAAATGAGACGGTTGGAAAAAAGACTGGGGCTAAATGTTTGGTCTGGCACCCATACACAGGGAAAACCACAGGGTGCTATCAAGGGGATAAAGAGAATCAGAGTTTTTTTTTCTTCATTTGCTTTCTCTTCCAGCAGCACAGATTATGACGTTATCCTTAAGAATGACTACTGTGGGTTTTTGCTTTTCTTTTGGTGTTTGGTTTGTAGTTGAGGGCTTAAGAGCTCATTTACACATGCATGACCAGATTCTTCTTTCCTCTCACATAAATTTAGTTTAGTGTTAGAAACGATTTAGTAAAAATAAATGTTTTTATGTAAGGTTTAAAGCATGAATGCTGTGGTTTTATTTGTGGAGCTGCTAAAGCAAGCATCACTATATTACTCATGCTAAAAGTTTACTTTAGAAAATTTTCAGTGTGGAAATCATCCCAAACTGCCTTGAGTGATATTTTAAATCGTGTAGCTTTGCCATGACTTATTTATTTTGTGCATGAATCATTTTTAACATACTATAAAACAAATCAAATCAGAATTGACCCGTATTTATTTTCTTTATAATACGAATATTAGCTGATGTATTGAAAATGCCCCATCCATATGTTATTTTTTTTAAATACTTTTGTTTTTTTATAATCTTTAATTTTAATGTATGCAACACTCACATCTTACAAAGTATGATAGATAAAATCAAGTTTACCTTTATTTTTCTTGTTAGGTAAGCCATTACATGTGTATATATGTATATGTGTATATGGATGTGTGTATATGAACTCTCATTCTATATATATATATATATATATATATATATATAATCACAATGTAGTTTTACAATATTAAAAACTATACTATTTAGTGATTTTAATGACTTTTGAATATTTCATACTGAATGTTTAATGGAAATTCATTGTTGACTTTTAAAAATGTCTAAAATTCCTTTTTTTTGCAGTCTTTAAAACCTCTTAAATTCTCTTAAGCATGCATATGAAGTGGTTAATGAGAAGTCTGTCAACACTTTTCCCACAAGTCTTCAGAAAACTTAAAAGTCTAGTATTGTCTTGTTTATATCCCAAGAACTGTTATAAAATGGACATAAACCCACGACACGCACACATCTCGTACAAGAGCATGTGTCTCCAATCTCAGCATCTTCCTCGGGACCTCGTCGGTGGCACTGACCCCATTCATGTTTGTCCTTTTGAGAAACGCCAGTGTAATCAAGCTCATGTTTGATTGAAGACACACTCGAGTGCTCGCTCTCTCTGCCTGCGGGCTACCAGAGCAGCTCTGTGGGTGACCCGCTGTTTCCCAGAAAACCAGAACGACGAAATATTTACAGAGCACTTTGCAGAAAACCGCTCGTCTCGTCACAGTCACGGAAGCACATTCTTTCTGATGATAGCTGAAAGTTTCAAAGCAATAGTTCACAGAGAAATAACAATATACTGAACATTTACTCCTGCTCAGGACAGGTAGATGTAGCTGAGTTTGTTTCTTTATGAGAACAGATTTGGAGAAATTTATTACGTCACTTGCTCACTGATGGATCCTCTGCAGTGAATGGGTGCCGTCGGAATGAGAGTACAAAAAGCTGATAAAAACATTACAAGTACTTCACACCACTCCAGTCCATCAGTTAACATCTTGTGAATTGAACAGCTTCATGTTTATAAAGAACAAATCAATCATTAAGAGGTTTTAACCTTAAAACCAATACTATTTTTTTATTATATCGCTTTCTGCAGTGAAAAAGTAGTCTCATCTGAATCAGGAGAGAAATATGCACAGATCAAGCACTGTTTACAAGCAGAAACAGTTCAAAGCAAATATGTCGTTGCATGATGTGAAAGGACAACAGGAGACGGATTTTTTCACAGGGGGATGTATTATTATGAATTATGGACTCACATTTTGGCCAAA
This sequence comes from Enteromius mattozi, assembly GCA_032359235.1. NCBI lineage: Eukaryota > Metazoa > Chordata > Actinopteri > Cypriniformes > Cyprinidae > Enteromius > Enteromius mattozi. The sequence goes on along the minus strand of JAUMHE010000053.1, from coordinate 6,559,241 downwards.
AGTGGTGGTTTGAAGTTAATAACTTCTTCATGATGGACTTGTATTTTACAAACATGCAGCTTCAGACTTCACAATACATGGACTGGAATGGTGTGAATTACTTGTAGATTATTGTGATGTTTTTATCTGCTGTTTAGACTCTTAGTCTGACGGCACCCATTTACTGCAGAAGATCCATTGATGAGCAAGTGATCTACATTTCTCCAAACTTGTTCTGATAAAGAAGCAAACTCATCTATATTTTGGATGACCTGGGGGTGAGTACACTTTCAGCAAATTTTATTTTTATTAAGGAGGACTTGACCTTTTGCCTAAACAGAAGGCATGCAAATTTAAAAGACTGCCTGTTAAAAGGCAAAATTTGAAAATCCATGTCCACTTTGCTGCATCTGAACTGACATTGTTAACTCTTTCATGCTCTGTATTTATGTGTTTCTGGTACCAGGTGACCACAGACCTGCGTCAGAGATGTACTGATGGACACACCGGCACCTCTGTATCTGCTCCGATGGTAGCGGGGGTCATTGCTCTCGCTCTGGAGGCAAAGTCAGTTCATCTCAAGTTTCTTCATCCATTCTTCATTTTTTTTTTTATATAATCAATTTTTATATTTAATGTTTTCATTTTTATTGCTTTAAAGAGATCATTTGGTCACCCCTGTGTTGTTCCAAACCTGTTTAAGAAGATATTTTGGAGAAAAAAAAAAGCCTTTTCTTTTTACACATGCAGTGTCTTCCTGTTTTATTACCTTTTTTATGGAGTGCTTTATACAATGCATAATGTTTCAAATCAGCTTTAAAGTATTAAACAGAGAAATAAGAGTCATTGGTGTAAACTTCTTTAAATATGAGCAGCTCTAAAAAGAGAATATTGTCCATATTCAGCTGAAGTCGATTCAGTGCTGATTCAATGTAGTTCAATAACAGTGTAGATTATGCAAAATTCATCAAATACGAAACTAATTTGATTCAGCTGTAAAGCTGAATTCAGTTCAATTTTTGTTCTCATCTGATGCATTCAAATCGGCAGTGTAACTGAATATTGGGTGTCTTTTACATTTATTTTGGTGACATTTTAAATAAATGATGACAACATTTTTACTTTTACAGTAGGTCAACTGTCCCTTTAACACTTGCACTTCATGATTACTCCTCAGTTCTTCTGCAGTGTTGTTTTTAATGTCACAAATCTGTCTGTCTGGATTTACTGTGTGCATCTTTGATAGTTCAGACATTAAAAAAAGTGTTTTTGCTTAAATTCTTAAAATTATGACACCCTAGCAACTGCCTTGCAACATTTATATTTATGCATTTGCAATGCCCTTATAAAAAGGAAGAATCTTTCATTGATTATATGAGATTCAATCTTTTTCATAAACCTTCTTAATCTGTAAGAGTAAAGTAAAACTAAAAATACTGAGGAATCCAAATAAGAATTAAATTTTCCATTGGATTCCTCTGTCTTGCTTTCTGTCTGGATTCTCTGCTTTTAAAGGCTTTCAGGACAGTAAGTAAATTTAGCATAATCATGTGTGTGTATATTGTGGCTTTAACTCTCAATGTTATATTTACATTTGAGGCATGATGTGTGTATTTTATGTTGTTCAACAAAACTTCATGTTAGCCACAGACTTTCAGAACCACTGATCTTTTTAAAAAGTATCACGCAAGCAGGAGTGCTGCTGTTGAACTTACTGACTAGACCTTTCCACGTATTTATCTGTGCATGAGACAAATGACAGCAGAAGAAGAATAAAGCAATATGTATAGAGAGCTGCTGGAATAAAGTTACCTGCTAGGACGCACTTGTTACACTAAAATGAATGAGTCCCAAAAGCCCATACAAACAGATCTCTCAGATGGGAAGCAAAAATGGGACTCAATTCAAAACTCCCTTAACATTTGAAATACGAAATAGACAAAACAAAATGAAATAGATGTTGTTGTACAGAGGACAGTACTTTTCAATAGAGCAATAAAACTCACAAGGCTCATAAAAAGTCTTTGTTATTTTATGTTTCAGTCCTCTGATAACCTGGAGGGATGTCCAGCACCTTCTTGTGAAGACGTCCAGACAGGCTCACCTGAAAGCCAGTGACTGGAAAACCAATGCAGCCGGACACAAAGGTGAACACAACACAAATGACTTTTCTGCATGATTTTTAGATGTGTAATATGATAGAGAAGTGAAGTGTCATATGATAAGTTTGATTTTATATGATACATTTCTGACACATATGTCTAAACACATTAAGATATCACAAAACTCTTTAATACTTTTTTATTTTTAGTGGAATAAAACATCAAGTAATGTTTTTTTGGAATGTATAAGAGTGATCCAGTCACTTTTTTTTATTAAGTATTTTTGTGTTGTTTTCAAATATAAATTTCTAAATGTCCATAAACCAGCATTACTTTTAAGAAACATTTTTTTATTTTGTTAGTTATTGTGTAAGATTATAAGAATTGAATGGTTAGTTCACCCGTAAATTTCATTTTGGTTTGTTTCTTTGTTAGAACTTGTGGTTGAGTAAATGATGACAGGATTCTCATTTTTGGTTTGAACTCTTTAATTTCAGAGAATGTCTTTAATACTATGTTTATTTTTCTTTCTTCGGTGGCAAATTGTATTATAAAAAAAAAAAACAAATGCCAGTGGGTTAAGAAAAATAAACATAATTTTAAGACATTTTCTGAAAACTAGTCCTACATTTTCAGAAATCTAATTAAGTGTGTTTGTCAAATAACTGTACTTTTTTGATTATTTTCATATTCGCTGTCTTTAAAATGAGTTTGTTGTAGTATATCAGCAATATCTGCCCTGCACTCTAGATATTAACATCAGCATTAAAACACCATAATTGTGAATACAATTTCATCATGAATGTCTTCTGAATAAGTTCAAATAGTGTTATTTCATTCTAGACATTCTGCTGTCTGAGGGACATCAGTACCTGGTTAATATTTGGTGTGTGTGTTTGTGTGTGGTTGTAGTCAGTCATCTGTATGGCTTTGGTTTGGTGGATGCCGAGGCTATGGTGGTGGAAGCCAAGAAGTGGAGAAACGTTCCTCCTCAGCACACCTGCAGCAAAACCTCTGACCGCAGAACCCGGTGAGAGATGCTCTGTTCACACAGACTAATAAAACTCGCTTCTGCTCAAATACTTTGACAGAAATTAATACTTATGTTCACCTAGAATGCATTAAATTAATCAAAAGTGACATTAACAACATTTAGAATGTTTCAAATAAAGTCTTGTTTCCCAGTAAAATTATCCATAAACCAACATCAATTTACTTAAATTATTTATTTTATAAACACAACTTTTTATTTATAAAGCACAACTTTGTTCTCAACATTGACAATAATAAGAAAAAATAGCATATTAGAATAATTTTTCAAAGATCATGTGACACTGAAGACTTCTGAAAATGCAGCTTTGCATCACAGGAATAGATTATATTTTAAAACATAGAAAATGGTTATTTAAAATTATAATAATATTTCCAAGTTTTTCCATTATTTACTGTATTTATATATGTATATATATATATATATATATATATATACACACATTTGTTTTTCTTTTTTTTTTCAGTTTTCACAAACTCAAAGGTGATTATGCATAGGGTTTCTGCAGGTCTTGGAATACTGAATTTGCCCTTCCATAAATTAAAGCATTAAAAAAATTCTTAAATCAAAGAAAAAAGTCTTAAATTCATGGCATCACTTTGGTTTTTAAATTTTCTTTAAATTGATATTCATAAACCCTGCAGAAACCAATGATCCATCACAAATGCAATAAAATCTGAGTTAAAGACAAAAGAATGTATATTACAGTTACTGTCTCATCTCATTCATTTAAAGCACCTTTAATAATGTGGAAATCATCCCCGATCTGCTAATCCTTTTCCAGACCCCATCCTCACACACGTGACCCAATTGAATCTGGACATCTCTACAACAAATCCTGCTTTTTCATTTCCAGCAATATCTGATTCTGATGGGAATAATTAGAGGCATTTATTTCCATCAGGAGGGCAGTGGTGGGAACTGGAGCATGTCTAAGCGTTATTAGCTCATTAGCTGAATCATCATCGGGCCTCAGAGACGGACGGCATGTCGCACTGCTGTGAAGAGCGATGTACAATCAGCTGAGGCGTCGAGATGGTCCACTTGAGCACCATGAATCTCTTACGCATGTAGTGCAACACTTCAATTCAAATCCCCGCAATATAACCTTTAAGAGCTCTGAATTACTGAGATATTTTGGCAAGCTACTGGGCGTTATGACAAAGTGTCCATATTTCCAGTGTTGCGTATTGAGCTGAGCATCTCCTGCATGTAAAGGAAGTAGGAGATGCTTCCTGCAAACTTTTACTCAAGTCTTGTCTTTGATCCAGTACTCTTTCTATATCAGTTTAGGGAATTAACTAAAAGTAGAGATACTGTTTTATTTTTATACAGTTTAATTTAATAACTACAATTCACTAATATTTTGAATGAACAATCTTTGTTATATTTTTAGTTTTTATTTTCATTTTCATTTTAGTATTTTTATATACTTTTTAATTTTTTTTTTTGTTTAGCATTTTTACTTCTATATAGCTCTAATTTAGATTTTAGTTGTAGTAATTAAAAAAAAAAAAATTATGTTGTTTCAGTTACTTACCAGAGAAACATTTCTATTTCTAAGTTCAAGTTTTTCATCTAGTATTTATAATTATGTTTTGTTTTATTTCAGCTTTAATATAATGAAAATTGTTTTAATAGTTTTTTTTCAATTAACAGTAGCAATAAAAGTGTAGATTTCCTGTAATATATAAATAACTTTATAAATGTAAAATTTTCAAGTTGTAGTTTTTATTTATATTCAGTCATATAAGTTTATTAATATTTTAAATTGGACTTTTTATATTTTCACTTTTCTTTTTGTTCATTTTATATATGCATTTTATATTTTTATATTTTAGTTTTAATAATTTCAGTACTTAAACTTCATTGCAGTAGATGCCAAGGTGACATTTCCTTTTTTTTTGTAATTTTTTGTGTTAAGTCTATTAAGTTTTTCATCTATTATTTATATTTTAGCTTCTTTTGAGCTAATAAAAATGTGTTTTAATACTTTTAGTGAACAGTAAAAAAAATTATTACAGTAGTTACTGTTTTTTATTTCAATCATATCTAATATTTAGGGTAACACTTTACAATAAGATATCATTTGTTAACATTAGTTAATGTATTAACTAACATCAACGAACAATACATTTATTACACTATTTTGTAATCTTTGTTAATGTTTGTTAATAAAAATACAGTAATTCATTGTTTGTTTATGTTAATTTCACGTTAACGAACACAGCTTGTGAATTTAATAATGCATTAGTAAATGCTGAAATTAACTAATATCAGTAAATGATGTAGAAGTAGTTCATTCTTAGTTCATGTAATGCATATTAACTAAATATAGTTAGATGTAATGCAACATTTACTTTTGGCTCACTGCCTGTTTGTTTACGACTCAAACTGTGATAAAACATAGTCTATATTTAAAACCAAAACACTGTGCCGAGCAACACACTGCTAGTAATAATCAGAAATTCTTGGATGCTGAATAGACTGCATCTCACTGAACTTTGCAGTGGTCAATCAACACAAGTGTAGTATCAACTATCAAGTGTAGTATTTCTTTATATTTATTTCTGCTTTAGCTTGAGTAATTTAAGGTATAGTAGTAATTTTAAGTAAATTGCACTATAGGCGCTTTAGCTTGAGCGCTTGTTTTTCTGTGGTGTTCTTTCACACAAAAACATTTGTGCAGCATCTCTGTGTCAGCACCGAGCCCAAGCGGGAATGTTTGGCGGTGTTTGCCGCAGCATTGTTCCGAAGCGGAGTCTGATAAATGCTCAACTGTTCTGTGTGGCCTAATTTGAACTGTGATATCGCTGCCACGTCTGACTACTGATGTATATTGAAAGGGATTTTCTCTCCTTTCATATCTGGCCTCAGAGGATGTGCTGTCACTGCATTGAAAGGCAGATTATGGTGGTGATCTGTTGAAGGGCATGATGAAGCACTGCGACCTTAAAGCTTTATGCTGTTTTGTTTTAGTACCGTTTCAGAGAAAATATAAGCTGCATTTTCTTTTTCGGCTTACTGCAGTGCATATTTCTTTTATTAATGGGTGTAATTAATAAAATGGTTATCAGGAGTGTTTCATCCCTGTTAGCAGCAAGTACAAACTTGACTATTTGTGAAATCTAATTTAAATAATATGGGGGTGGAACACATTTGCATCTAAATGGTAATTAATTTGCACAGAGTTTGACCCCAAAGTGCTGCTATTAACTGCTTCATCGGCTGAATTAGATTTTGTGAGATACCTACAAAAACAAAACAAAAAAACTCTTCTGCTCATCAAGGTTGTTGGTTAAAAAAATACAGTAAAAATGTTATATTTAAAATAACAGTTTTCTATTTGAATATGTATTTATTTTTGTGATCATAGCTAAATTTTCTGCATCATTACGCCAGTCTTCATTCAAATGATCCTTCAGAAATCATTAATATGCTGATTTGAGAAGAACAGCTTTTATTAAAAAAAAAACAACTTTAATTTTTGATAAATTTAATGCATCACTGCTAAATAAAAATATTTATTTATATAATAAAATTTTTCCCTAATTTTAAAAAATTAAAAAATGTGATGTAATGCATTTTAATTAAATATAGTTTAAGTATACAGTCTATACTTAAAACCAAAACACTGTGCAAAGCAACAAAATAAGAAAACACTACTAGCACAAACATACTGGATGCTGAATAGACCGCATCTCTCTGAACTTTGCAGTGCATTAATCTTGTGTATCTCAACACATTCAAATTAGGGCATTAACTGATGCATATTCACATTTTGACGCATGTCTTCAATGCAATGTGTCGATTACATCATCTGTCCTCTATCAAGGACGCTACATGGCTTGATTTCTCTTCGTCTGTATCCAAGTCCACGTAATTTGCAATGTGCATTGAAAGAAATCGATCATCAAAACGAAGCAGCAGCTATTGATCGTCTCTGGGCCTCGTGTCTGAGCCGGCTGCTGGGATTAAAGACCTGTCAACGCATCTCTCAATAAACTCTTTAGACACATGCCAAAAATTCTGACATTTGCCAAGAATTGCCCCGGGTTGGACAGGTAGTTGTTTTTATGTGGTTGGTGCGTGCTTGAGGTGTTTAAAGTTCTGGCTGATAGCAGAAAGGTTTGGATTGAATCTGGCAGGTGGCGATGGATCGCTGTGTATATATAAATGTTGTTAAAAGTTCCACCAAATTGTCAACTTTATTTATTGTTAGTTTAACCCTACGTGTTGAAAATTGATGCAGTTTATTACGATATGAGAAAAAAAAATGTAAATATGCTGAAAATGTATTCGTTATTACACCATCCAAGATGTAGATTAATATATTTTTCCATGGGAAGTGAATGGGTGCTGTCAGGATGAGAGCTGATTAAAAACATCACAATAATCCACACCACTTCAGTCCATCAATTAATGTCTTGTGAAGTCAAAACCTGCATGTTTGTATGAAGCAATTCCATCATTAAGACATTTTAATTTTTAAGCCGTCTTTTATGGTTAAAATAAGTCTATAATCCACAATAATGTTTCCTCCAGTGAAAAAGTACATCTCACATCAAAATCCACTCACATATTTGCTTAAGTTTTTTGACTATTTTGGCTTTTAAATAAAGCTTGATCTGTGCATATTTCTCTCCTTATTCAGACAAAAGTACTTTTCCCCTGGAAGAAGTGTTATTATGGATTATAGACTCATATTTTGACCAGAATCAGCTGTTTAAAGTTAAAAATATCTTAATGATGGAGTTGTTTGAACTTTGATTCTGACGGCACTCATTCACTTCGGAGGATCTGTTGGTAAGCAAGTAATGTAATGCTACATTTCTCCAGATCTTCTCTGAATAAAACAATAAACTCATCTACATCTTGAATGTACTGAGGGTGAGTAAACTATTGCTTCAAGTTAACTGTTCCTTCAAGAAGTCTTTTTATGAATAAATAATTGATTAATAAAACAAGAACAGCAACAACCCAGCACTCTCTCCGGCATTCACATCATTACATCCTTACCTTTCTGTTGCAGAAAACACTTGTTCTGAATACATTCAGATGGATTATACCTTTAAAAGCAGGCTGAAAGACTGTATAACTGGTATAAATCATTATAAATAGTCTCTGTTTGAATGGCATGGGCTTGGTAGGTACAAACATTTGGATTAGACCAAGATGACCAGATGACATGATAAACATGACAGGTCAAAGATGTTCTGTAGATTCCCATTGCTTTATTAATGCACAGTAATTCAACACTGATTTCTAAAAGTGAGCGTGCTGTCGAGAGTTTAAGATAGTTGAAATAAATCTGTCAGATGGTTGCCAATAAAACACAAGCATGCATTTCATGAACACAAATGTCGTTGTGTGTGTAATTACTCAGATGCACGGCAGATGTTTTCTTACCTCTCCAGATTCAGAGGAAGCGTCAGATGTAGTACAGTATGTACTGTTCTGTGAACAGGCCAAAACTACAGGCCACCCGCTCCTGTTAACTTTGAAGGAGCACTTCACCTCGAAATCTAAACTGCCATCATTTACTCTCCCTCAGGTCTTTCCAAACCCAAATGGCACCAGAAAAAAAGCAGCGTAAATCTGTTTAAATTTTATTTTTTGTGACATGTACACTACATTCAGACCCTTCTGGTAGTGATATGAGCTTTTCACATGAGGAATAGACTGAAAATAAAGTAGTTATTCATTGAAAATCAGCTGTGGTTCACAGTGTTATATTAGCCTTAAAAACAAAACTATCACAATATTTATTCATATTAGGGCTGTTACACTGAGGACATTTTCCCACCAGGATTAGAGTTTAACCTCTTATCTTTTGCTTTTAAATCAAAATCACCTCAAATAAATGGTAAAAGTCAACAGATTTCTCAAGATTTAAGTGACAAGTCATTTGTTTGATACATATTTTTGTTTGTTTCAGCAATTTTATGTGCTTTTATATTTTTTATATTTTTTAAAATGTGTATTTAAGTTAGTTGTCAAGGCAACTATCTAACTTTAAATGTAATTTTAGTCCAACTTTATTTAATGAAAAAAATAATAATTCATAGTTGTAGTTTAGTTTAACAATTACAACATTATTGTGCAACTTTAATTACATATACCATATATAACGTTTTGTATTATTGTCAATAATTTTCTTAAAAATACTACATTTGTTATTTTTATTTTTTCAACTTTTAATTGTACTTAAATTGGTTTTAATTTAATTGTTCGTTTTCATGTATATTTATTACAAAATCATTCATAATGCTAAAATTTTAATTAGTTTCCAAGACATAATTTCTAATTTTCTTTTTTAGTTCCTTAAGGTTTAAGTTGTATCCACTGTTTATACTTCATTTCATTCCAGCTTTATTTCAGTTAGCAAAAAAATAAAAGAGCAATTAATAATTTTAGTTAACAATTACAACACTGTACAGCATGGCTTAAAATGAAATAAATATTTTTAATATGGTAAATATATATTTAAACCTTGATATGGCACATTACAGAACTATTTTACAGAAGTAAGAAAGTAATGCATGTTTGAAATATACTGTGTATTTTAGGTTAAACAGGACAAAACTAGCAAAGCAAATTTAAAATGTTTGCTTTTACCAAGTAAATTTAAACTAGTGTCGTTGCAAAACTACTTTCGGGAGGAAGCGCGTACGATAATCAGACACAGCTGGCGCCGTTTACCAATCATTACATAATAACTCACCAGCCAATCCTATTCCAACCAATCCACTATAAATAAGCCAGTTTCCTTCCCTTCCATATCTCGTTACAAGCATCCCTCCTCCGCCTCGTTCGCACTCTCCTACTGGGGGGGTACGCGGGGTCCGAGCCGGGCGCCGAGTTCTACCCTCGCTAGGGTTCATACCTCTAGGGTTCGGAGTCCGCCGGGCTCCCAGCTTGCCCCCAGGACAGCACGCCAAATACGCTACTATTATTTTATCGATTATAAGGAAGCGCAAACTACTGAAAGACTAATAATAAAGATGAACTCTGATCTGACTGTATCAGGACAAGAGGATTAGGTATCATTTTCCTGATGATGCCCTTTGCTGTCCTTTGATTATGTTCATCAGAAAAATGGAAAAGAGCCTGATAGCTCTGAATAGTGATTCATGCATTTAGATTCATGGCTTTGTTTGCTGATGAGAGTCCAGTCTCCTGCTGCGCCGGCTCTCTTTAAGCCATTACAATACCTCTAGTCTGTCTCTGTGTGTGTGTGTAGTGCTGGCTGTGTGCTTGACCACTGATATCGATCATAGATTGGGTTTTATTTATAGCGTCTCGCGCTTGGATGGCTATTGAGAGGGAGTTAGCCTGCACTTCCAATCTCATTAGCTTGGCTGCCATCTATCGATTTACAGTCTCATTCCTTTGGCTCTATGAAGTGAAAAATGTATTGGCTGAATGCCATGAACAGTTGTCCTGTGCTTGATGAGTAGATGCATTGTTTGCACTTTTCTCTCAGAGTTGTTCTGTCGAACCAACCAGTATGAAGTGTGACGATGATACTGGCTATAAAGACAGAGGCTTGTGACTAAAGTCTCATTTGGCCACAAAATTTGATACAAATATAAAATAAAATAGGTACACACAAACACATGTATGTATGTGTTTATTATTTCAAATAGTATTTATTCATATTTAATATTTTTATTTACATGTACAGTGCCCTCCACTAATATTGGCACCCTTGTTAAATCTGAGCAAAGGTGAAGTGAAAATAAATCTACATTGTTTATCCTTTTGATCTTTCATTCAAAAAATTCACAAAATTCTAACCTATCATTGAAGTAAA
>JAUMHE010000053.1:6481104-6502427 GCA_032359235.1 Enteromius mattozi | reverse complement strand
GTGTATGTATGAACATATGTTGTTGTTGTTGTTTTGACTAAAGCACGTGTGTGTGTGTGTGTGTGTGTGTGTGTGTTGTAGGATACAGTCCTCTGTCTGGAGATGGAGGAGGAACGTGCTCCTGGAGACCTGGCAGGAGAGGCCCATCCGCGGGTGGATGAGGTTAAAGTGTGGTCAGACTGACCTCTGACCCTCCATAGGAACACACACACATTATCTGAATGAAGCTGTCATCTCTCATCACAGGACAATAGCAAATATAGTTATATATCATAAGGTTCTTCATGCACCATTAGACTTTTTTTTTCTGGTGCCAGGCTAATCGACTTATGCTTTGTCTTTTTACACACACTCATGTCGTTTCTATCCTATATGCTGTTTTTTTTTCAATGCAATAGTACTATTGTCTGAACTCAGAAGACTTGAAATATCGTATAGTGCACAGGTTGATTGGACAATTTTATACTTCTTTTGTCTGTTTGTTTTTTTGATGCGTTTACAGTCAGAAAGACATAAGGGTGAGTCAAGGAGGGCAAAATGTGTATTTTTTTGACTGTTCTTTTAACTTGTGTGTTTTAAACACTGTCATGCACATTATGGTTAAGAAGCTATATCCTGTTTGTATGGTTGACAGCTTCTAATGATGCCTCCTCATCAAAGGTTTTAATACTCCTGGGGCAGGCTGATGATTTTCAGTAATAATCGTGTTCCTGTTTTTAGCTTTTTGCACTTATGAAGGCTGTGCTAAATAAACACATAGTGAAAGTAAATATAAATTCAAAGTGCTATGTTTGTACCATTGAGATGTTTGTATTCTGTTGTAAAAGCAGGTTTGTGACCGATACATGGAAGCAGTGGTTAGTGATGTGTAATAGCAGCCTGCTGTACGTGGTGTGAGATCTTTGCTGTTTCTTTAGGAATGACGTGTCAAAGTCATTGTATTGTTCTCGCTTTATAGTTTCTCCGAATAAAAATGCATACTTACTCAATGTTTGTCTGCGTCTTATTTGTCAGGACAGCACAATTCACTGTATTATCCTCAGTATCAGAACCATCAGAATAACAATGTGCACTTTTCAATACATAGGGAGCAGGAAAGTGATATGTAGTACATACAGAAAGGGAAAATAATTTACAGGCAAATTAACATTACAGATTTTTTGTATTTAATGATAGCAGGGTTATTACAGTTCAATAAAACCATTTTTATTAGCTGACTTTAAAAATCTGAAATAATATCAAATATAAATACAACTTATTTTATTCCAGACAGTTGCCAAAGCAAAACTTTCATTTATTTTAACTGATGTCCTGAAATAAAAAACAATAATAAAAAAGAAGAAAATATGAATAAAAACTATAGAGACATCTTTAAAAAGAAAAAAAAAGAAACTAAAATAACACTGCATAGAAGTTAAACAAAAATAACATCACGCAGTGAAATTATTAAAATTCACCCTAATGCTCAGTTAATTATTATTGCAATAAAAAAGCAAGTAATATGTCCATCTTGTCTGTTTAATATTTTATCCGACATGAAAACACTGCGGACACACTTTATCCACGAGGTGGCGAGATTAGCACGTGATTTAGAATAAATATAACGGTTTCCGTCACAGTTCTATAAAAAGGAGGAATTCTGCTACAAAGCTATAGAATTAGGATTAGAAAATCATCATCTGACTATAAAAATGAAATACAGACTTATTATATTGAATTTTAAACATAAAAAACTGAGCTTGACCTCATTAAATCTATTTTATTGCAGCCTCCAAATATAATTATGGTCAGAAAATATTGAAATAAGCCTCGAAGTGAATGCAATTTTGGTATTATATGTATATACATTATTATAAAATCTTGCATATATATTTTTTTGAGAGATAAATAAAAAATATTTATTAAACAAAAGGCAGGTTGGACCTAAAACAGATGAATACCTCTGAAAATGTTTTATCCAAAACTGATTACCTTTCTCTTGTCCAGTTTTTGTTGTTGTTGTTGTTTTGTCTCTTTGTTTTTTTATTTGTTTATATATTTTTGTTATCTTTAGAAGTAAATGTGCATAGTCAACAACATTTTATTCTGAGACTTCAATCTAGTTTTAAAGTTCTTCTATAATCTGTAAGAGGAAAGTGGCTTCTGGTTTGACAATTGACTTTTAATACGTAAATAATACAATTTGTTGAAACAAATTCCATTGTTTTGTTTTTTTGTGTGTGTTTTTTTTGTAAATAAACAACTTTTTTTCCCTAAATAAATAAAACTGACTACAGTTTCCTGGTGAATCTTACAAAAGACGCAACGCTTTTCCCATGCATGGAACGTCATCAGCCAACTGTGCGCAGTCACTCCGCTCGGCCAATCAGCGACGAGCTACGGCGCCTCCAGTGTGTCAAAAACCCTGGACGGTTAGCCGCGTCGCCGCAGACGCGTTTCAAACGCTCGCGTTCACTCACAATGGTGAGATAATCGCGAGAACGAGGATGCAGCCGCACTTCTTGAGAGAGCAGACCGTAAATTTTCACTGACTTATCACCGATTCAGGCGCGAAACGACGGAGATACATTGAGGAAGCCGACAGTGGCTCGCGAGGAGCGGATAGTCGGCGATTAGATGGCAGTGGCTAGTGGTCTACGGAGATTGGAGCACTGCAACGTACTCAGCAGCGGCGGTAGACGGTGATCAGCGGTGACCATGCTCGGACCCAAACCCAGCGTTCTGGACGGGACTGCAGCAGCGGGCGGCGTTTAAAAAAACCGAAGGTGCGAAGACATAAAAGCCCCGAGCAAACCGGAGGTGTGAGCGTACGCAGAAATGGCAGGCAGAAGCCGCAGGTCGTGGTTCAGCGTGCTGCTGGGGCTGGTGGTCGGGTTCACACTGGCGTCCAGGCTCATCCTGCCCCGGGCCACCGAGCTGAAGAAAGCGGGGCACAAGCGGCGAGCGAGCGGCGGTGGCACGGGCGGATGCGGAGGAGGAGCAGGGATGATGATGATGATGAAGAAGGAGTACGGAGGGGCGCAGATGCCCGGCACGGAGAAGCCCGCGGTGCCCCGGTCCAGCAGTTTCCTGTTCGTGGGCGTCATGACCGCGCAGAAGTACCTCAACAACCGCGCCGTGGCAGCGTACAGGTAATTTAACGCGTCTGCGTACGAGGAATCACCATGGTAACCGTACTTTCCGCCCAAATTCGGTGCTGGTTGCCACATATTTATTGTTGAAGTAATATTTGTGTGTTTTTTTTGACGTAGACAGTGGTTACCAAGGTAAATCCTGGTAAGGATGGAGAAAAGTCTGTAAAGTATGGTGTAACGTTAGATGTTTTAGACGGCAGTATGTTATTTGAGGGAAAAAATGTGTGTGAGGGCGGGGAGAAAATTCGTCAGTGTACGAGAAATCACCATGGTAACCGTAACGTAGTTTCTGCCGAAATGTCAGTTAGTTTCTGTACAGTCTAAATAACTGAACACGGGATATGTTTAAAAAAAAATTGGTGTTATCGCAGTAACATTAATATGATTTTGGCGAGAAAGTAGTTAGCATGGTAAGTTATGGTAAGGAAGTAGAGAAGTCAGGGATAGATATTTAATTTCAGCTCTTTAGTTAACTTGGTGGTAGTATTGTTTTTATGTGTGCATATGCTGGAAAATATTCGTAATTCATCGCTTCTGTATAGGAAAAATCACCATGGTAACCGTACTTTCCTCCCAAGTACCGCGTAGTTACTGTGCTGTTTGCCACAGATACTGTATCGTTGCAGTGGTAGTAATGATTTTTTTTTTTTGACGTAGACAGTGGTTACCAAGGTTAGTCATGGTAAAGATGGGGAAAAATCTGTAAACTATGCTGCAGATATTTTTTTTAGACACCGTATTTGTGAAAAACCAAATATGTGTGTGGGGGCCGTAATTTCTGCCTTAATGTCAGTTAGTTTTTACTTCTGTAAAGTCGAAAAAATTCGATAAGGGTTCTATTTTAAAAAAACATTTTAGGGAAAAAATTGTGTTTACTTTTGGCAGAGAAAGGGGTTTCCACTTAAAATTATGGTAAGGATATAGTTCTTATTTCAGCATGTCCACGTACGAGAAATCGCCATGGTAGCTGTACTTTGCACTCAAATCCGGAAGAGTTGGTTGCCACAGATTTATCATTGTAGTAGTAACGGTGTTGTTGCTTCTGTGGTAGACCGTGGTTATCAAGGTAAATCATAGTAAAAGGTATCAGCGGTATTTGTGTGTGTGTGGGCTGGTAAATCACCATGTAAACCGTAATTTCTGCTAAAGTGTCTGTTTTTTATTTCTGTAAAGTAGAAATACTTGAAAATGGCATTTTCTTAAAAATTAATTTTAGGGAAAAATAGTTTTATTGTCGTAGTAGCTTTTGGCAAAGAAAGCGGTCACCATTTGTTTGTTTTTTACCTTTACTTAGATAATTTATAGCATGTTCCTCGAAAAATATTTAACAAGAAAAAACAACAACTTTTATTGTAGTTGTAATAGTAATTGTATGGTTTGTGATAGAGACAGTTGGAAGTGGGAACCTTGGTAAATTCAAAATAATTGAATATTAACCTAAATCTTAAAGTACTATAAGAAGCCTTCACTGTCTTCCTCTCATATTTATTGGCACTTTTGACTAATGCCAGTTTACCTTATTATTATTATTATAGGAATAGTATTTGTGTGGTGCTTTGGCAGAGACTGTGGTGGTTACCATGGTAATTTGTATAAGGATGGAGAGGACAGAGATGTGCTGAAGCAAGCGTTTATGTCATACGTTTAATCAGCAGTAATTCTTCACTGGAGAGTTTTTTCGGGGTGAATTGCTGGGGTTGGCCTTGGAGGAAAAGCCATAGCATCATGGGAATATTTATGATGGCTGATTCTCTTGTTGCTGTATTTCCTACGGTGTTTGAAGATGTTCTCAAAACTACATTGCTTCCCCCCGGTCTGCAGTCTCTGTTATTTAATTGCATTGTTTGATTTGCATATGTAAGCGAGATGCACAATGTTGTCCTTCAAACCAGATCTTGGCTGTTTCTCCAGTTTTGAGTGCTGAATGTCAGACTGATACCATGTCTGCACTGTAGAAGTGTGCAAAAGGTTAAAATGGTATCTCTGGGTTCCCCTTTAGTTCGCAGAGAACAGGAAGTAGGGTTTTGTTAAAATTAGATGTTGGCAGGCAGAGTGTATATTATCTGAAGGAGAACAGTGCAGCTTTTCCACGTGCTGACATGCGGGACACTGAGTGCATTTCAGAGGCTCGTGCTTGCTTGTCTGCAGTGTTAAATCATGTGCATCTCCTGAAGCTCTGCTGAATTGATTCAGCTGCTGTGAGCGTCCTCCTACAGGGTCATGACAGTATTTGGCTTTTTATCCTCGTGTTGAGAGCTGCATTTAGTTTATCGTTTTCTTTCCGCGTGTTTGTAGTGCACCAACTTGGGACTTGTTTTTACATCATGTGAATCATCCTAATGCTACTCTCTGCTTAATCTTTTCATCAATCTGATAATAACTGGTGTTATTTCTACTCCGAAGTCTTAAAGTGCTAATGTCAGCAGTACTTAACCAAGGTTTTTGTTTGTTTGTTTTTTAAATGTTCAGTGCAGATATTTACAAAACATAATTAGGATTTTCCATATTTATATGGATTTCTGTATTTTCTGACCTGAAGTACGACCAAATATCAGAGTGATGCACAGCACTGTGTTTGTTTACACGTGACCAGCTCATGATTCAGTTTTTTATTTAGTGACCCATAGAGGCTTGGCTTGCTGTTCTAAGCAAGCGCTGTGAGTTGGGCCACATTTGGGAATGTGCATTTGAAACCAACCATCTTTACAAACTTGCAATGAGAATTGTTTATAAATCTGTTATCAGCAAAACAGAACCTTCAACATCTCCCTAGAGTTTCTCACCAAAATAAATAAATAAATAAATAAATAAAATATTACTATTGTAGTATGTATTTTTCATTCATTATATATAATTCTTATATTTTTTTTGTTAACTTTTTTTAATTGGTATTAAAAAAAAAAAAAAAAAAAAATATATATATATATATATATATATATAAGTAATAACTATAACTTACTTTTTTAAAGTTATTTTTATTTTTATTGTTGTCGTTGTTGAGTCATATTGCTCTTAATGTATGATGACCTTTGCGTGATCTGGAAGGCGCCTTAAATAAAGTTTAATTGTTTTTATTGTTTTATTTAGCGGCAGAAAACAGGCTTTTCCACACATGCCTGTTAATACATTTTAATAATGATGTGAGAATAGCTGAAATCAAACATATTTTACACTGTATTAAATGTTTCTTAATGAATAACATTTAAAACATAGTGTTGGGCAGATTTTGGTTGTTGATCAGGGGTTTTATTACTATTATTATGCCCCTCACACACATTTCTCCTTTCTTTTTTGCATAGGACCTGGGCCAAGACCATCCCGGGCAAGGTGGAGTTTTTCTCCAGCGAGGGTTCAGACACGACGATCCCCATCCCCATCGTGGCTCTGCAGAATGTGGACGACTCATATCCTCCACAGAAGAAGTCCTTCATGATGCTTAAGTACATGCATGACCACTACCTGGACCAGTTTGAGTGGTTTATGCGAGCCGACGACGACGTCTACATCAAAAGCGAGAAGCTGGAGAGCTTCCTAAGAAGTCTCAACAGCAGCGAGGCCATCTTCCTTGGCCAGACGGGCATGGGCGCCCGCGACGAACTGGGCAAGCTAGCCCTGGAGCCAGGCGAGAACTTCTGCATGGGCGGCCCTGGCGTGATCATGAGCCGTGAGGTGCTGCGCAGGATGGTGCCCCACATCCGGCAGTGCCTTCAGGAGATGTACACCACCCACGAGGACGTGGAGGTGGGCCGCTGCGTGCGCCGATTCGCCGGCGTCCAATGCGTCTGGTCCTATGAGGTAAGGACGTTCAATACACCTGGATACGCTTGTAAAATTACAGGGCCAAACCACGGCGATCACATGAGCAGGGTACCATTTGCATAATTATTAGTGTCCTATATTTCCTGCAGCTCAGGCTCAAGGTTTCTAATGCATATTGTTTGAAATCGGCCTCTTCACTGAGCTCCCAGAGCTGCAATTTTCAGGTCCTGGAAATTATAGGTTGTAGTGAATCAAGAAAAGGCTTGCGTTCTTTTCGCCATCAAAACACCTAGGCGGCTTTGATCCTTCAAAGGGTTTCGCCGATACCTGAACAGGTATTACAGAGAGAGCCGGACAATAGTGGAGCACAGCCCATCTCTGCTGTCCAGGGATGGTGGGTCTAGGTCTGCTGTTTTATCAGAGCTGTTATGGGCTGACTCATAGGAAATGATGATTTGGACGGTGACTTTTGTGAAAGGGTGACCTCTGACCTTGCAGAGATGAGATGAGTCATTGTCTCTTCAGTGGATGGACTTCATAATCTACTGTGATAGCTTCTTTCTCCCCTTCCCTTTTTGTGAGCATGAAAAGACTGAGAAATGCTTTGTAAAAAGGAGTCATTGGCATCCAGGTGAATCTCATGCACTGTCCAGAGAACATGTCCGTCATATTTCACACAAAAACTAAACATTTTCTCTTTTTTTGCAGAACAATTACAAATTTGACATCACTTTTCAGATGTTTCCAGCAGTTTATTAAGACCCCATTCTCATTACCGTGATGCCTTCATTTTATATTTATTTTGTGATTGCGTTAATTTTTATTTTTGTTAGATTCTTAGCATTTTTTATCATTTCTTTTATATTCCATTTCATATAATTTTATAGTAAGGTCCCATTAGTTAACATTAGTAATTGCATCTAAACAATGAGCATTACATTTGGTCCATTACATTGATACTTGTTAACATCTGTTTATTGTTAGGCCATGTTAGTTGAGGTACCAGACAAACCTTTGATTTTAATAACGTCTCGGTAAATTTATTACACTAATGTAGTTAAATAATGTGAACAAATACAACCTTTTTGTAAAATGTTACTTATTGCAGTAAAATTACATCAAGTTTTGTTGTTACATTGATACAGTACTTTACTGTACAGTACTGTACAGTATTTGCTACTGTCAGTTCTCATTACTCCAAAATTTAATTTTATTACTATATATATTTTAATGATTATTAATCAGATTTGGATTAAATCAAGTCGTTATATCACAGTAATTTAGGTGTAATTGAGTAAAAACTACAGTATTGAGAATGACCCTTACAAGTAAAAAGTTCTGAATGCTTTGATGTTATGAGCCTAGTTTGCTTAATTTTCATGAAAATAATTGTTAAAATGCAAAATGTCAAAGGAATCTTTATCATGAAGAAATATGATTTGATTTTGGAGTGAAATGTGAACCGGGCATGTTGCTCCGTCTACATTTCAGGTGTTTTCTATGGAAAAGGAAAGGAAACTAATATTTAGTGTGGCTCTTTCATGTTTTATCTGGATTTGCTTCTTTTTCTTCCAAATAGACTTTGGATTCAGACAGACGATGTGAAGCGCCTCTTCCCCATTTTCTACTAGTTTTGAGTAAAGCGCTTTGCATTTTTGTCCAATGTCCCCAATAAGTCTTTGCGTATCGTTTAGTCTACCAAGACCATCCGTCAAGGCGAGATTACCTTTTTTCCGTCTGCTCCCGATGAAGAAGCCACATGCACAATCCGTCACCATAAATGTGACATCGCTTTTCACAAATTTGCAAAACGGAAAAAATTTAAAGGGTTGGAAAGTTATCAGAGGTGCTCCGTGAGTCTTTTTGGGATTGTGGAATGGGGCGGAATTGGAACCTCTGAGTCTTAACGAGTCTCCCCCATGACTGGGGCCGCTGGGATTTTAATGCGCATTTGATGTGTGCTTTAATTACAGCCGTGCAGGATTAGTTAGAGACGGCACAGCTGGGCAGCCTGCTATTAATGTCGGAGAGTTCGGCCTCTGGTTCTTTATAGACCTACTGCACTGCAAGTCTCGACGGGCCCCATGAGTAAAGTGACCTCAAAGACCTCGGGGCCTAAAATGGCAGCCTGTTACTCCCTTAAATACTGATATTAAGTGTCTTTGTCTGTTTGGAGCTCCTCAGATGTGTATCTGTCTGTGCTGCCGCTCAACTTCTGTTTGTTTATGGCCAGAGCGCAAACAGTCTCATCTGAGCTCTGCTTTGGGCTCGCAGCTACTTGAGATGATTCCTGTGCTCAATTTAAGTGGCTCTAACGAAATGGCCACATTTTCTCTGAATTGCATGTTTAGGTCTAATTTGACTGTGCAGTTACACAAATGATTCGGATGAACAAATGAACATGGGACTCAAGCCGTATCCAGAAGCCAGGATATCACAGTGACATGTGGGTGTTTTGCACGGACAGTCTTTTATCTAATCTTTTACTCTTCAGCAGACTGATATCAAACCTTCACAGTGTTCAGCCCAGAGCTTGTCACCTGTGTCATTTTAAGGCTGTCGATCTGGGATGTGTCTCTCAGCTGCTCCGGTGTCTCTGACATGCTGACCTTGTCCTGCCCTCGTCACTGCTTTCCACATTTTAGTTTCCAAACATAACCGTTCTGTCTTTGCCACTCCTGCTGAAGTGTGCGTTTGATGGGCATTGTCTCTGACTGGTGGTGACACATAAATATATTATATATATATATATATATAAATTATTATTATATTCTTGTTAATGAATATTTTATAAATTTGTATTCTTATTATTTTAATTATTATTTTATTATTTATGTCTCTATAATGCACAAGTTTATTAAATATTAACATTAATTTTACAATAAATACTATTAGTAATAATAGGAATATTTCTGTTTTCATTTAAAAATGATAAATGTTAATAGTATGATAATTTTGAAAGTTAATAGTAAATAAAAGTGAATTTATTTAGTAAACATAAAGAAAAAATATAAATAAAATTACATTATATAATAATAATAATAATAATAAAGATTTCTATTATGCCATTTTTAAGGCTCCTAATATTGTTTTGGGAGTTTCCTGTAATAGGTTTACATGCATGCAAGGTGAAAATTGTATTTTCTGAAAATATGCATTTAATGCTACTCATTTCCCAGCGATTCTTTGTTCAAAGCAGTTCTAAGATTCGGTCTCTTTAAACCCCTCCTTTCCATGAGCCTACTCTGCTCTGATTGGTCAGATGGCCTAGTCTGTTGGGATAGGAAATGATGGGATTCTAATTACTAACAACTCATTTAGCCTGTATAGAGTTGATTCTTTATTTTGGGAGACAATAACTTTATTTATTGTGCCCTTGCGTTTGCATATCATTTGCATTCACATACAGCTACGTTACAAACTGCATTAAAAAGGCATTATTGGAAAATGGCATATTAGGGACACAAATTATATGTGGAGCATTTATAATATTAAATCATTCTAATATACTGATTGAAAGAAATGAAGAAACATTTCTTCCTTTTATCAGCGTTAAACAGTTGTGATGTTGTCTTTTTTTGTTGTTGATAAAGTTTTAAGAGCAGCATTTCACTGAAATCTTTTGTAAGATTATAAATGTGTTTACAGCTGGCTCAAAGCTGACAGTAGTGTAATTTCTGATAACATCCGTCCTTAGCTCATGCAGTTGTAATACATATTAAAGTTTGCATCTTTGTGCTTTTAAGTAAAAACATTGAAAGTTGTTGTCTAACATTCTCTCAGGGAAAGTTCTTAAAAATCTCTTTTTTGAAGCGTGTTATTGAGCGTAGACGCACTAAATGCAGAAGTGAAGGCGTCTTCAGCAGAGCAGTTTGGCTAATCTTTACACCAATTATATTGTCACAGATGTTCTGTCTGAACGACATGGGACTTCAACTCGCAAATTACAACCATAAGAAGAGCTGTCTTAGTTATTCAAAACAAACGTGCCAATTAGGAGCGTCGTAAAGTGGTAGTTTGTTTCATTGAAAATAGCGAAAAGACCTCGAGCAAGAACAATGCAAGATGCTCCTCGCTTGTCACGTCGTATGCTTTTTGTCTCCAGTCACGTGACTGAATGATCGCTCACATTCTGATTGATATTGACAAGCCGTTCTTCAGCCATTATTTAGTTGTCAGACCATTTGTTTGCTCAGAAAACAGCCGTAAATGGCGACACAAAGAATGGAAGCTGAAAGCCAGTATTGGGCTCCACATTTTTTTCCATCTGCGCCCCTTGATTTATGACTCTATTGTCACTAAACTGTCAGTGCATTTATTTGGTCAGGTCGCTGTCTTGCTAGAATAGATCTCATGCACAGTACAGCCAGCGACGTTTTTAGTGATCAAGTAAATTGCAAAAATTAAATGAGTAGTTTTATTCAGCAAGGATGCTGTAAGAGACATCTTTCTATTCCTCAAGGAATCCTGAAAAACTGTTTTTACAAATCAGCATATTAGAATGGTTTCTCAAGGATCACGTGACACTGAAGACTGATGCTGAACATTCAAATGACATTTTTTGATATATTAAAACAGAAACCAGCTATTTCAAGTTGTCATAATGTATCACAGTATTACCATTTAAATTACTGTGTTTTTGATCAAATAAATGCAAATAAATTCTGGTGATCAGAAGAGACCTGGGTGTGTTTTGATTTGCCGTCGTCTTCGAGTCTTTTCTCCTTCACACATAGTGTGTAACTGATCCGTCTCGTCTGGCCTGCAGCCAGGCCCTCGTCATTTTGACATCTATCCTCGTGTTGGTGTGTTGCTGTGACTTTATCTGCTCCGGTTCCCATGTAATGATGATTGCATCTATCTGTGAGTTTTCAATTATGGCCGTTTTTCACGCATGATTCAGCTCCTGTGCCAACTCAGCCTTTTCAAGCACGTATTTCCACTGTTGTCAGTGTGACCACAGATCTGTATCATAAAGGTCATAGAGCTTCACTGACTTACTATGCTGTCAATATGATTTTGATCAACATTTTGCTTAAATGTGGAACAATTTTGTAGCATTGTATTGTGTTGGAGCAATTAACTGTTCACAATAATAAGTAGGCAGGATCAGTTGTTTTTGTTTTGGCTTTTGTTTGAAATGATGTTTCCTGTGATTAGGAAAAATGCTTTTTGTGCAGATCTATAGGTGATGCTCAGAATATTGAGTTGGGTTTTAAACTGTCTTTTGGCTGAAGTATGTTGCTGTTGTTTTAGTTTTCTCTGCTACTTAAACAGCTTCATGATCCGGACCTCTGTTCTCTCGCCTCTATGTGTCGCATAGTGTGTCAGTAAGGCTTGGGTTTCTTTTTCTGCTCAGACATCCACAGGAAGTCAGCCTCCCACACGCATATTCTGTTCTTCGAGCTCTAACAAACAAACGCCTGTAGTCGCGTCTATTTCTTGCCACTCGGCAAAGCCCGGAATTATACTGCCATGCAGTCCTGTATTTTGTGGCCATTTTCATGGAATCTTTTTTGGAGATCTATGCAAGATGGGTCATTATTGAGCTCAGTTATAGTGTTTTGAGGATTGGCAGCGGTGCGATGATATGTGAAGCTTTTCTCAAAAGCTCAAATAGTTAGTGCTGGAACTTCACCCACACTGTTTGTCCACCATAATAAAACAATTCTTGGATTATTGTACATTTTCATGCATCGCTGTGGCATTATAACAATGGATGGAATTTTGTTTTCCATTTATATTTGATCGGTTTCAGAATATAATTGCTGGTAGATGGCATATAATGCATCATAGACGCGCTCCCAAAATATTATGTTCAGTTCTAAACAAACATCCATATTTTAATGGATTACTCTCCCAGAATGCTTTGCAAAAACAAAGTGATATTTTAATTCAGCAGGGATGTATTAAATTGATTAAAAGTGCGACATTTATGATACAAAAGTTTTGGGGTTTTTTTTACTTTCGATTCATCAAATAATTTTATGCGTGTAGTGATTTAGCCTGTTAAAGTTATAATATGATATATGATAATATAAAGTTATAATATGCTATTCATAGCTTTGATCACCTGCTTCCACGGGGTTTAACCCAGCAAAGTTTCTTCTTTAGCTCTGTCAGAGCATCAAATGGCTCTTTTTTACTTTTCTTTTTTTTTCCCAAATTTCCAAATACAGCCTTTATTATTTACCCTTTAATTAGGTTTTACAAGTTTTGATGCTATCTTTCAGCAGACATGCGTTCACACTGTCTCCAGCTCTCTTGTTTTTAATTTGTCTGTCTAAAGAAAAGCAACTGAACGAGACGTGTTAGATCTTCCTATTCAGAGTATAAAGATTGAGGTGTCTCGACTGTCTCTCCGGCTAACAACTCATTGGAGTTCTTCGCAGCAGACTGCCGTGTATGTGGCAAACCTCGTGTATTTTCAGACATCCTGTGGCCGCTGTACTCCTCTATGTGTTATTCTGCTGCTCCTGGGCGCTCCCGAGCAAGATGCTAAAATTATAGCTGCAATGAGCAAATAAATGTTTACTAGCTTCGTTTAAAAATACATACAAACAGAGGTTAAAGGGTTTTGCTGGAGCATGAAAGCCAGCGAGCTTGAAACGCTCCTTCTGTGGAGTAACAGCTGTAAATATTTCTCCAGCTGCTTGCGTACAGATAGGATTGCACAAGTCATTGGTGATTATGTTGCGTGCTTATCAGTCGTATTGCTTACTGATTCAAGTTTATTCATAAACACAAAGAGCTTCCAAGTCTGTGTTGTACTTTGAGTGGATGAACCCCACATTGTTTTGTGATATTTTGGTCTGCTGAGTCGTGTTGCGCTCATTATTTGCTTATAGCTTTAAAGACTTCGCTTTGTATTTTGGTCTTGAAATCAGTTTAATTGTTTTAGTTCTTATTTAGATTAAGCTTTCATCCATTAAAACATTAGTCAACCCATTTCTAACGGACTCTTGTCAAAAAAATAAATAAAAACTTAAGCTCAGGCTTGTATTTAAAAATGTTTTTTTTTGTGTGTGTGCGTGTGTGTAATTTTTTTTATTAAAAATAATATCTTTGACATTTGTGCAACTTCCTTAAGGAGTTTTTCTGTCTATGCAGTGAAAAGTTTTCTGGACGTTTTAGCCCCCACCGTTTTAGCCTCTGCCGGACACATTTTGTGAGCGATGCAGGCCACGTCTTCCCATCCATGGGATTATTATTATCATACAGTTCTTTATCATTTCATTGTGAAACTGAATGAAGGGATTTTTTTTTTCCACAAGCTCAGCAGCTTTCCACATTCGCCATGTCTCTGTTTCTTCCCTTGTACAGTGTAAGTCCATCAGTCATTGCAAATGTCACTCTCTCATGTTGTTATCTTTCCAACACACGTTTTCCTTTATAAACGTGGATTGATGGATCAATTTAAAATTTAATACACTTCGCAAAGAATGTCATGTTTGTCACCTCTTTCATCAAAAAATAACTTGATTTGCTTTTGAAATGGCTTTATTTAAATTACATTATTGATCAAAAATACGGTAAAATCTAATATTAATACTGTGGTATATTATTGCAATTTAAAACAACAGTTTTCTATTTGAATATATTTAAAATGTAATTTATTTTTGTGATGCAAAGCTGAATTTTCAGCATCGTTACTCCCAGTCTTCAGTGTCACATGATCCTTCAGAAATCAGTCTAATATGCTGATTACCTCTTATTCTTAATTCTTATTCTTACAGTAAATACTTATGGAAACTCATGATGCTTTTTTAATGATTTTTTTTTATTAATAGAAAGTCTAAAAAACTGCATTTATGAGGAATATAAATATTTAGTAGCCTTTATTAATATTTTAACTGTCACTTTGATCAATTTATTGCATCCTTGCTGATTAATAAAAGTATTAATTTATTTAGAATAAAACATTTTGGCAAGGTAGTTTGGCAACTCAAAGACGGCAGTATTTGCTAGAATTATTTATTACATCTATTCCCAAAAGTAGATTTTGCTTTGACCTTTAAGATGTTATCTTTGGTGATAGGTTTGCATCAAGACCCTGTGTGCTGGAGAAAAGCAGGATTTGTATGCAGCACTAAGCACACAGGCGGCCCTGCGTGGCTTGAGTGGAGTTCTTGTGGTTTTGGCGTCATTTCCATGCCAACATGCAGACATGCCATAGCACAGCTAATGCGAATGAAAACCAACAGCATCTGTTTCCTACAGGTCTGTCAGTCGCAGCTCCTCCCTCTGAGAGATGGCGACTCGCACACGCGCTATCTTTATAAGTGCGTCTCTGTCTCTCTGGCTCTTTTTGCCCTGTGTGTTTTCATCGAGAAACCCTTGAACAAGAATGTCTTTGTGAAACTGCCTCCAGTCTATTTTTACCTCGCCAATGTACTTCGCTTTCAGCCGCTGCTCTTATTCATTTAGTTTGAGGGTTTTAAAGTCAGTGTGTTTTTTGTTCTTCAGCTGTTTCACGTGTGATCTTTGAGGGTAAAGTCATGAGGTGATGCAGTCAATGCACTTCTGTAAAAAATGACTCTTGTTTGCAAAGGGCAGTTTTTGCACACATTGAACTGAAGAGGAAGCGTGATGTGACTCATACTTCACTTTGATTGGACGCCTGGAGGAATTACTTCTGTGCTTCGTTTCTTTGGCACTGTTGTTGCATTTAGAGTTGTAATGTTGTTTTTTTGTTTTCTTCTTCTTTTACTAGGTGTTGACGCAATGCTAAAATGTAATAGTTGATACAAATCAGTGACGTTGATCAATAATCTAGGTGTGCCATTTAGGTTTTAGGTGTAGCCTGGGTAGAGGCTTTAAACAGTCGCCTCTACCCAAAATATGAGTCCATAATCCATAACAACGCTCTCACAGCAAAATCCACCCACGTATTTGATTGGAGCCAATTTGTTTCTTACAAACAGGCAGCTTTTTGCTTTATAAGACATTAATTGGTGGACTGGACTGGTGTTGGTTACTTGTGGATCATTGTGATGTTTTCTTCAGCTTTTTGAACTCTGTAGTCTATACAGTGATCTGTCACGACACATTAAAAAGCCAGAAAACCATATTTGTTGTTTATATTTCTTAAAAGACTAAATTTGTTTCATACAGAAGTAACCTGCCATGTCTCGACTGTTGGCGTGTTGCAAAGGGTCAAGAGGGGTAGAAATATGCTCACGATCAACTAAATTTTGTCTGTTTGGTATAAGAAACCTTGACCGCTGATGCTACAGAAATTTCAGTCGTGGCCCCTTTAAATCCCCAAACTTCATGTCTCTGCTCTGTTTCTCTCCCACAGCGAGCTCAGTGTGTGCCACTTCAGGAATGCTGAAGGGAATGACTGGCTCGCTGCTAGCTGCCGACTGATCACCTCGTGCTTTAAAATCCCTCAACCTTACAGCCTCAATTATACACTCAGATGTTTGTCTTTGAAGCCTGTCTAGCTTGCAGGAAACTGGCCTGTTATTGATGATTATGCACAGGCTCTTTCTAGATCTTAACATGACTTGGCATTGGCATGAAGCCCTCTTTCTCCTTGCTGTACTACATGATTATGTAGGAATGGTTCATGTAGCTTCAGACATTAGGAAGTTCGTATGTAATACACCGTTTTGAGGTTGTAAGAGACTTTGGCAAGATATGTTAATATATATTATTGCACATTTTAAACGGTTAAAACTGTTTCAAAGGGGAAGCAACAGTATTTCGTTGACTGAGATGACCACAGTGAAGATTGCATCGATGAAATACTACATTTGCTATATTTATTTTCTTCTTCCTGTACTTCCTGAACTTTTCTTTTTAAATGCAGGAATGTGTTAAAATTGTTAAAATATCAAATTTATTATATTATATTATTTTAAAATACATTTTGGAAATATTTATTTTGTTAAAATAATTGTTTTATCCTTTTAACCATTATAAAATACTTATTTATTAATATATAAATATTTAAGGAACATATTTTTAAGCTTATGTATCAAGTAAAGCTTATTTCTGATGCTGAAAACTAATAACTTTTGTTTTTTTTGGAAGATCTAAGAAGTCAGTGTTTCCTTGTTCAGATTCTCGTTTGCTCATAGTGAGAGCAATTACAGTGTCGTCAGATATCAATAGCAGGAGATAACGCTTCATTGGCAGTCTCTTTGTGTTCCCTGGCTTCTGTGGGTGGTTTGTTGGCCATGTTAGCTGCCGTTTGTTGCCGTTTGACACTTTCCTTTAGAGGAAGTCCATTAGCGTGCCATTTGAACCCCTCATTTCCACCAGCAGGCTTATTAAGAGCTTCTGCTGCTCTCTCCAAAGGCAATCCAACAGTTACCTTTTCCTGTTTGGGCTGGGTTTTTTCCCCTTTGGCATGGTCTCTTTGTTTCACTTTTTCTTTTTTTTTTTTTGGGTCCTGGTTTGTCCAGTCCGAGGCAGACTAAACGCTGCCTTTTTAAATGCACAATCTGTGTTGCAGATTTGCTTAACTTTTATTTTGTGCCTTTTTGTGTCAGTCTCTCCTGACTAAAGAGCTTTTGGCCAACGCCATGAGTTACTACCAAAGCAATTAAACGAGTCTCAGCATTCACTTGAAGAATTTCAGGCCACTTAAAACTCACAATAGGGATTCTGGAGGGCCATTAATATTTGATTGCACTGAAAGTTGCTGTTTTTCTTTTCAAAGAGGATCGTTAAATGGGATAAAAGAGCCGTTGATCAACGCGTCAACAGTCTTTTTATGACATTGAAAAGGATGCTGTGTCTGTTTTTGGTTCGAACTGACTATTTCATCATAAACGGCAAGCACAATCACATCTTCACATTAGTCTGATGGCTCACACAGATACTTGTTTTCACTAGTCGACTGGTCGGTGGGTCAGTGTTTACTTCATGCAGATGACTCACACAGCGGCCTTCGCAATGTTTTGGCAGCTTGAATGCTGCGCTGAAGGCCACTGTGAGCAGAAAGAACGTCCTTGCAGCTGAGATGCGTGTGCTTTCCTTCCTCGCTAGCGTCATCTCCAGATTCATGCTGCTTGTATTGTCCTAAATTGTGCAAGAAGAGTCATGTCACACTCTATTATGGTTTCTCTCATCTTCAGATTGGTTTCAGAGCTGTTTGCGAGTTTTTTGGCTTGTTTATGAACAATAAATAAACTCTGATTATCTCCTGTCCGCAATACCAGTGTGTTTAAATTATAATTTCAGTTCAGTTGCATAACTAAATGTTTTTGGTTGTTACAGTGACAAAGCAAATGTCATGCAGCTACAGTGGGACTAAGATCGCACTATTAGGCTCAAATGTGGCGTTTCTTTGTATCTTGTATCCATTGCACATTTTTTTTAAGTTGTGCATACATTTTTAAATTATGATTTAATTGCATCCAAAATAAAAGTTTTTGTTCATATTATGTATGTGTGTTTACTGTGTTTATTTATTTTACATATATAAATACAAACATATGTATGTATATAAATAAGTAGGTTGTTATATAAGTATGTTTATATATAATATAAATTATATTAATATAATTAAATACATGTAAATATGTTCATGTATGTGTGTGCTTTTATATATACATAAACATACACAGTTCACACACACACATGCATTATGTCAACAAAAACTTATTTTGGGTGGGATTAATCACAAATTCACAATTAATCATTTGACAGCACTAATATTTATTCATTTATGAATGGCATATTCTGCCTAATTTGGATTTATACTAATATTTATTATTAAATATTAATATTTATAATTATAAAAATCTTTCAAACACATATTTATTTGTAAAAAAAAAAAAGATATACATTTAAACACATTTCTGTGAAATTTTACACAGAATTACGGTAATTAATGTTTATTATTACTGGTCAGTCCAAGTAATTAAAAAAATATTAATGTGGATCTTGCAAAATGTAGCTCAGGATCTCTAGCACATACGCTCTGTACATTGCATTTCTTTATTAACTTTATTATGATTTTTTTTTTTTGGTCCTTCTAATATGATTCATTTGTCGAGAAGCTTGTGAGTAAGTCAGACTGTTAGTGAGATGGTTTGATGGTGATGTTGCTGGTTTTGTGAATGGGCTTCATTGAGCAGTGGATATTTAGATCACGTCTGATCTGTTGAGGACCAGACAGAATCTGTCATTCCTGTCAGACGGAGGAATGTGAACAAAATTAGGATAAGGGAGTCCGAGCGGGTTTAGAAGAACTCATGAGAAGCAAAAAAAGTTATGGAAATCATAGAGAAGAATTAGCAACAAAGGGTAGAATGAAAGAAATGAGAAAGGAGCAAAAAGCGAAGGATCTTTCAGCAGAAGGGGGAAAAGAAACTGGCTCGGCGGAGGAGATGCTGATGTCAGCACATGTCTCGGCTCTGTCCGTGTTTAGGTAGGCCAAACAGCTCCCAGACACACCCTCTTCCTCTTTTAGAAGTCGGCGTTCTCCACCAAAATGCCAGCAGTTCTTTCCTTGCGCCCTTCTGCCCGTGGCGGCCAGAGCAGATGAGAATTGGTAGGATGCGCAATTTGTTTCCGGTCTGTCAGATTCAGCTGAAAGTGAAGCATTAAAGGAATATTTCAGCCATAAATTAAATTCAATTATGTAATCATTTCCTCACACTCATGTCATTCCAGAGCCATCTGACTTCATTCTATGAAACACATGGAGGGTTTTTGAAGATGGTATTATTTACTTTCTGTGGCTGCAGTGATCAGGGGTTAAAGCTTTTAAGCTTCACAGTGCATGCAAAAGCATTATATACATCGTCTGTAAAACTTATTTTTGTCTTCTGAATTCAAATAATATCTGAGAAATTAACAACTAAATAATAAATTTAAATGTACTTAAAATAGAAAAGTAGTGGGGTATAAATTGTGCCCCTGGGGCGCAAGAGCGCCTGAAATTTCCCCATAGACTTACTATGGTAAGGGACGGCCTATGAAACAGCTGTGAATAGCTACATGCTAATAGTAAATAGTGAAGTGCTAATTCAGGCTAAGAACTCCATATTAATGATCTATGACAACTAACAACAGCCTAACAACGACCCTATCTTTGGTACCCTGGTAATCGCCATGACAACCACCCCATGTACCCTAGCAACACCCTAACAACCACCCAGATTACCTTAGCAACCGTATAGCAACACCTTAGCAACCACCCAGGCTACCATAGCAAACACATATCATCACCTTAGCAACCACCCGGATACCCTAGCAACCACCCCGGGTACCCTAGCAACCGCATCTATCTATCTATTTATTTCAGACTGAAAACATCAAACTTAAAACTTTTTAAACTTAAACTGTTTTAACTTTTTTGAACTTAAACTATTTTAAACTTTTCAAACTTTTTCAGACTTTCTGCTCTCGACAAACTTTTTTTTTTATCTATTTTTTTTTATGTAATTGTCAAGAAGTAGTAGAAGTAGTATTTATGGAATAGCTAAATAAATATTAATTAAATAAATGTTTATTAGTGAATATAAGTAATCTCTAAATGGTTAGCAATTAATTGGTCTATTACTAGTAATCTTTGTGAACTTTTAAAATATGGTTTAACATTTTCATAGAAGGCAGATGTAAAGAATGCACATCCAAGCAAGTAAATATGCAAATTACTATTTCACTTTTCTGAAGCAGTGGGGAAAATGTCGTGCATAATCATGAGCAGCGATGAAGTGACATTGTGTCCATCATGCATGCTTGTTTACAGACTCTTTATCTGAAGGAAATGGCAGTTTGATGTTCTTGCAGAAGAGTTACTTTGAAACTTCGTAGTTTATCGTGAGATTTAAGCGGTTTGATATCGCACTGAACCAGCAGTCGGTCAAAGCTTTCCTGCTGCTTTTGCACCTGCTGGTTTTCCAAGAGGAAATTCTCCAAAGATGAAATAGAAATGTTGTCAGCACGCCATGTCTTGAGAACGGTGATCAGGATATTGTCATTTGTCCAGCTGTGAAGTAGGTCTTTGTATTGACTTTCACATCAGACCTTCTCAGCTTTCTGTGTTGGTGGCTATCAGGTTTGCTCCGATGGCTCTGCGCAGGCCGTGTGTGGTTAAAGGACGTACGGGTGTCATCTTGCCCGAGACTATTTAAGCTGGTGAAGAGATTAGGGAAAGCCTGGATTAGTTTTAAAGGGCAGAAAGGAAGCTCCTCTGAACCTGATCTGTAAGGTTCTAGTTCTCTCACGGTTCCCTGTGGTCGCTGATTTAAGGCCCTATGAAATCAAACAAAATGCTGCACAATAGAAGTTTGAAATTTGCTGACTTCTATGACATTCTATAAAAAAATTAATAAATTCTTATACTTTGAGATATTGCTATTGTACAAGTGAATATGTAATAAAAAGAAATTAGAGAACGACCGATATGGATTTTTTTAGAGCCGATGCCGATTTTTTTCGGCAGCTTTAGCCGATGACCGATATGCG
>JAUMHE010000053.1:6463809-6474516 GCA_032359235.1 Enteromius mattozi | reverse complement strand
GGCCGATGCCGATACACAAAAAATACGCAAATATCGGCCCGATATATCGGCCGGCCGATGAATCGGTCGTTCTCTAAAAGAAATTATTACAGTTAAAATATATTATGAGATGTACATTCTGTTGTACAAAAGTAATCTATTTCTGTCATAATTTCTTCAAGTTAAACCAAACTTTTATTTTGCTGGGTTGTAGGAGAAAACCTCTGAGTATGTGTGTATTTAATAGTATTCTCAAATGAAATGTGACCGTCAAAGTAACTCTGGAGATGAAATTTTTGTGTTCATGTCTTTCATACAGTGAGAAGGCAGATGCTAAAAACACCACAAGCATCGAATGTTCTCGAGCATGTAGTAGACAAAACTGCATGGCTCATTCACACAGAGACGTGTGGAACGCTATATTTAAATCGTCTCTTTGCAGTTTAATATTGACAGACTGCTTCAGTGGCCCTACTTTTGACTGATTTATCTAAAATGTGCAAAATTCCGCAACATTCCACTTTTCTATTTTTGTGAACTCTGTGATTCGGAGATCATAGGTTCCCTACAGATAGCACGGCCTAGATCTGCAAGAGAGCAAA
Organism: Enteromius mattozi; assembly: GCA_032359235.1. Taxonomy (NCBI): domain Eukaryota; kingdom Metazoa; phylum Chordata; class Actinopteri; order Cypriniformes; family Cyprinidae; genus Enteromius; species Enteromius mattozi. The sequence continues at coordinate 6,473,935 of JAUMHE010000053.1, read as the reverse complement.
GCCTCAGGAAACAGGAGCCCAACTCGGATTAGCACTAAATCTAATGTGCCTCTTGGCTCGCAGCACCATCACAGAACTATAGCTCTGCTAATCGCCGCCCACTTTGCTGCTTCGCCCTCCCATCGAGGTCGCTGCCATTCCAGAGCTGACTTTGTTTTCATGTTTTGTTTTTGTTTTTTTCTTCCCTCATGCACAACAAGCAGTTGGAACAAAAAGGCCGGAGAGAGTTTCGCAGCTGGAGGTGGCCTGCAAAAAAACTGCACATTGCAGTGAAAATTAATTCGGACCAGGTGAAAATGTCCATTTGTTAGGGATTAAAACGCCTTGTGCCGCGGAGCCCGGTCTCTACCAGCGCTGGCTGGCTGACTGAGCAAACAGCTTAAAGTATTACTTGTATTTTTCTAGCATGGAGATAAATATGTTGAGCGTTTACTTTGGGTTTGCTGGTTTAATTTTTCGCAAAACCCCACGTCTCAGATGTGCCGCGCTGTCAGTCGGCCATGCATGATTTCAGCCGCGTCTCATTCTGGGACAAACCCTTCCCTATCGCTGAAAGAATCACTGGCAAGGCCTCTGATTCTTCTCGAGCATTTCAGAGGTTCTTGGTTACTTTTTCTTGGTAAATATGTTTTTAGGTGCTGAAACGTTTGGCTGGTTGGCCGAAGCATCTGTCCTGGCACCTCGGTGGACATATTCCTGACACATCCCAGCCATGGCCTCATTTCTCCTGTCCGCCATTGCGTACGCCCTTTTTTCCGTGTCTAGCTGGCAATTTTGTGCTTATTACACATTGGAAAGTGAAAGATGAGGAAGAAATGCCCTCCAGCCTTCAAGAAATGCCCTATTTCCCCATATAACATTTTATTTGCACGTGTGATGCTGGAAAAATCTGGCAACTTATTTTATAAGATGGTGATTTCAGCGTCAGGAACTCTAAGCCCGGCGGGTCCGATGAGTAGATTGTGTTAAATAGGGCCGTTTGAGTTTTGGCCCAGTTCCCTTTGGTGCACCATCTGCTTGAGTGTCTATAGTAGTGGCCTTAACTTACCCACAAATACTGCGCTGATTCAATTACTGCTGATCGGCACTGCTGCGGTCGTCCCGTGATGGAATGCTTTTGGACATGTTATTGATGAACTGTCTTTTTGCTGAATTATGTATTGCTAGTTAGCAGGTCCATCTTGAATCTGCATCCACAAAAGCTCCACAGATTCCCACAGAATTGGAGTGACATTAATCCTCATCCCTTATTAAAAGTGCCTAATAATTTCAATGTCATGATGGTCAACTAATTGACTCCAGCATTTCTACTTTTACATACAGATTCGCTTAGACATTATCTAACATTTACTTTTAAATTAAGTCTTCTATTAAGCATCTTAAATTGTAGAACAAGTGTCCATTTTTATTGAGAGAATTTATTTATTGTGATAACAATATCAATGATGATAAATTAGGGAAGCCTGTTTATCTTTAAGTATTATCTTTCCTATTTTTAAGTATTATCTTTCCTATTTTATACACATTTTTACACACGTTATGTAAAGACTTATTAATTCATACTGGAAGCTTGAGGGATATGGTTTATCTGTGTTCTTAAAGCTATTTTGGGAAAGTATATTAATAATGCAATGCTAATTGACATGGCCTTTATCACTGTATAATACTATCGTTCAGTAATATGAAACCATGTCTGGTCAAGAAAAAGAAGTTATTTCAAACACTTGACTATGTTATTAAGTTAATTTTGAGAAAGAGCTTCAATAAAAACTATCTTTGTCGGACAACGATTTGTAAGAGGTGTACGCTCACACATAGAAAAATGTCGCCCATTCCTATCCCTAATCTTTAACAGCTAGAATACGTTATCATCATTTTAGGTGTCATGATTCTGTATAGTTTCCTGAAAGTGTGTGTATGTACTGTTCTCTAGATGATTTATTGGATGATTTATTGCCGAATGCCAGCGTTCCCGCTGCCGTCTGCGATGGCGACTGACTGCCAATGACTCACTTACTGAGATCATCAATAGCGAGAGCTCGGAAATGCAAATGCTCTCAATTCTCCACCGCTTCCCTGTGGGAGCTTTACGCGGCCCGTCCACCTGCTTGGTGATCTAATAGGCAGAGATGGTTGTGTTTAAATCTGTCGATGCCGGCCTGACCGCCAGGCAGTGACGGAGGGGCCTTTGCTCCGTCAGTCTGTACATCTGTGGGATGATACTGAAACAACATCTGGTGCCTGGTGGTAGCAGACAAACATGTCGTTGAGGGAATGTGTCATCAGTCCTGGTGTGTGTGTGTGTGTGTGTGCCATCTGTGATACCCTTCATCTGTGGAACGTCAGTCCTTGGATTGAAACGAATGCTCGGAGGGGATTGAATTAGAGAGTGGTGACATCCTGCGTGGTTTCTTTTAGCCTCGGGGCTCTGTTTGGAGGTGTGCGACCGCAATGCTCCATCTCCGACTAGGCAGGGGGCCTGCAGAGATTCAGGATGTTGGGGAAAGCGAGCCTGCGCTTCGCCAGCGCGGCCCTGAGAGCCTTTGTTCTTGTAAATCTCATTTCTTTCCCTCTCCGCTTGTGTGTGTTGCTGTTGGACAAACAAGAAAGAGATCGATTTCTTGTGGAAAGAGACTCCGGATGCTCATTAGAATAAAACCAAGGAAGCTCTGTGTGCCGCCCTCTTTGATGTATTTTTATCTGTTATTTTTTCCCCCCCGTCATTTTATTCGCAATTCAATTAAAGATTCATTTCATCTTTTGTCATTTTGACGGATAAAAACAAGGTCTGGCCTATTGCTTTTTACTCAGTTAAGGGATGCTAATAGGGATTTGAAGTGAAGTAAAATGAGAGGAAATAAAGTTTTATAGACTGGAAGAGAGACATAAATGTGGATTTGAGGGGAGAAACAAGATTCTCAGTGAGGTCCTGTGGGATATTGTTCATTAAATACAGTGTCTTTTTTTCATTGCAAGGGCAGAAAGCAAGAAAAGGCCAGAAAAACAGAACTCCATGCTTGATAAGTTTTTTTCACCCATTTTATTCACTTTCAAGTTCAATCTTTTAGAAAAGTAATAATGCCCCTCTCCTCAGTAAGCTACGTGATTTGATTTGAATCATTCTGGAGCATAGAGGGGTTATTTGCTGTTATTAGCCCAAAGTATACTTCAGTTTTGATGCAACACTTAGCATACAGCAAGCAGCTAGAAATTTTCATGAAAGAATAGGTCTGTGCCATTTCTCTTCAGGGTTTATGAGTGATAAAAATGTCTTTGTGTGGCTGTCTGTGGTTGCTTTTTCATCTCTTTTTGGTTTTACAACTAGTGTTAGATTCACCACCTTGTGAACCAATTGATTAGAGACGAAATTTGCATTACATACTGTATGCAATCCCTAGGTGTAAAAACAAGTTGCTATTGTTAACATGACTAAATCTTTTTAAAAACTATTTTGTTAATTGAAATTAGGCTGAAATAAAATTAAATATGAATATTAGATTAAAAAGGAAACTAACTTAATAAGTTGAAGCACTGAATTAAAAATGTAAACAACAACAGCAAAACTATTATATAGTATAAGGCTAAAAATAAAAAATAAAGTAGCCTATACTTTGGGATTTAGAGTTTACTTCAGTAACCTAAAGAAAGTTTAATGATAGTGACGCTTGCTGCAATGAGTGCCACAGAAAAGCACATCTTTGCTTACTGCTTCTTGTCAGATTTTTTTGGTTTTCCCACTTTTAAAGATAGCTGCAGTGCTACGGCTTTTGTTTTATTTGCTGTTGTCGGTTCTTACCGGTTAGTCATACTGGTTTACTTAAGTATGTTTGCTCAAGGTGAACAAGAACGCTTTGATTTCTGTTTGTTTTGAGTGTTTGCAGACTCATACAGAAACACTTTGTGCATTAGGAATTTTAATAAACCAACAGGAACATTATTTTTACGTATAATGTCATTAGCATCGATGGTAAAATTGAGACTGGCTTCTCAAAATCTTAACATGATCGTTTTGGGGTTTTTTTCCATTTCATGAAAGTGAATTAAGGCTCCACATTTTCTTTCAATAATAAACCGTTTCTGCTGCTGGCCAGCATTTTGTACCATCACTCACATGATCCCAAGAGGCTTTATAGTGACTATAAAGGCAGGCCTGTCTCCAGCCAATGCATGAGAGCGTAATTCATTTATGTAAAGGAAGAGCATGAAACAGCGTGATTGTTAGTGAATACTTCATCTTAAGCCTTTATGTGCTTTTGAAACACTGTAATCTTAAGAAAATCAACCCTTCAAAAATGGTTATTCAAGTAAGCAAAGGTAGGATGTCTCACTATAGTTTTGGGAAAATAGGGAAAGGTTTTATAATCAGTCACTAACTAATACATCCAATTGACACTCGTTAGTTTGAAACTTTGGCGAATCTACTTCACGTCAGATTTGTAAAAAGTTTTGGAGGACTGACCGGTAACTGTGTCGAGATCCAAACAGAAGTTGTACAGATGGTGCTTATATGCAAGTCATTCCAGTCCAGCCATAAAAAAATAAGATATTTTCCCGGGATGTATTGTGTCTATTAGTGTTTTATCTGACATACTCTTATAAATAAAGGTCCTAAAATGGGATTTTTACATTGCGGCCTTAGGAGAACCATTTTTGGTTTCCTGAAGAACCTTTTAATGACCATATTCTTGTATAAAGAAAAAAGTTTTTCTGCTCTGTTAAAAATTGTTTCTTTATGGAACCATTTAGACAAAAAAGGGTTCTTCTTGTCGGCGCCGATAGCCTTGTGGGCAGTGCGCCGACATATAGTGCTGTTGCACATGGGCGTCCCGACTCGAGGACCTTTTCCCGATTCCGTTTCCCTCTCTCTCTCCCACTTCATTTCCTGTCAGTACTGATCTGTAAATCTAAAAAAAAAAAAAAAAAAGGGTTCTTCTGTGGCAGCGTAAAAAGAGATTTTTTTTTTCCAAATGAATGGTTCTTTCAATGGTTTTTTTGAAAGGTTATTTTGGGAAACCACTTTTTCTTTCTTCTTAACTTATTTTTAAGTAATAAACATTTAAATAAATAAATAAATACCCTTTTATGGACGATTCCATGGATGTTTTTCATGGAATCATCAGTGCCAATGAGCTTTATTTTTAAGAATCATTTTTGGTTCTCTGAGGAACCATTTTAACGTAGTGTGAATGTTTTATTAATCTCATAAAGCTTTTTCCACTATAAGGGAGCATTTTTTTGAATGGAAAGATTCCATGGATCATGGATCATGGATTCATCAATACTAATAATTTTTTAGAGTGTAAGCTGCTGTAGTGTGGGAAATGGACTCGGGGCCAGAAATGCAGCTTGTCTTTTGGTGTCACAGTGGTTGAAGGACAGCCTGTGGGAATGATGTAGTGTCTCTGCGGTGACTGCAAAGGGACTCCCTTGAAAAACACTCGCTGGTGTGTGAGAAATATTTGTTCCCCAATTATCTGTTTCAGTGGAATCTTGAAGATTGGGAATTAGAGGACTAGTCAAATTCAAGTGCTACGTTCTTTATAGATGAATATTAAGCTAAAAATGTAAATCCTGTCTACTCACCCCCATGTCATTAATTTTCAAACAGCTCATTTCTGTATAGCAAAATAATAGTGGCAATCCAAAAAAAGCCCATTAGACCACCATAATTTGTGTAGTCCTCTCTGAAATATCATTCAAAATCGGGTTCAGATTAAAAATTGCATCATCACAGCAATTTGAATGAAGCAATGCAACAAAATAAATTATTTTCCATAAAAAATTACTTGATTTGCATACACGACTCTATCTTATCATCTTAAAAAAGCATATGGGTTTGGAACAAAAAGAGGTTAGGTTTTAAATGTATCCCTTTAAGGATGATATGCACAAAACGGAAACTTTCTCTTTTCTTCTTAGGAGCTGTAGGACATTTTTAGCATGCTTTGACCACTTCAAAACCTTAGCACAGAGTTAAACCCGGGTTCATTTGCAGTGCATTCTAATTACGCTAATGGGGAATTCCATGTAATTCCATTTTGACGGATGTCTGGTCTGTAACGAGTCTCATGTGGATACGGCTGCGTCCTCGTGCTTCTTTTCCAGTGAAACATTCGGAGGAAATTCTCCAGTTCTTCATCCCCTGCCTGCACTCGTCAGCTCCTTGTCCTCTCACAGCTGTCTGTTTACAGGTTTGGGGAACAAGACGAGGTCAAGTCGACAGTCAGATGAAGCTCGTCTGCAGGGCTATCCTTTGACGTCAGACGGACCGGCTGCTTAATCGCACGGCCTCGTACAGATGAGTCCTCTGCCTGTATTTCACCTCGGCCTGTCGCTGCCGTGTGAATCTTAGCAGTAATTGCCCCTGCCGCAGAACAAACACAAGCCGGTGATGGCATTGTTCCACCTTTCTGCCGAATATCCCATGTCCTGCAGCAGCAGAGAAGAGGAGGAGGTACTGCAACTGCTTCTCATTCCCCGTTTTGGCACAGGGACAGATGGGCACTCCGATTTCTTGCTGCACAATATGCTTCACCCGAGTGCCGGCCTTTTTTTGTTGATGTGAAACGGAAAAACGTCCCCTGAGGCTGTTTTATTACCGTTTTATTCTTCCCACTGTAGACGGAACGGTCAATTCTACACGCAGAGGGGCTGTGCGCCACTCAGCACTGAATTGAGGATGCATATTAATGTTCGAATTCTACATTTTTTCATTTGAATAGAATTTAAATAAGCAAGTACAAATACAATGGATTGAAATTCAATATTTTAACTAGAAAATCAAGTTTGTTAGGATGAACTGAATGTTGACTTGACGAAGCATGGTTTGAAAGCTTTGAAATGAGGTTTAACAACATAGGAAATTATAAAAGATATAGAATATAGCCTAGTTAATGGGCATATAGAACATACGTTTTATATAAAATGAGGCATAAATAATATTAGATATAGAATATAGATACTGGACATGCATATAAAATGTTGATGTTAAATACAGGGAATAGGATATAGCATGTAAAAAAAAAACAACATACAGGATATAGATTAAAAAATACAGATATAGTATAAAGAATATAGCACATAAAATATTTAGCACATACAATATAGATATTTTGCTCGTTTCTCATTGGTTCCCACTTTTTTGGGAACGGGAATGCTCTAAAACGGCAGCTTTGCCAGACTAACTTTGCTCGCGAAGTGAATGTAGCGTCAAAGGAAGTATGGGCGGGCCCAGGCTATATAGAAACAGGACATGGACATGAATTAGATACATGAAATAGAATATAGCATATAGAATATTGGATGTTGAACTGGTATTAGAAATATAATATTGTTTATGGAATACAGATATGGGATATAGAATATTGCATAAAATATTGAATGTGGAATTCTGATGTTAGATATTAGCTATAGAATATTGGAAATGGAATATAGCTATAAGATATAGAGTATAGAAATAGTACATGGGCATAAATATTAGATACATGTAGTAGAATACGGAATATAGAATATTGGATGTAGAGTAAATATTGACTTTAGATATAAGATATACAATATAGCTATAGAATATTTAATGTAGAATATAGATAAAGTATGTAGTATTTAGGATATAGGTGATAGTATTCAGGACAAAGATATACAATAGAATATTGGATATAGAATATAGCATACAGAATACTGGCCATAGAATAGATATAGGGTATAGAGATGGAATATAGGATAGAATATTGGATATAGATATTGGAGAGCATTCCCAAAATGTAATTCAAATGTAATTGTTTGTAAATCAAATTTCATTCCAACTTCCTGATCTTCCAATTCAAATTTCTGTTCATGATTCTTCAGTTCTGATTTCTAAACAACCCTAACCATGCTCATGCTGCTGCTTAATTGCACACATCTTAATCCTTTTGGCTTCAGAGCCCTGTAATGTCGGCTTGTCTGCTTGGAGAACGTCAGCGTGTCAGCAGTGAATGACCTCTGTGATGTACTCAAATAATTCGGATCATGACTCTACTGTTGTAGAATGAATGACCCCGTGACCCCTTAGCCGCTGTCAGCTGTCATTGCCATGCATCCTCACCCATTCTCAACCATGTTTATGCATGACCACCATCAAAGCCCCCGTTTGACCGATTGTTGGGACTGTTAATTCAGCGGGACTAGTTAAGTTTGAATGTTGCTGGGCTGGGACGTTAATGGGTGACGATCACAGCGGAGCGGCTAAAGCCTCTATCCTATTAAACGGGATTACGCTGTAAGAGTCTTACAGCATGAGTGTCTGTTGTCCAGGTTTCTCTGCCATACAGATTGCCGAATCCACAATGCATGAACCAACCTAAACAAGCTCATTAGGCTGAGAGCAGAGCAGTGCACAGTGCTCCAAAGGTCTCTACGCTTTTATCGACATGTGGGTTCAGCTGTTCGCCTGGCATCCACCCGAGTGTGAGGGATCGAGACTCTGTTTTCAAACATGCACTCGAGCGTGTAAAAGTCAACCGTGTCCGTTCATTAGGATTCAGGTCAATGCAGAGACTCTTAACACAGATCTATCACATTCAGACTGTGTGTTTAAATTTAGAATTTTTTTTTTTTTCTTTTGTTTTAGTCATAGTTTCTCTTTTGACACACACATGCTTTAATTTTAGTCAATATTTTGTCTGGTCTCTTTATTAATTTTAGCTGATTTTACTGGCATCTAAATGAAGTGCAATACAGTTTAATTAAATTTCATTTAGTAATAATTATTTAAAGTTGTATTTAAAAAAGTAGATTTTTGGTTCACACATTCTGTGAAAATATTTATAATATATATTATAAATATATAATGTATGAGTGTGTGTATGTGTATGTTTTTTGTTTGTTTTGTTTTTTTTACATATTAAATTTTATTACATAATTTATATGTAGTTCATTTGAAAATATTAACTTCTATGAAAAGATTGGTCACAGTATGTCATCATGCATATTTTTGTCCTGTTCTCATTATTGGCAAAAAAAAAAGTGTCATTGACGTTGCATCTAAACTAAATTTGTGTCACGATGCATGGCAGATCACAGCATCAGCCCACAATACTGACATCAGTTGATTCTGAAGTGGGGATGGGTACTGAAACTCGATACTTAATTTGTACCGGTGCTAAATTATAAAAGACCGAAGTATCGATAAGCTCTGACCTTAACGTTTTAAAATTACCTAGCATATTTTAACCTTTTCTAATTTGCGATAATATTAAAGACATTTGCTTGCACTTGTTATTGGCAATCTCACGTGCGAAATCTCCGTCTGTTCCACAAATAGGTTCCGCAGTACACAGAGCTCGTGCACGCACAACACCAGAGCTCGCGCTTAATAGAGTGACGATGGCGGAGAGAACCGAACGATCTAAAGCAGTGGTTTTCAACTGGACCTACAGTGTCCCATGGTCATCAAGCTGCGACCCACTATATATATATATATATAGTTAGAGAATAAAAACAAAGCAAATTTATGCGCGCAACAAACATGGCATAACATTTGGCAGGACAGGATAGTTTCGCTTTTCTGAGGTGAGAGACTTTTTATTTTGTAACCAGTTACGAAAATAATGATAGAATAATGTCACTGACAGTAAAACATCTCATTTGTCCGCAGACACTGAATCGGGACAGCTCAATTTTACTTATTTACCTGCATTTGACAAAAGAACGGCTTTCATGCACGTCTTTTAAAATAAGAAAACATTTATAATTACTTATGCTAGCAGTCTTCCAAAATAATGACATAAACATCACATAAGGTCTCTCTAAGTATGTTATAATAATGTTAATAATTTAATAAACACACATTTTGGTTACATTAAAAATATCCAGAGTATTTTTTTCTGCAGTAGCCTAAATAAATTTTAAACACTACAAATGCCTTTACATTACTGTATTTACAAATAGATGGATAATAATAAACTATGCTTATTAAGAAATAAAGCAGAGATAATAGAAAAGATAATAGAAAACAGAGAAAATTAAGATTATAAAGCAGAACTTAACTAAAAATTAGTTTGTAGTGATGGAATACATTCACTTTATTTAGTGTACATTGCAAGAGGTTCCAAACTTTTATTACTTTTAATCCCAAACACAGTTAACT
>JAUMHE010000053.1:6439566-6463776 GCA_032359235.1 Enteromius mattozi | reverse complement strand
TATATATAAAAAATAGGGAAGCTGTTTCTGATGTTAGGATGTGGTAGGTCTGCTGTCATTGTGGGTGGCTCTCTGGGACGGCTGAGCTGAAATGAAAGGCCCTGCTGCTCTTTGTGTACCTTCCCAGGGTTCGCTTTGTTTTCTTAACTTTTGACCCCACAGTTCCATCTGTAACCTCACACCTCTGACTTGTCTAAGGACAATGCCAGCCTGACTTTCTTCAATAGCTGTGCTCACACAACTCAAACAACAAGCCCGACTGTAGTAGGCTTGCATCAGAAAGGCCGTTGATCATATGCCTGGGTCCGTAAAACAAATGTATAACCTCTAATTCCTTGTCATCATTATTCAGCTCTGTTTAAACTACCCATCAGTTCTGTAGATGTACTAGTATCCACAAACTGAACATAAACTGAACATAGTCAATAACAGTATTAAACAATATTTTAAACATGCAGTTAATAAAAATCAAATGTAAAAAATTAAATAATTAATGTAAAGCAATATCTATATCTATTGTCTATTGTACAATTGTCTCACAATTAAGTTAAACACCTTAAACAGATGTTGCCTTTTTTCTTTGAGAGAATGTTAAGGAAAAAGTGAACATAATAATCACTTGCACAACCGTTTCATTGTTTGTGGCTGATTTTATTGACTTGCCTTCTAAATGTTATGATTAGATTTCACCGGAATGACTTGGCGTTATTGCTTCCTCAGCTTAGTTGCGCTGTTTTTGTTAGTTGCATGGACCGTGGCCGTCCCTGCTGTGAAGCGGCTTCCCGGAGTCTCTGTTTATCCTTAAGTTCCTGTTTTAGATTAGCTTCAGTCTTATCAGAGCTAACGTGGGATGACCTTGTCTGGTGTGTGTGTGTGTGTGTTGGTGTGTGTGTTTGGCAGAGAGATACTGGCGGCATGACGGCACAGCATGGTGTCTTTCTCTCTCAGCACAGACCTTCTTAATTGCGATTGGTGCTAATGGGTCTGATGATGGAGCTGTCATTTATCTGCATGAACCCACTGCATGCTAATGTTAATTACAGATCTAAAACAAACACTTTTGATATGCAGTTGGAGAATTTTTAATTTTGAAAACATGTCACACATTAGCCATTTTAAAGGGCAGTGTACGGCTCCAGCAGTAATGGTGCTTTGAGTATTGGCTGAGCACAGGACTGTGTTTGATGTGCACTTGGATTTTTACAAAATGCTTTATGTATCTTCTCTATAGATGAGTGTGATTTTAAGCAAACCTGCATTACGAAGAGTAATGATAATTTTCGGGATTTCATTCATGATTCATTGGCAAATTGTAGGACATTGTATAAAAATGTTGCATGGAAACATAGACCAAAATTTTTTTTCTTTTATGTCCATCCCTCCATCCATCCCTCCATCCTTCCATCCCTCCCTCCATCTAAAAGTATTTTATTCTATTTATTTAGTAATATTCACCATCACGTTGCTGTAAACACTGCAAACTAAAACACTGCAGATGTGTTTTATTGATTTATTTATTTTGCAATATTTTCTATTATAATGGAATAGATGCTGCATTACAGAGTATTTTATTCTATTTATTTATTTATTTATTTATTTAGCAACGTTGCTGTAAACACTACAAACTAAGCACTGCAGAGGTATTTTATTTATTTAGCAACATTTTCTATTATATTGGAATACACACTTCAAACAAAAACATAGCAGAGTATTTCACTCATTTTAGGTATATTCACCCTTGTTCTGCAAGATACCACAGAGTCAAACATCGCAGTGTTATGAATTAATTGACCAATATTCACCTTTTTTTTAAATTTATATATACATATACACACAATCAGACACCATAAACTAAAACATTGCGGAGTATGTTATTTATTTGTCAATTAATATTATGCAATATTCTCCATCATTGCACAGGATGTTATTTACTCATAAAATAGCCGCTGGGTCAGTAAACGCAGTGTCGTTTTCATTGTGTGAGTGCAGACAGATTCAGTGTGTGATGCACAGAAGCCTGAGTGACTGACTGTTTCAGACTCTTTATTGCTAACTAAACTGAAGGACACATGAAAGCGCGTGATGGAGCGCTGCTTATTGACAGACTAGTGATGTTCATTGTGTTGCCTGTCTCTGGTTCTCTTCAAAGACAGCAGTACATTTCATCACACTTCCTCACCGTCGCTCTCCACAAAAGAATGCAACACCAGAGTGAAAAGCCATCTTTGTCTGCCAAGGCTTTTCCTTGTGTCACATGCTGCCGGTTACTGCAGGAAACATCCTTGAACGCAATAAAGCCAATTATAATCCAGACTGCAAACTGCTCACGCTCCGAGTTCAGTGAGGTTAATAAATCTGTGTCTAGCCAATTCAGACGCACTGAAATATTAACATCATCAAAGTGGCTGTGTATTTAAATAATGAAAGGGTCTGGAAGCGGTGTGTCATGATGTCTGGTGTGCCAGCATGGCACCTGTCGAGCGCTGGACGAGCCTCCAGGAATAACAGCGCAGCTCCAGGCCGCTCTGCGTTTCCAGCAGGGAAAGCCTCAGCAGCGCCTCACTCACTTTTTCCAGCCTTCTCTCATCCGCCCCGCTGGAAAGTGCCATCTCACCAAATCCCACTGGATGCAATGAAGCGGCAATTGAGACTTGAAACTGTCTAAGAATTTAGGACGTCCCATAGTATAATTTCCGTAATACACTTGTGGGAAGAAGAGGCAACGATGGCACTGGCAACTCAGGTTTTCCTTAAAGGCATAGGTCGCATCAGAAATAATAAAATAAGGTTGTTATTTACTCACCAAACCTTAAAACTGAGAAAAACTTGCTTTGTATCGACTGACTGAGGGGAAAAAAGTATATTTTGTGCAGCAGAGAAGAAAGTTACATGGGTTTAGATCGACATGAGCGTGAGAAAATGATGACAGAATTTACGGTTTTGAGTGAACTGTGACTTTAAGATGTAATACTCATAAATCGGCATAATAAAACATTGAATTTATAATTGGATGAGGCATGTTTGAAGCTTTTTTGGGGGTAAATCCACACTTTGTTTAACCCTGTAAAGCCGTACATATGAAATGATATAACAGTTGGTTGAATCTTTTGGCAAAAACACAACAATTATCAAGAAAACACAATTTGCTTCAATCTGCACAGCTTAAAGTAATTGTAACAGTATAAATTGTTATATTGTTTTAAGTTGTTATAGGTTGTGTTATAATGTTTTCTTTATAAAAATGTCAATATTTTGCTCAAGTCAATCAGACAACAGAAGGCATGTAGTAGATGCTGTTATTTAAGTGTAATTTAGGCCTTAGAACTTTGAGTATCAATATGATATGGTAGGCCTTATAGGGTTATTATTTACTTTAATAATAACCTGTGATGTTATATTAAGGTTGATTTGCAGTGATGAACAGACAGCTTACATGAGCTAAAAAGTGATAGAATTTGATGAATTTTATGATTTTTTTTTATTTAATAAATGTTAAAAAAAAGCTTTCACTTTGGCCCAAAATTGTTAACCAGTAGAAATGTTTATGGCATTTTCAGCCTGAAGTGAAAAAAGGAACAAACCTTTAACATTTGCAGAAACATTTACAGGAAAAGCGCCTTGCACATGAAATAGTCCAGGCTTAATCATATTTCATGTCATCGCTGGTTGATGATGATATGATGCTGGAAAAACACATGCATAATGTGTAATGTGCATAATATGGGGGAATCCAGATGGATAATTTTCAAAAACAACCTATAATTTCATGTTAAACAATATAGAGCTGTTTTGGGCTGTATATGTCTGTATTTAGGTTGTTCTGACAGTTATTTGATTCTAATTTTGGGTGGTTTTGTTTTTTTTACTTGGGCAGTTTTGAGATTTGACTCTTGGGGAAGCCTGTTTTTAAGGCTCGTTCTTGATTGCATCCTACCAGAGAGCAATGACTCGTAACGGGCCTCTCCTACATGAGGGAAAGTTTCCAGAGTTCTTTATCAAAGCATTTGGAATAAGAAGGGAAAAAAACATACATTTGTGGTAATGTGCATCTGCTCGCACATCAAAAGCGGCACGTTTTTCACGTCCCCTGTAATCTACAAGTTCACCAACAGAATGTGTTTACTGTGGTATTTTGATAGTCTAACATTTTGTGACCTTAGAAACTTTGTGATCTGTCGGTCGTTTTCTTTTTCAGCTTTTCGTTTAACTGATAATGACTCAAATATTTATCTCTAGCTGCTTTCTTTCTTTTTAGGAATATAATAAAAATTTTGTTGCTGCTCATTCCTGCTATGCACATATTTCATACATATCTCTGTCATCTCTAATATATTAAATAGGATATTCAACTCAGCATTTTTTAAAGATGGAAATCAAATGAGTTAGTTTCTTTTATCACAACTGAATGAACATGGGGTGAATTTTAAGTGATTTTGCTGCTCTGCTTTGAGTGCTATTTTATTAGAAGCCTACAAGAGTAGTCAGTTTGCAGAAGTCACTGAGTTCAGAAGGTGCTGGAAAAGGAAGGCTCTGTGTTTTTTTTGTTTTTTTTCCTGAAGTGTCCAGTCTGTGGTTGTTCTCTAATAGTGTCAGACAGCCTGTGATATTTTCATCTTGTGGAGACTTTGGTTTCCTTTTTCTGATTCATTATTGAAATGACTTGGCCAAACTGTAAAAGTAGGCCAAAATCACTGCTGACTGATTCATGGCTCTAAAAAAAGAGGGATATCAATGAATATTTTGGTACAGTTATTTAATGACAAGATGAAAGATCCTACGTGGTTCCATTCAAGCTACATCAATTATTTTTATTTTTTTAGTTCATCTGGACTGTATAAATGCATATGTAAATAAATGTTTTTTGATATTATTTACATTTAGTCATTTAGCAGACACTTTTATCCATATAAATGAGAACAAAGGAACAAATCAAATTTAACAAAAGAGCAATAATGCACAAGTTATGCATATTTTGTACTTCACACTTATAAAGTTTTTTTTTTTTTACTTTTTATTTTACTACTGCAAATGCTTTTTTAATCCCTTCCTTTTGTATTTAACATTTTTGAACCAGTCAAAGTTTTTTTAGTTTTTTTTTTTGGCCTTACTGAATTTGTAAGTGTCATTTGTAGTCTTGTATTTGTTGGTTTGAGAGGGTGAATCTGAGCCCAGTGTAAGTTGTCAGTGTAAATGCGTTTATCTCTGATAGACGTGGTTATATCTGAGTCCTGGCACAGATCCGCAGTCATTTGGAATGTTCTGGGCTCGTTCTGCTGGGCTCCTGATGTAACGTGATGAGAGAGAGTATATCAGAGCCAATGACCTCTGCAGATTCACTCCTAAAGCCAAGAGTGACGTTTCATTTAATAATACTACACTTGCTCCTGCTTCAGTTTAGTGTGCAGCTAGAGCTTTACAGAAGCTGTTTGTAGTTTGCCTGGACCATTTTAAAACCTGTTATTCTGTATCATTTTCATAATATTGCTCTAAAAATATTTGGCTGAACTTATGAGTCAGCCGTCATAGGCGTTTGCAAGCAATTTTCTTTCATATCTGCCATAATTTACAATTGAAACATGATATTTAATGAGCAAAAATGTAGGACAGGACTTTATTTATTCATTTGGGAATTAAGTGGATTGTGGAAAGTGGGCGTTACATAATGGATTCAGATGGTTAAGGGGCAGAAAAATGAGAGGGATCCATGGCATGTAAAGTAGGATAAATAAGTATAACCAGCTTTACACACATACATGCTGTATAGTTACATAAAGCATATATAAGCCAGTCGTTTTGTTTATATTGTTGCAAATTACTTTTGCACAGCAGTTTTCTGAATGCACATTGAAAAAACACAGTTTCTGAGAATTGTTAAAAACTTTATATATATAATACACTAATAAATGGTAATGGTAAATTTTTACTCTATGGTGCGTTTCAGATCAGTTTTAGTCTCTCTGACCTGTGGCCTACTGGTTGGATCATGTGTATGAATATGTTGTGTGAATTCAGCTTGTGAAGGTTCTGCTGTCTGTTTCGTTTCCCGGATCCTCACAGTCCCAGTGCAGCTTGTCAGAAGCCAAAAGAATACAAAATGAGTCCCCAGAGTCTTCTGAAGACAAATGTGGGTTTTATATGACGTTTCAGCAGACAGTCTCAGCATCTAAAGTTCGAGGTCCTTTCAACAGACGAGATGTCAAATAACGTTACAGCGCCTGTTTTTTTTTTTGTTTTTTTTTCTGAGCACGTTACGAGCACATTATTCGATTTCTGCGTGCGGAGAGACTGCGGCGTCTGCGTCCTGACAGCAAGATGGATGTGTGATGCCCGTCCACCTCTCCTGGGCCGCATCCAAATGGGTTTCTGCTCCGTTCGAGAGCGCCGGCCCAGACAGATTGAAAGAGGCTCGGTGTGTCCCTCGGCTAATTCATGGCGCGGGCCGAGAGAGGCAGCGCTGCTTTTTGGATCTCGCTGAATACTGGCAAACTGTTTTACTAAAGTAAGCGAGCCAAGTGGAACTCGCTACTGTATCTCTCTCTGAATGCATGAGGATGTTTGGGAGGGCTTTAAAAGCTAATAACTGCTCTGGTTCTCAGATGCTATTTGAGTCCAGTTATTTATCGGTCATCCAGTCTCGTAATGTGTGTTGTTTCTTAATCGCCTGCCAGGATCTCTTTAGGTATGATGTCTTAGAGTTACTCAAAGGCAGTTGACTCTCTTCCATTTGGAATGAAACGTGTATTTGATAAAGGTACTGTATTTTGTATTTTTTTTTTTTATTTTACTGTTCTAAAGCATAAGAATACCATGATATAGTTGCAGATATTGTACAGATACAGCCAGTTATTCTACTTTGAAATGTGCATTCTGTGTGCATTCTGTTTTTGTTTTGTTCTGTGTGACTCCGCCCACTGCCAGTTTAACCAGTAAGAAAAAAGTTTAAGTATTTTAACACTCTGGGTTGCCAGTTAATGGAAAACTAAACATACTGCAGCCACGGAAGCCAGCAAGCAGAGGATTAGATGGCTCTGGTTTCATCTAAAAAATCTTAATTTGTGTTCTTTAAGTTGGTTAATATAAAAAATTCTGTTGTTTAGAGAAACTTTTTAAGCTTGGTTTATCAAGCTGACACAACAGACCAAAGCACAGCATGCTGAAATCTTCTCTGAGAAGATGTGTCTTTTAATTCGTTGTCTCTAAAGCAACGCCACTGCAGCCATCAAAGCAACGCGTGTGTAACGAATCCACCGCCTTCAACAAGGCAATTACTGCTGGACTTCACATCACCCGCTGGGAGCAATTTACACATTATTATACATACTTACTCTTGCTCTTGTTTTTTTCTTTTTGTGTGTTGACTGATAGTTTACTGTGATTTAATAGATGCAAAGGCAATTTATCTGTTGAATCTCTGTCATAAAAAGAGTGTGCTTTTCAGAACATGTCTACAGAGAGATGTCTTAAAAGTAAATAATAGTTTTATTCAGCAAGGATCCATTCAATTGATTAAAGCATTAAATTCATTATTTAGAATGTTACAAATTCTTTCATAAATGCTCTTCTTTTTAACTTGTATTCAAGAGAGAGTATAAAAAAGTGTGTTAAGGCAACTGCTTTTAGCACTGATGATGATAAATGTTTCTGAGCTGCAAAACCACATATTAGAATGATTTCTGAAGGATCATGTGACGCTGAAGACTGGAGTAATGATGCTGAAAATTCAGCTTTGATCACAGGAATAAATTACATTTTAATATGTTCACATAGAAAGCAGTTATTTTAAATTGCACAATATTGCCGTTTAGTGTAGATCACAGTCAGTGCATGTGTCAAGGTTTATTATTGTATGTCATTTTATGCCATCCTAATTTATGTCAAATATGCTGGAGAACCAAAGTGTGTGCTTGAGAGTTTTTGCTTATTTAAACCTGCTTGATTGAAACAAACAACAAAAAAAGTCTGTATTTGCTTAAAAGAATATGGAATAGCTTTAAATTAAAAGCAGTATCAGTAACACTTTACAATAAGGCCCATTAGTTAACATGAACTAAGAATGAACAATATTTCTACAGGATTTATTAATCTTAGTTAATACTAATTTCAGCATTTACTTACGCATTATTAAAATCACAAGTTGTGTTTGTTAACATTAGTTAATACACTGTGAACTAACATGAACTAACCATGAATGATTGTATTTTATTAACCAACATTAAAAAGATGGATAAATACTGTAATAAATGCATTGTTCATTGTTTGTTCCTGTTAGTTGATACATTAACTAATGTTAACCAATTATTGTGAAGTGTTTTTCAAACGCACACTAAACAAGATTAGGTATTCGTTTAGGGGTTTCGACAGACAGACAAAAGTTTGGTAGATTATGAAAAAATGCACATCTGCATATTTTGATTAAATCAAAATATCAACACCCTTGTTTCTTTCTGAACGAGTTAATGGTGATTTGACAGCACATCTATATTCTTTCCTCTTCCTCGGAAGGAAGCTGGAAGCTCATTCCAGCATGTTTCCATTGTTACAGTCGGTTTCTTCGGCGTGCATGACTTCCAGTCGCTAACGATCGCTTTCCTCTCTCGTGGTCTGGGATTCTGAGTTCACTGCTTGGGAATGGTTTGGAAAGAGGTCGGGAGCTGTTTAAAATATGAGAAGTCCTGCATCCGGCGGAGTCTGATAACACACAGCTGTGCCCAAAACTCCCAGCGTACCTCTGGCCAAATACACGCCTGCCTGCTGCTACGCACGCCCCTTAAAATTTACCGGCCTCTGTTACAATGAATTAAATTTGCAATTACCCTCCCTGGGAGGTCAGGAAAGGGCACGCGGAGAGGAAAGAAGCTTATCTCACGTCATGCCAAGGCCTTTGCCGGTTCTTCGTCAGGCACAGCGAGGGTCTCATTGTGCTGCGCATGGCCGAGGCTCACATGAACGCCGATAAACACGATTAATTAGGCTTTGCTTTTGAACCACAAGGATCCAGTGGAGCGCAGTCAGTCATGCAGCCTTATTAATGTCCTCTTTTTATTTTCATGTGAAGAAAAAATTGGTTCTGCTTGTTTTGTGAATCAACCCCAGCTTGTAGTAAAAGATTTTTTAACCAATATTTCTTTTTCTGGTAAAATTGCTAATAAAGATGGGACAAAAATTGGTATTTTTCTAAATTTCTAAAATGATTAATATTTATTTTTTCCAAAAATGAATTTAAATTATTCTATTTTAGTAATAAAATACACAAAAGGAAAAAAGTGGTGTTTTATAAATGTATAAAATATGGTTTACATTTTCAGTATTTTTATTATTATTATATAAAATACAGTATATAGTTGTTTTATTATTTAATGAAATATAATTGTTTATTTATACAAGTTTACATTAAAAATATAATAACAAATTTAAATAGTATAACGTTATTATATTTTAATACATTTATTAAAATATAATTGAAGATTAAAATATAATGTTTTTATATTTTAATAACTAGTCATTCATATAATAATCATTTATATTTCAATATTTAATAATATATAATTTAGTTTATATTTATTTATAACTTTAGATATGTTTAATAATAATTCGTAAGATTCTAATGTAATATATATTTTATAATTTATAAAGTTATTCTATTGATATAATATGATTGACACCTTGATTCTGACTGGTTCACTCATTGAATTGCTTGCTTTATTATAAAGAACCATAAAGTCATGTGAATCATTCACGTATTGTACTGCATGTTATGTGTTGAGAGAATGGAAAGAGTAGATAAAAATGACTGTTATTGTGTGATTTTGCTGATCCCAGTCTTTTTCTCGTCACAGCTTAACTGTAATATATAGACCTAAAATAACTTCATCTGCTTCTGAATAGCAGTGCAGGCAGCCTTGCTAGTTTGTCAGGTTCTGATGTTGTTGTTCACGCACAGTAGTTTTGCATATTGCATGTTTTTGTTTTTTTTTTTGGAGGGGAAGTGGTGACAGAATGTGTTTGTGTGAGAGGGACGGTCATGTAAATCTATCGCTGGCAGTCAGACCTCCATGTCCTCATCTTCCACTATTACCATCATCATTTTTAACAGCTGCCACCATCTGCAGCCTTTCCCAGAAACTCCTCCTCGTTTTCTGAGGAACAATATCATGCATTGTTTTTCTCACACATGCATGTTTAACCATATAGCTTTTTTCAAATCATCTTATTTTATAGAATAAATGTTCAAAATAAGCAGTAATAATATATTTTTTTTTTTAAACTTTTCTATTTGAATATGTTTTGAAATGCAATTTATTCTTGCTGAATTTTCTGTATCATTAATGCAGTCTTCAGTGTTACATGATCCTTCGGAAATCATTCTAATTTGCTGATTTGCTCAAGAAACATTTCTGATTGTTATCATTCAATATTAGCAGTTGTGCTGCTTCATATTTGCATTTATGCATTTATTTTTTAGTGTAAAGTGAGTTCAAGAGAACAGCATTTATATGAACTAGAAATGCTCCAAGAGTTGTTTGACTGAATCAAACCGGTTGAGAACTAGCTCGTAAGAATCATTAATTTGCAAGTTGGACTACGTTGTATTACTGTACAGCACCTCGTCTTTTTCTCTCATCACATTCGGATCACACTAATGGACCCAGATGCTAAAACGATGAATCATGGTTTTGATTTTCTGTGCAGCTTGTATAAGAGTTTCCATATTCCCGAACCCTTTTGCATTGGTGAATCGTGAAACGACTCGAGATCAAACTTTCCCTGCAGTGACGTCAGAGACACCTGCGCATCTGTTCAGTTGTTCTGCAGCTCTTTTTCTCGGATTACAGAAGCTTTTCATTAAGAAGTTCCCGGCCAAAACAGTCAAAGCAAAACCTTTGACATCCTGTCATCCTGAGTCTGTCTGATCTGTGGCCTGTCTGCGCTCTCACCTGTACAGTAAACCAGTTCCTGCACAGCTGTATGACATACGCTCAACAGAAATGAGTGAAGGATTTAGATTGAAACTGCTAGTAAAGTTCACATATAAATACACAGATACAGCAAGTAACAGACTGAATTGAACGTGACATTTTGAAGTAGTTAGCTTTTTTTAATAGACAACTTGTGCTTTTGAATTAACTCATTTTGTATCAGAAGAAAGGAGAATTCAGGCCTGGATCATTCATCTTACATTTGCAAGTATTGATTTTGCCCATATTAACATGTTGCAGCGTTCAATAAACATGTTATGCTGAACTCAGCAGAGTGTGCTGATTAAGTGTGTGTGTGTGTGTTCAAAATATATGTATATCTGTATGTTTCATTTATTTTAGATGATTATTTGTGTATATATTTCAATTATATAATAAAAATTAACTGTAGTAATAATAGGCCTATATGTTATGATAAACATTTAATATCTTTAGTTAATTTTGACTTCTTCTTCTGAAATCTTTAGAACAATAATTTTTTCTTAAAAGTTTTAGCAATTAACATAGTTTGAAAAAAGACAGTACTTTGCCATTTGGAATCGATGTAAATTAATATAATTTGGATGCAAATGTGATCCTCTGTATGCAAACTAAACTTTACGATGATGAAGTTTGTACAAGGTCTCAGTAGCTCACATCCAAAGACTGTTGTATAATTATTGGCTGTTATTAATGAAACTAGCTCAGAAATGAGTTGGTTTTCTGTTAGAGAGCAGAAGCACTGTCAGCGTTACAGGCTGCAGATGCAGAGTTTGTGAAGCAGGCCGTTCTCTTCATCTCCTGACATGTGGGTTTGGTGAGACACATGTTCATGGTTTCAATCAAGCCTCTGTTTCCATTTAATTATACAACTGGCCAGTAATATGCAGCAACAGCAGAAGTGGTTCTTGTTACTTGTAAAGTTTAATTTAAATGGCTTAAGTCTAATGGTTTCATATTAAAATATTTTTGCAATATTTTTACAAACTGACCCAGGTCCCACACAGCAGTGATTCAACCAATGACATTAGTTCGGGGCGGGCCTATTCGTTTGTTCAACCAGTGGCACATCTGTTTGAAACCTGTTTGAAAACAGTCATTATTTTTGTGGCACAGAACTAAAATTATATACATGCCAAGAAATGAGTGTGCAGTGAATGTATTCTGTTTTTGGAAAATCTAATTTGTGTTTTTGACACGTCTCGGTTGACAGCTCAGTGATTACCTCAGGTACTAATTATGTGTTTTTGTATTATACAAAAGTTGGCCATTTTGTAGGCTTTAATAGCCATGATGAAGAACAAGGATGGATCTGAAATGTCAAGCAACAAGAACAAACGAACCGGTTGTCCTGTGACAAGTTATACTCACTGATTTTGAGAAAATGTTGCAATTTTAGGATAAAATGGAGTGATTTTAGTTAGAATATCATTGTTTGTGGATTTAATAGCGACAATGAATAATTGACCTCAGATCTTTTAAATAAATGATATTAATCAAGAACAAGTTTTTCTTTGTTGGAAGTGTTTAATTTTGATTGTGCTTAGCCGTTGTTGTGAGTACAAGACAGCACTGCTCATGTTATTTTACAATTATTTATGTGTTACTGTAGTGTTTAACAATATTTTGAATTAGCTTGCATTTTTAGTTTTCTTTATTTATTCAGTATTTTTTTTTATTTAAGTTAATAATTATGTGCTTTTGTCATTTTGTTAGCTTTTTAATATTTTTTTGTAGATTTATTTCTATTTTTTTCCCCCATTCGTTTTAGTTTATTTAATATATATATTTTTATAAATATAGATTTAATCTCTGTTTTCAGCATCATCTTTTTCTCAGTTTCAGTTTTTCATTTAATAATGATGTTTTATTTCAAATTAATTAGCAACAAAAAAATTGTCAGCAACAAAAGTTTTTTATGAAATAAAAAATTAACCCTTTCGATAGATTTAGCAAACAATAAAAACACGCTGATTCCATTAGGGGGTTTGTGATTTGATGATCTGTCCACACACCAGACAAGGAACTGAAACTATTTGATTACACCATCTTTTTATCGAAGGATTCAGGTTGTCGCAGGGCACATATAGGCAATCGTGAGGGTGTGTTTGTGACGAGTTTTCTTCAGCACTTCACACTCCAGTGTGTGTGTGTCACTAAGTGACAGCTATAGTCTTCCAGCTTTGTCCAGCTTGCAGCTTTATATAAACACCAGCTTCCATTTGTGGTGGTCCTCCCATGGTTTACACTTCCATTCTATAAACTTAGCACTGGGCTTTCTAAAACAACGCTTTCTGATTGTGGGAGTTGTTTAGGTCAGAGACACAGTCAAACAGATTATATGTAATTGGGTCTCTTTTTTAACTCCATTTCCCTCTTTGTTTCGCTTTAATCTTTTCAGTTCTCCCAGCAACTTCTGTCTAAACACCCACAATCCAGTTCCTGTCCCTGTTTCTCCCTCCCTCATATGGGCGGCACCTCTCAAGTGAGGCTAACGGATTGCCAGTATGCCACAGGCTTGCCGCAACTTTCCCGGAGACCGTAATTACTACCCTCAATAAAAAAATAAAAAAAAGGATAGACAATATCAGCTATAGCTTGAACATGTCGTTTGAGGGTGGCTTTTGAATCCTGCTCTTCGCTGGAAGGTTTGAATGAGGTTTTATTGCTGTGTGCCGCCCAGCTATAAAAGGAGAAGCGATGTGAATTCACTTCTCACTTGTCTCTAAATTATATAACGGATTGTTTCGGTCCTGGATGCTGATTGGAGAGCAATGATTAACTCTGACAATGAGCATTTTTTGTTGTATTTAAAAGCAATAAGGCTGTTAAATGGTTAAAGTCACTGCAGAAGATATTTCTATTTATAGTTCTCTGAATCTGAATTGGCTGTGATGAGGAAAAATGCCTCTGATGATCTGATCATTTTTTTTAGTGAATCACAAACATGCAGCTTATCTAATTTAGTTTAATTCAAAAACAAATGATTCCTATGAGCTGTTTCTTTTTGGTGAATCAAAGCCACACAGCACAACCAGTTCTGAGTTAATCTGAATTAGCTGAACTAGTTTAGTCTGATTCATGAACAAATGGCTTTTATAGGCCGATTCTCTTCAATGAATCAAAACCATATAGCTTAACCAATTTAATTTGATTCATAAACAAATGAGTCCTATGAGCTGCTGCTTTTTAGTGAATCAGAACCACACAGCACAAGTATTTTAGTGCAACTGACAAACAAATTACTTTTTATTAGCCAGTGAACCAGAAACCATTAATCTGAACTAATTTAATCCAATTCACAAACAATGAGCCAGTTCTTTGCATGCAGCTTTAACCTATTTAGTCTGATTCTCTAACAAATGACTCTTATGAGCCGATTGTTTAAAGGAATCACTCAAAAAGACTCACAAGCTGACCAGTTGAATCAATATCTGACTCACTTTCTGAACTGCAGGCTATCATTACTTTCAATGATGTCAGTCTGAAATTGAACGGTTTTGTTTGCTTAAGTTTTGTGAAACTTAAATCACTGTCATTACTGAGTGGTTGTTCGGATGACAATGTGTAGTTAAAGATAATTTGATTTTAAATCATAATTTAATAAAATACATGTTTATGCTATATTTACATCTTACATTATTCAAAATACAGCTGCACCTCTTGACCTTAATACTTAGGTTATCAGAGCTTTTCAAAGTCTGTTGGCATTTTAGACTTTTTTTTTTTTTTTTTTAGACTTTCGTGAATTATTGCCAAAGAGACAAAACCTAAAATTTTGTTCCTGAAATTCCTTACCTAACATTGTTCATTTGGTCACAGCATTTGACGATATGTGTCTTGTGCAAATACTTGAGAGCAGCAGCAAGAAAAGGTTAATGCGTCATGTATGGCACACGAAGGTGTTCCTGCGGGTTTATGGCTGTATCTTCCCTCGGTCTGTTTGTTGAAAGCACTTAAGCTTCATCAGAGCTGTGAGGAACAAAAGGGATTCCAGGTTATTGAATAACAGTGGGCGTGTGGGTTTAAGGTTCTCGGACAGACATCAGACATCTTAAGACATTTGTGAGCTTGGCTTTATTACAGAGTTCACTGTAATCCACAGCATTCTGTGGCCTGTATACTCACATATGGACGAATATGAGAGGCCCCCTCTTCCTCTGCCAGGCTGATTTTGCCTTGTCGGTTTGGAACACTTGCTCTGTTCACAAAGTAGTTGATCTAAAGTTGCTAATTTTGGCAATCAGAGGTGAAGTTAGACCGCTTTATGCATTCAATCAATAAATCAATCAATTTTTAAAGGGTGTGTATATTATGACATTTCTAAAAAATATAGATTAAATATCGTTTATAAAATATAAGAATATAAATGTGTATGTAAAAAATAGTTTCAAAATATTGTCAGAAACAATACTGTATGTGTGTTTATTTATATATACATAATAAATATGCAAAGTACACACAGATATATTAAGTGAACAAAAATGTTTATTTTGAAAATACATTTTCAATCTTGCGTTATTTCTATTCAGTTTTAGTAATCTTAGAAGATTAACTTCAGTTCAGTTTTTCCAGTTTGATGACATAACTGTAATTTTAAATAAATAAATGTTTCATCTTTTAGTTGAAGTACTAAGATTACTAAAACTGAATAGAAATAATGCTATGAACACACTGTTAGTTATATGTATTTATGTACACTGACACAGTTTTCAAAATTTTGGATTTTTATGCCACCAGAACAGAATTAAAAATCATGATGAAAAGTTCAAGTATTACTTTTGAATAAAGTTCAAAGTTAAAGCTTCAATTTAAGGGGTTAAACAAAATTATAGCATAAAATGCTTAGGAATTACAACCTTTTTATACACAGTGCCCTCATTTTCAAAGGCTCAAATATAATTAGACATATAAATATAACCATAAATAAAATGTGCAAAGTCTAATCTTGCCTTGTTTGCACATTGTGGTAAACCCTCTTTATTTCAATTGCTTTCAATTGGTTAATAGTTTTACTTTAGTAAATACACATGCATATTTAATATAGTATTTATTCATATTTTTGCTTTTATTTTTATATTTTCAGCTTGCAATTCAATTTTAAACGTAAAAAATAAACATTAAGTACTTCATTAATTTTTATACATTTATTAACATGTATTTATTTATTTGATGAATAAGTTTTCTTGTTGATTTAAGATCATCACAGGTTTTCCCCACTTCCTCATCTCACATGTCGAGTGATCTAGTTTATAAACCTCAGACCCCACCTAACCAGACTTCATTAATTCTTCTGCTCATCACAAACGGGCCTCCATTATGAACAAGCCAGGAATGAAAAGGCGGCTTTGGGACGCTCCAGCTTGCGGTCTGTGAAAGAATTTCCTCATTTCTGTCGCTGTCTCTGGAGTGGAGGTGTCAGCCCTGAGTTAACATGCTGCAGCCGAAAAGAGAAACACAGACACAGTTAAATCAGGAAGTTCATCTGTATGGTAAAAAAAAAAAAAAGAAAACGCTCTCATAAATCTAGTTTGATCTGTTGAGTTTATTGCATAGCGCCTCGGCCCACCATGAAATGTAGATGTAATGCACCATTGTACAGTGTTATCTCATTTCCTACGACGACTCTCTGAGGTTTAATGTGTCCATATTGAGCTGAGTTGTAAGTGATAGGCCATTTATGTCTGAATAATTCCTGCCAAGCAGACTAAACGTGATTTGCTCTGTTTGAATAGGAATATTACTGTCATCTTGCACTTTCACTCCTTCGGCTCTTTCATCATTGTCAGATACACTCCTCCTTTAATTTTCAGTTTCATTTGAAGATAGGACTGGGCAGTATATGCAATAATATAGATGTAATACTTTAGGAGAGCTCTTAAAAGCATAAAAGAAATCTACATGAATTAGCCAAGAAGAATGAATTTATTTAAGAATGTGTGGGAACTGTTTAAAAACTGTGCAAAAACTGAAATACGTCAATCCAGTATTCACTGGATTCTCCAAAAATAGACATTATTACATAATTATGTAATATATAAACCCTTTTTGGATCAGGTCTCCAGTAGAAAATAAAAACTATATTGTGACGTAAAACATTATTACTCTTGCTCTAAGGTGAAATCTCATATTCTTTTCTCTAACTGAATATTTCATCCTCTCATCTACAGTTGTTTATGAAATACAGCTTTGATATTGAAAATTTCTCTATAAGGGTTTTTTTTTTCTCTCACATTTTTTATATTTTTTGTTTAATGTAAGTCTATATTGCTCACCAAAGCTGCATTTTGCAATCAGAAGTCACAGTAAAACTATTATAAATCTGTAAAATAACTGTTGGTTTATGTAAATATGTTGTAAAATATGTTATAAATATAATTTAAATATGTTATAAAATATAATTTATTCCTGTGATCAAAGCTGAATATTTAGTATCATTACTCCAGTCTTCAGAGTCACATGATCCTTCAGAAATCATTCTAATATGCTGATTTGCTGCTCAAGATATTTATTTTTTTTGCTCGCAGTATGAAATATATATATTTAATAAAATATTTTGGAGAATTGCCTGTAAATTTCTGTACATTTTTAATTCTAAAGATTAGGAAAAATAATTAAACACAAACTTTTCCCAATGCAAGATGTTGTCTAAGGCTATATATAGATGCTTCTTTTCATGTTAATTAATAGAAGACACTGTAAAATAATAATTAGCTGATTTTGTTTTACCTTTATCTCACTTGTCCTTTGCTAGAGGACAGCGGAAGTAAAAATTGGCACATCTTGCTCCGCTCTCTCCTGTGCTTAGCTGTGGACATTGACCATTCAGTGTTTTATGACTTATACAGCTTTTCTTGTTTGCAATTTTTCACACTGAGCTTGGCAGCTGGTATATTGGCTTTGCTGTTCGGTGTGACCGCGCGGAACCGAATGACTTTAGATAGTGTCTGATTAAAAGCGTAAACAGAGCTGCACTCGAGCTCTTATACATGAGGCGCTAATATTTATTAAACAATAAGCTGCAGGAAGCGTTACAGCAGTTTTACCACAGGAACTATTCCTTTAAACTGTTCGCATGACACACAGTGCTTTGAAAGTTGAAGCTTTTAACGTAGCTCATCTGATCACATTTTAGAGCTGGAACAATTTGATTTATGAATATTACACAGCTCTCTTGATTCACCACTCAACTGCATAATTGACTGTTGCTGATGTTTCAATTTCAACTCGAATCAATATTTCATGTCCATGCATTCATTTATTTATTAAGAAGCATGTAATAAATGTGAAAATGTACAATCATCCAGTCATTATCACAAAAAAAGCCCCTTGTTCTTAACGTCAGAGTTTGTTTTGACCGATAACTGTACATTATCCCTGCGTATTTATGGTTATTTTCATGCATATGTGCTCTTTGGCATCTCCCTGTGTTTTTGAGCTGGTGTAGCTGAGTTGCTTCGTCACATCTGGATGGAAGCCACTTCAAATAGAGATTTGACATTGAGATGCGTGTCCTCCACTCAGCAGCAGCAGCAGCACAAGCTATTTTCTTGAAGCCGCTGGGCTTTCAGATGTGAAGAGCTGCTACTTCATGCGCTCTCAGAGAGATTTGGACTTCAGGGTTCCTCAGCACTTCACTGTGTGAAGGATGGTTTCAGTAAAGGTTTCTCTCAAACGTGTCTGCACCAGAATTTGTGTGCTGACTTTTATAGCCCACTTAAAGTCAACGTGAAATTCAAACCTTCTGATTTACTTAAACTATTTATTTAGTCATTACTGTCAATATATTATCATTTCTCCAAGGCTTTTTAAAATTATTTATTTTGTTAAAATACTTAAAATACTTAAGTCTCATTAAATA
This sequence comes from Enteromius mattozi, assembly GCA_032359235.1. NCBI lineage: Eukaryota > Metazoa > Chordata > Actinopteri > Cypriniformes > Cyprinidae > Enteromius > Enteromius mattozi. Next base: position 6,444,960 of record JAUMHE010000053.1, on the reverse strand, counting down.
TCATTCTTTTTGCAATATAATTGTATAATAATAATAATAATAATGATTGGAATATATTTATACATTAATGCATGAATTATATATGTTTTATGTAATAAAACATTTTTTTTTTACATTTATTATAATATTATTAAAAATGTATTTTATTATAATTATTACATTTTTTCTTTTGTATTTCATCATTAAAATAGAATTGTTACAAATAATATAATCTTTATTAGATGAAAACAGAAAATGGAAAAAAATCTGTGAAGCCATCATAAACCATTTTTCTCTGCCGTTTTTCTTTTTCCTTTGTTTTGGTCTGATTCTGATTTTTTGTTTTTTTGTTTTTTTATGCCGGTTTGAAATTCGCTTTGAAATCCACATCAGGCATGAGTTTATTTTCTTTGTTCAAAAACAATCTAATTAGAAAATGAATAATGTTGGCTGCCACAAACCAGGTAGCTTCTCCCTCTCCTTCCTGTCCTACTTTGCGGTTCAATACTAACCTGGTGTTGATATGGAATTTCCTCTATTCATAAGTCAGATTTTCCAAAGTTGTGTTTTTTTATTTTTTTTAATGTCATCTCCCTTCACTCCCGCAATCTATTAGATTTACTGTTCCCTCTGCGACTGCCAGGGATGGAAATCTGACTTTGTAGGGGTATGGCTCACTGCACCATCCCACAGAGGAACAGGCCTGCTTATTACAAATTGAAGAGCTTTGTAACTCAATTACCCAAAAACAAAAAGGACAGCCTAAGTATACTTTCTATCAGCGGACAGGATGGCAGGTTTCTTTGTATTACAGTCATTTGGAATTGAATTGGAATAGCACTGTCGCTGTAGACCCAATTTCACTAAGCGCAGAACGAAAAGCCTCCATAATAAAGTAATGCAGAGGAAAATTGAACAAAGAGACGCTCTGGTCTGCCACAGAATAGATGAGGTCTTGGGTTAAGTGGCCTGATGCGACTAGACAACAAGACAGCCCTTGCCAGTAATAATGGTTTAACGTCACCATTTTGGAAGGCCGTAACATAGATTCTTCTCGCAGTTCAGAGCAGATGTAGGATGCTATGATAAAGACTAAGATAATGTATGGCTAATGTCAGAGTTTGATTTGGTTTGAGGCTGACTTTTCTTTGGGGGAAAATGTGCTTAATTGTTATGTCACACACACAGTTATTTATTTATTTATTTTTTATCTAGTTAAAATGCATTACATTGATTGAAAGTGACAGCAAAAACTGTGACATGATGCCTCCCAGTTCATTTACAGCTACAGCTCTATATATAAAATAAAAAAATGTATATATATATTTTTGTAAAGTTTTTTTTTTTGTTAGTTTTTTCACTTGCTAGTTTATTTTTTATTTTTAGTAATTAGTTTTTTACATTATAGAAAACAATGTTGATTCATGAATTGTTCATACAGAGTACTGGTCTGTAATGGGTCTAAAGTTTAGTTTCTTGTATCTAGGTTGTTTACACACTACAGCTTTAGTGTGCTCTTGAGTCCGTTTGAGACTCTCTTCTTGAGTCATTATGTCCATTAGTAAACATCTGCTGTAATACTCACACTCCTCCTGTAAAAGACCAAAGCAATTAAACCAAGTGTAAAAACGCTCTGATAGCACACTTATTTTGGGCTGTGGATAATGTTTGGTCATCATTGTGGCCTGTTTGCGTTTTCTATCTGAACAGGATGCAGTGCCGGGCATTATCAGTGAGTTTAACAGGAATTTCAGGCCCAATGCTCTGAATTGCCCCGGGCTGCGCTTTAACCCATAGCTGTAATAGTTTCCATGCGTGTGTGTGTGTGTCTCTCTTCAGGAGGCTCTTCTCAGCTCTTTCTCTCTTTCTCTTATCTCTGCTGATTGTATTGTATTCACTGTATTCTCCAGATAAGCGCTGTGGAGCAAGATAAGAGTTTGATTGATTTGTTTTCCTATCCATCAAACACCAATCTGGCCTGTTTTTAATGTCAGAAGTGTTTCACAAAGACATCAGATTCATGTTGTCTGGTTTCTAGCATCTTCTGATCTAGATTTAAACACTGAAACATGTTTGCGAGAAAGCACTGGCAAGGAATAATAAAATAAATGAAGGTGGCAGGCCGCAGGAATATAGTCTCAGATCTTGGTATGAGAAGGTTTTTTAATTATTATTATTATTATTATTTTTTAAATCATCGTATAATGCATATTTTAGATTATTTTTCTAAATACGATAGATGTAGGCTGTATGACTAAAGTTCCTCACCATGAGTAGTTTGTTATTTATGCTGGAGATTTAATGGGGAAAAATCTATTAAATAGGCTTTTTTTTTTAGATAATCCAGTGAATTTAAATATAAATGAAAAATGCTTAAACTTTTTTTCTAATTTTATTGTATTTTTAGCTGGATGTACTCAAACATAAACATAAACATAACAATAACATAAGACAATATTTCAGAGATTTTATGATACAGGACTGTCCTTGAACAGATCAGTGTACAGTGTTTGTATGCTATAAACTGGCAACTTTATGATCTTTTATTGACTTATTATGTGTTGTATGTGTCCATCATCCATACAATGATCTAAAAAGTTGATATAGATTTATCTTTTTTATGTTCCACAATACTTCCCAGAGTATAGCTTTTTATTATCTCATAGGTGTGGTAGTATTTTATTTTCTATTATTTTAATGATATTATCTTGTGTTCTTAGGTAATTTTTTAGCTATTTTAATTTTTTTCCATTTCTTTTAATTTTATTAGTGTAGTAAAAAAATATATATTTTGATGTCCCATGATGCTTCCCAGAGTTCATTTTCTCAAGCTTATTTAATTAAATTAAATGTTATTTTAGTTTATTATTTATTTTTATTTGTTAAATCAACAATAGACATTACCATTTTATATGTATATTTTATTCATTTATGTTATAATTTATTTTTTGTTCATTCAAATTTTAATAATAGCATTTCAGTATTATTTATTAATTTATTTTAATATGAATTTACTGTTAATTATTTCATAGGTACGTTTATTCATTTTATTTATTACTATTTAAATAATAGACATAGCATGTTATTTAGTATTTTCAGTTGCAATTATACCTTATTTTACTATAAATTAACTAAATGTACTTTTATTTTATTTTATTTCCTCGTTTGGCATCTTTTGAGGTCCGATAATACGAGTTCAGCTGGACATGTGTGTTTGTGTTGAACCTCAGCAGTGGAGCGAGGTCAGGGAGAAGTCTCAGCTTTGATTAGTCTCCGAGTGCGTCAGCAGATGTTAATGAGGAGACCTTGACCGGCTGCCTGGGCTCCCAGAATCCATAACTATTAGCGTCCCGCTCTGGTGCTCTTACTTCTCTGCGTGGAGCCGCTCAGCTGACAGGTGCTGGGTGAGGCCGTCAATTATCAGAGCTGAATATCTGTGTCAAGCTCCATGAATCGATCCAATAAAGAGGGCAGTGACAGAAGCGTCCACCTCCGCTCACCTTCATTACCTGCTGAGAGCGTCCTTTGTGACAGGCTCCCACCGGCCCTCAATGGGGCCGATTATTGGCCGGAATGATCCCATCCACAGGCATTGATGGACAAATCGCTGGCTTTTTATTAAAACTCAGAGGTTTGGTTACTGAGGAATGTTTGAGGTGAAAGAATTTTGTGCGGTTTCTCGTTTGTGGAGGGGACAAGGAATAGATTATGAAGGAAAAGAAATGTCTAAAACACTGATATTTCCGTTTATTTAATATACTTGAGTTTTAACAATTGGTAATCATTTATTAGATTAAACTCGTTCTTTTCAGTGTAAACCTGGATAGATGTTTATAGAGCCTTATGAAACGATGCATTTTTTTTTTCTAAATTTTTAATTTTCTCCAATTTCATGGTTTCTATTAAAATTTTTATAGATTCCGTTTTAATGCTTAAATATTAGTGATAAAAAAATTATGTATGTACGTACGAGTTTATAAATAGTTTAACAAAAAATTATTTTTAGGGATTTTGTTTTTATAGTTTAATTCAATTCTAATAATCAAAAAGCATATTTAATTTACTAAAATCATTAAACCTCTGCAGTTTTGATAACAAAAACAATGTCCTATGGATTTTTTTTAAAAAAGTAAGTTTCTGCATTCTATATTAATAGTTAAATGCTTATTATTGAAATAATATATCTTAATTTATTGTTTTTTTACAATAATTGTCCAATTTTATTTTTTATTTATTAACTTTTTTTTCTGGATTTTCTGGATGTTTATATAAATTTTTCATAAATTGTGTCAGCAGTAATTCATCAAATTATTTGAAAACAGTGTTTTTTGCATGACGCTGATGAGACCCGTTGACCTCCAGAGGCAGGTGGCGATCCTTTGGCACCACCTCACGCTCTCATTCTGCTTCAAGGACGTTTTTTGTTCTCAGTCAACAAGGCTTTTTCACAGTGATGCAGGGGAAGCGGCTTCATCTGCGTCATTGTGAGTGTTGCGTAATAATGATTTTGAATGTGGCACGCTGAAGTGTTTTCATGCGGTGAGAGAAAGCATGCCAGTTCAGGCTCAGACCAGAGACGTCCGTCATACAGCGACAGCGGCGCTGAGATCTCCATTATTCACGTCCTCTCGCGAGCAGCCAGCAGACGACTCTCTGAACTGAGCCGAGTACACTACTCACTGCTTTATGATGTTAGGAATAAACCTGTAATATTGTTAGAAATGTGAGATGTGTGACTCAAATGAAGTACATCTTCACTTAGCTTTTTTTTTGTTAATGTATTTTGTACAATTTGTAAGTTATTTAGTATTTCATGGGTGCAATTAAATTTTTATTTATTATTTTGATAATAGAAATGAGTAAGAATAGAAATGTAGTTTTAATATCTCAGGCAACATTTATTGTTATTTTTATTTATTTTCTCGTAATTCTTTCAATAGAAATTTAATGTTATACATTACCTCAAATATTATGACCCCTTTATAATATTTTTATAAAAAAAATAATAATTTATCATATATATATATATATATATATATATGTGTGTGTGTGTGTGTATATATGTGTGTGTGTGTATGTATATAACATTTTGTTTAATAATTATTATTATTATTATTATTAATTACAATTTATTTATTTAGCATAGTTAAAACATCTTTTGGCTACAATTTGTTCACATTTTATATTTTGCATTTTTCAACAAGTGGCAAGTAAGTTGTACCTCAAGTTTATGGCTGCTTGTCTTTTTTTGGAGATTGCAGTTAGAAAAGTCTTTGACTATGAATACATTATGAGTTAGATTTAATTTACATAAAGTAATAAATTTTTTTTTTAATGCAATTTTTTACTGCATTTATAAAGAGATGTTGTTTGGGTCCAGTCCTGCACCACCACGCACGAGATATTAGAGCTAAA
>JAUMHE010000053.1:6424844-6437906 GCA_032359235.1 Enteromius mattozi | reverse complement strand
CTGAGCTTTGCAATGGCCTATTAATGTTAATTTTTCCTGGGGATGGATGGATGGATAGATGGATAGATAGATAGATAAATGGATAAATAGATTATAGAATTACTAGAATTAATTGAGCATGTTCATTCCATATTTAAATTCCATTTAAATATGCTAATAATTAAAACATCACATAATATTGAGTAAATATTGTGCAGTTGTTGTTGTTTAGTTTTTGTTTTTGTTTTTCTTTATAAATATATTTGATTGTATTTATGTAATTTTAGCAGTGTCTCATTTAGCATTAATAAATTGTAATTTCCAAAAATGTGTATTATTTACTTATTGGAAATTTTAAATATTCTCTAAAAATATCTAATGTTATAATCTATGTGTTTTATATATAATTTGCAAAAACACATCTGTTTATTATGTTATAATTTTTTATGCGTTTTATTCTGTTAAAATAGCTATATTTTTTATTTTGTAACCTAATCAAAATAGCCCAACTTTTACATACAATGCAAAATGATAGATCGATAGATTTGATTTATTTTGATTGACAGGTTTATTTATTAGCTTCTTCTAGCTATAATAATTATTATTGTTCTCTTATGTAGAGCATTTTGTTGTGGTTTACAGGACCAATATTCATGAGTGCAAGTGAATGATGACAGAATTTCAGTCTTTTGGATGAGCTGTTACTTTAAGGTTTTCTCATTTGAAGCTTCTTGCGTTAGCTTTCTGTTACGGGCTGTAATGGAAAGCCATCGAGTCCTGACAGAACGCAGACTGATGCTGTCATACGGCCGTGTGCATTTATCTGTGGGAATGAAGTGATTGTGTCTTGTTGTAATGTATTTGTTTAGGCTCGAGGACGTCGTGTTACGGCGTGATTGCAGCTTGAGTTCATTTCTCTGGCATCTTCCATTACAGGGACACGTCTGCTATCTGAATGTCAGTGCAGTCTAAATGTTTTCATTTGTGTCAACTGCCGTACGCAGAGCTGGGAAAAGAGCATTGTGGGGAAATGAGTAAATGCATCTCATGACCTAATTGGTGACGTGTTTTTTTAGCTTAAAAAGTCTTACAGTGCATGGTAACCTCTTATAACACGTATAATACCTGTATTTATAGCCTACAGTCATGAAATACCTGCAGAAGTATATGGGAATTTAAAAAATGTATGCCTGAAGGTAAAATTGAAAGTCATGGAAACTTGCAGTTTTCTTGGCTTCAACTTTTTGTGAGTGCAGTCTCATCCAGTGAGTACTATAGTTTATGTAATATATATATATATATAGTTTATATAAATAATAAACTATTTTATTTTATATCGTTTTTATAGTTGATTATATAAACTATAAAAACTACTACTACTCAATAGAAACAACAACAATTTTGTATATGCAATGCTGTATTATATTTTCTAATAATTAAATGTATAGATTAGTTTTATACATTAGTCATACACTGGCTATAAATTATTATTATTTATAATTATTTACTAATTAAAAACCACTTATAATGGCAATCACTACATTTTATATATTTATTTTATTTATTGAAAATCTAGTACCTTTTTTTTGTTTTTTTTATGACCAACAGTCATGGAAAAACATAGAAATATCTTGGAATTTTACAAATGTAACGCTGAAAGAGTCATTTCTATATGTCAAATTTGAAAGTCATAAAAATTTCAATAGCAAAATTTATTTATTTATATTATTTACTGGCCATGCAGAATTTATTTATTCAAACCCACTCACAACACTTTTTATACTCTAGAGTACCAAAAATAAAGAATTTTACCACAGTCATGAAAAATCTGGAAATATCTGAATTTTAAGAAAGGTAGCCCTGAAAGTAATTTCTGTGAGTCAGAATTGAAAGTAATGAAAACTGCATTTTTTTTGGCTCTTTGTGAGTGCAATCTTATCCTATATTCACATGCTTCAATTATCCAGTAATCAAAGTGGGAAAGTTATGGAAATTTGTTGGTCAAAAGGTTTGGGAAGCCTCCATAATAAAGATGCGTTTTGAGTGGTTTTGAAGGAGAGCTTCTGCTTAAAGACTGAATGTAAGTGGTTGCTTTGGGGCAGAGAGACACTCTTGTAATTTTGTTAATAACAGTGATGTGCCTCGTCCTGGCATGTGAGGACCAATTTTGAGTTTGAACCGACCTTCAGTTCTTCTCCCAAGTTTTACTTCTCTAATTCTGCCTCTATTTGTAGATGCCACTCAGTGGTATTTAACTCCAAATGTTAATGAACAGCCTCATCACATCAATGGCCATCATGGAATTTTTATAATGAGTCATAAAGTGCCTTAAAAATAAAGAAGTGACCCGGAGTCGGCATAATTATGGTCTGGCTAATGATGAAGTGTTCCCACAATCCTGACTGCTGCTGAGAAGCGTTCTCAGGCTTTCTCAGGTCAATCTAACCTGCTTATTGGCACCGTGTTCCTCTCACACCCTTATTACCCTTTCAGCCAGAGCCAGCAGAGCTGCAGTTTGGAGCACCTGGTTTTGCCTTCAGTGATTGCAGGTTATTACTTGGTCCACAAATGATTAGACAGACTTGTAGGATATTGTATCTGAGAACGTAACTGGTTCTTAGTTGCTGCTGCCTTTGTGGTGTCATTCATGCCAGCTTTATGACTTTAAGGCACTATATACTTATCTTTTTATTTTACAGAGTATTTTTGAAATAATAGTGATGATGATGATTGAAAATATAAATTTTATAGAAATGGGTTAGTTGGGTCTTGTGACTCTGTGCTAGTGATGGTATCACCTTCCAGACTCCTCAGACAGGCCTTGCTCTGTAATCTTACCCATGTCACGGTATCGCTTTTGATTCCATGATTGGTCTGTGGGACACTTTCCAACCTTCTCCTGTGTCTTAAGGAAGACTCGCTTGTTTGCGTTTCAGTTTGGCCCTTTAATTTGAAATAAGCGTGCATTCTGCCCTTCCCTGTTTTTAGTTTCCAGACTTTTAATAATGTGCACAGTTTAGCCGTTATGATGTCTGAACCACTCACCAATACCCGTCTTCTCTCTTTCAGATGCAGCAGCTGTTTTATGAGAATTACGAGCCTAACAAGAAGGGCTACATCCGTGACCTCCACAACAGCAAGATCCACCGGGCCATAACCCTTCACCCCAACAAGAACCCACCATACCAGTATCGCCTGCACAGCTACATGTTGAGCCGCAAGATCGCGGAGCTGCGCCACCGCACTGTCCAGCTCCACCGCGAGATCGTGCAAATGAGCCGCTACAGCAACACCGAGGTGCACAAGGAAGACCTCCAGCTGGGCATGCCTCCGTCCTTCATGCGCTTTCATCCCCACCAGCGTGAGGAGGTGCTAGAATGGGAGTTCCTCACGGGCAAGTACATTTTCTCGTCCTCGGACGGGCAGCCTCCGCGCCGGGGCATCGACTCCTCACAAAAGATGGCGCTGGACGACATCATCATGCAGGTTATGGAGATGATTAACGCCAATGCCAAGACGCGAGGAAGAGTTATTGACTTCAAGGAGATCCAGTACGGCTACCGAAGGGTCAACCCCATGTATGGGGCAGAGTACGTACTGGATCTCCTGCTGCTCTATAAGAAGCACAAGGGGAAGACCATGACTGTGCCAGTAAGGAGGCACGCCTATCTCCAACAAACTTTCAGTAAGATCCAGTTCCTAGAAGACGAAGAGATGGACGCCCGAGTACTAGCTGCCAGGATCAACCAAGACTCGGACTCGCTGTCTTTCCTATCCAACTCTCTCAAGATGCTCGTCCCGTTCAAGCTGAGCAGCCAAGCTGGCCTGGAACAACACGAACCCAAAGAGAAGAAGATCAACATCCTTGTGCCCCTGGCGGGACGCTACGAGATCTTCGTGCGCTTCATGGCCAACTTTGAGAAGATCTGCTTGATTCCCAACCAGAACATCAAGTTGCTGATTCTGCTCTTCAGCACAGACAACAACACGGAGCGCATCAAGCAGATTGAGCTCATGAGGGAGTACCACATGAAGTATCCCAAAGCAGACATGGAGATCAAACCGGTTTCCGGACCCTTCTCCCGTGCTCTGGCCCTGGAGGTCGGCTCGGCCCACTTTACCAATGATTCCTTGCTCTTCTACTGTGACGTGGACTTACTGTTTACCCCTGACTTCTTGAACAGATGTCGCGGGAACACCATACTGGGGGAGCAGACATACTTCCCCATCATCTTCAGCCAGTACGACCCAAAGGTTGTCTACGCGGGCAAGGTGCCCAGCGACAACCACTACGTCTTCACCTCCAAAACGGGCTTGTGGAGACACTATGGTTTCGGAATCGTCTGCGTCTACAAAGGAGACTTGGTCAGAGCAGGTGGCTTTGACGTCTCAATTCAAGGTTGGGGGCTGGAAGACGTGGACCTCTTTAACAAATTCGTCCAGTCCGGGATCAAGCTGTTCCGCAGCACGGACACCGGCATCGTACACGTCCACCACCCTGTGGTTTGCGACTCCAACCTCGACCCCAAGCAGTACAAAATGTGTCTGGGATCCAAAGCGTCTTCGCACGGCTCCACGCAGCAGCTGGCAGAGCTGTGGTTGGAGAAGAACGACCATGGCTTCCGGAAGATCTCGAACTCTAATAACGAATCAATGAGGACAGAATAGACCCGGCAAGCACCCACCCACCCGTCTGTCTTCCTCTTTATGGTGTTTTTTAACTACCTTATTTATTTTTTACATAAAAGACTTCTGTGGATATATTTTGAAATAAGAACTCGTTTTGTAAACTGTACAGGAGCAGCGCGACACTTTCAGACTCTGATTTTTTTTTTTTTTTTAAGCAACGCAAGGAACATTGATCTATTTTACCAATCCAATACTGAGCATTATATTTATGGCACCTCACGTACAGACTGCTGTGGACCTCGTTGGAAAATGCATCACGATGGAGTTTGGACACGGACATGTGGTGTCTGGCAAGCGGTAAATGTTTATTTGTGAATGTTTACAGAGAGCTATGAACAATTGATTCATCCTCGGGAAAGGGGATCTATAAAATAACAATCTTAATTGTGACAATTAAGGGCCATTGATCAAAAGTTGCTCCCTTTTTTTGGCTTTTGGTTTGTTTTTCCAGTTTATTTGTTTGGGGGATCCATTGTAACACTGTTTCGTTTCCATTGTTTTTGATTTATTTTTTATTGACTTCTGTGAATGAAACTGCTGGATGTAGATCTTTCCAACTCATTCCCACTGTCTAATTTATTGAACGATCGGTCTTGTACGATATCGGGCTGAGGTTGTGTATATTAGAGATTGTATAACCGTCTCAGTCATGCATAGCGTTTTTGTTGCTCTATGTTTTCCCCTCTCTCTCTCTCTCTCTCTCTCTCTCTCTCTCTCTCTCTCTCTCTCTCTCTCTCTCTCTAATATATTATATTAACAAAGAATTTTTTTTCACATTTGCTGTATGTGATTTGTTTTTGAGCGTGCTTGTGTTTGTGTGCGTGCGTGGATGTCCGAATGCAAGACGGTGGAGCAGGAAAAGCGTTTGAATTGTACTGTAGGATGGTGGTACCGATGACCAGATTTCTATTCTACACGGCTTTATGAACTTATGTCGACAACTAGCCACTTTTCGATCTATTTTCTCATTTCATTCGCTCCTTGTTTATTTAATTTTTTTATATGGTTGCATACAGGCCATTCTCCTGTGATTGAGCCATGCACTCCACAGAGGGAATTGGCCCAAACCGCCGTCTGGCCTTCTGAAACAAAGATCTCCCACAGTAGTCTGTTTCTTTTTTTTTCTTTTCTTTTTGTTCTTTTCTGGGGTGTTTTCATACTTCAGTTCTCTGTTAGCCCCTATACAACTGGGACAAAAGTTTTATATTTAATAAAATGGAAAATGTTTATCAAAATGCATCTTGTTTTGATTTCTGTCCAAAATGTGCCATGCCTGATGGCCAGTTTGTTTTGCCTTTTAAATTGCTTATGAGAGCATCCAAATGCACACTTTTAAAGGAATGTTCCAGATTCAAAACAGTATTTTAAGTAACTCAAAAACAGATGATTATTGTAGTCCATTATCTATGTGACAAGATATTCAGTGCAGAAAGTGCCTGCATGAATTATTCCATTTAAAAAAAAAAAATTATTTGATGTGAAACGTCATCAAAATCATCTTTTTAGCAGCAAAACAGCTTTTTAGCTGATGCTTTTATGCGAATTTTATGCACGGATAAAAAATACATAAGCATTTTTTCTGGGAATCAAACCTCTGACACTATTAAGCCTGTTTGTGCAATTCTTGAGTTTTCCTAAGTCCTTTATTGGTATCGATGCCAGTATCTTGCGAAACTTGCCAGGTTTACCAGCTCTGTTGTCATGACAGAACAGAATGATTAGATTTAACTTTGCATAAGCAAGGTTTAGTAAATAGACTTCTGTTGTGGGACATTACTGCATTGCAACAACTAGAGTTTCTTTTAAACGTTGTGTTGCAAGCATTTTAACCCAGAGAGGATTTTCTTCTTCCCAAAAAATTCTTCCCACCACCACCGCCACTACTTCTTATACACCTGTGGTGTTTCCGTTCAAAAATGCTTAAATTTTTCATGAAACATTATTACTGAATGTTGAATTCGATCTTTTTATGAACTTGTTTTCTATCAATTAGCAAAGGTTTTTTCTTTTTGGAGCCAACTGATCGTGGGCCTCATTGATCGGAGTTTTTCAGGTTTTCCGTGAATTTGCCAAAATGTTTAAAAAATAATGTTTTTCCCTTCCAAAACAAAGGTACATTAACTCAAGTCAAATCAGTCAGTTCCAAAAGGAAACACGAAGCCTGTGCTAACTGAAAGAAAACAAGACGAGATTTGAATCCAAGATTTTGTGATAGTATTGTGTAATTTTTACCTGGTACGCCAAATTAGGAAATGATTTTCAGCACAACACAGGTACATTACTATGAAATTACATTTTTAACATGAAATTATGTCTTAAAAAGTATCATTGTTAAAAGTTGTGACCTGGTAGAAGAGTTCAGAAGCGAGGAATGGATGGTGACCAGCAAACATTCCAGGTAATTATAGGAGGCCCCAAAACTGCAGCGGCCAACAAGCATCACCTTCATGAAACACAAGTCTTCATGCACATATGTGCAGAAACTCCCACGTAAGCAAAAGCCAAGAATCGATTCACCTTTCCTGCCGTTGACCGTTACTCAATTTAAAACAAATAAGCTATACCTTTTTCTCTGTGCCGCAAAATCAATGCTATCGAGAGATCTTACACTGTTCTGTACTGGTTCTGTTCCAAAACCTTGTAGGCTGTCTACACGGACTGCATTTTAATGTGCTTTCAGCATTAAACCTGTGCCAAAATGTAGGCTGCATTGTTACAAGATATCGTAAACATGCATTGCATCTATCTTTTACAGAGAATGTTTTCCCATTGCAACAAACTTGATTAAAAAAAAATCAATGCAAGACGGCAAATGAACTGAGAGAGATGTTAGTTGTAACTATGATAAATAAAAATATTTTCATGCTTTTTGAGATTATACTCTAATGTCATTATATATCTCCAAGCACTGAAATGGTCTCTTATGTCAGATTCGTGATGCAGTGGCAGTGAGCAGCTCACTAGGCTTTGGAACGGAGCCGATGTCTCTACCATTTTCCTCCAGTGTTCCTGCCCTGAGAATAGATTCTAATCTGCTTTGTGGTTTTCTTTCTTCTGCTCGAGTTTGAGTCATGGCACCTTGTGACGACAGCCCTACTCGATTGTGCAATTCCCTTTATATGGGACTATGATTCAGCAGATATCTCGCGTTTGACATGAGCAGCCTGTGTTTCAGTTTGACCCACTGCTCCTGATACCCCCCCCCAAACACACACACACACCCACCTTTAAAATAACATTCCTGGTGTGTGAAATGGGGCACTTGTGGAATGAGCAGGTTTAGAGGTTTTGCTTGAGAGACTGAGAGGAGTTTTTGTCTGTACTTGAATATCTGTGGGGGTTTTTTAGCGAGCTCATTTAAATACGTTTATTTTCTTTCTCAACATTTGCTAAATCCAACATGGTAATACCATACTGAGGATAAAATTACACTTTTTTTCCCTAGTTATATTTTTAATAAAAGTGTTGGATTAAAAGTCAGTTATGTTAGAATTTCAGTAAGGAAATGCATCCTTAAATGGATAGTTCACCCAAAACTGAAAACTAAGCTGTCTTTTACTCACCTTTAAAGCATCCTAGGTGTATGTGACTTTCTTCTTTCAGATGAATCCAATCGGAGATATAATGAAAATTGTCCACACCCCTCCAAGCCTTTGAATGGGTTTAAATGGGTGATAGCCCTTACACTTCGAAAGGCGTGAAATAACGTGCGCATATTCCTAATAAAACGTCCCTCACACACTCAGAGGGGTGAATAAAGGGCCCCAGTAGGGAATCCATGCATTTTTGTTCGATAAATATCCATATTTCAAATGAAATAAAGACTTTTCTCTAACTTCTGCTGATTTTGGAAACCGGAAGCAGCCCCAGTGGATGATGTGACGCTGCGGTTCAGGCAGGTTTTTGAGCCTGTAAGTCACGACTTTAAACCACGACTCACGACTTTGTAGCGTTCCAGGCAAATCACGCAAAACTGTCTAAACGCAAGGAATTGTGGTAGCTAGATGTAAACAAACCAGCGTGGCGGACCGTACAGGGCTTATGCTCATTTACAATCATTTCTTTCACCAAATGTGCTTTCCTTGCTTATTTGAGGGAAACAAAGGAGGGAAAATGACACATACGGCAAGAGAAGCTGTTATACCTTTTATTTTAGTGTACTACTTGCATAAACAGCATTCGTAGGGGCTGCCATTGTTGTTTCGCGGGCCATCAAAACTCGGAACTGGGAGTTCATCGATCTAGTGCGAGTTCACAGGTGGGAAGTCACGGGTTTGACTGTCGTTCCAGTGCACCTTCATGGGTAGAAGATTGGAAAAACACAGGTTACGGGTTGCCTGGATGTATGCATTAGATGTATGCATCGCATGATTACTGACGCGGAGAGAAAACAAAACAAAATGATAGTCATGAATTAGAAGCACAAACTGAAAGAAAGAAAAATGTAGGAGGATTTCGATACATTCCATAAGAAACTTTCCTTTGGTAAAGTAAGAAAACGTTGTTTGCTTTGAAACTACATTTCCCAGAGGCGCGCACGTGACCACACATCCTGACATCCGCCAAGACTGCTTCCGGTTTCCAGTCAGCAGACGAATGCTTATTGAGTTTGGAATATGGATATTTATCTTACAAAAACGTATGGATTTACTACAGGAGGACTTAATTTACCCCCAAAGCCGTTCCAGGGACATTTTATTACGAATACGCACACGTTACTTTACGTCTTCCAAAGTTTAATGGCTACAACCCGTTTAAGCCTATTCAAAGGTTTGGAGGGGACTGGACAATTTTTCGTCTAAAGGAAGAAAGTCACATACACCTAGGATGCTTCAAAGGTGAGTAAAACACAGGGTAATTTTCATAAAAAATAAAAAAAAAAAATATACATAGCAAAAATATTTTGCATATAATATCAATCAGGTTTATTTTAAACAAATATATATTTTAGTGTAGTTTAATATAAATAATGTATAAATAAAATGAAATAAAATATTAGAACTGATCATTCTAAAATATATATATTTTACATAAATATTTAGATGTTTTATGTTTAAGTTATTTTAAATATCTCTGCTTTCTAAATGATGTTTAAATAAACTAATTTCGGGAGGAGCACGTTCGAATGTTAACCAGCTGCAGCCGATCTCCCTATTACCTAATTACCCAATCAGAACGTAATCCTGCCCTTTATATACCGCCAAATTCCTTTCTCTAGCATCTTCGTTCTTCCATCCCTCCGCCTCCCCTTACGCTGCCTAGCGGAAGCCGGGTGCCGGTTCCCGGACAGGGGAGAACTGGTCCCCGCTAAGTCAGGTTTCTCCCAAGGTTTTTTCTCCTTAGCGGAGTTTTGTTCCTTGCCACCGTCGCTCCCAGCTTGCTTAGCCGGGGACATCCGGTTCCCAGTATTATTTCACTATCCTTCCGTCTTTACCCAATTGCCATTCCACTCTCCTCCCGGGGGGCACGCGGTGACCAGGCCGGGCTCCGAGCTCTACCCAGCTCTCGCCTCCTAGGGGTTAATCCCCTAGGGCTCGGGGTCCGCCGGGCTCTCTGCCTGCTCCCTGGACAGCACGCCAAACATGCTTTATATTGGTTATAAATGAGGAAGTGGGAACTCATGAAATAGATATTTATCTAGCTAACATTTCTGGTCTCGCATGTTGAGATATAACCCAGAGACAAAACCATAATGAACACTGATAGTAGACCCAGATATTCAAATTCTTTAACTTACAAACATCCACTTAACCCTATAAAATCAAATAAATATTTAAAGTAAATCTTCAACACAACCACATCATATAAAAGAGTTTCTGATGTAGTTCAAGGAACATCCTGACGTTACAAGTGATAAGACTTCATGGAACAAACTCCTGCTTTGTAAATAAGTTTGTTTTGCATGGCAGGCGATGTGCTCATTGATAAGATGGAAACAAACATGTCTGGACTAAAACTGAATGCCGGCTTTGTTAGGCTGCCGTCATTATTTGCATGAACATGAATTTGCAGTTTTCTGATGTTCATGATTGATCTGCTGACCAGTATGAAACTGAATGTTCTGGATTAATGTGTTTTAGTTGTGATCTGACAGATTAATAATGGTGGCTGGAGCTTGTTAAGTCTCGCTTGAAAGGCAATTGGTTTTAATGTGAAACTGTGCTATGTCATCACCTGGCTTTCAAAAGACCAGATATTTCCCAGCCATGATTTTTCCTGGCATTTCGCTGCCAGACTTTGGCTTGGATATCTCTGGCTTGGCTTACGGCTTCTGCTGTGAGGTGGATGTGTTTAAAATTACTGCTTTCTAAAGTCCTTTACTGACACAACTGCTTCTGATCGGTATCAAACTAAGACTTTTATTTGTTTGGTGGATGATGTGGCCAAGTGGTTAAAGATCCAAGCTGGAAAAAATGTTCTAGCTTCTAGCTTACTAGCGTTCTAACATACTTCCTCTTTTTCCCTCTAAAATGTCAGGGCTTTGGCTTAGTCTCAATTGACCAATTGTGGCGTGGAGAAGGCGGGATCTACAGAGAACCACCAAAAAAATCATAAACTAGCCTGACTGTAGAGAACACAACAGGAACATAAAGACAAAACCCGGGTATTTTAGGGAATTTAGAAATCCCAGCCAAAAACCTTTGGATAATAATAATATTAGATGAATTAGTAATAGATCATTTGGTGTTCAGTTGTATTTGACAGGTTTGTAATATTACAAAGACACTGTAAAGTTTTTATGCACACTGGACTTTAACACAACATATCTTTGCAGGTGATTATGATTAAACTGGGCTGAAAATTCATTTGTTCAGGTGTGACCTTCAAATACTGATATCTTGTTTACTCTACTAATTTCTACCTATGAAAGCCTTTTCTTGTCATGGACTTAATAATAAATATATAATAATAGGCTAATAATTATGAATTTTCCCTCACAATTCTGAGTTTAAATCTCACAAATCAGATTTTTCTTGCAAAAAACTCACCTCACAACTCTGACTTTTTCCACAATTGTGAATTTATTATAACCTTTTCTCTGAATTTTGAGTTTACATTTGGCAAGTAGGCCTATTATTAGTATTATTTTAAATTGAAACCTTTTATAACACAATTCTGACTTTTGCATATTTCTATCTTACAGTTTTTATTGATAATTGCAATGTTAAAGTCAATTCTGACTTTCTGACTATATCTCATTTTACTACATCTCGATTCCACCTTTTGACAAATGTTTTTCTCCCTTTTTAAACTTCAGTCCACGTTAGAAAAGCATTTATTTTCAATAAAAATCAAGGAAATAATCAAAAAGATGAAAATAAAGTATTGGGTAGGGTTAGGGTAGGTGTAGGGAAGGCTTTATTGTCCCAATAAGGGTGTCAACCATGGCATCTATTTAATAATTTGAATTGAAATTTATATTTATACTCAATAAGTTGTATTCTGTTTTATAATGTACTTAAATACTGAGATGCAGATAATTTCCACTTGCAATAAGTAGGGTAAATAGCAGAAAATGCTATTTGCACTTAGTGTAAACATCCCTAAATGATGCTGCTATTTTCAGTTAGTGTAAATAAAATCCATTGCTATTTGTCGCGTTCCTTCCTCACATGTGATGCATGCAGCTTTCTGATGTTTTCACTGATTTAGTCGTAAAAAGACGTAGTATATATTTGCATTAACTTTAATCTTTGTGTTTTTTATTTTTGTACTGTTGATTGTTTTCACCATTTCTTTCAGGAATAGGCTCGGGTTGAGAGATCCCAGAGCAGATCACACATGTGTCGGCCACTGGGTTCCCGTGCAGCTGAAAGCGATATGAACACACCGTTGTTCCGCTCTGAATAAGTAATTAGAGCTGCCTCTCTCAGTTTGGCCCAAACCTCGACTGTTTCCATTAACTCGGCCATAAAAGTTTGTCTCTATATTTGTGTGACTTCTACTGTATTGTTTGAGAGCAGAACGGATGATTTCTCGGGCACTGAAGCGTGTCTCTCTTCTTCCACATCTAACGATCATGAACGTGTTCTACTGTTTCTCAGACTTCAGATAAGATCTGTTTGGGTGACACGATGTAGGCCGTTCACGTCGTCTTCATCAGCAGCAGCAGTATCGAAATTAGGCTAATCTATTTATGCACGCACACACATACATTTTTGGTGTATTATCTTGTGTTTTTATTTGTCACTAGTTCCCACCTCCTCTGCGATAAAACAGCTTGTTTGGCGGTCTGTCCGGGGGACAGGCAGGGAGTCCAGCGGCCCCGAGCCCTAGGAGATTTACCCCTAGGAGGCTGGCGTTAACAGATGCTCGGAGCCCGGCCTGGACCCCGCGAGCCCCCCATAAAGCTGTAGAGTGCGGACAGCGCCAAACAAGCCCCCCAAATTGCCT
>JAUMHE010000053.1:6394817-6407408 GCA_032359235.1 Enteromius mattozi | reverse complement strand
TCTGCAAAAATGTCAACAATTCTGTGTTTTTCTGTCAATATGGGGTGCTGTGTGTACATTAATGAGGGAAAAATGAAATGAAATTATTTTAGTAAATGGCTGCAATTTAGAATAGTGTGAAAAATTTAAGGTCTGAATTCTTTCAGTACCCACTGTACATTTTCTCAGTTCATGCATTCCCTGGGAATCAAACACATCACCTCGGCATTGCTAATGCACTTCTCTACAGCAACACCACCACCATAAAAGACTCATTTGCAATGAGCCACAGAGACAAAGTTGAGTTTAACTTCATGTGAAAGACTTGTGAATGCATCAGTATTAAAAGCCAGGCAGGTACGTGTTTTACCTTCTCTGGTTTGGTGTCCCAGCACTCCTGCATCAGCGCCTGCAGGCAGTGAAACTGCACCTCTTCTGGGCTGCCCAGCGCCGGCCTGAGCCCTTTTGACAGCTTCTTGGCAATCTGCAGCTGGTGCTGACCCATGCACGGTCTGCGTCCCGACAGAAGCTCATACAGGACCATGCCGTACGAGAACATGTCCACCTAAAACACAGACGAGCATCATCTAAGAGCAAATCACTTTAACGCTGTCTTACTGACAATTTAGTGCCAGTATGCACCATGTAACTGGCTGAGCAGATAGCAAGTAAACTAGATCTCCACAAGCTCAGCTGTATATTTTAATTTATTTTCTGGCTGTGACAATCTGATAAATGAAAACAATAATAAACATCTGTGTGTGCAATTCATGCCCAGAAAAATCTGCAACACCACAAAAAATAATTTCCTCGCTTAGATTTTTATTTTTAGATATTTATATTAGAAAAAGGACAAAAATACTGTCAGTGGGGTAAAATGGTTCCTTTGAATTAGGTTTTATTTTTTATCACACTTTTTGAAGTGCAAATTGTCATGCATTTAAAAATATATATATTATTATTATTTGTTTATATTATTTACTGCACTTTACAGTCAATTGGTAAAAAAAGCACAAATTGTCATGCATTTTTTAGAAAACAAAAGTCAATATCTAATAGACCAAATTGATTTCACTTTTTCTAACTTCTTATACAACAGATTCTTTTTCTACAACTAACTCAATATTAAATTCATACTGGCAGCCTCTTGTATAAGTTATTCTTTTAAGAATGTTTAGAAAACTCTTTTAAAAAATACTGGCTAAAAAAATATTTTTTTTTGCATTGAAACTGTGGGCCAGACTTTATGGTGATGGTGAAATGTGAGGCCTGGAGTGAGGAGAGATGGAAAAGCAAAGAATGAGTTAACAAAAGGAAGAATGAAGTCATGATTTCTGACACAGCAGATCGTACTTCACACACTGCTGTGCTTCATTCGCCAGACGTATTTCTATTTAACCTCTTTCTAGGTCATTTCTATAAATGGACATGTGCTTTGACGAGAGCAGTGTCAATCCAGGACTGTATTTTTAGGGCTCTCAGCTTTGCCAGCACAAATGAAAAAAAGCACGTTTCCACGTTACACTTCAGTTTCAGTAGCCTGCATGACATCACAGACCAGGCATGTGACAGAACAGGAAATAGTTTGTAGTTGAGAGGGACACACACACTCTCTCCATCTCACACACACGCACAAACTCTCTCTCTCACACACACGCACACTCAAACACAGAGGATCTACAGAGACTCTTTACTCTCAATCTTTCTTGAGTCTAGATGTCTCACGTTAAAAGACTATTACGCTAATGATTCAATTAGCAATGTCATTAATCACTAATTAATTAAAATGCCTCTTAGGAAACTAGGAGAAATGCCACTAAATAAATCCTGTTGTTTTTTATTCAAGGACCTGCATGACTTTGTCTTCCATGAAAGCACTGAAAATTATTCTAATTTGAATTTATATTTATTTTTTCCCATATATTCTCTGTCTCTCTCTAAAATGTACACACACATACAGTATATATATATATATATATATATATATATATATATACACGTTCTCTCTCTCTCGCTTTTACATTATTTCTCACAATTTTTTCTTAGTTTGGCCAAATTTTTATTCTTAAAACATTCCCAGATCTTCACTATTATATTACCTTGAGCAATTGATGTTTTTAATTTCCATTTTTAAATATGCTTATATGTTTTGTAATTGAAAAAAGTTTGTTAAATGCATAACAGTTTGATAGAAAATTTAATGCACGCTCCCTTGGATTGTGTATTATATATATTTCTTTTTTCATATTTCAAATAAACAAAACACATTAAAAAAAAATAAAAATAAAAATTTAACAGGGTCTCTGACTTCTGTGAAGGATTTTCAGCTTCAGATGGCACTACAGTCGCCCACAGTCCATCTACAGTACTTCCTGTTTGATGCACATACTACACAAAACTGCAAAGCATTTGTGAAAATCAAAAGCTCTTGTGTTGCTGTTTGCAAAGAGTCAGGGTGCATTATGTGCATTTTTATCAGTCACCGGAAAAAAAAAACAAGTTTCTGCAGATTCTATATATCCACACAAAAACCTTATGTCTATCTGGACCTAAAAAGAACAATCAAATCTAAAACTAATTTGTCCAGGATAAACAGTCCCACAAACTACAACATCTGTAACATCTGTCGTTCTCATGACGCCACATGCAAGTTGTGGAAACATGATCATAAATTCCATTAGAAACATGGTAGATTTCATTCTGTTCTGCTGGACGTGATCCATACAAACTCAACAAACTGAGCTGGAAAACAAATCAGCCTCGTGAACTGACCTAAAAGCCTCTCTGGATCCGTCTTTGAAGGGAAATCCCCGGATGTGGACAGGCAATCTCAAAGAAAACCTGTCAGAAGTTTTCTCCAGATGCTCTCAGATTCACTACTGAATGTGGTTTCTTGGACTGAACTAACTAAAGGAGCGTTCTGGGGGCAAAACAAGTTAAGCTCTATTGACAGATGCTGTCGTTTAATGCACGAGATTTCAACTTGTGCCTCAGTGTGGAAAGCAAGCAGAAATCATGATCTAATGCAGTTATTTACACGAGAACAATAAAAAACTGGAGAGCCAAGTGTTGTAAATGAGACTGTCAAATGGACAATAAGTATAAAACAAAATAAAGTGCAATGGAAAATTTAAAAGCAGAAATGTGATGTTTATATTTATTATTTTTTAAATAATGTGTCTTATTTGTGCTGTAAAGTTCTAAATCATTGATGAACCTCTAGTTATGCATAACAGCATAATTCCTGCGAGGACATTTCTACATCTTAACAGTACTTTGCATATAGTTATATTAACATGGTATTAAAGTGAAAACTAGGGGTTTAAGCAGCTTTATATGATCATGATGGGAGTTTAAAGACTGGACACTGAGCAAGCCTTCAACCTCTGAATCTGAATTCTGCTGGAGTTCAGGAAGCAAACAGACTTTGACCTCTGCTGTGACACTAAAGCTGCTGGGGCAGCCCATCCAGCTCATCAGACAAGTACGAACCTTCTCATCGTAGACTATGCCGGGCCGGATCTCGGGGGCCTGGTACCCCGGCGTGCCCTCGACCCCCAGCGCTCCCTCGTGGAAGGACTGGCGCGAGATGCCGTAGTCAGACAGCTTGACATTGACGGACTCCTCCAGCTCCAGAGACCACACCAGGATGTTGTCGGACTTGAGGTCACAGAAGATGATGTTCTTCTTGTGCAGATATGCCAGGCCTGTCACGATCTGATAGGCCACTTTGAAGGTGAGCATGTGACCCAGCGGCACATACAGAGAACCTGAGGAGCGTCAGTCAACAAAGACACAAACACAAACATTAAACCTCACACAAACGCATCATATAACATCAGAGGAGACCACTTTTATGATAAGTTTATGAGATGACGGTGAGTAAATAATGAAAGATTTTTTTTTTTTTGCCAATTATTAAGGTTTGTACACCGGTCTGATGCAATTAGAAATCCATATTTTTTGTTTATTTATATATATATATATATATACATATATATATACATACACACACACTATATATATATATATATATATATATGTATTTGTGCTGTGTACATTTATTATGCATAAATAAACACACAGGCATGTATATATTTCAGAAAAATAGATTGTTTATATATTAAATCTTTTTATTTCTAAAATCAATTAAATGAATACAAATTTAGACATGTTGCAAATTATAATTATTATTAATAATATCAATTTATAAATTATTAATTTTGCACATAATATTATAAAATTATATTTATATTTATATGAGAAACATTACATTTTATACAACCCCCCCAATTATCCCAAATGAACAAAGATTTTTTACATTTATTTATTATATTTACTTTTTTTTTGTTGCCAAAAAGATAAAATGCATTGTATTAAATTTTAAATAGTGTATAGTTTGTTTGTTTTTTTTAACTTTTTAACTAAATGCTTCTTAACTAAATGGATGGGATGGAATGGATCATTTCTTAAAATCTGTAATATTTTAAGTAAAATGCTTGCATGATGATAACTGCTTGTTTGTGTGGCAGTGTTTTATGCCAAAGCAGACAAACCCAGGCTAACTGTAACGGCTCACCTTTGGCTCGCTCCTCCAGGATGGTGTTGAGGCTGCCTAGCGGTGCCAGCTGCAGGGCGAAGCAGAGCGGGTGGATGCTGATGCCCACCATAGCCACGATACACGGGTGTTGCAGAGAGTGGAGCATGCTGGCCTCCTGACGAAACTCTGAGAAGCTACGGGCCGCGTCCATCGACTGCAGGTGCTTCATCATGGTGTCTGTGAAGAGAGCAATTCAGCACGCTGTTACTGAGCGGCTCAGACTCTCACCTCAGGTCATGGAATAATTATCCATAATGAGTGCAAACACAATCACATTCACCCGCTCGAATCAGCATGTGAATCTACAGCAGCCTCTGTATTGGAAAATTACTGTTTCTCTGTGACAATTCATCGCATTATTTTCTTCAGTGGTGACCGTATCCGATATAAATTCCATCCTACTTTGATACCATGAAACCACAAGAATTTACCATGATATTGACATAGTACAAAAAAAAGTAAATAGAACTTTAGAACAATAGAGAGAGCATTAGATAGAATGAAAGAATGATAGATAGAATATTAGACAGAATATTAGATAGACAGAACGACAGAACAATAGACAGACGATAAAAAGAATGATCGATAGAACGAACAATAGAACAAACATATACTGTATATTTGGATAACATATAACATATATTTGGATACATATTCAAAACACATTCAAGTTATAATTATTTTGTCGTATTTTGATGTAATTTGAGCAAAAACAGTAAATTACTGTATTAAAAATTGCGAACTCTGTGTCTGCTTCACACTCACAATGAAGAACTTTCACACATCAACATGATGACATGCGTGAGAAACTCACTCCAGTCTATGAGCTCGCAATCCCCGCAAAAACGTCATGGAACAGTGGCCTACTTTGAAAGGAACACATGGTAAAAACCCAAACACACTGACGTGAGTACAGATCATGATTTATTGGACTCGGAAATGCTGTCAGTGAAAACTGGCCTGAAGTAGCAGACTTGCGTTCTCCAGGAGTCAGTTGTCGAATTTGAGCGGAAATCACAGAAGCCTGGTGGTCCGTCAGCCAACGGATCGTAAATCATGTCTGAATGGTCTTTATTTTAGCATCCTGGATCCCCAAAAGCACATTAAATGCCTTTCGGCAGCATTCTGCCTCCTGCATATTATTTCAAGTTACCGTCGCAGCATGAAAGAAAGTTTTTAAGGTGATGTGTGACACAGCAGTGCTCATTAAGAGTTTACAACGCCAGCCGCTGACCCCAGACCAGCTCTGTTTTAGGACACGCCAGTAACCAGAGCCAGTAGAAACCCTGCAGCTGTAAATCAGAACATTTATTTTCAGGTCAGGGAACAGTTACAGACTTCCTCTTTGAGGTCTCGGGCTGGATTTGATTTTTATGACAGCGCTTAATGAGAGAGGTCAGTCTGTGTTACATAAAGCCTGGTCCTTGAGCGCTGCTCTTTTAACCTCACAGTTTGTGCTGCCGGACACATCCAGAGACAACAATCAATATACAAGAAAAACCTCTAGCCTATTTTTTTTTTTTTATAAATACAGTCCATAGCATATATGGAAAAAGGAAAACAAAACATTCTTACATGCCGTAATTGACAATACTCTAGAAATTTGTTGTCCTTTTGGGAACATACATGTGTGTGTGCGCGTATAAATAAATATGTATATATAAATGTATATTAATATATAAATGAAATTACACATATTTATTATTATTACTATTATTTAATTTAAATTATTAAAATTTAAATACATGTAAACATTTTCATTATGTATACTGTATGAGTGTGTATTTATTGTACATAAATATACACAATACACAGCCACTATATAAACAAAAACTTTTTTTAAGGGATTAATTGTTTGACAGTACTACTACTATTTACCTTTTCTTTTGTATTTTGATTGTACTTTTTTTGCACTAAAGTTAAATGAGGATTCTAGAAGCTTCCAAAGGTCAGACTCCAGCCGCTGTTGCCGTTAGTTACCACAGGACACGACTTTACAGACCATAAACCTCCAGCACATGACTGCACTCAACAAAACAGCGCAATCTTTGAACAAGAAGTGTCTGGAATTCATGAGGAAGATGCATTTTGTGTCCTAAAAGTAAATGTCTTGATTTAGTAGCTGTCTTTATAGTAAAGAAAGCTCTAGAATGAGCGGGAGGAGATAAATCAGCAGAAACGTAAAACCAGGAACTGCAGCTGACGGAGAGAAACCTGCAGATGAAGCAGCTCTCTCTCACTGGCAGCATGAGTTATGACAGACTGCGCTTTAGAAACAGTCAGGAGATGTTTGCGGGATCAGGGAAGCAGACAGAAGTATGAGGCCTTCAAGGTCAGAGGAAAGCAGAAACCAGCAGAGTGTGACGCAGCTCAAGAGAAAATCATTACGATGGGATGTGCTGCTGTAAAACCACAGCTTATGAAGCCTGATAACCTTTCATAGCACTCTAAACGGACATTAAACTCAGCTGATCCTACACATTATCATATTTATTATATTTCAGATTACTTTTTTTTTATTTCCATCAATTATTCTTATTTTCAATAAGGTATATTTTGCTTTGCTCAGACATGTGATATGCTCAGGACAAAAAAGAAGGAAAACCAGTGCATCCTCATTAAATTTAATAAAAATATTCATAATAAAATAATATAAAGTAATTATAAAATACTACTACTACTACTACTACTAATATATTTCTAAAAAAGATTTAGCATAAAATATATATCTTAATAATAATAATATAAATAATACTAATAACATTATACTAATTATAATGACATAATAAAAACAGGGAAACCTGTTTTCCATGACTCAGTATGACTTAATACAAGATAAAACACATAAAAAAATAAATAAATAGATAGAAAACATACACATATATGGGCCATTCTACATTTTACATGGTGTTTGAAGTTTTGCATAAATATTGTGTTACACTGAATGGTGAAGTAACATTGTTTCAACCAAATTTTGACATTTTATTTTATTATTTCATTTTTATCCAAAAACCTATCTGAAACCTTAAAAGTAGACACTTTAGTTACATTTATTGTTTTTAACATCTTTGACCCATGTGCACAATTGTATAACTTTTCTTTTCTTATATATATAACTTGAAATACAAGTATTTTAGAAGTCTCTGAAAGGATGACTTTTATCCCACTAGTTGCTTTGGCAATGGTTATACTTGTTTTTGGTATATTATAAGAATTTCTGTTTGGTTTATAATAAATGCTCTAAACTTCCCTAAAACAAGTTCAATTTGATCAGGCCAAAAGTATGTAAGATGATAACATGATTTTTAGAGAATTTCTCTTGAATTAATTTTCTCAACTGGGGATTTTTTAAGTCTCATTAAATTCTGCAGCTCAGTGAGTTTTGGATCGGAGAAAGACACACAGCGGGAGAAATCCAACGAGGATTAGTGTTTCTCTGTTAACAAGAAATACCATCAGTAAGAGTCGCTGTGAGACTCGAGCAGAACGACAGCGCTGTGACCTCTGACCTTACATGCGTCTGCAGGAACAGCGAACGATCGGCTCTGACTCTCTGATCCAGGATGATCTGAAGATAACAGAGGCTGGTTTGGGAGGAAGTGACGCACCTGTGCTGCTGTTGAGAGACTGCTGCTTGCATTTCTTGAAGTGGAAGCGTTTAATGGCCACCGGATGGCCTCTGTATCTGGCTCTGTAGATGATGGTGCCGCTGCCACCCTGTCCCAGGATATCTGCTGCATCTTCAGTCCACTGCAGGTCACTCTTTAGCAGGAACAGACTGAAACACACGCATACAGATGCATTGAACACATGAGTGACAAAATATTTATTCTTTTGAAAAAAAAAAAAAAAAAGCTGTTCTTTTTTAACTTTTTATTCATCAAAGAATAATGAAAAAAGTATATGTTCCAAAAACTACATCAAGCATCACAACTGTTTCCACATTAGACTGATTTCTGAAGGATCATGTGACACTGAAAAATGAAATAAAGATTGAAATACTGAAAATTAAATTACATAATGAAATTAATAAACAGTTGTTTTAAATTGTAGTACTATTTTATGTTATTAGAGTTTTTTTTATTACAAAAATAAATGCAGCCTTAGTAAGCAGAAGAGTTACTTCAATAAAAATGATATGCAAATAATTAATCAGTTGTATATTTCAAAATTAACTAAATTAACTATTCAATTCAAATGTCGACTATATATATATATACACATTTATTTTCAGTCTAAGAAATAGATATTTTAATGTACAAATATTAGTATTAATATTTGTAATAATATTTCACAATATTACGGTTTCATTTTTTGATCAAATAAATACAGCGTGGTGAGCATCTTAAAATAAAACTAAAAAAATCATAGCAACCCCAAACTACTGTGAACACATTCATTCTGACATTTTGTAAGATTTCTATCATTAGCCGGCAGCTTTGTTCTCTCTTTCCAGCTTCATTCTTGTGGCTGCTGTGAATCAAACCCATAGTTTGTCAAAGTAAAACGAGTCCATTAAGTCAGCCGTCACTCCTAATCATTCCCATTAAAGCTCCATATGGGAATGTCATTTCATCTGACATGTGCTTTGAACTGCCTCTGCTGGCTGATCGCACGTACAGATGCTTTCAATGCTCTCCTTCCTTATGGGTGTTTGAAACAAACTTGCGGCAAAGATATTAACAGGAAACACTTATTCATAAGACATCAAGCCAAGAGGATTATCCTGTTTGCATAATCATATAAATAATTGGTAAAATCATTCATCCCTTCTGTATAATTAAAGATGTCTCCGGGCCACATGGCTGTTGGGATGAAGCTCATGTAAATCTTTTGTTTTCAACTCCAGTGTTTTATAATCTGAAGCTGTTTACACTGTGATGCCAGACAATGCAGCCATTGTTAACGAAAAGTTTGAAATCATTATTGATTAAACTGATATAAAGCTGAAATAAAATAAAACAAATATTACATAATATTAAATAAATACATAAATAAATAAATCAGATTTTTACATAATACAATCTAAACCTAAATAGGTAAATAACAACAACTCAACATTATTAAATAATAAGGACGAAAATATATATATATAACATATGGTTTATTAATTATTTCTAATACATTACAGAAATGGTTTATTATATAAATGCAAAACTAATATATTTATAAACAAACATAAATATATATAAAAACTACACAAATAAATAAATGAACAATCTGTGCATATAAATAGATAATAAGGATGAAATAATATTTGTGTGTGTTATGTATTTTTATGCTATTGAGACATTAGTTCAGCAACAGCAGTCAGGTTTGACTTCAGTCTGGATGAAAAACAGATCCTCAGTAACGGCAGAATTACTGGAATATGTTCTTAATATATTGTTTAGAAATACTAATAAGGTCAAGCTAAACTGCTTTTACTTAACTGCAGTTTTTGTTTACTCTGATAAACTTTATTTATTCAGACCAAGAACTGCATCAGCAATTTTCCGTCTTACTCTTAACCCGTAAGTGCGGTGGTGCGGTAAAACCAGGACAGATTTAATCATCATGATAATCATGTCTATTTTTTGGATAATACAGTCAATTAAACACTTAATAAAAGGTACGGCACTTTCATTTATTTTCTGATTTGTAACTTACTGGATGCAAACAAAAATATATGATTTTTCATAACAAATGTGTTATTAGTAATTATAGTTACTAAAAAACTATATAAATAATGAGTGTGTGTGTGTAAAATTATAATTTTTTTATATAGCATGACACTATCTCTATTTACACTTTCTAATTGAAAAAAAAAAAACACTTAAATAATAATAAATAACATTTAACTACTTATAGTACTAATGCCAATACTAATATAATACTTGTATAAATATTTATATAATTTTTCTGGACTCTGTCCGCTACATTTAGTGCTTGCTGCAATTAATTACGGGGTTGCATTATTCCAAAATAAATAAATATGTGGTCATGGCATGTTATTCCAAATGATTAAAAAACGTCTTTATAAATCAGAATATACTAAATTGGTCTATGAATTCACAGAACCATAAATTCATCTTTTAACTTTCTGATGGATTTTCACATTAAAGAGGGATGTGAATATGCTTCAGCTACAGTGGTTTTGGATTTTTAACAGCTTGCAGCTTCCTTCTCAAGGAATATACACAACTAAACCTTGAACATATTGTAAGTCACTTTTCCGAGGAAAGTTTCTGCCAAACGAGATTCATCAGTTCATAATGATGTGATTTTCAACACCCAGCGGGCATGTGTCGCAGAGGAACCTCCTCCAAGAGATGTGTTTGACGTGGCTCAAAGACCAAACCCGCAGATCCTTCTCCCATTTCAATTTCAGAATTAATAATTCAATTTATGTAATGAACCACAACCGCACAGAAAACACACACGTCATACGGAGACGAGAGCACAGCGGCCTAAAAAGCCTTGTTTATATGTGTGCTATAACTTAAGCCTAAGCCACTCTGACTCAGCTCCATTAAGCCCATGTGAGAGCTAGTTATTAAAACCAGGTGTGCTGCGTTTACACTGATGAGCAAACAGAGTGTGAGCGGAGAAGACTGATTCGGATTTTTATGGATTTTTGAAAATGAGCTTTCATGCAGTGTATAACACAGCTCTAAGTGAATGAAAACATCCTGCAAAGTTGTAAATCTGAAAGTGCACTGTATATAAACTTAAAGTCCCTAAAAAGAAAGAATTTCATGGTGAACAACAAACGTCAACAAAACGTTATAGTTTTTACAGATATTTTGAATGAGCTAACATTTTTAATATTTTAGTTATATCTTTTGTCATTTTTAATAGTTTTTCTTTCAATGTAAACAATTACTAAATACAAAATGTAGCATTAGTATTGCTATTATTAGTAATTAATTTGAATAACAGAATTATATAATAACTATATAATTAATGAATGTGTGTAAAATTGTAATTTTTTATTGAATGACACTATCTCTATTGACACTTTACCAGTCGTTATCTGGGAATAAACAAAGCCGTGTGATAATAAATAATATTTAACTACTTATAATAATAATAATGCCAATACTAATATAATACTTGTATAAATATTTATACAATTTTTCTGGACTCTGTCTCCTACATTTTGTGCTTTTGTGGCCACTTGTTAATATTTTGTTGTTCTGAATGAAAATGCAAATTCAATCTTGGCCACTAGGTGCTTGCATGCATTGTAACCTGTTGTTGGGGATAGAGACCTGCACGGGACAAATTTTTTTGTTCCGCGCCCACCCACTCCTGCAAAAACATTTTATCTGGTCCTGCTCCCGCCTACGACATTCAAGTTTTTTCCCACTTCCGCTCGCATAAAAGTAATCTATATAAATTTGAAGTACATCGAAGAATTGTAATTCTTATAAAGAAACTATTGACCATCAATGCTAATTGTTTGCTTTTTATTTGTTTTCATAATAAGTAGCCTACAAGCTGCAACAGTTTCAGATGTTATTCCACACAGAGACCATAACACTGAATATTAACATTTATTTAACTCCATTAAACGAAGGATTTGAATTTGGTTTGGAAACTGTTCTATTTCACAAATGTTTACATTGACTTAAGATAAACCCGACAGTGCTTACAACGGGCCCCGACTTATGACTTTTGGACAATTTTCACGTCATAGCTCAGACGCGGGCCACTCATCAGGTTTGCTTTAGGCTTCCTCTTTATTTTAGATATCCATCAGTTATTATGGTGATGGAAAAAATTTGCAGCGCTGGTGGACACAACACGAGAACATGCTACAGAGAGCATGCCTTCAGCGCAGCTGGAAGACTTTGGTGTTCAAACGCACATAATAGGCTAAAACCCCAGCAAATTACTCCCATGAATGTGTCGGGGGGTAACAGTAAGGACTTGAGCCAATATAGAACTTTGTGGCCTTAATTCTAAGCGTTATGTGTGGAGAAAACCAGGCACTGCTCATCACCTGTCCAATACAGTCCCAACAGTGA